>OX016541.1:59113683-59817273 GCA_943590905.1 Sphaerophoria taeniata | reverse complement strand
ATCATCCAAATAAACGTAAATATTTTGTCTCAGTTCGTGAGGTACCACCTTGTCCATGAGTCTGCAAAGTCTCTGCGCGGCATTGCAGAGGCCAAATGGCATGACCTTAAACTGATACAAGGGTCGGCCAGGCACAGTAAACGCGGTCTTTTCCCTAGAGGCTCTCTCCAGAGGAATTTGCCAAAATGCATCTTTTAAGTCTACTGTCGATATACCTATACTGAGTATTGGTTTGGCGACTAAGTAGTCCGTCGACATGATGGAGGGGGTGTGCGTCCTTTTTCGTCACTTTAGGTATTTACTTTTCTCGAGTCAAGGCATAATCTGTTTTTCCCCGGTTTTTGTACTAGGACCATCGGTGAGCTCCAGGCACTTTGGCTCTCTTCTATGACTCTTAAGGCAAGCATTCTATCAAGTTCTTCGTATTTTAGGGCTTGAACCGCTGGAGAGACCGGAAAGTGACGTTGTTTTACTGGCTCGGCCTCACCTGTGATTATTATGTGTTCTTCAAGCGTTGTCCTTCCAACCCCACTTTTGTTTGTTTGTCGGTTGTATGTTTGTAGTCGATAAACTAACAAACAAACAAAAGTCCTACTTTATAAATGATGCACAAATGTTCTTCCATGCACTGATTGTGCAGTAGAACGTTCTGAAAATAAAAGAAATAATTATTAAGAGCAAAAAACATGATTTTAAATTTACTTACCCGAAATTTTGTATTTAAATTCAGGAAACTGACAGCCGACATCAATTTTGAAATGTCTCTCAAAAATGAGGCCACATTCATTTACATGAAATGAATGGATGAATGTGCACATAGAATGATAGAGTGCAGAAAATGAGCAATTGAAAGTGAATGCGGAAATATGATGTAGTAAAAAAAACCTTCTCTTTTCACAAGTATTTTTGAATGGTATTTTTTTTAGAAGAACTGTTTGTCTAATAAAAAACGCTCTTTGAATTTTAAAAAGAAAATAACCTACAAGAATTTTAAGAGACACTTTCGCTTATTTTTTCATTTTCGCATTGTCTTGCAAATCTTCAAAGCAAAACCCGGGCTCAGACAAATTGTTGTTTTGGGTATTAAAGACACTTTTGCATTTGATTGCTCTTACGTGATATTTAACGTTTGATAGTAATAATTAAGACCATATATAAAGGTATTTTATTTCTACCCGCTTATATTCCCAAAACGATGACCGATGTCAATAGAGATAAATGTGATCAAAACGAACACAACAAAATTGGGTTAGCATAGAGCGATAAAATGAACGACCAGCGATGAATTGTTCAGTTTGAAGATGAGGCATCAGGATAAATGTTTCGCTTGTCACAGAGGAAAAATCCAGTCGTATATATCTAACTTTAATTGAGAAATAATGTTTTTATTCTACTTCACTAGTATGCCAGGATGTCAATATGCAACTGAATCCAATTAACAGTGCTCGGTTTTATTCACTTTTGCACGTATGGAAATAGTCACAGTTAAATGGAAATTCAAAATAGGTAATGACAGGACAGGATATCGACAAAATGCCAAAAAGGAGAAACATTTATGTATATTAGTAGTAGAATAATAAAAAAGTCCTTTTTGTTGCAAAATTGGGGCATTTTAACGACTAACTTCCCAGTGGATAAAAATATATAAAAAAAACCCAAAATCTAATTGATTGAATTGCAATAGTTAAAAAGACACTTTTGACCGAACACAAATGCTACCTACTCCGAATATAAATAAGAAGAACACGAGAGAAATACGATTGCGTTCACGGTCATGACAATTTCCTTCAATTCTTTTTTGAAACTTACGTTTGTGTTAACTTACTTTTTTATATGAACAAAATTAATTTAAGATTTCCCTTTTTGAATAAATAATTGAACTGAATTGAATAATTGAAATCGACAAGTCCTGCATCTAATAGTGTCTTTAACCCCCTCCATCAATTCATCATTAACGTCGGCCTGGCCAATGAAGTTTTTCCCTTCATCTACGCCACAACCGGGGTCCGGTCCGGGCCTCCTTCAGCAAGTACTTCCATGTATCCCAATAGTTGGCCAACCCAATCAAGTTTCGCACTCCAAAGCTTTGGGCAGCCTGGTCTTGGCCATCTTTCCAACGCAAATTTGGTCTGCCGATCCGCCGCCGCACCGGCCGTCTCCTACCACACAAAAGATTTTGTTGTTCAGGCCAACGGAGTCCACCAAACTTAAATTTCTGTCATCTTGGCGGTAGAGCTATATCAAGCTCGAGGTTATATTTCGTCTCCGGAAATGTTCTTCCTCACAAACGGGGCCAATTATTCTCTCGAAAACGGCTATAAGTTCAGAGTGCCTTTGGCTAAGCACCGTCCCGGATCCGTAGGTGAGTTGGAGTCCATTGAAAATGATGACGGGTCTGAATAGCAATCCGGATACTTTGATTTGGCTTGCAACGTTGGTCAATGCCATCCTAGATAGCCTTATTAAGTTAATTGGGATGTCGAATTCTGTCATGGCTTTGTACAGTTCTACCCTGGCTATGCTGTCATAGGCGGCCTCCAAGTCTTTAAACAGATGGTATGTGTTGATGTTGAATTCTAGACATTTTTCCATTATCCATCGCCTGCCTTAGGATTAAAATCTAAACAATTGTCGATTTGCCTGATCTGAAACCAGAACTATTAGAAAAAAAAATAGGACATTCATATCCCATATCGCAATTACTTATTTAAAATGTCTCAATCTCAATTCACATGCATGAGACGTCAGTCTTTAAATCTAAGCTTCTAATACTTTTTCCCTTTGACATTACTTTCAATAAAATGCGAACCCCTAGTTTACCGAACCCAATTTGAGACAAGCCTTTAAAAGCCAACAAACAGACTTAAGTAGTTACTCGTTTTTCAACGACCAGGCCATTTTCAAAAGAATTCCAAAAAAAAAAACTCACCATAGCACTGAAGCTTCCAGATCTGTACAGAATCGTAGTTTATTTTGTGTTCAAGAAAAAAAGAAATACCCAATAACTCAACTGCAAGTGTATTGCCTTGCTGAAGGATGCAGAAAAGAAATCATAAAAAGGATGGGGAAGATGAAAAGTTTGCCGAGCCTTTTGGCTATATGAACCAAATGGCACGATAAAAAAGCCAAATTGTCGGATTAGTAGCTTAAATCAGACAAAAAACAATGCATTTTAACAATCTTCCTTAATATGAAAAATAAAAATTTTGTAATTAACTGCTGTTATTGATTTATAAGACAAAAACAAAATGAATCAATGAAAAGAGCTTTTGGTTATTATAGAGCTTCTACCCTGATTTCAAGAATAATATTTAAATGAAACCAACAAATTCATATTATATAAATAAATACAAATATAAATACAAATTTCATAAAATACCAGTTAATGAGGTTAATAACCATCAAACATCCTCAAGACGCAATGTTCGTGTATTTCAGTGCTGTTAAAAAATAAAAAGGAAACGCGTTTCCGTTTCAGATCCACAAAATAATAAAACTACAAAAGACTTTTTTCAGAGTATTGTACGAATGTGCGTGGTGGTATCAATGCCGTCACGGTACAGATTTACACTCCAATGAAGTTGGATTCTCGGTTGCCAGGTGGATTCATGCAAACAAATGACGAACAACACTGTCTGCATGTTATTGCGTTATACGAGTATAAGAGAAAATGTGTACATAATTTAATTTGGCTGATTTCAAAGTCTGTAAGGGGCACAATCCTTTTGACTCGCTTGCATTTTTTTGGCGTTAAGAAAATGTTAAAAGTGATGAAGAGCACCGTAATAGGTATTATTATCGGGCATATTCTTAAAGAAAAAATTGCACTAGCTACAAAAACGAGAAAGAAACACACCCCAAAAACTGAGCCTAACTTTACACAAAACTGAACGCAACAGGAAATCGAATCTAGCCGATTCCAAGCAGATCAATTGATTAACTTAGTCTTTCGACAATAATTCGTTCGATATGAGGTTTGGAAATAATTTCACGACAAAAGGCAATGCTAGGCCTAATACTATTTCACGTTTTAAAAAGGTTTTTATAGACATATTATTTGCAGACGAGATTTAAGAAACTTGCCATCGGCAAGGGCGGATCCAGAGGGGGGGCGATAGGGGCGATCGCCCCCCCCCTGAGCTGCCTTAAATCTAGTGACATAACAAGCAAAATATAATTTTAAAATGTTAACTATAAATCATCATCATCCAGACCGTGAAACGTGGTAACATGATATTCAGGTGAAAATAAAAAAATAAACTATGAGTGCGCCCTTGTCGTCCACATAGGTAACATACTTCCCAGAAGAGAAAAATAAAAGAAAAATTCAGTTGTAAATAGAAAATCAATTTTTTTTTTCAACTTAACCGGTTTAATCATGAATATCCTATTCCTACTTATATATAGACCTCTTTTCCTTGAAACCACGAAAATATATCCGCTTCAACTCATTTTCAATTTTTTATAACAAATTACAGTAAAATAATATGTTTTCTAACATTGATGAATACAATTTTTCTAGAATTGTTGCATTTTATGCTGAAATTATCATAATTTTCATGAATAAATGTTGAATACTTTCTGATTTTGTTAGATTTCTTCAGTCTTTTTTCTTCAATCCTTTCAAACCGCTAAGCCGATTTCGCTGAAAACTTATTCAGTTCTCAATCAAATAATTATCTAAATCTATATTAATATATAAAGCTGAAGAGTTTGTTCGTTTGAACGCGCTAATCTCAGGAACTACTGGTTGGAACGGTAAAATTCTTTTTGTGTTAATCGAGGAAGGCTTTGGGCTACTTTACAATAGGCTGCGACCAGTATGAGCGAAGAATCTGTGGCAAATGTTGAAAAAAACGGCAAAAAATATTCATTTTTCTGCGTTTTAACGCTCTTTTCTCAAGAAGTGCTTAGTCAAATTGAACAATTCTTTTTGTTTTGAATGGTCCATTTATCGAGAAATGGTCCATTTATCGAGAAAGGCTTGAAGCGATATAATATTACTTTGCGACCAATAGGAGCAAAGCGTCAGAGAAAAATTTTGCAAAAACGGCAAAAAAATATTAATTTTTGAAGACTTCTATTGTTTGCTTGAACGCGCTGTTCTCAGGAACTGCTAAATCAAATTGAAATTTTTTTTTGTGTTAAACATATACATATATGGAATATATCAATTTTTAAGGTATACAACTTTACGGTGCAAATAATAAGAGCAAAGGATGAGTGAAAAGCGTTGCTAAAACGTGGAAAATTATACATTTGTAGGAAAGGAAAATTTCGATCTCTAAACAAAATTCCGACGGGCGCATGATGCACAACTCAGACGTACATCTGGTCGGTGGACGAGGGACAGGCGGGTGAAGTCGCGGGAAACTGCTAATTATAAATTTTTAATGTCAACACCATGAGCGGTTCGCGAGAATCGAGATAATCATATTTTTCATGCAAAACTGACGAATTTTTACTACTTTCAAATTTTTAATTCCGATTAAAAAATAGCTGAAAACTTAATCAGATCTTAATAATCGATTCCGAATCGAATAAGTCCAATTTCATATCAATACTATTAGCAGTTAAAAAACAACGCAAATCACATACGCACACTCACACAGACATTATGATATGTTAAATGGTTTGATGCAAATTTGGAGGTTCACAAAATAGGACTCTTTACAATAACTTTATGTAAGCAAAATTTTGATGCTTTTAACTTAAGTTATTGTATAGGCAAAGGGTCCTATTTTGTGAATCTCCAAATTAGCATCAAACCATTAACCTATAATAAAAGCAACTTCAATTCACTGAATTAACGTAGTAGGCATTATCATTTTAACAGCTTGGTGTCCTATCTCCAAAAATGTCCTAGAGAAATTAATAGTATCCGAATTAAAAACGTGGAAAATAAAATGGGATTTGGAAAATTATGACTTTTCTTGGGATCTTTGTATATTTTTACTTGAGTAGTTCCTCTAAGATGAAAATCGATGGTAGCACCACCTTGAAACATAGAAGCAGTTTTTTTTTGTTTACATAAGTTTAGCAGAGTATCGGTCTTGACACTACCCAAGAATATAATATACAAAGCTTGGGATGCTTAACAGTTTTTGATCATAAAATTTTTCCTACGTTGCGCGTGTTCTTCCAAATTATTGTTTCAGTGCGTTCAGTGGAGCAAGCGGAGAGAGAACTTTTTCTACTGTCGGGAGAACTCAAATTTAGCTGTGATCAGGCATGGCAGAAGATCGATTAGTTGGCTGAGCGCTATTAAACATACATTCAGATTTGGACTTGAATAAAGACAATATCATAGATAGATTTGCACAAAGCAAACATCAATTAGATTTCGCATTATAAAATTGTACTCGTTATACCTCTGTTCGAATAATTTGTTTTGTGATTATATTATCAAGTAAGCTGTTAATCTATAACTTCTTTTATCCTTAAAATTTGTGATAAAAAAGTACAAAGTATGTTAAAACACCAATAAAAATGTCACATTTGAATTAATTTAATATAAATCTTCACTGTTTTCCAAAACCCTGTACGATTAATTTTTTTTTTTGAAGACCTTTTTTTCTTTGCCTATTAAATCAACATTTTCAATGTCGCCCCCCCCCCCCTAACAAGAGTCTCTGGATCCGCCCTGGCCCATCGCACAGTGGGTCCCGCCATAGGTCAAAAATAAAAAAGTGAATGTCATAAATCCAAAATTTTTTGATGAAATTATGTTAAAGACATTCCCGTTAATCAAAAACAACAAAAAGATTGTATGGTATTTTTTTTTATTACTTGTAAGCCCTTCAAAGTGAATATATATTAGAATGCACATCTCGCTTATCAGTTGATTTTTTGGTTGTGACCTATTGGTAGTGATAACACGTGTTGAAAAAAGCTTAACATTATTTTCTTAAATATGGATATTAAACTAGAAGGTTAGTTCTTTCTAAAAACAAACATTTCATTGTAAAATATATTCAGGTGTACCTAGAAGGGGTCTCCTTCGT
This sequence comes from Sphaerophoria taeniata, assembly GCA_943590905.1. Taxonomy (NCBI): domain Eukaryota; kingdom Metazoa; phylum Arthropoda; class Insecta; order Diptera; family Syrphidae; genus Sphaerophoria; species Sphaerophoria taeniata. The sequence continues at coordinate 59,810,269 of OX016541.1, read as the reverse complement.
AATGTAGTTTTTGAAATATTTTTCAAAGACTTTTTTAAAGTAAATTAGAGATTTAGTTGGGTTCCCTGCGAGCTCATTCTAAAAATTTGGTATTAAAATGTAGAATATTGTCTAACCTTTCAAAATAACTTTGATTTTTTTTCCACTTTTTTCCTCTTTTGAAGTTATAACAGTTTATGTGACCATATATAGCTTAAATTCAGTGTAAAATTGAGTGAAAAAGCCTAACAATCAAGGAACAAGGATATACAAAATTAAATTTAACAAGAAAAATGTCTCACGTTATAACAAATAAGGACCTTTTAAACGTCTTTTATTAACTTCCGACCCGTTTATTTCCAATTTATGAAAATAGCCTAGTAAAAAGAAATGTCTATTATCGAAAACAGCAGAAGTGCTAATAAAAACATAGTTTTTTTTTCAATATTTCAATATTTATGTTATTTTTTGTTATTTTTTCCTTATAATTATGTTCAAATAAACAATCTTAAATCATATCCCCAGGTTTTTATTGGAAAAAAGCAAGAATAATATTTTTGACAGCACTTTGTATGGGCGGGTACCCACTGTGCATCGGTCCAACGTGCTCCAATGGAATACCATATCCCCAACATGATATTGTCAGGTGTATGCACATGCGACAAAGGTTAAGAGCCACTATTGAAAATCAAAGTGGCAACACAAGATTTTAAACACCAAGGCAGAAACACACACACAAGTCTGAAGTGTGTAAAAATTTTCCATTGTAATGACGAAGATGAATTTCAAAAAGTCATACTGATGTGATGACTTCAAAAGAAAAGAAAAATCGAAAAATAAAACTTTTCTTAAAATTGAAAAAAAAAGGTTTTGTAAGTTTGATTGAACGAAGCAGAAAAACGGTTGAAAAAATCGTAGCGATCTAAAACAAACAGGAAATTAACGCCAACAAAATTCTCAAATTAAATCTTAGATCGGTTGGATTGAATAAAAATATCCGCTCACTTTATGACCAATCAAACTTAATTTTTTTTTTTTAATTTTGGAATTGAGTGAACATTTTTTTCGCTCAAGCGAAAACGGCTAAGAGCCGTTTTCTTCACAATTGCTCAACTTGTAGGAAACTCTCAAGTTGGCCAACTCTAGAGTTGAGAAAAACTTAAGAGTTGAGGGACAAGTTGGAAATCGTTTTTCTTCACTAATTTAAATCTCAACTCGAGAGTTGCAATTCAAAAGTTAAATTCTCTCATTATTTCAAAATTTCCCTGGGATATTTCTGACATTTACGTTTGTTTCAACTTTAGCTTTGACTTTTATGTCATTCAAAATGTCAAACCAATTGTTTGATGTAGATTTTATAGTCGTTCGTGTAATTTGCTGGACAACGAAGCCAAAAATCTTCTGAAAAATTATTTTAATTCAAAAAACTCACCAAATTTATTTAAAAAAAAAGAAATTCTTGAATTGTGTTTGTTTTTTCAAATATTTCGTGTGTGAAACATCTGAATAAATACCCGAATCGCAACCCAACAATTTCTGGCAAGAACATTTGGATTGAACATCAACGACGACAAGCCAACCCAATGGAAGGTCAAATGCTAAGCACCGTTGATGGAAATGAAATCATCATACCCGAAAGAGGCCTCAATGGATTGGTACCATGGAGGTATTCAATGTAACCGACCGACGCCGACGCACGCATTGTACCACATTCCCTGCAAGATAATGCACGTGCCCTAGCTCGAAGACGAGGACATCACAAATTCATAATGTACGCGAATGTTTTGAATCGTATTGTAATTTTGTTGTTTTTTATTGTTTAAACTCCTAATTAAAATATGAATCCAACGAATGGTGTGTCTGGTTTGATTTTTTCTTATTGTTTTGGTAAGCCAAATAGACAATAGAGAGCTTCACAAGTTCACAAATATAGAATTGCAATAAAAAAATTCATTACAAAAATTCATACGAATTTAAGTTCCATGACCGAAAAAAATTTTCCAAAAGTGTTTTTTTTCGAAAAGAGAAAGACTGGCTTGGCTTGTGGCAAACGCTTTTCAAGTTCCAAGGCAATGTCCACTTATCAATTCCTAAAAACATACGCTACATTATGTTACATACGTTGTCCGTATGTATGTATGTGTATAAAATCCCAGTGGCAAATTTCCCAATTTTCACCAAGGAATCACCATGCGATTCACCAAGTAATGGAAGCTTCACTCATGAATTTGAAGGTGAATCATTTGGTGAAATTTACATAGGGCTGTCATTGGAGTTCACCAAGTGAATTTCTTGGTGAATATGCATCAGTGAAATCATTGAATAAAAGTATTCTGTGTTTTCATTCGTTCTCTTACTCCTATGAAATGTTAAATGAAAGCTCATTGGTGAACTCATCTCTTCTTTGAAAGTTGAATTTTCCACTACTTTTTTCATGAATGAAAAATATTATGAAAATGCAGCTGTGATCTCACCAAATGTAAATATCAAAACAAATTTATTAAATTTTTTTTATTGAAATATTTCTGAAAAGAACACAATATTGTTTTAAATAATAACATATAAAAGCAATTCAGGTCTTTGGCTGGATCTGCTACTTTTTTTAATATTTTAGCCGCTCAACGACTCCTTTAAGGTTGCTCCACATTCCAAATTCCAGAATACCTTTAAAAATTGTTAAGATAATTAGTTGAATTTCTTTTCTATACAAGTGGAAAATAAATATTTATATTTGAGTACCTGGTAAATATTTTGGATTTCCCTCGTGTTTTCTCCTGTGCTGTTTATTATTATTAATTCACTTCTAAAAACAGCTTACATATTTTTCACATCAACCGTCTTTAACTAAGATTTCGATTGCACTGATTTTACATAGAACAAAACATTTTTTTAACGATCGCAGACAAAAATAGACAGTGGAAAAAAACCAAAACCGTTGCGTCGTCACTGGTCGTCGCGTCGTCCTCGATCAACAAAAGTAGAAAATAGGTACATACATAATGTTTATATACACGGATTCTTGCAGGTCATTTCCACCCTTAGAAAATATTTGTGTTTCTTTTTTGTTCGTTTATTCTTCTTTGTGAAAACAACACACAGCGCTCAATGCAAATTACGAACTCGTGAAGCTGCGCAGGACTTTTCCTTGCTGAAATCACAACGTTTTGGTATGCGAAGAAACGAAAGCGTTAATAAAATAGAGAAAATGTACAGAGGAAAAAGGGCATTACTTTGTTCCTATGAAATCATTACCTTATTTTTCCTCTTAAAAGTGTGGAATGAATTCCTTGCTCTTTTCACCGAAATTTTTCATTGAGGATGAAATTTGCCACTGGGATCGTGGTCATCCCATATTTCGGGTACTTTCTTCTTCTTCAACTTCTTGAGCACACGATGGACGATTTCCCAATACGATTTTTCGCGAAGTATTTTATTTTCAAAACAAATATATTTTTTTTATTTAATTAAAATTTGAATTTGAGAGAAAACTCTCCAGTTTGCCTCTCAACTTCTACTTTTTTCGGAAGTTGAGAAAATCAAGAGTTGATTAACTTGAGAGTTGAGAATCAAAAGTTGAAACTGTCAAATGTGAGTGAAGAAAACCAAAATCACAAGTTGAGAATAAAAATCCTCAAGTTGAGTTCAACTTCTTGTGAAGAAAATGGCTCTAAGGGTATTTTCTTAGCTCAAAATAATTTGAGAAGAAAAAATTATAGTCTTTGAAAAAACTTTTTATTTAACATCAATCCGACTTTTTTCTACTGAGATACAGCCTCAGGCTAAGAACACACCAAATCAGACAAGACGTCTTTTTGTCTTAAGACAAAAAATTGTGTCGAATTCTAACCCACACCGAGGACGACAAAGACAAAATGTCTTGTCTTCGTCCGCTTCGGTGTGTTTTGCTCTTATACAACCTATACAACTGACACGTTTTTTGTGTCGGTTTCTATTTGCTTGTCTTGTTCATTTTGGTGTGTGTTACTTCATATAACGGTGTGTAGTCTTAGGCGTTGACATTTTGTCCCAGACTTTTTGTCTTTTTTAGGCGAGACGACTCAAAATCTCATTTTTGAGACTAACGAGGTACTGTATTTTCATTTTACAAAGATTTTTTACGAGGTTTTGTATTTTCGAGTTTTCTAATTTTTTTTAGAACAAACATATTTAACCAAAAATGCCAAAAGGTGGCTCTGATTTTTGTGCATTTTTTGAGCCTAATTTCCGAAAACTGATTTTTTCTTCTTACGAGGTCCTTCCGTAGAACCAGCGATATCAAAAGTTTAACACTGGTCGTTCATTTAATTCACACGATCCCTCTACCTTCAAAGAGGGAGTTTTTATTTTTTATTTAAATCCCATTTATCACTTTTTGAAAGACAACTGAAATGGGAGTGTACCATAGAAAAGATGTATATATGTCAGCAGTAGTTGCAGCACTTTGACAAACAGTTCTTAATTGAAAAAAGAAGCAATGTGATTGTTGTTTGTTAAAAGCAATACATCAAAAAGTTTTCTAAGAAGACTTTAAGAAGCACTTAAAGGAAATCTTGTAATATTTGTGTTTGTGTATATTATATCTACTTTACATATATGTATGTATGAATAAGCGCCAGAGTATATCTAATAATGAGTAGGGACACTCTCCACGTGGTTCATTTTTGTTTACATTTTTGGATCCCGTTAGGCCTCACGTACACGAGAAATAGACGGCAATGTAAGGTGTTATAGTAAGAAGGAGATAAAACAAAGGAAGCATTGATTTGGCAGTTGTCATTGTCATAGAAAACTTGTTCATTTCAACCCTCTAGAACTAGAACGCTAATTCATACACAGACCATTCGCCGCTCCATTAAAAAAGCATTATGGATTTTATGTATCGTACACAAGAAAAAGAATGTGTTAGGGCTCCTATTGTTTGTTGTGAACTCTTTACTCTTGTGAACTTTACACAGACCATTGGCCGCCGGAAATGAACCACGTGGAGAGTGTCCCTACTTATTATTAGATATACTCTGATAAGCGCATACTCTTATTTCGAATCTATTATAGTTATATGTATACATAAAATTTGAATTGTTATTTCCCCTGGTCACGGTATCACTCCTGAACGGCTGAACCACTTTCGCCATTTTTTTTTTCAGGCTGAAAATTAGAAAATTTAAGAAAACTTGAATAAAAAAAGACAACACAGCGAAGCAACCACTAAGAACCCGAACTCAAACCACTTGATACCCATCTTAAGCTGATTTTTTTGTGGACGAGACAAAGTTTGTCGGGTCGGCTAGTCGGCAATCTTTTATAAGTCTTTCAAATTGAAAAATCATAATTTTTTTCCAGTCTCAGACTTTTGTTTCTTGGTTTTCTTGAATATTTATTTCTGAACTAAGGCAATCAGCTCTTGCTATAAATAATAAATTTCGGAATAAAATAATAGAAAACGAATACCTTCACAAAACATATGCACAAAAGTTTCAACACTTCTTGATTCAAATGAACAGTTGAGTACAGCCTCGAGTGTCCCATGCCTATGGTATATATTTTGATCGTAGGTATCCTAAATGTTCCTGTGTGTTTTCTCAACCTGTATACCTTCTTATTATAACATCAACTTGTCGGTAGGTATAAGGTATAGGTATTGCTTCAGATCGAAATCTATTTGTGTATTGCTCTTTCACGTCACAACGGAGCAGATCTTTTTGCAGGTAGTAAGGAGGCTGGAAAGTGTTTTAAGCTACTTTTTACAGCGCTAAAATATCTCATTCCCAGCTCATTCCAGTAGAAGACAGTTCTTCTTCTTCGTATTGATTAATTGTTTGCCTATCATTAAGCGTTTTTTTTTTATTTGTAGTTTCACTAACGCGAAGGGGAAGGATGAAATAGAAAAGAGAAAGGGTGAAGAGTGATCGGGGAAAGAGGCGAGGAGGAGGAGGGGGTGCATGGAGTAAGATGTAAGAAACCGCTTTGTGTTCGCGGAAGTTCAGTGCCCAAAATCTTTTCATTTCTGTCATCTAATATCCTGTATAACACCATATTAAAGTAATGAGCTAATTTTAATAAAGATTAAATTTTAGGAACATTTTGCTTGGATTGATTTACTTTAACAACAGACAGCGTTACTTTGGACTATAGATACAGCTAATGGTTGACCTTTCTTAGCCACGCGGATAAAGCCGCGGGTACCAGCGAGTGTTTTATAATTGTGAAAAATTGCAATTCAAAAAGAACCTAAAATAATTTATTCTCTCTTTCATATTCTTATGTATTGTCATTACCAACCTAAAACAAGCAAGCTTCCATTAACTTAAAATGAAGAGTTGATAATCCTTCTTTAATTCCGTCAAATTATTCGTCAGAAAATCTTGTCATCTCTCTTACAAAAATGTAAGCTACCTAAATCCTCTTCTGTTATTGATTTCGATCAGCATTATATTGTTGAAGTTCTATCTCCTTATTCCTATCATTTTGCTGTGGTTTCAACTTGCTTATGAATTTCAAGTTTCTTTGTTGGGATCAATATGACTGAGATGAATTGACTAGAGTGGACAGTTACCAATTTAATATCTGTGGAAAATATGCTCATTACATCAACGAGTGATTTTCATCTGTTGTCTTCGTTTGAAAGACTCATTTATTAAGTCAAGTTTGATTGAACAGTATTGCATTTGCTTCAAACAAAACCGTTAGTGGGCATATAGTGTTTTTTCTTTTAAGAAAAATCAAATAATGTTTAAAATGTCAAAACATTGTTAACTCAAACAAAGTGTTGTTGTGTTCGATACCAGTAAATCACTTCGATTTTCTAGCATTCATTATTCACTTGGGGTACGAAGATTGACAAGTAACGTGTATTTTGTATTTTGTATTTGTATTTGTATTTGTATTTGTATTTGTATTTGTATTTAAAAAAAATAACTTGATACAGTAAGATTCAATCTTGTAGTAGTATCTACATAAGTTTAACAAAAACAATGAAAAAGACCATACAACTATAAGCAATAACTATGTTATAAAAAAAAGAAAAATAAGTGGAAACAAAGATATGACAAAGCCATTTTAAATGAAAATAGAAATAAAGTAACAAATTACAAAAAACATAAGTATCTAAATCGAATATTTTTTTTTTTTTTTTTTTTAATCATAAATATCAATTAGATGTAGCTAAAAATGATAGAATTTTCTTTTTAAAAGCAGCAGGTGGGACAGTTCTTTGAGTATCAAATGGAAGAACATTCCATGTTCTTATGACAGTAACAAAAAAAGATCTTTCAGCAATGGTATGTGTAAAGCGAGGGAGCATAAGCCGGAGACCTCTATTAGACTGAGCATAATGTAGCAATTCCTCCAAATACCCTGGACACCTTCCGTGAATAATATTATGAAGAAGGATAAGATTACGAAAGATTAAATATTTGTGGAGACATAAACCGGTCAATGAATCATGGAAACGTGAAACACTTTCATACCTAGGGTAGTTATGAATAAAACGAAGGCAGTCGTTACAAGCAATATCAAGTTTACGTTTACATTCATAATCAAGATTCGGATAAACAGCACAGTTGAAAGTGAAAAAAGGTAGAATTAAACTTTTCACTAAGTGTTGTTTCAGGGTTCAGAATATTGGAAGACGACCTCAAGGTACGTAAACCAAAGTAAATTCGCTTAATAGAATCGGAAATAGCGTCACAGCAGCTCAATTTATGATTGATATAAAAACCTAAGTATTTAACCTTACGCACATATTTAATCACTTTGGTATTTAGTACAATGCAAGGTAATTCTAAATGATTGATTTCATGTCTCGAACAGACCATACTCAGTGTTTTTGCAGGATTTAGTTGAAGTTTATTTGTGTTAGACCAGATCTGGATACTAACCAAGTCTTCATTTATCCGGGCAACGCAATCATCCATCAAACCAATTTCACGAAACATATACAGCAACATCAATATGCCAAACATTTGGAATGTTTTCTTCTCTCCTATGCGTCGACTGTGAAGGTGTAAATGCTTCTAAACAAAATAATGAAAGGATGGCACGACAGCTCTAAGGAACCAATGCCTATATAGATTACATCCTTCAATAATTCTTATAGAGTGCTTGTAAGGAATTGAGGGGGTCTACAGTTTTTTGGCAGAAATATAAACATTTTAGTCACATGTTCTATGTTATTCGTCAACGCACATTCTTCTTCTAAAATGTCTACTTAATGAAAAAAAAATTCATGTTTTCTATTTTAAACACATATTTGAGATAATCTTCCCTCTCTTGATTCAAACAGAAAAGTCATCAAATACATGTATCCACATTCGTTCACAAGTTAAAATACAATCAAATAATTCATTTTCTGTTAACCATATGCAATATTGTTTTGGGAATTTAATATTGTGATACTTTTACTTTGGGAAATTTAATTCAAACTTATTTTCTGTATTACCCAAGCACTCTTATTAAATTTTCTGACACTCTGTTTCCGAAGAGCAATAAATTGTGCTTACTGGGAATACTTTAGTTCTTGATTTATGAAGTGAGTTATGGTTTTGTTTCCATGAAACAACTTTCTGCTCAAGAGAAAAGTAAATAAGTACCTATTGAAAAAAGAGCCTCCAATAATGACAGATAAATGTTTTCATGGAAAGAAGTGTCTGCTTTAGACATGTCTATGCTGCCATACCTATAGCTCTCATTATTTGGCAATCATTTATAATTATAATGCCATTTCTTTTCACTTAACCTTAGCTATTCAAAACGTTACATACATTGTCTCCTAGTTTGATTTATTGTCTTAGCTTATGAAGGATATACACTTTTTACCATGTTTAAGGCAACAAAAATCGGCTGATTTACTGGAGGTGCACATTTTTGAATTCAGCATCAATAATGGGTTTGACTTCTATCTGTACTATGGCTTTCTGACTTCTCAAAGGGTTTCTTTACAATTAATTTCGCACTTTGGCTGGGTCATAAGTTGGAGTTGTTTTTTTTTTATGTAAATTTTTTTATCGTTTTGTTTAAAACATGAAGCAAAATAAGAGGCCGTATTTGTTAGTTATAAGAAAAAGAACAACAATGATTGAATCACGAATTTCTTTTAAATTTCGTCAGGGTTTAAAGAGGGACTGGGCGGAGTGGTTCAAAGTTTAAAAGGACAGAGACTGATTGCTGCTATTTGTATTTAGTACTCTTGGGGTTTTCGATTAGTTTATTCTAATACGTTTTTGTATTTTGACAACCTCGAACCTCCCCAACAAACAATAAGAAAGAGACATTGCTGTCAAACAATAACTAATGATGGATACCTAATTTGTATTCACACTGGGCGGTTCAAATTCGTCGCCCGAGAATGATAATGTCGTAAGCGACATTTTTTTGATTTTGGGAAATCGCAATCAAAGTTTAAAAAATCATATCTCCGAAACGGCTACGAATAATTTTTCAAAACTTTAACTATAGTTGCAGAGCTGATGGAACTTCATTTTAGAATCAAAATTAAAACCCAGCTCCCATTTCTACAGATTTTAAAGCCAATAAACCATAGTATTATTTTGTCGTATGTTACATTTTGCTAACTAAAATGTTTATTCCATACACATACGACAAAAAAATTTGCACATACGACAAACTTTTACCCAATTCAGTTACTTTTTATTCAAACAAATAAATAAAACTACGATTTATTCAATATTTTTTTGAAACAAAAATAATTTAATTCACATAAAATAAAAATAAACAGTCTTCTTCTTTTTAAAAAAATAAACATTAAATCTAAAAAAAAACATAAACACATCCATGGTGATTTATCAACTTAACAAAACAATGAAACAAAAAAATAAATAATAAATAATGAATAAATATGCCGTTATACATCTTCAATTTGTGGATAAGAATTATAAAAAAAATTACACGAGCTTGTGTAGTTGGACGGTAAACTTCTCTCTATTTGGTTCGATGTCGATGGGGTTTCTATTTCGTTTGGTGCATTTTCATAGAACGACCTGAGAGCTGAGCGCTCGTTATTTTCAGTTGTGGGTAAAAAGGTGGGATCGTCTTCTTCGTCGTCAAAAGAAAAGTCAACAGAATCAGTGTCATTTAGTATGTCATCACTCATGCTAGTTATTATATATTTTTTATTAAAAAAATATTTAAGTTGATTTATACTTTATAATACTCACGCTAAAAGTTCTGGCGGTAACTCCGGCTAAGGGGACCCGTCCGCACTCGACGACATTCTGAAGTCAACTGAAATTGTTCTTCTGCATACACATTCTTATGGCACATACGACACTAATTTACCGTAAGTTGGGTAAAAAATTGTTGTATGTGAAGGATTTCAAACACATACGACAATCATTTACGCAACCAACAAAAACCGCGATTTTACATAGAAAAAATGTCGTATGTGAAATTTTTTTACACATACGACAAAATTAATACCCAAAACGCATTTGACCTTGCACATACGACAAAATAATACAAAATATCTCCGAAACTAAAGGAGATATCAAAACGCGGATTGCACCATTCGAAAGATTATTTTTTTCTTATCAAAACCGCATTCAAACCTCAAAAAACCATTTTTGTGATATACGACATTCTTTTTCTCAGGCGACGAATTGTTTTCTGTTAATTAATTAATGATGGTGGAAACATTTGTTTTACGGTACGATGGCCCTTTTGTAATGTGTTACGGATGCAAAGATTAAATTTTGGCCAGCTTAATGATGTATAGATAATTTAAATTAATGCTTTGCTCTTAATGGTGTTGTTATGGCTACTTATACATTATACTGCTATATTATTGCATACAATTCAAATTAAAACATTTGAAAAGTCTTTGGGTCTCTTTAAATGTATCAGATAAAGCAAATGAACGCTGTGTTTCAAAAAGGATCGATTTATTTTTCGTTAGAAACCGACTCAGACGATCGTTCATTTTAAATATACAAAATAAAATGCAACGACTGTGACACTACATTGGACAAACTGGACGCACAGTCTATGAAAGATTTAACGAACATAAACCAAAACACAACACAAAATCCAATTTTGCTTTACACCTGATTAACAACAACCATAATTACACCAATTTTGACAATAACCTAATTCCGATGCACCATTGTAAGAAAGGGAAGTTATTAGTCGCCATAAAAGAGTATGAAATATATAAAGCATATAAAACAGAAGAAGACAAACTGACAAACTAATTCTAAAACCAAACATAATTGTATGACACAGCATTAAAACACGCAAGATAAAAACAAAGAAATAATATAAATTAACAACAACAATAAAATAGAAGACAACAGCATAAAATGAGACGAATGCACATGCACCATCATCAGCATCAAAAAGTCAACACCATTAACGCCCGAGGATGGAATAATAAATCCAAAACGCGTCGCGAAAATAAAATTATCTATTTATAATTTATAAGTTGTGTTTAAGTTTTGTTATTTATTTTTATAAAACTATTGAAATAAAACAACTTTTTAAATAAAAGATTTTTTATATTTTATACATATTTTAAATATCGTTGGTTTTAAATTTGTGGACGATTTAAAAAAATGTACAGAATGAAGGATAAAGAAAAATCGATTCAGAATCTGAATCATTCATCAACTGAGGTCCTAAGATAATCGCCTACCATTATCAAAATACATAAGAATTTAAAACCAATAAAACAATAAGTGAATTAATGTCAGGAGAAATAAAATGGTCAGTTAATTCGTTCGTTATCGTAGCCATTCCTGAAAAGAAACTCACAACACACTCTTCTGTATAAAATCCAAAAATACCATTCGAAGTCAAAACTAATTGCATTGTTCGGTCATTCGTTGGTAGTGTATTCTGTTCGAATGTGAATATAAATTCTTGGTCTTGAAACCGGAGTGCATTTGTGAGTCTTCTCATGAAATTTTCAAGAGCATTGTTGAAAAAAAAATGATGTTGTACAGGTATAGTAGTGATATGGTGCAAACAAGATTGAGTTGAATATTCAAGGAAACTGAAACGGATGTAAACGGCTAGGACTTATTCAGGTGTGTTGCGTATGAAAAACAATTTCATGGAGCAGATATTACGGGGCAGGAGATGTTTTGTTTAAAAGTCTCCTCAAGAGTTCTGGTTATTTTAACGAACCGGAACCATGTTCAATGCACAGGAATATTTTTAAGTGGAAACGAATCGAATCACAGTCACGGTTGGTGCTTAAACAAACGTTTTTTAAAAGCAAGGGTGCAATATTATGTTAAGGAAAATGTTATTTTCAATAACAATAACAATTTTCTTAATGTTCATAGCTTGTTTTTTAAGGCATATATAAATAATAAGAAACTTTGTCTTTTAACATGTGAGGAATATTTTTTGCAGCACGAAATCGAAGATACAAGTATGCAAGACCAGTTTTTAAATTAATTTTATGTTAGGAAAACGAAAATATTATGCTTAGGGGGTTTTAGTAAATAAACTTTGAGAAATACAATTTTAAACAGAAATTGAAATTTTTTACGTTCTTTGCGTTACAAAGAAAATAATGTTTAATTACATAATGTTAAATAGCGCATTATTCATTTTGTGGTTTTAAATTGGTAGCACTGGCCGCGTATCAAAATTAACTGTTATCCTAAGTGTCATAATATTAGTTGAATGTTTGCCATTAACAATAATCGAATAAAGCGTTAAGATTATTAAAACTAACTACAAAAGTGGTAATTCAAACCAAGCCACTTTTCACGCTTTACGCGATGATTATGGTCGTCATAATCGACCGAATACGCAAGCAATTGGTAAAATAGTAAAGATATTCAAAGAGAGTGAAAGCTTAACTGATGTCGCAAGGAATTCGCATCATCGTAAAGCACATTCAGGCGAAAAAAATTGTTGCTGCAAGCACTACTGTTCCTAATCATCCGAATTTATCGATTTCCCGGCGACCGCAGCAATTAAATGAGTCGTACACTTCACTATGGCGTATTTACATTTGGATTTGCATATCCATCCTAACAAAGTTGAAATCACTTCGAATAAGCATGGTGACTATTCACAACGGAGTTGGAAGAACAGAAATTAAACACCGATTTTTCGAACAATATTTTGCAAAAAGGTTGCATTAACAAACAAAATTGGCACAAAAAAAGTGACTTTTTGTTGTGCTCTATGGTCGAAAAATGTCATTGGTCTGCACTCTTTTTCGAAGGCTGAATGACAACCGATACGTGATTCCAACAAGCATGGACAACAAGCATTCACAACAATACCAATTATGGCTTTATTGCGTGATAAGTTTCCTGGTCGCGTAATTTTACTTTTTGATGACGTCATTTGGCCACCAAGATCATGCAATTTGACAACAGATTTTTTTTCTGTGGGGCAACGAAGAAGACCGTTTTTAGGCGAATAGTCCCCGAACTCTAGGCGCATTAAAAATTAACATTATTATCATTATCAAAAAAATATTTCAAACAAACGTTCGTCGAATTGCATAAATATTTCGCTCAAATGAAGTTCAAGAGTACTCAAATTTGGAAAAGAATTTTTTTTTCTGATTCGTTTTTCTGATAGCTATAACCGGCCCCTTACTCAAACTTTGGCGGATATATCGCCAGTTACATATTTATAAATAATGACACAAAAATATTGTTTCTAAAGTTTCTTTCATAATTTTATTCAATTTTCCTTTTTTTTCGATCACTACAATTGCTAATGCTGAGGACAACTACTTCGTTAGGCTTCCACGACAACAATGTCCTCGTTCTTTGATTTTCTTCCTGATCAACCATCGTGGTTGATCGTGCAGCTACTCTTCGTAATTGTGTTGTTTGCATGTTTAATGACATGCAGCTGCACTCGACTACGTAAGTCCTTATGCGTGGTTGGATGTTTGTTGCTTTAAGATAGCTCATGAGTTTATGACGGCACTCAACTAAATCCTTTTTCTTTTATTGCTTTTAACCTGCAGCTGCGCGGGACTACCTAAGTCCTTTTGCCGTTATTGGACGATGTTGGTTTATGGATCTTTTATTGCAGGGTATTTTTATTGCTTACAGTCGGCCACGCTACAATAAGGTTCTTATGTCCTGATAGAACATTTCTATCTTGGTTGTCTTCTCATAAGTTAATCTACAGTTTCCAAGTGTACGTTACACGAGGAATTATTCTTGATCCTTCATAAACATTCGAACCTTTGCAAATTGGATTGGAGAATTTGTAGAACCGTCTTGTTCGTATGCACGTTGCTCATCGGATATAGTTCAACTGGATATGCGTAACCGTTACTTGAATGCTCGTTGCAATCAATCATGAACGTCAGTTTTATGCACGTTGCACTCAAATAGTTCATTGAATTATAAAGATCGTTTGCACGTTGCATGTAACACAATTCAGAGTTCGTTAAACCTATGCATGTTGCATAAAAGATAACCTCAAGTAACTTCGTTAGTTAAGAGTTCATTCAATTTTATACGTCGATTGCACGTTGCAACACTGAACCAAATCACGTAAGTCATATTGACGAAAATATTTTGTTAAATTTTGAAGAATCATTTATTCAAATTGACAAAATTTTACGAGAAATTTTCATAGCAATTTTCATTTTTCGTCAAATTGAAGAAATTTGTTTCAAATGGAGGAAAGTGATTTCTTCAGATTGAAGAATCTATTCAATTTGAAGAATTTTCTTCAATATGTAAAAGATAACTCAATGCCAAATAACTGCTTAGTAACGGATGTTCCATAGAATTTTTCTTCGAATTGAATAAATTTATTCAAATACAGAAACGTCGCTTCACAACTAGCAGGTCCTAGGTTCAAATCCCAAAGTGAACTCAAAAAGTTTTTCGATTAATATGAAAAATAACTAGGCAGCACCACTAACAAAGGAGTCTGATGATCGGCTTGGCAGCCGTGAAATAGCTATAACTCCAGCCAAACAAAGAAATTGACGGAAAAAGCCATTGGTGGAAGCACCTCTAAGTTGCTATCGTTGTTCAAACAACATAAATGTCTTTTATTCAAATTGAAGAAATTTTCTTCAAAGCGAAGAAATTTCATAAAAATTCTCTTTTTTCGTCAAATTGAAGAATTTTTCTTCAAATATAATATATTCAATTTGATGAATTTTCTTCATTTCGGTAATTTTTGAAGAGATAATTTTTACATTACCTATGTTCTTCGCACATGAATGTGACAAACTACAGACACATAGCAGCACTGGTGACTGAGACCATCGGCTGGGACAGAACAAGACATTAATACAACAGAGAGAGACAGATAGATACATAGAAGGAAAACACATAACAGAAACCTACGTGGCTCAGAGGAGGAGACATAGATGTTATATTGTCTCATGTTATCGCACAGGTGGCCTCAGATAAGCTGGCGATTTTCGTAGAAAAAGAATGCTGCCGAAGCTGGGGCTTGAACCCGCAGCATTTGGCTTAGCAGTCAACTACTCATTCCTCTGAACCATGGCCACCTGGTCTGGTTGTTGAGGTTATCTTGTTTGTGAAGTAGAAGTGAATAGTCGTCCTTTTCGTGATTGAATAGTCGCTGTGCAAAAAAAAAAAAAAACTAATAAGTGAATTAAAAACAAAATTTCCAAAAGTGAATACGTACTTGAATATCTTTTTAAAATCATCAACTAACACAAAAGAAAAACAAACTTAATGGCCCTTAGTAATAGACATGCGTAAAGTCGGTTTGAAAGTCACTTTTTGTTAGATTTAGAAAAGCTGCTTTCAACATTTCGTAGTAACAGTTCAAATTTAAGAAAAGTATAATTCTTCGCAATCATTGTGACTCTTTCGTTATTGTGAACTGAAAGCTTTTTGAAGCTTTTAAAACTTTTGACAGGTACAAAAAAAATTATTTACCGTTCGAGAAAGTAAAAAGCCGACAAACAAACAATTTCAAAAATTAAAAAGAACATTGTTCATAATGGGAAAAACTATAAAGGTAAGTTAGTTTGAGAACTTACATTACAAATATATAAGATTACTTTATATTTATAGAAACGCGAAAGAAATTGGACTAAGGAAGAAAAAGAATACCTTAAGGACTCCATTGCCCCCAAAGCAGAAATCATCGACTCGAAAATTAATAATACGTTGATGATTTCCAAAAAAAATGAATGCTGGACCAAAATAAGTTTTGATATGCAAAACATTGGCTTAGATCTCCCAGTCGAAAAGCTAAAGGGTTAGTGGATGCGGATGAAAACTTCTGCCCGCACTGCTATATCCAACTTCCGAAGAGAAGTTACGGCAACCGGTGGCGGCCCAGAACCAAAGGAACCAGATCCTATGGACTATGAAATCCAAGAAATGTTCCCGTACGATTTTGAAGACGATGATGCACATTTTGACAGCGATGCACACTTTGCTGGTAATGTTGTAAGAAACGAAGGAGAAAATAAATCTCCAGATAAACTTATCACGAAACGACCTTCATTGAAGAAAAAAAAACACTCTGTGGAGAAGATGTCTTGCAAAAAAGACTTGAACAGATTGAAAAGGAAATTAATTTCCAAAAACAATTGTTTGATATTAAAGTATCTTCAAATAAACATTTTTACTTCTTGACTGCTATACATAGAATGAGTTTTATTCTCTAAATCTCCAATGAGTATTTATTCATTGTTAACTGTTTTTAAATACAAAGTTCCCAAAATTAATATTATTACAGTACACAATACTACATTACTTTCTTCTTTTAATACATTTTTTTTTAATCTAAAATTTTAGAAAAGTGATCATCCTTCTTCTACAGTACTTGCCGTTGACATTACACTTGATTCCACAGCTGTATTCAACTTCTTTTAATGTGAAACATTTCGTCGATAAGATCTGCCTGAATTATTTAACATAACGACAACTTCACCATCTCTCCTCGATTATATTTAATATGGTCCAGGTTCAAAGTTAGACGCTAATTTGTTAGTTTTTGTCATCCTTTTCAGAAGAGCTTCATCTCCTTTCTGTATACCATTTTCTCTTGCCCGTCTTCGTTTATCTGCATATACTTTTCCTTTCTCTTTCTTTTTCTTTGTCAGCAGTCTCCTCATCAACTTTCATTGGCTGGTGAATACTCTAATACTCTCCAATATTACGACCAAAAAGCATTTCTGATGGTGTTTTCTGTGTTGTTGAGTGTGTGTCCAAATCAATTTTCCAGTTTCTATTAGTGTTTTCACTTATAATGAGTCTTTTTAGTATTGATCTATTTTGCCTCTCAATCTCACCGTTCTGTTGTGGTCAATATGGTCATGGTGTCGTGCTAATCAAATGAATATTGTTATGATTACAATAGTCGCGAAATTCTTCACTTATAAATTGTCATCCATTTTCGGCAGTAATGGATAGAGGTAGTCCGAATCGTGCAAATATAATTTGGAGCCGTTTGATTATCTCCTTAGAATTGATCTTTTTCATAATTTCAATTTCTATGCACCGACTGTAATAATCAACGATTACAAACAAGTGGTGATGCTGATGGTAGCGGGCCCAAACAATCTTTAGCAAGGTGCTGCTAAGGTTTAGACGGCAACAGCTCTCTTTTCAATGGTTCTGGTGCTGATGGTGCAGATACTAATGTGCATCCACGACATTGCTTCACTCAACATCTGAGTCCATTTTTGGCCTCCAAACTTTGGAACGTAATATTTGCTTCATCAATGTTATTCCCGGATGACCTTCGTATGCCAAATCAAGCGTTCGACTTCTCAAACCTTCTGGTATAACGATGCGTGTTCCACGCAGCAAAATCTGACCTGCAAAACAGAATTCAGTTGAAGAAAAATTTTTAATTGCAATGCTTTTCCAGTTCAATTATTTTCATGAAGTGCAATCTTAACCGCTTGAATTGTATCATCTTGAACTGATTGGCTTGTGATCAGTAACCAATTCAAATTCTCGTCCAAAAAATAAAAATGAAATCCTTCTGTGGCCCAAACATTGGCCAATGCTTCTTTTTCCGTTTGTGCATATCGTTTTTCCACATCTGATAAACTCTTGCTAGCATAAGAAATGACTCTTGGATCTAAGTTATCAATCTGTATCAATACAGCTCCTAGCCCAGTTGGACTGGCATCTGCTATCAATTGTGTTCGATCTCTTACCAATGACAGTTGATCTGACATGTAGGTACGCTTTAAGTCTATCAAAAGAGTTCTTCTGTTCACTTTTCCAAGTAAACTTTCGACTATTTCTCGTTAATACTCGAAGTGGATCAGTTATTGTTGCAAGGTTTGGAATAAACTTGCCAACATTATTCACCAATCCTAAAAAACTCCTCACTTCTTCTGCATTTGTACGAATTGCATCTACCTTATCATTTTCTGGAAATATACCCGTTGATGTTATTCGACCCTGAAAACGCAATTTGTTTGATTAAGTGATATGCAATTTGTTTTAAATGTTTCCAGAACAGTAGGTTATCATTGCATCCACTCAATATTTGCTCCATCAACCGTTTGTAACGAAATAAACCTCTCCGTGTTTGTGTTATAAAGGTAGTAGTTTCTCTTGATTTCTCTGTTATTTCAATCTGAAATCAAATAACAACAAAACAAAATAATAATATCTAAATATCTTATGATTATAATTTCACTAAAAACCTTATCATGACAACTGCTAAAGACATAGGCAAAACAAAAAATTAATAAATAAAGAATGCAAAAATAAACCTGGTGGAACGTGGAAGGCGTTCTTTACATCAAGTTTAGAGAAAATTTTTCCTTTCCCCAGGTGTCGCAAGAAATCTTCTATTAATGGAAGAGGGTAATGTTCTCGCACAATCGCTTCGATCGCTCGGCGCATAACGATGCATAGCCGAATATCGTCCCCTTTTTGTATAACGACCATCGGATAAATCCACTTTGCTGGTGCGTTGACTTTTTCAATGACATCTTGCGCAAGAAGTTCCTCAATTTTTTGTGTCAACTGTTTTCTTTAATGCTATCGGGATTCTTCGGTACGGTTGAACTACGGGCTTATCATCTTTCTTTATTGGTATATCTACCAAAACACCTTCCATTTTTCCCACTTGCAGCATCTTTCCCTCATCTATATTATTAATTGTATAATTGATTTTCAGAATGCCTATTTTAGTGGCGGTTTCTCGACTGATCAGAAGTTTCCCTTCACTTTTTATTACATAAAAATCACTGCTGTGTTTGCCGGATAGGTCAAGTTCAGCAGTAAATGCACCTATTAATGGCAATTCATATTCACCGTATTCTTTGAAAACTTTTCCAGTCTCTATCCGTTGATTTGATATGAAAACTTTCTTCGAGACTAGCATCACCTCGTTCGAGCAAATCTCTTCGGAGAGTAGTCTACAGGCAATTTTGAATAATTTGATCTTTTACATTTTCTTCCAAATTTGATCCAAAGTCAGATCTATCAGCCTCTATCTGTAACCAATTTACCAATCTTCATCGTGAATACGACTTTCTCGAATCATTGTTTCGAAAGAACGCAACCATTTCTGCCATTCTATTCCAACATTATTTGTATGTATTATTCTTTACATACTCCTGAACTTGAAGACCTTATGGTCGAATAGTGTCTAGAACGTAAATAAAATTATCTTAGAACTTTTCAAAGAGGTAATTCAATTCTTTCTTCATTTCAATCAATACAGCATTTAAGCTACCAGCATTTAAGCTATCAGCATTTAAGCTATCAGCATTTAAGCTATCAGTATTTAAACTATCAGCATTTAAGCTATGCAATCACTTTGTTATGACATTGTTTGACTTAACAAATATTACATTTTGTTTACATAATCTTTTCATTTGTTTACGCAATCCTTTCAGCATTTAAGCTTTTGTTTTTTTGTTTATATGTGTCCTTTTGTACTACAAAACTATACTTTATAAACACACACATACAAATACAACATACATATTCTGTTCATTACATAAGTAAAATGTACGAATCCTTAATATTAATCATAAACACATAATATGTTTTGTTGACCACAAATTCTTAGAAAGCTTTTAAAATCTTTCATCAAACACAGAACAAAATTGTGGTAAAAATCTTAAATGTACCTCCTCCACATTTAAAAGAAATACCTAACAACAAAATTAAATGGCAACAATTTGTCAAACTGAATCTTTTTTTTCAATATATCAATGAAATAAATAATGTCTCCATCATTTCCTTTAATACCTTTGTTTTTTTTCTAATTTCTTTTCTAATTTCTTACCAAGAAAGTCATTTGCCATTTTTTTTGTTTTTTTTTTAGAGTATGGAATCTTCTAAAATATTTCCTCTTTAAAATTCCCGTGTTCACAAACATTTTCAATGTTTCTGCTTCTTCTATGTTTTTTCGTTTTTTTTTTTTTATTATTCCTCGTCGCCAATATAGTATCTTCAAATAAACACTTTTACTTCTTGACTGCTATTCATAGAATGAGATTTTATTCTCTAAATCTCCAATGAGTATTTATTCATTGTTGACTGTTTTTAAATACAAAGTTCCCAAAATTAATATTATTACAGTACACAATACTACAGATATGCAAGTGGAAATAAATAAAAAGCAAATCGAATTAATCAACTTGCAAATCGAAAATGAGAAAAAAAAATTATAACGAAATTATTTTTAAAAAAGTGTTCATAAGTTTTTATTTAAAAAGGAACAATAAAAATACTTAATATATGTTATATGTTATAATACAAGAAGAGATTGTTTATGTAGAAGAGACGACAGCAAATTGCGGCACATTATTCAAAATGCGCTTGTTGCAGTTCTTTCTTTTCTTTTGGAGTGGAGGGATACAAATATGCAGTAGTTTTAAGTGTTGCTGTCGGCGGTTTTGCTATTTGTTTTATTTAGTTATTTGTGGAAAAGTATCTATTAATAAAACTTGTCCTAAAGTGTCTCCCTCCTCTGAGATTTTCTTCCGAGAAGTTTCCATTTATTTCCTGTTCGTCACCTTCAAGATCTTGTTAAATAAAAATATGGAAATTATTGGTGACTTTATTTTAAATAATTTTCCCAATTTAACTTACGAATTTGAGTTGTGTTTTCGTTAAAGGAATCAGCTCTAATCTTTGCCATTGCAGCTATAGAATTTTTCGTTGTATGTAAATTAGTGTGTAAGCCATTAAAACAACATCTGAAGCAGTTTTTGAACTGTCCAAATGTTCGTTCCACAACTCCTCTTGCCAGAATATGATGCCTTTGGTAAGATTGTTCGGCTTGAGTTAGATTAGTCCCTAATCTTAATGGTGTCATCATTATATTGCTCTGCTTATACCCATCATCACCAAGTATAACACCGCCCATGCGATTCATATTTTCGAGATGTCTCGTAATGCTTGAGGAATTGAAAATTCTTGATTTGTGAGCACTCCCTCTCCAACGTGCAACAATGTCCAATATTTTGTTGTCGGAATCGACAAGAACCTGTACATTTAAGGAATAAAATCCTTTCCGACAACGATTTCGTGCTCCCATTTCTCCACCTGGATTTCTAATCTTAATTTGAGTGCAGTCAATTGCCATCACTGGTTTCTGGGAAGGTTACAAATTGTGGGAGTTTTGCAGCCAGTGCATTTACAACTTTCCGAATCACATTACTGGCTGTTTTTTGACTAACACCGTGTATATCAGCTTCGAAGATTATTTATGTATATAAAAATGTTTATAAATATTATTTATCTATGTATGCATATACATATGCATACAATAAAATATGAAAAAAAATAGAGAATTCCTACAATGAAAGCACACCTGAATCGAGCTGATAGCTTCCCTTTGCAAGGTGTCGCAACGTTATTAAGACCATAATTAGAGGCGGAACTGGAAGTCCTCTATTATTGTTGGTTTTCATATCATCTTCAATCAAACGTGTTATGTAAAGAACGGTGTCTTTGTTTAATCTAAACGGAAATTATTATTATGGATAAAACGTTTGCTTTCACATCTTTTTGTACCTATAGTTCTTCTTAAATTCTGCATCTGTATATTCCTCCCAAGCATTTAACCTTTTTTTTTATATATTTTCTCGCTCTATAATTTGTATCATAATGCTCTCACCGCTCATTTTCTTTATTTTTTTTTTATTTTGACAAAAAAAAAACGGCTGTTACTTTTGTAGTTGACAAAATTCGCAAAACGTATTATTGTGAACTTCGCTCTGTTGTGATTCTATCATTTTAAATTTGACTTAGTTAGAGGTGAGCTGCTTCTAAGCATATTTTTAGTTTAGAATTGAGATGTGTGTTTTATTACTACTGATTTTTTGTTAAAATCGAATTTTGGCTAAATTGGGTTCTATTACTAAGGGCCATGTATCTATAATCCTTGTATTCGTAAAATAGGTATGAAGTTATTTCTGAAATTATAAAATTTTTCTTTCAGATCCATATGGATTTCAAGCAACTATACCCGATAGCTGAGAGCCTTATTTTGAAAAACAAACAAACTTAATGTTGCGTTTAACAGTATTGCGGGCTATTCGATCTTTAACATTGCTTTACAATATCTTGCATTCTCATCAACTAGAATACTTATACCTACAAAAAAATAAAATTTACACGTTCTGAAAGGTCATGTGACCTTATTTCAGTGCGCTTCAAATTCATAGTTTCTGAACGGCAGTTTTACGTGCATTCTATTCGATTATGGATCTCCCTCCCTTGCTGTATTAGACTTATTATTAGTTATTTTTTTATTAGCAACCAGGCCTTTTTTGGAAGAACTCTGAAAGAATTCCTTTCCTAGCTTCGAGGCTATGGATTTTATAGGTGCCGAGTAATAACGCCAAGCCAAATAAGGCCAACTTTCTTAAAGTGAAATAAGACCGACTTTTTTTAAAATTGGCCTTATTTCGCTTTACGGAACTGAAATAAGGCCAACTTGGCCTTATTTCACTTTCAACAGATCTGTTTACGTACATACTCTTGTATATCTAAAAAAACAATTTTTGATAAGAAAACATTTTTTTTTAAATTAGTATTGCTCAGAAACTAAATAAAAGAATATTAACAAAATGAAAAACAATATTACAAAATAAGAAAAGATCCTAGTTCTGTTCACAATTTGCCTGTAAATTGTTATCTTTTTGTAAAACAGTTTAAACAAAATTAAAGTAGTGACATTGCTGCAGAACGATTGCACGTGGATATGAGATATAACATAAAATATGCTTATACATCGTTTTAATCCTCATTCTATTTTCTCTTTAAATGAATTTCGTCAATAAACGTTCTATTTGTCTTTTTGTAAGGAACTTTCCCCACATTCCGAAATTATGTTTGAAGAAAATAAAAAAAGAATCTCGATTGATACGGCAAACTTTTTTTCATGTAAAGATTGTGAAAAGCTAAAAAATTCGTGCGAAAGAAAATTTGCAGTAAGAATAGTAATATAAGGTTTAAAATTTCAGCTAACATTAAATTTGTTAAGAATTTGGTCAAAAACAAATAAAAATAATTAAGGATTTGGATCTTAAGACAAGAAATATAGCAGGTGCAATTACTAGCGAGCGAAGCAAGGGGAAGAAACTTTGCCCAAAAGGCAAATTTTTTTCCGCTCTTTCGCTCCCAATCAAACCAAATGATCTTGAATGTTCCGATTCGGCATCATCTTCAGACAAGAGTGAAAAAAGATGTTCAAAATGAATCATGGAAATGCAGCATCTGCTTTCTTAACAATTTAATGCATTAAAAGATATGTAGTAATATATTTTCCAAATTTAAGGAAGCGGCAATTTCGTGCGAAGTTTTTATTTTTTCACTAAAAAAAAATATGTTTATTAACAATTTTATTTACATGTTCATGGAAAAAGAAAGTATTATCAGGAATTGCTTGAAGTAATATGCGGGAACTCTTGCACCAATAACACCAACTACATCTCCAGGATCTATAATGAATGATATCCCTTTCTTAAAGTTCCGTCAATCAGAAAATAACATGGGGTATTGTCGGATAGTTGATTTACTAAGGAAGTAATTTGGGAAACTAAAAATTGTTTACAAACAATCAGCTTCCAAGGTCGTTGAATGGTAAGTTAAGAAACTCCTTCGGGAGTTCTGTAAAAAAAATGCGAATGACCACCCCCAAAGGGGTGGTCTCAACTATTCGACTTACAAGTAAAACACGAAAGTAATTTTCAACCGCACGCTTTATTGGCCTCCAAAAGACTAAAGACTAATTTTCACTTAAGGTATTTCTACTGCTCGTGCAATCGCGAAACCTCCAAGGTCAACCTTGATGAACTTCAACGACTGCAACTTGATCGCTTGATTTGATGAGCTTTGACGACTGCAACTCGATCGCTTGGGAATGGTTGAAACAGTTAATTCCCATAGCGTATAGAAACGCTTGCTCATCACTTTACCTGGCAACGCGTGTGTTAACTGGTATAACGTTTAACCATCATACCTGGACGTTACAACTCATCAAGCAAAGCACAGTAAGGTTTTGTTGTTTTGAGCAAGTCAACTGTTATTTATTAGAAGTCTTGAAAAAATGTTTTTGACTAAAAACTTTAGTTGGCTTAGTTTCACTTTCGTAAAGTGACCAATTAGGTTTTATTTCTCAACAAAAGTTGGCCTTATTTTACTTTCTCAAAGCGAAATAGGGCCAACTTCAAAAGTTGGTCTTATTCCACTTTAAGTAAGTAAAATAAGACCAATTTCTTCAAGACCGACTTATTTCACTTGGCGTTATTACACGGCACCGATCTTATAACAATATTGATTAGTACTTAATGGTTATGAATAACTTTTAAATTTAATTTTCAGTTAATTTTTTTAAATTTTTTATTTGATTAAATTTTAATTGTTATTCTTCTTCTTTTATTGGTTTTATATATTTTGCTGTTACTTAATAACTTGAAAATTTAGCTTTTTTTCTAAAATACAAAGCACATTTTTTGCTAACAAAATTTATGAATATAAAGACATTTGCTCTATCTTATTAGATATTGTATCTTACTGTGCATAATTACAAAATAAATTAAATGAAAAGAAAAATGAAAATAATGCAATTATTTCGAAACAGAAAAATGATGTTTTGTTCTTTTATTTTTTGGGTGATTGACTAAGTTTCATCCCCAACCTTTAAAATTTCACAGCTTTCCTAAAGAGCCCAGAAACTAAAGGACAAGTCTTCGCTTAATAGCAACTAATGAGCAACTACCGATTGGTCCTAAAAAAAAATTTTTGTTTCCTAATTTTCTTTGATTTTCGTCAAAAAACATCGCAATACCAGGAACTACAAAACTACAAAACCTTTCAATTTGCGTGGTCTAAAATCATTGACGGTTTATTATGAAGTTTTTCCCTTTGAAATTTTTCATCTGACACTTCATATTCGCTGTGTTGCTTAGCTTATTACAGAATATGAAACTTAATAATTAAATAATGTTGGATAGTGTTTCTTTTTTTGAATATACTGCAATCCTAATTTGCATGTAAAAGTAAAATAAATCACCCAGAATAACTTAATAATATTCAAGATAACTTCGTTTTACTTTTACTTGACCCTGATTAAACAAGACTATCATATCTTTTTGGCTTTAAAACAAAATATTTTTTTTCCAATTTTTTGTTAAGAAACCGATTAATTTTTTTGATTTATGTGTAAACCAATAAATTATAAAAATCATGATTTATGACTCTGCAAATTGGTATGTCAAAACCTTAAGTAAAACAAATAAATTTTATCCTAAGAACATAACATTTTGCCAAAAGAAAGAGTTTCAGAAAAAAACGATACAAAATCAATATGCCCAAAAACAACCTCTCACAATGAGAGCATCGTGGATAAGAAATGAGGCAAACACCTCGCCTCGTGCCAAAAATGATTCTTTGAATGAATATGCAAATATGGAAAAAGGGATTCCTTCTTGTTCTTCTTTTTTTTTACAAATCTGGAGCATTGCTTGAATATTAAAATTCATAACACTATCAAAGTCTTATCTTTTGGAATTCAAATAGGTAATTCTGTTTGTTTTTATTCTTAAAAGGGATTTAGGGTTTGTTAAGGAATTTCAAAGTATTCATAAGTATGGGTAGAATGGTAAAGCTTACACACAAAATACTTTAGATTTAACATGAAGTGAAACTGAAACGAAAAAGAAAGTATAACTTTATGGATTGAACCTTTTTGATGTTGGAAATTTACTATGATTCTTTTCTTTGAACAATAAAAAGTAGAAGAAAAAGTAAGAAATAAAAAGATTTTGGGACTTTTTAAAATAACTATGAAAAAAGTGTTTCAATCTCTTATCTTCATTTAAGCATGAAGTCGAAAGGTTTATAAATTAAGTTACAACCTTAAGCTTTATTCTTTAAGGGATACATCTTTTTCACATTCGTTTATTACAATTTTTTCTGTCTCTCTTGATTTTGAAACCTTTTAAGTGTGAACATAAATTCGAAATATTGTTGTTGAGTTGGTATTAATGTTGGACGCGTTCCGCAAATAAAAAAAAAAATGATTGGGTTTTCAAAACTTTATTCTTATTGGCATGAGCATGTGTAGGAATTCGCGAATATCAAATATGTAGATGTGCAGCGACTGTAAATTATTTTAATATTTAGTACAGAAATTGTATAAAACAAAAAAATAAATATTAAAAAAAGTGATGTTATTGTAAATGTCAAACTGCAGTGATGTCACAGTGGTTTCGAAAAACTGTTGTGTACAGGGTGTGTTTTCGAAGAACTGCCATTTTGAACATAGCTGGGCATTAACGGGAATTTTTTCGTTAATCCGTAAACCGTTAATTAACGAAGTTAACTTTCCCATTAACGAATTAACTTTTCAGTTAACTTCAAAAAAATGTTAACGATCGTTAAATTTTCCAAAGTCCGTTAATCGTTTATCGAACACAAATACCATACAGATACACATCCAAATTAGATTATTGGTAATTATTTTTATAACTTAGAAAAAATTAGTCAACACCCTTCAGGAAACACAACGGCACGCCACTTGTTAACTTCCCAGAGGAAGTTATTGTAATGGGGCAGATTTTGTGAATCTCAGATATTTGCATATCTCCATGTTTTCTAGAATCCGAATCAAGCGTTTTTATGATGATGTCTGTGTGTGTGTATGTGTGTTCGTATGTGCGTATGTGCGTTACGTTTTTTCGGCTCGATTATCTCGCGTCTCATTCGACGTTTAGGTTGGCAACTCTGGCAAAGCCATTAGAAAGATAATTGTATACCTCTTGTTAAAAAAGTGTTTTTAAATTTAAAAAACGAGCTTTAAATACTTATCTTGTATAAACTGTGTTGTTAAGAAGGTCAAGATCAAGAAAGGTTTGAAAATCGTTGAATGTCATTCATTTTAAACTTACAAAATCAAAAAACAAAATTCTTGGTGCAAGAATTGTTCACATTTACGTACTATATATATAATACAAGTTTAACTATAAAAACAAAATCAAAACAAAAAAAACTATAATCACTTGATGAACGAAAATAAAAGAAAAGTTCACGATACATCTTTTGAAATTCAATCGAACCCAAAAAAGGACAGAACCATGTCTTCTTCAGTTGGTTCTATGACCATTGACGAATTGAATAAATTGTTTGCTACTAACCTAAAAAATGTTGCCACTAAGGATGACATCGCAGAACTGCGCGAAGAATTAAATGAGGTCAAGAGGAATAATTGTCAATTGAGGGATACTGTAGATGCGATGACTAGAAGATGTTACATGCTCCAAAACGAAATTGACCGGCTAAAAATATCCGCAAAGGAATCCAACTTGATCATTCGAATGAAGAACGGCTCAGGAAATACTCTAGTCGAAGCTGAAAACATTTGTAAAAACATTTCCGAACCGATACACCCAACATAATAACTGCACATGAGCTGAGACAGATCTCAGCTAATAATGATGTTGTTACGATTTTGGCCGAATTTAAAAGCAAAAAAAACGCATTCCAAGTTCTCAAGAACGCAAATAAGCTAAAGGGAACCGGAGTCTCAATAAGTCGCGACTACCCCCAAGAGACACGCCAAAAGCGTAGCAAACTCCTTCAATTACGAAAGCACATCCAAGCTAAAAACATCCGTGTAAAAATGTTGTTGCGCGACGATAAATTGAAAATAGACGATGTATCTGTGGAATGGAATGAAGATCATCAAATGTTTGTGTCCGAACCTTTGTATATGGATTTACCAGGTAATATCAAGAATGGTTTTCTGCTTGGTTTGACAGTTTTTTGACAGTTTTTTACATTAGTTTGTAATGTGTGTTCTCTGCTTGCTTGCTCGAAAACCATTCTTGATAGTACTAGGTAAATCCATATACAAAGGTCCGAACCGAAAAATGGCCTGAAAACGATAGCAGAAAAACATAATCTTCATGTAAATTTTTTTGAAAATGTTAATTGTTTACAAAAATATCCAAGTAATGCAAATGCCAAATTCTTTAATCAACCACAAACGTCAGGCGAAGTTGGCTGCGGTTCATCAACATTGAGAGCCGCTGGAATTACATCTGAGAGTAGTCTGCATCTAGGGCTAAATACCGAAGCACATTTAAATGCTAAATTTAGTAATTAGAATAAGGCCGTCTGTCAGAATTATGAATTTGTTAAATTAAATATATTAAGCTATAATGTTGGAGGTTTAAGTAATAAGATTGGAATTTAAGTTTTGTAAACTTTATAAATCAATATGAAATATTTGTATTAATATTTGTATTAATAACACATGTAACTGAAGAACATTTTAAGAAATTTGAATCTAGTTTCAGTGATTATAAATTAATGTGGCTAAAAGCAATTAAGGTAAATAGAAAAGGAAGAGCAAGTGGAGGAATACTTATGGGCTTCAAAAGTAATCTTAGTAACATCAACGTTCTGTATAAACCTATAGGAGACATCTGTGTTATGGAAATCAAGATGGATAGTACTGTACTGAATTTAATCCCGGTGTACTTAAATTGTAATAACTGGGAAAGCTGTTTTACGAAGCTCGAAGACACCCTGTTTACCAGCGATCTACCGAACGTTATGCTCATTGGGGACTTCAATGCACGAACAGGAGATCTAGAATCAGAAAACAGGATGAGGGATAGCAGCCGTTGTTCTAGAGATGTAGTAATTAACAGAGAAGGAAGAAGAGTGATCGATCTTTGTAACTCATTTGGACTAAGCATATGTAACGGTAGTACAGATGGAGATGGATTAGGCGATTTTACTTATATAGGACCACAGGGAAACTCTGTGATAGACTATGCAATGATGTCGGGAGAATGGAATGAATTATTAAATGAATTTGAAGTAATAACTGCAATACATTCCGATCATTTACCGATTCAAGTGTCATTAAACCTAAATCAGAGCCAGTCCGAAGAATCAGCTACACAAGGAAATTCCTCACTTCAAGTTCTTAACTTGGACAGTCTAGACGAAATTGTCGAAAGAGCAATACCGGTGCAATGTAGAACAGGTTATAACAACACTAACCACTACAAGGAAAAATGGTTTGATAAAGACTGTATGGACGCACGCAGAAGATCTTTTGCTTGGCTAAGATTGTATAGAAGATACCCCAACACCTTTTACTTCAAATAAAAATACCTTGACACTAACAAAGCCTACAAAGAATTACTAAGGAACAAAAGACACACTTATGCAATGACAATTGGTCGAGACCTTGCTAGCTGTAGAAATTTACGTGACTTCTGGAAGATTGTTCGCGAAATTAATAAAAAATCAAATAAACCATATTCCACCAGTTAATATTGACAACTTGCTTGAACATTTTCGAACGCTGACGGAAGCTAGTTATGCCTCATCTTTTCAGTATGCCATCCCTTACCAACAGAACGAAGAGCTTGATGCACCTTTTTCTTGTTTGGAAGTTCAAACAGTGTTGAATGAGTTACAAAACAACAAGTCACCAGGATCTAACGGAATCCCTCAAGAGTTCTACAAATTTAGTACCACTCTCTTCGTTGAATGCCTAACAAAAGCCTTGAACCAAACACGTGAAAGCGCTAGTATACCAAGCAGTTTCAAAGAAGCCATCATCTGTACTATTTTCAAAAAAGGTGACAATAGAGTCAATGCTAATTATAGAGGTATATCACTGTTGAATTCATCGATCAAAGTGTTAGCCAAACTACTATACAAACGTCTGCATAACTGGGTAGAGGATAATAACTTGTTGAGTGAAGCACAAGCTGGTTTTCGTGAAAACTACTCTACAATTGATCAGATTTATTCGATTACCAATATAGCTGAAATATTTATGGGATCAAAAAAGAAACTGTACGCTTTTTTTATAGACTTCAAAGCAGCATTTGATACTATCGATAGAAAGGCATTGATATTGAAGGTCTATAATAAAGGAATCTCGACAAAGTTTGGAAACATATTGGAACAATTATACGACTCAACAACTTCTGCAGTGACCCTTGGGAGCAAGGTATCTAATCAGTTTCTAGTAGAGATAGGGCTGAGACAAGGCTGCTGCCTAAGCCCTCTACTCTTTGCTTTGTTTATTGATGACTTAGAAGAAGTTCTACAAGGAGGAGCTCGAGTTTCACCAGACCTTTTAATAAAAGTACTAATGTTCGCAGACGATATCGTTATCCTTGCAGAGTCAACTGAAAGATTCCAATTAATGATAAATCGATTGTTCGAGTACCTACTGCAATAAATGGAGACTTCAAGTGAATCTAGACAAATCAAAAATTATCATTTTTCGCAACGGAGGAGGACGAAACTGTCGCAACGAAAAATGGAAGTTTGGAGAACACAACATCGAAATCGTGAGTGAATATAATTATCTTGGTATGCGAATTTCTAGAAATCTTAACCTCATGACTGAAAAATTGGGCAAGGCAAAAATGCGCTTAATGCGACTTGGAGAAATGTAATGTGCAGCAAGGATGTTAAATATGAAGCCAAATATCAAATTTTCAAAACAACGGCCAAAGCGATAATGTTCTACGCTGCACAAGTCTGGGGACACAAGGAATTTGAAGAAGTGGAACAGGTTCTTAGATACTTTTTGAAACGCACACTTAAACTACCCAGCAGTACCTACTGCTAACCATATCCTTTTACTGGAAACAGGTCTCTCTCCGTTCTTTATCTCGACTCTAAAAATGCAGGTTAACTATATACTAAGGACTCTTAAAATGGATGATAGAAGATTACCTAAGCAGATAACAATGCTGGTGATCAGGAAGAAAATCTCTTGGTTTTAATCCTGGAGTAATTTAGCCCAGTGCTGTGGACACCCACTATCTCTTCAAGATACTTCGACTGACACATGGAAAAGCCAACTCTACAACCTAATCAGCTTAGTAGACGAAAAAAAGCGGGAAGATCTTATTTGGAAAGCCAGAAGCTCGTTTCAAAGAAATATCTATGCACAGCTTGAGTACAACTTAGCAGCTAATAATTATTTCAAGACGGAGTTTTCAACCGACCTCATGTCATTTGTTTTAAAAACACGAGGAGAGATACTCCCCCTGAATCATATTCCTCACAGGAGCGATTTACAAGAAACTTGCGACTTGTGCAACCTCAGGGAAAGAGAGAACGTGTTTCATTTTGTGGGTAGATGTCCTATGCTTGTTGAAACTAGGCGAAGCGTTTTTGGAAAGAACTACCTCAATGAGGCTGAAATTATCGATATCCTTAATGGAGGAAATAACTGGGTGAACCTGTACAGATACGTCAAAATAGCACTTAGCTACAGAATACGAATAGTCACTGAACTTTTTTAAAATGAATTGTTATGCATATAAATAAATTATAAAAAAAAAACAAAAAAACCACAAAAAAACACTTAATAATATTATATCTATCAATGTATGTATATATTTAAGTACTATTTGCCAACTGGCAGACGGCTTGGGCCATGTCAAATAATGAAAGCTATACTATACTGTTGAAATTTCATAAATAAAAATACATTAAAAATCTTTAAAAAAAAATCATTCGACGCAGTATTGTGTTGTTAAGAGCTGATTAGGTTTTGAGCAAAATCCGCTTAGCGGTTTTTTAATGGCAATACAAAATATAAGTCAAACCTAATATAATGAAAATTATGGTAATTTCTGCGATAATTTCAACAATAGTGCAAAGAATCTTATAGCAAGTGTGAAAAAAAAACAATATTCAGGAGTAACATAGACTATATTTGATTACTAGCTGACCCACCAAACGCTGCTTTACCGTTTAAATATTAATTTTCGGAAATTCTTATCCGATTGGAAAAATTGCTTCAATAATAGAAAACTACAATATTCAGGAGCAATATAGGCTGTATTTTACTGTGAAAAGTAGTTGTGAATGAGTCCACGAGTTGGTACGATCAACTATTGACAGATGGCGCCACTGTTATTCAATAAACTTAATGTTTTTCATAAAATCATCAGTTTTATGGAATTTTACTTTGAAACAACGTTTGTTATATTTTGCAAAACAACTACAGCCTTATTTATAAACGAGTATTAGAAGCAGAATAAAGTTATTCCGACCTTAATACTCCTTTAATACTGAAAAGCTTATTTATAAAAAAATAAACAAGTTTTAGAGTCGGAATAAGCTAAACTGATTTATAGTAGGTTTAAAGCTGGAATAAATCGGTATAAATATCAAAATGTGTCAAAAAATTGTTTTGTCAAATTCGCTATTATGTTGAAGGAGAATTTGCGTCCAAAAAGGCCATTAAATTTAAATCTTCGGATCGTACATGGTTCTTAAAATTATTTGGAACCGTTCCCCTTCTTCATACTTAATTTTGCTGGTACTTTTGCAGTCCCAAAAATCAATATTTTGCTCTTCAATTAATTATTTTCTGAAAAAATGAAAGGCAGTGTCAGGTTTGTATATTTATTTGACAATATACAAAGGTGTCAAATTTGTTTACAGGAGTTTTAGATTGGTCAAGTTTTAATAGCAAAATTTTTCATAAGGCAGCCATAACTAAAACGAGTATAGAATATTTTATAAATAAGGAATAGGAATAGGTTGGTGACGTGAAATAACGCCCTACGAAATAAGGCCCCACCTTAAATGCGGCTTTATTTCCATGAAGAAATCGAAATAACACCCGACAGGCCTTATTTCAATTGAATTGTGGAAATAAGGCCACATTTTACATGGAAATAAGGCCGCATAAAAATAATGGCCCACTATTGTGGATGATTTCATTTTGGACTACTGACCCACTATGCTGGTTCATTTGTCCAGAAATCTAATTCAGGGTTTCCGACCTTCGCGATATAAAACAATAAAATAATTTTATTACATTTTCAAGGTTTTTTCTGAAGCATACCGCATGCTTTAAGTCTGCATTATGGAATGTCAAAGTTCTGTGAGGGTACGGCATTCTACAAGTACACTATACTTGAAGCCAATTTCATCTTAGGGGCCGTCCATAAAATACGTTCGCACTAAGGGGGGAGGGAGGTGTCACGCTAAGCGTGACAAGATGTGACAAAGGGGGAGGGGGGGTCTACTTCAACGTGACGTTCACCGAAGTAAGACTAAAAAACCTAAGTTTATTGCCACTTTATTTTATCTTTTTATTTAAAAAAAAATGGAATTAAAACAAAAAATATAAAACATATTTTATGTTTGGAAATTTGTGTTCTATCAATTCCTTTTTTTTTTGTTAAGGGGGGGGGGGGGTCTTTGTTGTGTGACGTAATATTTTATGGGGGTTACAGCAAATGTGACAAAGCGTGACACTGGGGGAGGGAGGGGGTCAAAACAGCTAAATTCAGCGTGACGTAGTTTATGGACGGCCCCTTATTGTAACTATCTATCACCTAAAATAACCAAGCTGTTTCAATTACATTAAAAGCTGCAACAGAAAAATGGATGGACACAAGCGGAAAAAATTTTGCCCAAAAGAGAATCAATTTGGGGTGTGGAATTTTTTTATTTTCACAACCCAAATTGATTCTCTTTTGGGCAAAAAATTTTCCGCTCGCTTCGCTCGCAATAAAATCAAATCAATCTTGATTTCTTCGTATCGGCTTCATCCTCAGTCGAGATTCAAAAAGATGCTGAAAATGTATAATTGAAATTCTTGCAAAAATCTTTCTTTGCATTACAGGATGTGAAGTGGTTGCTTTTCATAATAAAAAAATAAAACAGCTTTGAAAAATGAATTGCTCTGACGATTTTGTCGACGGCTAATAAAGAAACGTGGTCGTAATTATTTGTAAGATTTTTTTGTAGTTTTTCTTCTTTCTTTTTTTTTTGTTTTTTTTTATTTATTTTTTTTAGCATGAACATTCGTTGTTTCACTTTTTGTTTTATTTGGACTTTTGTCCCATTAAAAGTAAAACCTAATTGGGACTATTGACTCACCATAGTAGATTAATAATCCCTAAATAGAAGTCGGCACTTATGACCCTCCATAGTAGATCAGAAGTTCCGAAAACAATTTTCGGGAATTCTGATCTCGGGACGAGTTTCCCTGCGCCAACTTTCTAATCAAAACAGAAAAACCGTTTAAATGGAAATAAGACCGCAACCCTTGTAGGGGTCTTATTTCCATAAGAAATGGAAATAAAGCCCTATGGGGCCTTATTTCGTCGGGCGTTATTTCACGTCACCAATAGGTTGATGTACGTGCTTAAACTCGTTATAACTATTCCGGGTATCAAACGAGTATTAGTGAAATCTAATAAATAAGGCTGCTAATGTTTTTACGTATTTTTCTACTCTGGAAAGTTAGTCGTGTGGACTCCATTGGTCGCACTAATATTTTCTATTTCGCTGCCTGTCTGTGTGTTTTTTTTTTTAGTGCTATAGGTATACAGAAATATCGCAAATTCAATTCATTGCCGAGCGTTTTTTACATGGCTTCTTTATTGCCAGCAAAAAAAACTGTTGCTGGTTTCCAATGGAAATTTTTTTTTGCGCTACCTAAGCTATGCAGGGTCCAGGGTAAGATTTTTTTTTTTTGGTTGTTGGTGAAAGGTTCACCGTGCGGACCGCCGCGCTTCGCGAAAAAACAACAATTCTTATACGAATAATGAGCTAGTCGAAATGTGCCGGCGAGGTTCGATCCCTAGTATAACTTGAAATGCCACTATTATTCCGATTCCAATTTTTATTAGAAAATAAAATTTTTATGGCGTGTTAACGGATTAACGATTAACGTTAACTTGCGTTAATTTTTTTAAAAATTTAACGTTTTAACTGTTAACGAAGTTAAATTTTTAGTTAACGGATTAGCGATTAACGAAGTTAACTTTTGCATTAACGGTGCCCAGCTATGATTTTGAATTAAGGTATAAGGTCAGATTACACAAATCCGCCAACACGACAAGTTGATAAACATGTTATTGAAATTGTGAACCTCCTTGAGTGAAGAATCAACGCACTGGAATTACGAGAAGTGGGTCGACTAGTAGCATGAACCCTTTTTCGCTTCCATGATCAAGCCATGAAAAAGTGTATGACCCGGCTAGTAACTTGAGCTTTAAAAGGAAAGTAATTCGCAAAGTAAACAAAGAGACTGCAAATACCTTATGGATCCTGGAATGTAAATCAAATTCACAGTTAAGATATGCAATGGCAAATCATCCACATTAAATATTAAGTACGAACTTTTTTTGACAACAACATTGAAACTCCGCATAATCCTCAAATCTGCAGATCTGACGGCCAAAATAGATGAAAGGATTTACAACCAACATCTTTCAAGAGCAACAGCATCAACAACCAGAAGCACTTATACACTCCTCAATCACCAACTAATTTCAGAAGTAAACTATTTCAATTCTGAACTGTCGACGGAAACCATTAGCCTTATCTTCAGAGCCCGGGTTGAACTTCTACAACTTAACTATATCCCTCATCGAGCTGATTTACCGGAAATATGCAATTTATGCAATAGAAGAGAAAGAGAAGATACACTACACTTCATTGCGGTATGTCCAATTCTACAGGAAATTCGCCGATTGTATTTCAATGAAAGTTTTATTTCTGTAAGCAGACTCTACGGTATACTAAATGGTACTGAAAGTTGGAGTACCCTGTACAACTATTGCAAGCATGCTTTGAGTTACAGAAATAGTTTTGAAATTTAAAATATATCTTCAGCCAGTTATCTTTTTATAAAACAATATTTTATGTTTCAAATCATGTAAAAATTGAACTTCTATTATCTCTAACCAAGTAAAATCTGAATTTATGTTTGTGATTCAAATCACTCCAAAATTGATATTAAAACATTTACAGATTTATTTATTAGATTTCACTAATACTCGTTTGAAACCCGGAATAGTTATAACGAGTTTAAGCACGTACATCAACCTATTCCTATTCCTTATTTATAAAATACTAGCAAATCCCCGCTCGCTTCGCAGGGCATAAAATAAATTTAAAAAAAAAATTTTTTTTTTTAACTATACATAATGTACTTTATTGAAAATTCTTAATTGCTGTTGATTGGAATGATGAAGTCAGCAAGAACGAAGCAGTTTAGCATATTTTTAATTTCAAAAAATGAAAGGTATCCAGCAGTGCATTTGGAGAATATATAACTTGTATATTTTACACCTGAAAATGTTGTTTCCAATACGATTTGAAGAAAAATCATGCCCATCAAGTTAGCACTACAACTTTGGAAATTAAAAATGTAAGTATGCAATTAACTGTCTTGAATTTGTCGTAAATTTTTCGTCAATTAATTGCATACTTACATTTTTTAATATCCAAAATTGTAGTGGTAACTTGATGGGCATAGAAAAATCTGTATCTTTCTGCTCACGCTTTGGCTGGTTTTTACTGTCCAAACAACGCTGTTTTTTTTTTAACATTTTCTGATACATCTGTTTCGTCTTCGTCACATCAAATACGGATATTGCTCTCAGTAATAGTAACCACATGTAGTCCTTTAAATCCACTCTAATTTTGAACAAAATTTGTGTATTTATCTCGTTCAAAATTGCAACGATTTCAGAAACACTTTTATGTGTTCAATCCATTATTGCACCTTCATTAAACTTAGAGTGATTTTTGTAATTTCTCCTTAGGAAGGCATCTTGAATCAATTGGTTGGAAGAATAATTTGGTTTTCAGAATCAAGTGGAATTATTCCATTTCCAATGTCCAAAAACTGCTTTCAAAATTCTGCCGCAGATATTATGGTTTCGTTAGTGCACACGAACATAATCTGGCCAGTGTAAGTTTCCTGAATTCCTCACAAATCCTTCAAGGTGTGATTTAAGGCTTCTAATGACTTTTTGTGTACAATTGTGCTCTCATTCCACACAACAACTTGATACTGTTCCACTTTAGCAATTGCCGACATTTTTTGAATATAACGTGTAGGTCTTACTCCTAACCTGCATATTCAAAGGCCATTTAAGAGCGCTTTAGGCCATATTTTATAACGTAGCTTTAGCTACATTTCCAGGCCAGAGCCAATGCTGTTTTTTTTTGCAGATCGTACCTATAGATCAACACCGGTACATCTAAAAACTACAAACCACCACTCAAACCTTGCATAACAGTGTCATACACATAATTTTGTTGAATAAAAACTGGAGATTCACAAAATCGCCTATTAATTATTTCCTCCGAGAAGTTGAAAATTCGAAAAGAATTAAATGCAGATTTATGGTAAAGAATATCGAGAATCTGTGAAATAAAAAAGAAGAATGTTGGTGAATAGAAGCTTTGGTTTTATTGTTGATAAATAATTTTATCAAGACACAGAAGAAACCGATAGGCAATATTATATACATGGCGATAAAGATGATCTACTAATACGACATCTTGCAAAGGTTCCTGGCTGACGCTATAATTATATTTGAAATGTTTCTTTTAATTTGTGGACACCTTTTCGTGTCTGCTCCATGCCGTGCGTAATCTGAAATTAAAATTGACATTGACACAGATTACAATGAAATGTATTTTCCCTTTTTTGAAGACAGAGACAGCGTAAAAGATATAGGTACATAATATGTACTTACATACATAAAAAAAAAAATAGAGTGGCGTGACAGCTCTTCAAGAGCCATGGCCTAAGTGGCTTACTCTCAACAATTCTCTGGGTGCGTGTGAAGAATTGAGGGGCCATACAACTTAACGCCAATTCCAAACGACAAACTTGAGAAGCACTTTTTCGTGACAGACTGATACTCTTGGAAGTTTCGTCAGTTCTTCGCAAGAGGCGGTGCCCGTGAAAGATAAAAAAACTGTGGGCACGGATAGGACTCGAACCCACGAAGTTCTGCTTAGCAGCCAACGTACCTAACCACTAAACCACGGACGCTACACTTACATACATACATATTTTACTAACGTAATTAATTCCAAATATGTAACATAATATATCCCCTAATGATTTACTGAATTGGTCTGATTTAATTCGATGTATGTATGTTTGTAGGTATTATTATTCATATTCCTTACTGCCCTTGTCCTTGCCGAGAGCAGTCAAACGTCCATTGCCTTTCTTCCCAAGAATAGCTTTAACAGTCCTTATCCAATTATTTCAATTTAACAGTCAAACACTTGAATGGATGAACACCAACATAGATATTGGTACCGCTGGCATTTTCACGCAGGATTTTCTCGATGTAAACAACGAATATCTTACGATAGTAGATATTGTAAAACCTTTCCAACTTGGTTGCGCTTGTAATGGCCGCGAACCACTTGCACTTCAATATCTTTGCTAATTGGTCGTTTTGGTGCATCTGCTTTGATAGGCAGCTGACATTAGACGCCGACGAATATGATCGGGCTTGGAAATGACATTTGCGGATCGTCCTGCGGGAACATACATACCTACATACATACATATTTTCTGCAATAGCTAGAGTAATTTTTTCTATTTGTCAAAATTTTTCTACAAATTTGAGTATTCCTATGTTTATTGATCAGTTAAGATTATATTTTGTTATAGTGCGAAATACAAAATTTTTAACATTTTTTAACAATTGAACCATTTGTGATTTGAAAAGTATACATTTTATTTTTGCTAACGTAAAATTAAGCTCACTGATGCAATTTTTTTTCCTGAAGGATTTTTCATCATTTCCAGCTGTTAATAGTCGATATATTTATAGGTAGGTACTGGTGTTCTTTCACAAAGTTACCCTACTGGAACGTCAAATTCTGTGCTCTGTTAAAATATATTTTTGTGGCTTTACTAATGGTGTATTGGGTTTTAATCTTTATACTTTACACTTTATAGAGCAAAAATAGGTTACAATGAGCTCGTTTAAATTTAAGAATGGACTAACTATGTCTAAGAGGGTTGTATATCTGTAAGTTCTTTTTATTGTTTGTACTTGCTCTACTTGCTGCTCGGCAAAAATCCTTGATCGAACCCTCCTAGTGGGTGCCGGGCGGACAATGTCACCACAGTTTTGGTCTGTAGGTGTCAGACGGTGATAGCTAAGGTTAGATTGGATCGCTGTGTGGTTCTGACTTCTTTTATAGCACAACTCACAGAAATCCTCTCTCACCATAGATCCAAGGTTCCTAGTTTCAGTGGTGGTGTGAGCTAGTAAATCCGTGCCCAAGAATTAAAGGTTGAGGGATAAATCAACCATGAACGAGCTCAGCCGGAGGCCTGTGGTGGGTAACGGTTTTTGTTGTTTATACCTTCCCTCGGTATGCGGCTCTGCCGAGGGTGACCTTCTTTTCCGTCTTACTCGTGGGAATCAAATCGAATTTCACAACCATGTCTTCGTCCAATTTATGTGTTAAAATCCCATCCATCGAGTCCGAGGATGAACTCCTGGCTTCCAGTCAGGATACTATTGTAGGTAGCTCAGGGGAAGCTAGAGACGCTAGCACCTCAGAGCAGGCTACACTTAGAGGTAACACGGGAGGTACTAGTACCCCTGTGCTTCAGCATCCCTCTCAAAAAACGCCCGTAACTTCAAGTAGCAAGGCTCGCCAGAGCAACGCTACCAAGCCCAACAAGCACTCTCCTGCGGATCAGCTCAGGATCAAGTACAGGAAGGCTACTTTCATTCTTGGCAAGATTGCCGAGAACGAAAAAGCCGGAAAGGTACATGAGCGTGATGCTGCCGACAAAATCAAATATCAAAAAATTGTTGAAGAATTCAACAGTCGGGAGAAGAGTGCGCCACCCAGCAAAAAAGAAAAGTCCACCAAGAGGAACAGGTCTCTGGAGGAGGAGAAGCCACCTCAAAAGAGAACCAAACTTGGTGGCAATGCCAAAAAAGAGACTCCGAGGGTGATAGCGCAACCGCGCGCCTTGAGCGAGGTCGTCAGAGACAACCTCCAGGTGGCGATTGTAGATGAGCTCTCCACAGACAACAGAGCTCTGATGTCAGCGTGGAACTCAATCGAGGCTAAACTTTCGGAAATAGTATTCCAATACACCATATCAGCAAAAGAAGGTCCCTATCCGAGCTTTGACTCCGGCGAAATGCTCAGGGGTTACAAGGTGATAAGGTGCGCTGACGATTTTTCGAGGGATTTCCTTGGCAAAGGAGTTGCTAAGATTAGCAACGACTGGAAGGGCTTGAAGCTCAAGCTTATTCCAGCCAGGGATGTTCCTAGGAAACCATTGGCTCGCATCTTGTTGCCGCTCATGAGTGTTAAGCCAACAGGAGTGGAGCTAATTAGGAGCCTTCAACGACTGAATCCGCAGATTCCGATGAATGACTGGGTGGTCATCAAAACGGAGGAACCGCG
The DNA here is from genome assembly GCA_943590905.1 of Sphaerophoria taeniata. Lineage (NCBI taxonomy): Eukaryota > Metazoa > Arthropoda > Insecta > Diptera > Syrphidae > Sphaerophoria > Sphaerophoria taeniata. The sequence continues at coordinate 59,769,638 of OX016541.1, read as the reverse complement.
CAAGAATAGCGCGGTCTACCTTCTTAGGATCTGCGAGGCAAGCCGCAAAGCCCTGGAAGAGGCACAATATAAGCTGAGATTCGGCATCAAAAGTGTCTCTATCAAGATTCTGCAGAGTCAGGAAGTTGGCCCCACCCTGAGTGATGACATCGTCGAGGTAGACGACGTCACCATACGGGTTGGAGCCCCCAGCGAGGCGCTGGATCCTGGCCCTGCAGTTCCGCCGAATTAAAAACGATCCGCTATGCGCCATCCAGGTTAACCTGAAGCACTCAAAATGTGCCACGGATAACCTGAAGGTTTTTCTCAGAGAGGAAAACATAGATGTTGCGCTGATCCAAGAGCCATGGGTTAACGGCCTCGCGGTAAGAGGCCTCAAGGTTAACCAATTCGACCTTTTTTACAAGCCCGATAACCAGAATCAAGGTAAGCCTAGAACTTGTATTTTAGCTAAAAAACACTTAAAAGCTTTTCTGTGTCCAAATTTTAGCACCCCTGATTTAACAGTGGTTAGGTTAGAGGGTAGGCAAGCGGAGGGCTTGATTCTAGCCTCTTCGTACATGGCGCATGACAGGGAGTCACCGCCTGAGGAAGTGCGATTGCTAGCGGCAGAGGCAAAAGCTAGGAAAGTAAGCCTGCTCGTAGGAAGCGATGCCAATGCCAGGCACTCAATCTGGAGCAGTTCTGAAATTAATGACCGAGGTGAGTCTCTCTTTAATTACATTATTGAAAGCAACATGACTATTTGTAACAGGGGTAACACTCCTACTTTTGTCTTTCCGAGTACGGATAACACAGAAGGGTGGGAAGATGTTTTAGATGTTACTTTTGTCAATAATCACGGTAAACTCTCCATCGAAAATTGGAGAGTATCTCTTCTTAATTCCTTTTCTGACCATAGATATATTTTATTTGATCTTAAATTTGAAATGGAAACTCCTTCCCATTATAGAAATCCCAGAAGAATTGACTGGAAGAAATTTAGTCAAACCTTTAGCTCAAAGCTACGTAATATAACGAACACGAGTTACGAGTCGGTTACAGATCTTGAGTTAGAGATTTCAAACTTCGAGGACTCTATAAACACTGCCTTCAAGGTCTCTTGCCCGATAAGATATAGTAAGAAAACCTTTCCACCTTGGTGGAATGATGACTTATCTAATCTGAGGAAAATTACAAGAACCATTTTTAACATCTGCTATAAGCATAAATTTTATCAGCCTTATAAGGACTGCTTGAGAATATACAAGCGTTCTATAGCTCAAGCCAAAAAACAAGGATGGCAAGAGTACTGTCAGTCCATCGAAGATATCAAAGATTCGGCTAGGCTTAGTAGGGTTTTATCGAAAGAACATTCGAACCCCTCATTTCTTAAAAAAACAGATGGAAGCTGGACAGCATCTCCAATGGAGACATTAGAGCTACTAATGAATGTACACTTCCCAGGTTGTGCAGAAGAACCACCCGAATCTAATCTGACTCTCGACATGCCAACCTCCATAGAGCATGTCAACGCCCTTATAACTAGAGAAAATATAGTCTGGGCTATTAAAACTTTCTCGCCATACAAATCTCCAGGCCCTGATGGAATACTGCCTATAATGCTGCAAAATCAGCTTGAATTAGTGGTTCCACGGCTTGAGAGTATCTTTAAAGGTTGCCTCTTGCTTAACCATGTCCCTTTGTCTTGGAGACAGGTAAGAGTGGTTTTCTTGCCAAAAATTGGTAAAAGAGGGCATGAATCTGCCAAAGATTACCGACCTATAAGCCTTACTTCCTTTCTTCTTAAAACCCTGGAGAGAATCGTAGAATCCCACATAAGGAGCATTCTGAGTAGTTGTCCCCTATCTAACTCGCAACATGCCTACATGAGGGGCAGATCTACAGAGACTGCCCTTCACGAGGTAGTGAGAACGATAGAAAACACGATTCATTTCAAGGAATATACCCTAGCCACCTTCTTAGACGTAGAAGGAGCTTTCAACAATGTCCTAACTGAATCCATCGCTGAATCACTTGCAGACTTCGGTGTTGAGAACTACATTAGAAGGTGGATAATATCCATGCTAAGCAATAGGAGGATTCAATCAAAGTTAGGATATTCAACGTGCACCAAATATGCCAGCAGAGGAACACCCCAAGGAGGGGTACTGTCTCCTCTTTTATGGCTCTTGGTCATGAACAGCATTCTTGTGAAATTCGAGAGTAGTGGAGTGAAAGCGGTTGCGTACGCCGATGATTTGGTCATTCTAGTTTCAGGAAAATTTCCAAGCGTGATCAGTGAAATCACTAATATGGCTTTGAAGAAAGTAAGCACCTGGGCTGCGAGCTGCGGACTAGGTGTTAACAGTAACAAAACCGAGTTGATGCTTTTCACCACCAAAACCAAGGTACCACCCTTCACTCTACCTCGTTTAAACGGACAAACACTATCATTGTCCTCCAGTGCTAAATATCTGGGCGTAATACTAGACACCAAATTGAACTGGAAGCTTAACATTGAAGAACGGGTGAAGAAGGCGTGTGTTGCCTTCTACGCCTGCAACAAAACATTCGGCAAAAAGTGGGGCCTCCAGTCAAAAATGATAAAATGGACATACACAGCGGTTGTAAGACCGATACTTGTTTATGGTTCCGTTGTATGGTGGCCTGCTCTCAGCAAAGCTTACATAGTAAACAACCTAACAAAGGTGCAGAGAAATGCTTGCGTAGGGATATCAGGGGCAATCAGGTCCTGCCCAACAGATGCACTTAACGTCATCCTGGACCTTCTTCCGATCGACCTGTTTATTAAATATCAGGTGTCCTGCAGTATCTTGAGACTCAAAGAAATAGGCTGCTGGAAATCTAGATCCTATGGGCACTGCAATCAAACAAGCCTTATACCATCAGACATCCTATCCACTACCACCGATTACTGCATCCCCACCCTAGACACCTCAAAGAAGTTTAGAGTCTTGCTCCCGTCAAGAATCGACTGGGAGGAAGGTGATGTGACGAAAGACTTCGACACAACTATCTTCACGGATGGTTCAAAGATGGAATGCGGTGTTGGTGCAGGTGTCTTCTGTGAATCTCTTGAGATTTCAAAATCCTATAGACTTCCCGATTTTGCCAGCGTATTCCAGGCAGAATTGTTAGCGATATGGGAAGCTTGTAAAGCCCTTAAAAATATCCGTCAGAACCAAAATGTAGCTATACTAACAGACAGTCAGGCAGCTATTAAAGCCATAGATTCTGCTTTATCATCCTCTAAACTGGTCCAGCAATGCAAAGAGGCTCTCAAGGAACTTGATTTGAGCGTCACTCTAATCTGGATACCGGGCCATAGGGGCTATGAGGGAAATGAGAAGGCAGATGAGCTAGCTAGGCAAGGATCAGCCCTTCACAACTCATTGGCAGTGAGAGTATATGCTCCTCTTGGAGTTGTGAAGGGCAATATCCTGACCAAATACACATCAGAAGCAAATCATAGGTGGAGTAGTTTAACGAGTTGCGTTATATCTAGGAAAATCTGGCCCGCCTATAACATACCAAAATCAACCAATTTAATTTCCAAACCAAGGCATGACATAGCCAGGATTGTCGCTACCTGCACAGGGCATTGGCCTGTAGGGGAGCATGCGGCAAAATTGGGTATACCACATAACTCTTTCTGCCGTAGCTGTGAGAACCAGGAAGAAAAAGAAACGGTCCCACACTTTCTATGTCATTGTCCGGCCCTGGCTAGGAAAAGAGCACTCCATTTAGGTAAAGAATTCTTCAACGGTATTGAGGAACTCGCAGATTTCAAGATCAAAGATTTGATCTCATACCTCAATAGCACAAAGTGGCTTTAACGCCCCCCCCCTTTATTTCTCCCTCATTAAATGGCACTATGAGATAATAGGCTGTAGGGTAGGAAAATAATACAACACTATTATATAGGATTGTATGTGCGGAACATACATAATCCATAACCCATTTTCAAAGCCATTTAGAATCTCACGAGGTATGGTATCAAAACGGCGCACTCAGCGCTAATTGTGTCCTGCGCGAAGCAGGACAGCCATTTCTACCTACCTACCTACCTGCTCTACAAAATTATGATAGGAAACATAGGTAGGTAGGTACATTAATTTATCGGTTTTGAAAATAAAGCTTAATTTAACACACACAAGGATTCATTTTTTTATTTTTTTGTATATCTTCTGAGGTTTAAATAAAAAATCTCAGTTACAAGATTATGAAATGACCAATGAACTCCGAAAAGGGCATGACTTGCCTTTTTAACCTGGCGTTGCGTTGGAGAAAGCAATTGGTGACTCTGGAACATTTACTCTTGACTTGTAAATAAAAGCCAAAATAAAATTATATTAAAGCTTAGTCAAATCAGAAAGTAACACAAACATAAGTTTATTTTTGTCACTGTTAATATTTAAGAAAAATCATGTTTGATTTTTTGTAATAAAAAAAAATAAAAACGTTCTCTAACCGAAAATAAAGCTTATCTTGATCTCAGCACGACCAAAAATGAACTCTACAGCTACAAATCATGTTATGTATGTATATTGTATACCTGCCATAATTTGTTTTTAAATTCTCCCCTGAAGGAATATTCAAGGTCAGGGGCGAACGCAGGTAGGGGTTTTGGGGGTTAAACCCCCCCCCCCCCCCCCCGAAATATGAGAATTTGCGCAGTTAAAAAATAGATATCCATTACTGTTCAAAAGAAAAAAAATACAGAAATGGTACAAAATAAATTTCCAACTCAAATTCTCAAACTATGTTAGCGAAAAATTTTAATGAATCTGTTGAAATTGGTGGGTCCCAAATAACGGAAGCTATGACGAAAATATACAAAATTTCACTTATCTGCTTGCAAATACATTGAATCGGTCGTTTCGAATCTAACGGGCGTTGCGAGCAAAATCTACGGAAAAAAAAACCTTCATCATAGCCACACCAAATCACACATACTTAAAGGAAGCCCTAAACGACGAACATGCTCGAGCTCGGCTTAAATTCGTCATAATAGGTAGATGGTTCGCTGTTGCCAAACATTTTCGATTTTCTATATGAAATAACAAATAACCATTAGCGCAGTGACTTAGCTTCTCTTTTTGACATCCTCACACACACCTTAAAGAATCAACACGTACGAATTACGAAATGATGTTCGCCAATTTTATATTCGCCGTGTAGGGAATAATGCAAACGATCATGTTGCGTCGTTGCCCTACAAGGCTGAAACCTTCTATTTCTTAATTTTTTTAACCTGAAAATGCAGTTTTAATGGAAATTGTATTCTCTCTTGATTGGCGCAAAAAAAAAGTTTTTTTAAAAATGTATTTTCAGTAGTCAGCCGCTTATATAAACGTAAGGGCCGACTTTAGAAGACAAATACTCTTATGTCAGCCTTTTATGATTAGTAGATTAGCAAATGATTTGTTTCTTTAACAACATAAATAGGTAATGTAGCCAAATAATAACAAAAGCTTAGTTTCAAAAAATATCTTAACTTCCAGCACTCTTAAAATGGGTAGTTCCGAACAGAAAGCAAAACGCAAATTCCTCAAGTACCTCGAACGTATTAGTAAAAATAACAGCATAATTGGCCGATCAGAGAAGCATAGGAGGTCCCTCGAGGTAGACAACAAGAAAATAGGACAGGAAACTGTCATTAGTTTAGCCGAAGAACAAAAGCTTGTTAAGTGGCTCATATACATTGCCAAGTGTGGCTTTACTCAGAAACCCACAGACCTCTTGGTGACAAACGTCCATCGTGAGGACAAACGTAGGATTGCTTTTCAAAGATAGCCTACAAGGGAAAACGTATTACTAGGCCTTCTCAAGATGTCACATTGCATTATGAACTGCGGGACTCAGAAGAGGACGAGCGACCGGGACGTATGAGTATTTAGAAGAGATTGACGCAGCCGGTATTTTAGAAGACCCCTTAAGATTCTGAATGGAGATGAAACATCATTCATTCCTCTAAAACCAGGAATCGCCAAGAGGTTGGACAAATCTTTATACTGTACAACATGGAAACGAATATGAGGCGATCACTGTATAGGTACTTTTTGTCTTCAGTGACGACACCTTTGCTTGTGTTTCCCTATGTGCTCCCTCCTCCAAGCTGTTGCAAAAAGTGTGCCGGATAAATGGTCTTACGTCTTACCTCTTAGGCAGATCTGAAAGTAGGTGGATACAATCCGAGACGTTTTTCTAATATGTGGCCAATATAGTTTCAACGAACGGATTATGGAAAGTAATATAATAAGCTCAGGACTGCTTTAAGTCGATGGCCACAAATCCCTCGTCTCAATGGAATGCGCAGAGTATTAACGGAATCATCTTGTTCGCTCTTTTACCCAATACAATACATATTACACAATCCGTAGGCGCATTTAAAGGACTAGAAAATCGATTACAAAAAAAAAAATCACATATCACAGAACTGGTGTATGCTGCCAATGAACCATTATCCAGGTGTTTAAGAGAAACAAATACTGTTTGCGACATGATTGATTTCTATGTTAGAAGATATTTATTTAAATCAAATTTATTGTTAATTTTAAATAACTATGCTGATGGTAATGTTTAAAATTAAAAATGTATATTTTTATCAAGTAATCACTAAACTAAATTTCAAACAAGTTTCGAAGACGTACTCTTGAATTATTTTGAATAATATACATATTTGACTGAAAAACAAGATTGTTTTTAATTAATTATTTGTTGTATGTTGTCTTATTTATTTAGAAATAAATATTTTTTTTAAAAATGTCTTGTTAATACATTTAAGATTTAACAACGGCTTATAAATTACAAATAATTAATTTACTAAAGGGAGCTGACTACTGACAACTCCCGTGGCCGACTACTGGAATTTAAGGGGCCGACTATAAGAGAATCCAAATTCTATTTGAATTATATTTAATAAATTTGTTTTAGGTAACAAATAGCAATATTTTTTCCTTATCTGCAAATATTAACAAATCGGAAAAAATAAGTTTCACGTCCAACAGACCAACAATTAAATAACTAATTTTTAAAGACCACGCAAACACAAAAATTAAGTTAAAGGGCTGACTACCAGTGCCATAACCCTTTAATACCTATATATTTTTTGAAACCCCCCCCGAAATTTTTTTCTGCGTTCGCCCCTGTTCAAGGTTGTGACTAAACCGAAAAACTACGAACAGATATTTATGAATATTTGTTTAAAACAAACCGATTTATTTTATACGTTGCCATCGTAGTCATGTTTTCTAAATCTGCATCCGCTGCCATACAAAACTAAGTTTTCATCCCAACATCAGGAAAAAATAAAAAATTTTCGACATGGAAAATTCTTCCTCTAGTGTTTTTGCACACATGAAAGTGCTCCATCGTTTTAATACTTTTCCAGAAATTGAATAGGGCAATCATGTGTGCAGGATATGCTGGTTTGAGGAATAAAACGAATTTATGACTTTAAAACATTATGATCCCTGAAGGTCTACCTCAGCATGGCTATACCCGATATAATCACATCAACAGCCAGAAGACTTAACACAAGGAAAAGTTTTTTCAAATAAAAAAATAGTAGAAAACTTCGAATAAAAAACTTTTCCACGAATTAAATAGAAACTAATTTAGAAAACACTGAAGCAGTCAGTCCAGGTGCTACTGACGCCTCTTCGTCAAGGGCTTTGCATTTTTATGTTGTTTTTTTTTTTTTTTTTAATTGTACTTTGACGGTATCTGCTGTGTGTGGGTTCGAATATTTATGTTTTCGTTTGTTTTTTAAGCAATAAGTAAAAATAAAATGAATTTTGTAAAAATAAGATTGCTGATGAGTTTGATGTCCAAAGTTGAGTCAAATTGGGATATACTTTCACAGGTCTGACGACCTGGGAAGAAGAAAAGTGTTTTTGTGAATTGTTTTTTACCCTGCTTTATTTTTCGGAAGTCTTACCAGTGCCTATTTACTTATCTGAGACTCAGGTGCTTAGCCAAAGGCAGTCTGAACTCCTAGACGTGACAGGTCGAATTCACACTGGATGAATGGCGCAGACCAGGGGCCTAATTATGGGGTTCGCGGCGGATCGTTTTCAATTCGACCTTTCAAATTCGACTCGCGTTGTATTTTCTTATTAACGAACTCGCGGCGAAGCGAGAAAATGTCTTCCAATATTTTGTGATTTGACACTTAATATTCCAGTTAATAATGATAACAGTGCTACCGCATGTTAAAATTTAAATGAGTCATTTTGAAAATAAATGAAAATAAATTCCTGAAAGGAACGGAGTAAAAGAGCGCTCGATATATTTTATTTTTCAAACAAAGGTTCTTCTAATAGAAGATTCTGAGCTTCGCAGTTGATAGCGGCCTTTTTTGAAGCTACATCTGTTGGTTTTCATTAATTCAGTCTGTTTTGCAAGAGTATTGTTTTCATGTTATAATTTGTACGAGAAGAAGAAGTTAATAAACATGCAAAAATGAAAATAAACTCTTTTTTTCATGCACTAACTGTAGAATACTTAAAAAGATGAGTCAAATTTAATAATATGAGTTCCTGAGCCAGCTTATCAAAAATCACACTATAAGAAAATGCCGAAGAGATCTTAAAGCAAGCTAAATCTTACAACAAATGTCTCATCACTTAGTGCAGTGTTAGTTGTTAGTAGACTAACAGCCTGATTCTCCCCCTAGTGAGGAATCACAAGTCATAAGCCCTTGTAACTATTTCTCGTGAGGATTGTTGTGATTCGATAACATTTGTCGGATTCTCCCCTAAACCTCACAGCTAAAGTCACAACGAAACTCACCACAGCTAAGTTGAAGGAAATGTCATCTGCTTCTCATTGAAAAAATTTAAAAGATTTCAAAGGAGTTGGCCCATTTTCCTATGAAGCCTGGGCCCAGTGCGTTCATTAACGAAATTGGTATCAAGTGAAAGCTATAGTGGAGCAGATTATTAGGGTGAAATATTTCCGAAATCGTTGGTGGGGTTTTCGAGATATTTGGGCTTAAAGTTGGTTAACTCTGAAAATGAATTTTAGTGATTTTCTTGATAAAAGCGTTTATAGTGTGTGATCTAAGGCACGTAGAAAAACGTTTTTGGTATCAAATGAAAGGTATTTTTATTGTCTTTTAATAATGTTTAAAATTATATGTCAACCTTCACTATATTTTCAAATATTTAGTTTTTACTTTTTAAAAATCAAGTTTTTTCACTTACTTTTTGAACAACGATATCTCTAAAACACCAACGGTCACATACAATTTTGTTTGCATCATTTTAAAGATTTATATATCACCTTTAATTATATATAAAATTAAGGGCCCTTTCTCACAAAACAAATAATTTTTTACGCTAGCAGAACCAAACTAGAACCAATGCAGCTAGCGATATGAAACTAACGGCATATTTTGTTGCTAATTTGTGCCGCAAGAATTAATTTTGTACCTCAAATAGTTCTCGGAAAGAAGTGCGATAATGTTTCTTCTTTTCTCTTCTGAAAAATAATAAGTATACGCTCGAGTGAACTTTGCCATAAAACGTTAATTTCAATCACACCAAAAACATAAATGTAAAAAAAGAGCCAAGTTCTCCCGTACAAAAATTCTGCCTAACAAATCAGCCACGAAAAGTAATGAGATCTAAAAGAACGCCAAGTTCTAAGATTCAGCAAGTACTCGTAGGTGCATTGCAAATGTTTTAAGTGGACTTACATCTAATCAACTATTAGTTCTGAAAGTAACTTGTAAACTAATGTAAATTAGTTAATTTTGTTTACTTAGCAAGTTTTCCAAACTTTTTTAATAGTAGGTTACTAAGAGAAAACCTGCCAAGTAAAAAAAATTAACTAATTTACATTAGTTTACAAGTTACTTTCAAAACTAATAGTTGATTCGATGTAAGTCCACTTAAAACATTTGCAATGCACCTACGAGTACTTGCTGAATCTTAGAACTTGGCGTTCTTTTAGATCTCATTACTTTTCGTGGCTGATTTGTTAGGCAGAATTTTTGTACGGGAGAACTTGGCTCTTTTCTTACATTTATGTTTTTGGTGTGATATCATTACTTTTTGCAAAGATTTTTATTTTTTGATAAGCAGAAAAATCTAAAAATTAATTTTATTTCTTTATATTGACTGGCAGAATTGCTAGTTTGCCAAATTACAATATTCTACGATGATCAGAGGTGCCCCATATAAGTATTTTATAAAATTTATTTCTAAATGGTAGGGTACAACGCCCCTTCAGTTGAAAATCATAAATTTCATATTTTATTTGTTCTATTGCACGTTGTACTTGTATGCCAAATTTCTTGATTCTACTGCACTTCAAAGTGCTCCATATAATTTAAATTAATAATGTAAAAGTAGGCGGCTACCACGCCCCCTGACTAAAAAATTTCAAATTTTCGATTTTTTCCTTTGTATGTGCTTCATTACCTATCACTGTGCTAAATTTCTTGATTCTACTGCACTCCAAAGTGCTCCATATAATTTAAATTAATAATTTAAAAGTAGGCGGCTACCACGCCCCCTGACTGCAAAATTTCAAATTTTGGATTTTTTCCTTTGTATGTACTTCATGACCTATCACTGTGCAAAATTTCTTGATTCTACTGCACTCCAAAGTGCTCCATATAATTTAAATTAATAATGTAAAAGAAGGCGGCTACCACGCCCCCTGACTGAAAAATTTCAAATTTTCGAACTTTTCCTTTGTTTATACTTTATGACATATCACTGTACCAAATTTCTTGATTCTACTGTACTCCAAAGTGGTCCATATAATTTAAACTAATAATGTAAAAGTAGGCGGCTACCACGCCCCCTGATTGAAATTTTTTAAATTTTCGATTTTTTCCTTTGTATGTACCACATGACCTACCACTGTGCCAAATTTCAAGTTTCTAGGGCAACGGGAAGTGCTTCATAATTTTGATGATCTGTCAGTGAGTGCAGTGAGTGAGTGAGTCAGTCAGTTACGGTTTTCGTGATTTTTGGAACATTGTATCTTAGAAACTACTTATGCTAAATATCTGAAATTTACTGAGGTGCTTCTTCTTGACTAGCTTAACAAATGATGTGAGTTTGAAACTTTTGGCTTCTTTGGAATAGAAGTTAGAGGGGTGTGGAAAATGCCCTGAGTTGTTTCCTGTAAATAAGGGTGTAGTGCCAAAGTTGCTAGAGAACTTGGCTGGGCACTACCGTGCCCCTTGATATCTGGAAAGGTATTTTCAAAGAGAAAACAACATTTACCGGGTAAGCTAATAGAATAAAAAAGTAAGTATGTACCTATATATACAGTTGTTTACTTCTCAAACACATATTTTAATAAGGTTCGTTTATGTACATGATAAGTCTTGATACAATTTTCTTTTTTTCACTGCCGAAAGTTGATTTTTCTTAAAGATCATCAAACTCCATCCATGTTTGATTACCTCTTCTATATATAACAGCCGTATAATGTCCACTTACGGCAGCATGATTCTTTATTTGGCCTCCGTAAAAGGCAACTATTCCATGCAACATCATTTTTGTTCCTTTTTTTGGGGATTGATTATATATTTGTGTATGTTTTCCAATGCAGTTGGAATGCTTCTCTCTTCAGCATTGTAAAATATAAATGCACTTGCTTACTTAAAATTATTAGTTTTTGGAAATTTACTTGCCTGATAGTCAGTGATAGTCTTTCTGTAGCATTAATTGGTACTTTCTGATTTCTGGTTTTTTTTTCAATCATTGCCGATATCTGCTCCAAGATAGTATTCCTTAAATTTTTCAGGAAATTTTAGCAGTCGTGAATGAAGATGATGAAATTCACCGTAAGTTCTTCTTTCTGTTATAATTGGATGCACTTGAAACCTCTTATATATGCTTTTATTAGTTAAATATATTTTACGAAATAGCTGGTTTCTAATAATAAAACTTTCCTAGTCAATGCACGCATTTTGCTTTCTTCACTGACAAAACTTAAATAAAGTTTTAGGGCCAGTTGCTCAATCGAATCATAAATTTAAGTTCTACATAAAGTTCTACTTTTGTATGGGGATTTTATGTAGAACTTAAGAATTCCGGAACGTCTCATACAAAAATGAAAACTTTATGTAGAACTTAAATTTATGATTCGATTGAGCAACTGGCCCTTAATATTTCAAACATTCAATCGCTTGAAGTTTCGCTCTACTATAAACACTCAATAGCTAGCGATAACGCAAGCGAAAATGTAACAAGCGATGGAGCGATTCTCGTCGCATCGCGCGACGCGTTTACGCTCGGTCATAAACATAGCCTTATTGTGATAAATTCAACAAAACAAATTTCTTAAATTTTTTTCAATTAAATTTAGTTTCAAATTTTTACTCTTCTCCAAGAATAACTTATAAAAAAGTCCTTAATTTCTTGTAGATCCTTTTAGAATTGACTATTCCGAGAAATTATTTCATGGAATTTCTCAACATGAACAAGATATCCCTTTGAGGATGCTTGTGTATATAGATAGTCAGTCTGTTTCTCATGAGAGATAAAGGCCAAAAACTTTAGGAAGGTATATCCTTTGGTATTCAATTGAATGCATGAAATTAAGTTCAAGGAAACGAGATTGTTTGAAAGAAGTCAGTATTGTCATATCTTTTATTCTTTGATAGTTTTTCAGTTTTTTTTTTTAATTTTCAAAAAAGCATGAAAAAAAATTTATAAAATGTTTTTGGGTATTCTATTTGATACCTTAAACAAAAACAGTTGTTTACACTTCTTCAATAAAGTTTCGTATTTCAATACCTAGTTTTCCCGCCAAAAATAAAACAAGTATTAGAAATAGATTGAGCGCATTCACGAACCTAGTCACTACGTAGTCGAAATTCAAATAGCTTTGTGAATGCAAAATTGCACTACAGAGCTAGCCGAACGCAAACTGTCAAATAATGACAGTCCAGCAATATTAGGTTTTATCTGCAGAAATATAAGATGTGAGCTGAATTTTTGTATAGGTACACCTATATTATGGGCATATCGTTCTAAATAATTTCACGATGAACAATTTTTCTAAATACAGATCGCGAAAAACTCGATTTCGTGACTTTTTGACCTTTATAAAACGTTTTAAGCCGGCCCGATATCAATAAAGATTTGTTCACATCTTCATAACAGTACTGTAATAAAATTGTATACAAAAATTCAGCTCACTAGGAATTTTTCAGCAGATTGGGGTCTTAAATGCCTAAAATGACTGGATATGCAACATATTTTTGTCGATTTGTGCATTTTCATTAGTTAAATACTATGATATCGCACCCACATAATATCAGACAAGTGTTTTAATTTCCCTAATTTTATTTACAAGGAAATTAAAACACTTATGAAAATTTTTAGTACGCCAGTATTCTTGAGAAAAATCTAGAAATCTAGAAAAAAGTGTAATAAACCCAAAAAGGTACTACAAAAATGGATTTCTTTTCCAATTTTTTTGTTAATCAAGAATATATTTAAAATAATATCTTGGAATGCAATATCACTAAAGATAATGTTATTGTTAAGTATAATTTTGCATAATTTTAACAAAATCGGTAAAGCCGAAATGGCAATATATGGGAATAATCCAAAAATCAGCCGCAAAGTCCCAAATATTAGAATTTCACTTCGATACAGGGCCAGTAAGGGGTATAGATAAAAATCTGAAAACAATTAGAAGATTTTTTTTTATTTATTTGGAGACGATTGAGCAGATTTCTTCATTAATTTTCGAAAAAAGAAGCAAATAAGAGCCACCCTAGTATACATTACACATAAAGGTAGTCTATGTCCTTTAGAAACCGGACATTGAACAAGTAACTTACGTTAAATGGAAATGTTGCACTTGCATGTATATAAGTGACAGTAGATATGCTGTTGCATCTAGATCTAACGGAAGAAATCTTGTGTAAGCTTTTGTGAACACGGTGTGTGCATGTTGCTGGCAGGATACAGGTGTGCTGAAAAAAATAAGATTTATCAGGAACCAGTTCAGTGCCGAGCGAATGTGTACGAGAAAAATATTCTTGTAATTTATGGTTATTAATGTAATCTTTTTTTAACCAAGGTGGGTGTGATAAAAATTTAATTTCAAATGAAAAGTAGGTGTGGGTATATTTTCAACACTTAAGAATCCAGTATCAAACTTTTTTTAAACCATAAATCATTGCACCTTCTTAGAGTAGATTTCTTGTAAAACAAAAAGATTTATGGTGCAATATTGGAATCGGTTCCTCTTTTAGGGTGCGATTTTATGTGAACTGTCACAGTTAATGTCTTCAAGTACAGAATACTCTAGTGGTTAATGCAGATAAACTTTGTTCCTTTAATAGTAAATTTTACCTTTTTTTATAGCAGAGTAGTTATTGTCAATAAATAATTTTGAAACCGTGCTGATTTGTGTTGAACTTATAGGTACTCTTTACATTTCTTTTGATTTGGTGTTGGTGTTGGCATGGGAAACTGTCTTACATCTTCCTGTTATTGTAAGAGTTCTATATTCCAAAAAACCTTGTCTTATACTGATTTATGCGAACACTGAACACATGCATAATGTACTTGTATATATGTAGGTATATTTATCATCTTTTGTTTTGTTATTATTAGCGAATTCTAGTTTTCCTCCCCGGCAAGTACCTACGTTCTTTGTGGCTGCACTGCTATAACTCAGAATGTAAAAGTAAGTTCTGCTTTGAAAGTATAACAATGAAATCGTTAACATAATGGAAGTGAAAATAAGGCCAAGGATTTAACGCTTTTATGATGACTTGGTATTCATCCAGCCTTCCACTGTTTTGGAGGTCTTGAGAAAACTTTTCAATTTCTCAATAAACAAACAATGACATCTTGCAAGAGAATCGCTCAAGGCAATTATACATATAATAATATTACATGGAATCATTTTCTTATTTTGGCTCAAAGTGCTCTTACAATAATAAAATTGAAGATGAAAAAAATGGAGGAATTACTTAGGAACTGTTTCAGAAAAACAAAACATGAAATAGAGGTTTATCATTTAAAGACATTACGACTCATTCATTTCGTGGTTTCAAGTTAGAAGCGCTATTATTTAAAAGTGTCAAACTTAACTATCATTTGAATGTATGCCATTTACGATAGTCGAACAACGTGTTAAAATTATTTAAACTAACTACAAAAGTTGTAATTAAAACGTAGCCACTTTGCGCACACTACGCTATGTTTATGGTCATCATAATCATAGCTGGGCATTAACGGGCATTTTTTCGTTAATCCGTTAATCGTTAATTAACGAAGTTAACATTCCCATTAACGGATTAACTTTTCAGTTAACTTCAAAAAAATGTTAACGATCGTTAAATTTTCCAAAGTCCGTTAATCGTTAATCGAACACAAATACCATAAAGATACACATTCAAATTAGATTATTGGTAATTATTTTTATAACTTATAAAAAATTAGTCAACACCCTTTAGGAAACACAACGCCGGTCTATTTATTCGCGATAAAAATACAAAGTTTTAATTTCTAATCGACACTGGTGCTGAAATTTCGATAATTCCTCGCAAATTCTGCCAGCAAATAAAAGAACCAAACGATTTCATTCTGCTTACTGCGAACGGTGAAAAATTCATACATACGGCTGCAAACGATTAACAGTTGACTTGAATCTAAGACGCGCTTTTGATTTCACTTTTGTTATTGCCGACATCGTTCAGCCTATTATAGGAGCTGATTTTTTACACAAATTCAATATTCAATCGTGGCTTGTGCAAGTTCGCCTTCTTTTCCATTCGTTTATAATAATAAAACTTAACATTTATCTTAAAGCTAATTGTAAATTACTTAGAACTAAGAAACGTAAAACTAAATAAAAATCTTTTAATATTTATGTTGTATCTCCTCCAATACCTACCAGAGGAAATCGTCGTGCGTTGAACTCAGCACACTTCAATTGTGTTGTACTCTTTGATTGTCAATTCAATATCATATTACGGACATTGTTTTGGGTCAATCAAAGTGCAATCATACAATAGTTGAATTGTGCACTCTTTAAACGTGCCGACGATTATCCACTGCGAATGTTTGGGCTTGCGATCACCTAAATGACACGACAAGATCGGTCTTTTGAAAATTTCCAAAGAAGTCGGTCGTTTCTTGTACTTATCAACCTAACACTTTAACATTTAAAATAAATTCGCGTCTGCTTTTATATAAAAGATTGTGCCAATAAGAGGGCACAAAATATTCAACCGTGGCTTGTGCAAGTTCGCCTTCGATTATTTAACTTAAATCTTAACTTAAAATTTATCTTAAAGCTAAATGTAAAAGACTAAATTACAAACTTAAAACCAAATAAAAATATTTTGTTCGCGTTGTTTTGATTTAAAAAGATTGTGCCCTCTTATTGGAACAGTCTTTTATATAAAAGCAGACGCGAATTTATTTTAAATATTAAAAGATTTTTATTTAGTTTTACGTTTCTTAGTTCTAAGTAATTTACAATTGAATATATTATGTAAGTGTTGACAGGCTTACAGATCAGTGGTTTCCGAATGCAAATAAGCTTTAAGGTAAATGTTAAATTTTATTTAGGTTTAAACGAATGAAAAAGAAGGCGAACTTGCACAAGCCACGATTGAATATTGAATGAGGATGACTTTTTCAACTCTGTAACTCAATCTTCAGAAAAACCTAAGAACAACAAATCATTAAGAAGTAAAGCTCGAAGTCTCGTAAAAACGCAGCTAGATTTGAAGTCAAAAGACTCGTTAAATGAAGCGGCATTCCTCGGGGAACAAGTATTGGAAAATCTGTTTATCCAATACAATACTGCCATACCCTCAAGCGCTGCTGTTGAACGTCTCCACGGGCAAGGATATACTTCAGCCGAAAAGAGCTTCGCTTTCCGACGAGAATTTCAACATGCTGATGTTCATGAAAGGGAACAATTAAATTCATATACATGTGACTGAATAAATTGTTGTTTTAACACTTAAACTCTTATAAAATATAATTTACTGTATTAAAAAAAATTTACTTGTCTTTTCTTGTTTCCAACTTCCAATTTTTATTAGAAAATAAATTTTTTATGGCGTGTTAACGGATTAACGATTAACGTTAACTTGCGTTAATTTTTCTAAAATTTAACGTTTTAACTGTTAACGAAGTTAAATTTTGAATTAACGGATTAGCGATTAACGAAGTTAACTTTTTGATTAACGGTGCCCAGCTATGATCATAATCGACCGACAACGCAAGCAATTCAGCATGACGTATTTTGAATTTGGATTTGTATCGCCATCCTTACAAAGTTCAAAGTTCAAATAAAACAAAAATTGAAGCTAAGTTGCTATCGTTGTTCAAACAACATAAATGGAATTGACCGACGCAGCCTAACTGCAGTGTTAAATAACACAAAAACAAACTAATTGAAGCTTTCTGACCAGTGGCAGCGCAAGACCAAAATTTTATGTGGGCAAGACAGATTTTGCGAGGCCCTGTTCTGTGGCGACCTGAAGGCGGATTTTATAAAATAATAAAAAAAAAAAAAACAATTAACACTGCATAGTTCTTATTCATAAAAATACAAACTGTCGTCTCCACCTTGTATAGATTTCTTAAATGAAACAATTTTAAATATTTGTATTTATTTATTAATTTATTGTTTCGTAATTCAGCCTAGATGCTATGTCTATGTCTGATTCAACGATAAAACAGCCAAAGCTGAAAGTCTTTCCTGGCTCATTGTGTTTCTTAAATAATTTTTTTATTAATTTTAATTTTGAAAAACTCCTTTCAGCAGAGGCTGTTCTTACTGGAATTGTGCACAAACAGGGTAACTTTGGGTAAGGGAAACGAAATAAAATAAAAAGGTGTAGAATTTGCTCATGGAACTTCAATATTTGGCTTTTCCTAATCGTGACGGTGATAGAAATTGTGCTCATCCTTATCAATTTAAAATTAAGAGTAATTAAAGTAAGAAAACACGTAAGGTAAATTGAAACAATGAATTTCTGTATTTTCTCGAAAACTAAGAAATTTAATTTTTTTTATTTTCATTCGGACTAACAATATTAAAAGTTTTAGTATTTTTAATTTCCAGCACTGAGGCATTAAGATGAAAGATTTTAAACTTTTTTTGAAACTTTTATGTATGAAGCTCAGTATTATTAACACGGAGATGCTCTCTGCAAAAACAATGAAAAACTGAATTAAATTCGTTTTTGGAAACGATAAGTGGCCGAGAGACTTATGACACGCTCAAAGGAAAAATGAAACAAGAAGTTGTTTATGTAATGCAATTTAAGATGACGAATATTTTCACGTTTTGTCCAGGTTAAAAGAAAACAGCAACACTGTTTGCTTTTTTTCATGTTTTTTCTATTTTTCGGGAACAAGAATCAAATTGACAATGAAACTTACCTGATAACTCCTAAATTCAATGGCGCAAAATTATAGTCCGCTAATGAACAATTTTAGTGTGATACTAGTTTAAAATGACGTTTGAGTCATAACTGAAACGTCATTTTAAGCTAGTATCACTCTAAAATTGTTCAATAGCGAACTATAATTTTGCGCCAATATTTTTAAATATTTGAGTGCGTTCCTTCCAACATACCTTAATATAACTGGCAGACGGCACTGCCACCGCCAAAACACTTTTATTACCAAATTTATATTCCAATCAAATGTAACCGAAACTATTGTATTTAACAATTTCAAGTAATAAAAAAATAATCTATCTATCTATAAGACCTAAGTATGTCATCAGCCTTAAGTCTTGGAACACATCCAAAATCATAACTTCTATTGTTTTCGTGGTGCGTTTAAGAAAAACGTGTTATGACAATTTCAAAATTCTATCAAGTAAATTTGCAAAAGCGATTATAAACAAATAGTGGAGTCAATGAAGCTTTTTTTCAGAAAGTCCTCAGAAACAGCTCGGATTTTGAAAAAAAAAATTCCAAAGTTTTTGTTTTTTATATTCTTTAAAGTCTGAAACAAATCATTTGGGGGAAATAATTGCTTGTATTGTTTAAACAATTTTTATATTGTTTATAAAGAGAGATCCAAAAACAATATTTTTGATAATTGAAGTGTTTAGGTTGCATTAAGACAAGAAAAAAATCATACGGAAGGGGGAGTCTATTGTCCTCCGTTTAGCCGGGAGGGGCGATCTTATAACAAAAAAAAGCCTATTTTTCAAAAAAAATATCAAAAATCAACGGCTTTTCACTTAATGCCGTGTTATACCTTCTTGCAAAGCTAAGAAGTGCTTCTTTCATTTTGAATTTAAATAAAACTGTTTTCAGGAATAGTTTTCGAAAAAATCATCTTCAAAGTCAAAATATCGATTTTTTCAACTTTTTTTTTTAACTTCGAACTATTTTTTTTTCGAAATTGTATGTAGTTAAGTACTATTTTTTTCCACAATTAAATGCGGTTAGAAGTTCTCAGTGCGATCCAGAAACCGCATGCCTTAATGTCTTCTTGTTTTTGAGAAATTAAGAAAAAACTAAAAACACTCAGAAAAAAATTCACAAAATTACTTGTAAGTATTATTTTTTCGAATGAATAGAACAAAATATCATCCAAATTTTCTGAGTTTTTTTGGGTTTTTCTTAATTTCTCGAAAACAAAAAGAAATTTAGGCATTCGGTTTCCTGGATCTCACTAAAAACTTGTAACCGCATTTAATTGTGGAAAAAAATAGTACTTAACTACATACAATTTCGAAAAAAATTAGTTCGAAGTAAAAAAAAACTTGATTTAAGGTGTTGAAGTTCTTCGTGCCGAATTCCCAATCAAAAAATTTCCATTTTTCTATTTGAGAATTCTATTCTATTTGCCATTGGAAAACCTATTCTGAAATTTTCCAGTTTTCCATTTGAAAACCAATATACCTGCAATAATATGCAATTTTCCCTTTGAGAGTTTTTCATCAGAACTTTCTATTTTCCACTGGAAAACCCATTTTGAAATTTTCCAGTTTTCCATTTGACAACCAATGCACCTGCAATAATATGCAACTTTCCCAATGAGTTTTCCGAGTTTTTCATCAAGAACTTTCTGTTTTTCTATTCGAAAACCCATTTTGAAACAAAAAATTCCAAGCGAAAAAAATCAAATTTCCGACCTTTGTTTGGTTTTTCCAGTTTTCCCACTCTTCCATGAGGTTTTTCCATTTTTTTTTTCACAGAAATCATCACTGAATGCAACAGTATGAACGATGAAAATTTCACAAATATCTGTTGGGCCATTTCGGAGTCTATAAGAGACATACAAACAAACAAACAAACACACATCCATTTTTATATAAATAGTGAAAAGTGAAAAGAAATGAAATGAAGAGAAGATAGAGAAGAGAGATTATTTCCCCCAAATGAAATGTTCCTGACTTTAAACAATATAAAAATCAAAAAAAATTGGAAAACAAAATTTTCCAAATCCGAGCTGTTTCTGAGGACTTTCTGAAAACGCCCTTTTTAGAACTTCATTGCCTCCACTACTTATTTGATTCTTATATAAAAATTAAAACAAAAACGAAAATAAATAAATGACTTCATTAAATCACACACCTTGGTGAAAGGGATACATTTAAACTTGAATTGTTTTGAACATTGTTGAAAGTTTTTTAAATTAATTTTTGTTTTTTGTACACTATTTTTTGCAAAACGCGGGTAATTGAAACAGGAGAGTAATATTCGAATCAATTTCTTGAACGCATGAATGTCCGGGTGTGCTGAATCGTAGAGTAATTTTGGATATGTGAGGACAAGGATGGTTTTTCAAAAAATTTACTATCGCAAACGAAATTATTGAATTCCGGACCAGAGAATCAACTCTTGGAAGTGTCTATTGTCAGATACTGGCAAGATCATTGTCACTCCTTCCCATAACATTTTCGCTCCAAAGAGCACAATAAACCTAAAAACCGAATTAAGAACAAGGCTTATTACATCAAACTTTAAGGAAGCGAATATCTAACTTTCAAAAATTTAAAAAGTGAAAAAAATAATGTACCTACATCTTTTATCATCATGAAAAAAAGGTTAACATTAACATTTAACACTTTCTTGCTTACTTTTTGAAAATAATTAAAATTGAAGCTTTGATTACCCTGTTATTAGCCGCGTTTTTTTATCCTCACTAACCCATATGGGTTACCCCGTGATAATAAAACGATCTGGGTTAAAAAGGTAGAAGTTTAAGCTATGTTTTTATCCGAGACGCAACCCTCAGCTAAATTTTATTTTGCTTTTCCGCAAACAACTTCTTTTTATTAATTAATTGGATTGATTCTTATCCTATGGCTTTATAAAACTGTGGCTAAGAGTGGAATACGCGTTATTTTTTATTAATACGGCTGATATTACTAAATCTTTCTACAATAACTTCTTTTTTGTCTCACACTCGCCATCTATCCGCCATATTTAGAACATAGTTTTTGAGTTACAAAATAAACCCCGATAGCTATCGGGGTTCCAGGTTGTTGTTGGTTTGTGTACAAAAAATAAACCCATATGGGTTAGTGAGGATAATAAAACGCGGCTATTGGTAGAAAGATAAGCATTACAATTTTAAGAATTTAGCTTTGATTGATAAAAAAAGCTTTTGGGCAAGAGAGGACATTTTGAAGATCAAAACAAAGAACAGGAATTGATCATCTCCTGTCCGTTTCTCTGTTATCTCTTGATTTCATTTTTTGCGACTGATGTGCCAAATATTTTTCATTTAGCTCCTGTGGAATCTCACTAAAGTTTTTAATACTCATCCTATGCTGCTCACAGACGCCACATCTATCTTTTTTCGGCTCGAAAAATGATATATTGAATTCATTTTCAAATATGTAACGGTACATGTGGCACTTAACATTTTCCTCTTCTTTGTTCTTGACCTGTTCTATGAATAATCTCCACATCGCTGTTATATTGAGGTTTTGCTCAAGATAAGTTTTTGAAGAATCCCGTCTACAATAGTGAGATTGATTAATTGAAGGAAATTGAGCAACATGATTCCTTATGGCGTCTTTTACAGATTCAACGACTACTTTTTTGACGTATCTTAAGTGCTTTAGCCTTGGTTGTACTCCGCTCATAGCGTCTTTTAATTTGTGTGCGGTATACACATGGCTTTTGGCTTATATCCAGTGTCGATAGGAAAAATTTTGTGCATACCTGCTCTCGGGTGTCTCTTCTCTGACGCCTCAACGGTGAAACTCTTTCCTTTTCTTGTAGCGCTAGATATTTGGGATTAATACTCGACCCAAAGTTAAACTGGAAACTTAATATTGAAGAATGGGTCAAGAAAGCCAGCATAACTTTCTATGCCTTTAGTAAAACCTTTGGCAAAAAATTGGTTTGCAATTGAAAATGATATTGTGGGCGTATACAGACGTAGTCCGTCCAATCTTAACCTATGGTTCGATTGTTTGGTGGTCCGCACTTAGCAAAGCCTACCATATAAAAAAATTAAAAAAAGGTTCAGCTTATAGTGTTGGCTCCACGGGAGCTTTGCGCTCTTGTCCGTCGGACGCCCTTAAAGTTTTTCTTTACCTCTTACCAATAGATTTGCATATCGAATATCTAGTATCTTGCAGCGCATTGAGACTTAGGGGATCGAATAGTTGGTATTGTAAGCCCTATATTCTGACCATTCACAACGCCACCGTAGAGGAGAATCGCTTCTTGGGTGTTGTTGGAAGAGCAGACAATAAAGACCGATTATTCAAACATTTTCCTTAGCGATGTGGCACATTTCTCACTCAGCGGGTATGTAAACAAATAAAATTTCGATATATGGAGCTCAGAAAACCCACAAGTGATCGAACAGGTGCCATTGAATCTAGAAAAAGTGACTGCTATAGGTGTGCTCTGTCTTATGGTCGAAAGGTGTCATTGGTCCGTATTTTTTCGAAGATGCCAATGGGCGGACAGTTCAGTCGATTGGAAGCGATATGGTCGAATGACATCCGTTTTTTTTTGCCGGTGATTGAATTTCATGACTTGGACGATATGTGGTACACGACCAAATATAGCTTTAATAAGCAAGAAGTTTCCTGGTCGCTTAATTTCAAGTCTATTGGCCACCAAGGCCATGTGACTTGACACCATACGATTTTTTTTCTGTGGGGCTACGCAAAGGACCGAGTTTGTGGGAATAGTTCCCGAACTCTAGACGCATTAAAAACAATCATTACTCAAGTCTTGTCCGAGATACCGCCCAATATGTGCGAAAAAATGGTTGAAAATAATCTCAGAAGAATTGCATGCTGCGAAAACTTCTGCGGCACCATTTTCCACACTTAATGGCAAAGTCCAAACCTTACAATGAACTAAAACTTTAATTGAAAGCTTTACTTTCGAAACCGAGAAATGAATGACCCTTTACTTTTAGATTTTATATGTCTTTATTGATGTTAACAACAAATTAACTAAATCCAGACTAGTTTTTCAATACTTCTCAACTTTCTTGAAAATTAATGGATAAAGGCCCGCTATTCACTGCATGCAAAATAACAGGACGCCAACAATAGGTTGATGTTCGAGTGTTGTTGAACGCTATAGCTTTCCATGATCCATGCTGATTAGGTCAAACCCATTGACAGTCAATTTGACAGCTGTAGCTTCAAAAAGATGACCGCTATCAACTGTCAAAATTCGGAAGTCCGTATTAAAAGACTTTCAAAATGCTGTGTGCTCTTTTTCTATTGACTTAATTAGATACTATAGTCTAAACTTTAAATATCCCATTTTAGTGTCAATCTAGTATTTTCCAATGAAATTCAATTATCTGCAAATTTATCTTATTAAGTTGATTGACATTTTTTTCTCATGAATTCGCAATGAAATGTTTCGTTCAATGGAAGTTCCTCGAACTAATGGAAAACTAAAACAAAATGAAAAATATAAACACAATGAAGGTAAATCTCAATGATTCTAAAATGGCACAATTTCCAGCAATTTAAAAAGGCAAAATAAATTGACAAAAAATAGGCCAAGGTTTTTCATTTCTCGGAAAGGATTTTAAATTAATCCAGCTCACTTCAATGCCTTAATTTTTTCTACACCTTATTTATAACTACCAATTAATATACAGGGTGATTCACGAGCGTTGTGCCAAAAAGCTAGAGCGTGTATGTTGAGTTGAGACAAGAAAAAAATCATATGGGAGGGGGGGTCTATTTCCCCCCCGTTTAGCCGGGAGGGGCAATTTTCTGAAAAATTGACTTATTTTGTAAAAAAAAATATTAAAAATCAACGGCTTAGTTTACAACACCGTGCTATACCTTTCTGAAATGCTGAAAACTTCTTCTTTCACCTTGTTTTTAAAATAAATTGTTTTAACGAATAGTTTTAAAAAAAGAAATTTTCAAACTCAAAATTTTCAAAAAAAAAGCCAAAAAAAAATTTTTGAACTAATTTTTTTCAAAATTTTATGTAATTAAGTACTAATTTTGTTTTAAAATTTCAATGTCTTTGTTAATTTTTAGTCGAAAACAGAAAACCGGATGCAAAAATGTCTTTTCGTTTTTGAGAAATTAAAAAAAAACCAAAACCACTTTTTTCTAAGAAAATCTTTGTTTTTATTTTTAACTATCTGGACTTTTAGTTTAATTTATTAGTTTAATTTATAAATTTAATTTTTTGTAATTGGAGTTGTATGAGGACTCAATAAAGTAGAAAAGTATTGGATTTTCCCTGGATTAATCATTTTGTTCATTGAAAACGTCTGCCATTGACCTTTCACTTCTAGCTCTCCGTGCTCTCGTCGGCGGATTCTTGAAAACATGCTACGATTCGGGCGCCATCTATTGGGATATCTTTCAGCGTAGAGTCTTTCGGTTTCCCGATCCCGACAACAAGTTAAACCGTAGCAGAAGTTCCTGTCCGCTAACTCTTCTCGAACATATGAGTTTGTTATTGTTATGTGTTGATGAATTAATATTTTAATTGTAAATGGTTGTTAAGTAAATATGCGATGCCTTTAGGTTGTTAATTGTTTTTTCATTCAAGAAGTTCGGTTTAATTATCTTAAGCCCCCAGCAGGTAGAACCCTTCGCCGGCGAGTGGCCGCGGCCCCAGGTATAGTAAGAAAAAATTGCAGGTCAGTTTTCAGACGTTATCAATGAATAAAATGGTTAATCCATTGAAAATTCAATACTTTTCTACTTTATTAAGTCGTCATTAAACTCCAATTACAAAAAATTAAATTTGTAAATTAAACTAATAAATTAAACTAAAAGTCCAGATAGTTAAAAATAAAAACAAAGATTTTCTTAGAAAAAAGTGGTTTTGGTTTTTTTTTAATTTCTCAAAAACGAAAAGACATTTTTGCATCCGGTTTTCTGTTTTCGACTAAAAATTAACAAAGACATTGAAATTTTAAAACAAAATTAGTACTTAATTACATAAAATTTTGAAAAAAATTAGTTCAAAAAATTTTTTTTGGCTTTTTTTTTGAAAATTTTGAGTTTGAAAATTTATTTTTTTAAAACTATTCGTTAAAACAATTTATTTTAAAAACAAGGTGAAAGAAGAAGTTTTCAGCATTTCAGAAGGGTATAGCACGGTGTTGTAAACTAAGCCGTTGATTTTTAATATTTTTTTTTACAAAATAAGTCAATTTTTCAGAAAATTGCCCCTTCCGGCTAAACGGGGGGGGAATAGACCCCCCCCTCCCATACGATTTTTTTCTTGTCTCAACTCAACCTACACGTTCTAGCTTTTTGGCACAACGCTCGTGAATCACCCTGTATATTTATATGTATTTATGAATGAAAAGGGCGTTGTATTTTTAAAACAACTACTAGAAGAATAAAAAGAGAGTAGGTATCTTCTCTATTTTGCAATATTCTTACATATAATTTACACTACATATAATTTATCTTTTCAATTTTGCGGTTATGTGTTTTGGTCCTTGTTGATGGTCACTGTGGCGTATGAGTACTTTGCTTAGCTCTTATTTAATTACATTTTAATATGGTGTATTGTTTTTTTTGTTTTAAATATATTTTATCATCACCAAACATCTTACCTTAATACGTATGTATATAAAAATGAATATTTTTCTGAAAATCAAAAGAATAAAGTATGAAAAATTAATCATGCCATTGGCATCAGAGAAAAACATACGCAGTACAAATAATAATAATCACATCCAGATTACATTAACAATTCATGGGGCGAACCAAGCCGATGCTGCTGTCAAAAAATGAATAAAGAGGTTAAAGTTGGTTGGTTGTTGGTTCAAACGGATGGAAGCTTGGAACCCTTTTCGTTTGTCATTAATAAATAATCAGATTAACCATGAAAAAGTTGACCGAAAGTATGATAAAAGTTTTCTTTGTTTTCGAGGGTAGGTATCAAAGTACAACACTAATTATAATGACTGTTAATTTTTTTAAATACTTACAATTGACATTTGGAAAGGGTATGAATTCACATTTTTGTTTCCTAAAGACGAATTCAACGGAAATAAAAGAATTCTCTTTGCTCTGTGTTGGTAAGCAGTCTACTTATTTTTTCTCCATTAAATCCGCAAACCATTAAAGTTAACTTCCTCTCACTCAATATAAGCGATTAATTTTTTAAAAGATGAAGGCAAGGACACAGAAACTGTTTCTTTTATTGTTCGCCTAAAAATATTTTGGTTTAATCTGTATGTACCTACCTCTTGAAGAAAAATCATGGCAAAAATAATGCTAGCAAAAAATAAAAAGGATAAACATTTGTTCCCCACTCAAGAGCCGGAAGACAGTGTGAAGAAAAACTTCAGAGGAAATTAGTAGGGGGAGAAGGTGGGAATATGGAACCCCATTTTGTTTTTTTGGCTTTTTTTCCAATCCCGTTAGCTGAAGACATTTAATAGTATTCAATAATAATAAGTATATAATTTTTCCAATATATATAAGAAAAAATACATGTTCTGAGCACTTTTTTTAAATAATTTTTTTACTTTATTCAAAAAAAAGTACTTATAACATTTTTAATTTTTATGCTCCTTTTATGGAACCCTGGGTTCCATATCAAATGTATGTTAAAATAACATTTTACCTCTGAGTACAAAAATCGCATACATAATAGTCATGATCCCATCCTGCGCAATCATTACTGCCCAAAGATTGCAGGATTGGCACAGCACCCAACCATCACCACGATGATCATGGTCAAGGCTATTCGGCCTTGGGAGCAGAACATGGCACTTACATCATTGTCTGCTTCTGTTGGTGTGCGTCCGTTGCCGCTTTCCGAAAGAACAGAATCACCAGAAGATATTGCAGTATTGGATTCTGATGTTGTTTCCAATTGATCAACACTTCTGTATCCGGTGTTCACACCACTCCTACCACGTCCACCGTAAATAAAAAGACGTAACATTTTTTATATTTTCTCTTAATATTGTTGTATTATCTCCTATGATTTAAAATATTCAATATAACACTTTTACAACTTGGCGTTCTTTAAGATCTCATTACTTTTGGTGGCTAACTTTTTACACAGTGTTGTTCGAACACAAAAGAACTTGACTCTTCTTTTACATTTAATGTTTTTGTTCTGATTTCACATCTTGTTGCAAAGCTATTCTTATGGAAGCATGAACCTCGAAATACACTAAATAAGCTAGCAATTCGCAAACCTTTAACAATATACTTGTTTTGCCAATTTATATACAAATAATAGGTAGGATAGGTTAGAGTGCTTGACTAGATGTTATTAACTCATTTAGACCCCAAAGGTCCATTGTGAAACCACTTAAGAAAGTTACTCATATGGGGTGTTATGAAGTTAAGCAAACCAGAATTCTGAATTTCAACATCCTATGACCATTTAAAGAAAGTGTGATGCAACCACGCTCTTTAATGAAACTACAATTTTATACTTATATTTTTTTTATATTCAACCGAAACCGTATCAGATTTAGAATTTAAATGTTTTCGACCATTTTGACAAATAATGGAAATAGAATTTTTTTTCTCATTTTTTTTCATGTCATTCGACCAAAACGTTACGAGAATTCCGAAAGAATATTTGGGTTTTCATTTCATTTTTCCAAGCTGGGGCCTTATTTCATTGGAGCCTTTTTTTATTGGGGCATAGTTTCATTATGAAAATATACCCCAATTCGGGGCCATATTTAATTTTTCATTAGGGCTTTATTTCATGGGGCCTTATTTCGCAAGGCCCATAAATATGTGTAATTTGCACTAAAAAGGCGTTAGAAACGGGTACCTATTGTTTCGGCATTTTTGTTTTGCATTTTGTCCTTTCGCTTTTCTCTATTCGCTTTTCTCTATTCGCTTTTCTTTTATTTCGCAAAACTTGTTTTGTTTTTTGTTTGTGTTGCTTTTTTATTGTTTTGCGATATAATTGTTTGGTTTTTTTTTTGCTTTTTATTCTGTCGCAAAACTGTTACATTGCAATACGATCGTTTCGCCACAGGTTATCTCGCAAATTATCGTTTCGCCTTTTTTTGTGATATCTCTAAAAATGTATTAATTGTTTTTTATTGGTAGTTAGAACGACACGAGATGATTATTCAGACATTGAAACATTAAAAATTCTTGCCTTAAGCATTTATTTATATTAAAACCTATGTTTTCATGTAGATCAAGTAATGCAAGTGATTCGTTGTTAAAATTCACGCGAATTTTAAAGTCTTCAGGATCCTTATGTACACAAAAATTAAAATTTAAAATTTAAAAACAAAACAGACGAAGGCGAAACAATTGAAATCGAAATAATAAAAAAGCGAAATAATTGAAAAGTGAAATAAACGAATGCAAAATAAACAAAAAACAAGAAAACTAAAAAGCGAAAAAATAATTAGCGAAATAAGTGAAGGCGAAACAACTAAAAAATGAAACAAATAAAATACAAAATAACAAAATGCGAAACGACTTTGGCGAAACAACCAAAAGCAAAATAAAAAAAGCGAAATAAACCATACCCGTTATAAACACTATTTTAAAGCACAAACAAAATTTTAATATTTTTAGATTCAAGTAAGTACCTATACTTATTATGTGTGTAATGTCCATGTACATGTAATGTCTCAACGGAGACGAGACCAATTTTCAGCTCTGTCCGAGATCTAAATCTGTGCTTGCGGCAAATGGGTGCCAGAAATATATATGAAGTAGAAAGAGGTCAAGCAAAGGCAAACCTTACTGTTATGTTTTCATTCAATGCTTCTGGTTCAATATGCCCTCCGATGGTTGTTTATCCTTTTAAGAGAATAAAAGATGATATTCGGCAAAGTATTCCCGAAACGTGGGGATAAGGCATTAGTGACAATGGTTGGATGACAAAACAAACATTTTATGAGTATATATCAAAAGATTTCTATCGGTTTTTGGTTCGGGAAAAAATAGAACTCCCAGTTGTATTCTTTGTCGATGGACACAGTACCCATTTAACACTTCAGGTGAGCCAGTTATGTGTCCAACTTGGAATTGTTTTGATTGCACTTTATCCGAACTCAACGCGGATCTTGCAACCAGCAGATGTTGCAGCCTTTAAGCCACTTAAAAATTCATGGAATAACGCAGTGGCCGACTGGCGGCGAAAAAATCCTGGTGCAATTCTTACGAAGCAAATATTTGCTCCATTGTTGAGAAACGTTGTGGATACAACCATTTCTCCCACTACAATTCAAAATAGGTTTAAGGCGTGTGGATTATATCCATGGAATAAAAATGCCATTCGGTTTTCTAAATGTCTCGGAAGAAGTAACTACCGTTATAACAATGAAGAAGATTCTGCACAGGCTCAAATAGACGCTTTTGAAAGTATTTGTGACTTAATTGGCAAAGAAAAAGTTGAACAAATAGAAAAATTTAATTTGGATGACCAATGCAGCGAAGATTTTTTAAAGCTGCATTCACTATACAATTTTTTCAAAATTAACGTTTTTAAGCGAGTCGAAGAAAAAAAAACATATGTAAATAGCGAAGTACAAACTGATCCTCAAAGCTCGGACTTACCAGAATTGCTGGACATTAGTGCAATCAACGAATTTTTATTTGCTGATGGAGAAAATATCGACGTTTTGAATGTTAATGTTGCAAATACCAATAAAGAATCCACGGAACATAATCCTGTTCATATAGAAGTAACAGATTTGTTAGACTGGCCTGAAACACCATTACGGAAACATATAAAACAGCAAAAACCTAATAAGAGTTTCGTATTACCAACTCCACATGGATTGAACAAGAAAAAAAGAAAAAAGAAGAAAAACAAAAGATTGAAAAACAAAAGGAAGAAAGAAAAGCTCTTCGACTTAAAAAAAAAGAAGCTAAAGCTTTAGAAAAAATAAGAAAACCGAAAACAAATAAGATTCCATACAAAACAAAAATAACAAAAATGCTGCCACCCCCTAATAAACACTTTTCATCGGAAACCGTAACTTCCGGTGCTTTGGCTCATCTTTCACCTCTTTCCTCTCCAAAAAGGTTGCCCTTGGAAACGATGACCTCCAATAATTTGGTTTCAACGAAAAATTCTCCTGATAAACAAATGCTTCTAGATATTTATGATGAAATTAGTCAAGAGAATGCTGTGCTTATGAGCCCACCTAAGTCTAGAAACCACATACGAAACTTATTTTTAAGTCCGACTGAAAATATTGGAAACAACAAAGTATGCACTGGGCAAATGTGCTTTTTCTGCACCAAATTTATGACGAAAACCATCGGGACGGATAATTGTGGCATAAGATGCTCAAGGTGTATGAGGGAATACCACATTAAATGTCTAAATAAACACAACCTCGAGTATCTTCCATTATTTTGTTGTTCCGTTTGTTTAAAAAAAAATCGAATGAGATATGCAATTTATAAAAGAAAAAATTGTAACTACTCTGATAAGTTTTACGTAATCCAAAAATAAACGTTAATAAGTGAATTATTTTAAATTATTATATATTTTGTAGATTTTATCATTAATAACTATTTTTTAAATACAATGAATTATCTGTTTTTTTTTTTATAACTGTTTCTGTTTTTTTTTTAACAATAGAGTATAACACATTTTTGGAAATGATTTAAATGTATCAAAAAAATATGTTGATTTGAGAACAATTAAAGTGGATATTCTCATCGGCTTTGTTGGTCTTTTTGATGGTTAAATGAAAACAGTTTTCATCTGATTTTTCCCAACGTTTCGACGGTGATTGCCGTCTTCTTCAGGGGATGTCTTTATTCACAAAAATGACAAAAATATGTTTAGTTTAATACATACGAATATTATGTACAGCGTATAAGTATGACTTACATTGAGTTGAATATAAAAAAAGAAAACGTTAAAAACAATTGGAACAAATATAAATTACAGCGCTTCCGATGTGAAGGTTTGTCAACTGTCAACTGTTAAATTTGAACTGTATAATTATTTGTGTTTGAAACTAAGGAACAGTAAACGGCGGATATGTTTTGAGTGTCTTGTTTGCGGTTCATATTGTTTTTGTTGTTTATTATGTGAAGTGTTTCTAATGTGTAGCGTTTAGATGTATGTTTCTCCGTTGCAAGAATTTCGGCTCCTTCAAAGTCTGGTTGATGTCCTGTTCCTATAGCGTGGCATGCTAGTGCTGTCTTTTCAGAGCTTTTTTGGCGAATGTCAGATTTGTGATTAGCAATTCTTTGTCGAAGGAGTTGTTTGGTTGTGCCAATGTAGCAGAGATTGCATGGTTGGTCCGGTTTTCCTTTGCAGTTTATTTTGTAAACTACGTCTGAGCGGCAATCCTTGTCCGTTTTCGTCTTTAGGCATGTAAATAGAGATGCAACACCGAAAAAAAAGCGTTGGTTGAATCAACAATCTTTCATTGTTGGCCAACGAATCCAAAAAAATAGTGATATCAACCAAGGTTTGTGGTGATATCAACAAAGGCGTCATTGTTGATTCAACGAATGGAGGATTGTTGGCAAAAAATACCCAAAACTTGAAAAAACTGATCACAAACGTTTGTTGATTTCACCAAGGTGCTTTGTTGATTGCATTGTTGATAAATCACAAACATGGTAAAAAGTGATCATTAAAAAATTATCACGTTCGTGATCCAACAACCAAGGTTTCTTGGTGAAATCAACCAATAAACGTTGTAAAAGCTTTGTTATATACGAATGGTTCATCTAAAGTACATAACAAATATATAACAAGATAAAAAACAATTAAAACTGATCACGTTCGTGATCAACCAACCAAGTTTTCATGGTGAAATCAACCAATAAACGTTGTAAAAGCTTTGTTATATACGAATGGTTCATCTAAAGTACATAACAAATATATAACAAGATAAAAAACAATTAAAACTGATCACGTTCGTGATCAACCAACCAAGTTTTCATGGTGAAATCAACCAATAAAGGTTGTAAAAGCTTTGTTCGTGAATAAACCAAGATTCCGTGGTGCAATCAACCAATAAACATTGTAAATCGTTGTTACATGCAAATTATTAATCAAACACTTATACGTAACATACAATATAATAATAAAACAGCAACACAAAATAAAAGTTCTGACCAGAGAGTGCGGGTCTATGAAATAACTCCCACGAAATAAGTCCCTCTTTTAAAAACGAAATAAGTCCCACCAAAAATTGCTATTTTGAAATTTGGAGTTATTTCGTTTTTGTGGGAATTATTTCGTCAATTGGTGGGACTTATTTTATTACGCGTTTTTATTTTAAGTGGGACTTATTTCGTTTTGAGTGGGAATAAATTCGTTTTGTAAAGTGGGAGTTCAAAAAATTATGGTTGTCCCTTTTACGAAATGTCCAATACATAACTTTTTGCATAAGAAAAAAATATTCAAGGGGGAGTTATTTCATTTTGAGTGGACTTCGGATTCGGTTTCAGCGATCCGAAAAACATATTATTAACTTAGTCGCACCAACAGGTCACAACTTTTTTTTGTGTGTCTGTGTAGTTGAAACTTATCGCGTTTTGCCAGTAGGAAGGTATAAAACAATATCAAATATTTTACTTCAATAATAATGTATGTATATAGTTAAATTTAGTCACAATACTATCATTATGAACGACACATTTATAAATCCAAAATAATATACATCATTTCCTATTTTTCCTATTCTTCGGAAAAGAATAAATTTTTTATTTAATGAAGTCTAAACGCGGCCTTAAATTCAGTCAATGCATTCAGTGATCACGAACGTGGTTTTTTCTTGGTTGGCCAACCCACGTTCGTTGTTGAAACCGACGCTACACGCCATTTTAAATTGTAACGCGATATACCTACACGAAATGTTTGCAATGTGGTAAGGCATGATTGAACATGTAAGTGTGTGCAATGTGCTTATGCAATATTTTTGAAGTAGAACCACGGTTGCCGTTCTAGTAGAAGTCTGCTATATTTGGTACATACATAGGTTAGGTTAATGGGTTGATAAAATTTCATATGTTAATTATTTTGAATACCCATAATTTGTTGTTTTTTTTTTTTATTACAAAGAAAACTCTTTGAAAAAATTGTTGTAATGAAAGATAAATACGTAAATTTCAATTATACCCATAATTTGTTGTTTTTTTTTTATTACAAAGAAAACTCTTTGAACAAATTGTTGTAATGAAAGATAAATACGTAAATTGCAAGAAATCAACATTAAAATGAATGTTTAAACAAATAACAGATATTTTATGGTAAAATATTTATGATTTGAATGTTCTTTTTAAGTCGAAACATAATCAAATAAAAAAATTGGTGTTTTTTTTTCTTCAAAATATTGTTCATAGGGTGGCAACTATGAATAAAACTACAACATGAAATACACATACAATCGAAAATTAGCTCATCCTCGCCATATTTTTTGCCGGCAACAAGAAAATTTAAGGCCCAGTAACAACTTATCTATAAATAGATTTCACAGATTTCTTGTGCTGAAGAAAATTTATACTAATTCTTTTCCCACGTTATGGGGAAAAAGATGTTTGTATGATTTATTTTTTTAAATTAGCTTAGTTAATTTTTACATAATTTCGTAGAAAAAAGTCAAAATTCCTCGTTTCGAGGTAACTGTGAACACTTTCTGAGGTTATCTAGAAAACCTGACGTGATCATGTGAAACGGACTTCGGCATCGTTTTCAGTGACCAAAAAAACATATTATTAACATAGTTGCATTCCCAGAACAAACAACTTTTTTTTGTGTAGCTGTGACATTTTTTGGGGTTATCCTGAAAACGTGGCGTGTTTGGGCAAAATAGACTTCGGATTCGGTTTCAGCGATCCGAAAAACATATTATTAACTTAGTCGCACCAACAGGTCACAACTTTTTTTGTGTGGCTGTGTAGTTGAAACTTATCGCGTTTTGCCAGTAGGAAGGTACAAAACAATATCAAATATTTTACTTCAATAATAATGTATGTATATAGTTAAATTTAGTCACAATACTATCATTATGAACGACACATTTATAAATCCAAAATAATATACATCATTTCCTATTTTTCCTATTCTTCGGAAAAGAATAAATTTTTTATTTAATGAAGTCTAAACGCGGCCTTAAATTCAGTCAATGCATTCAGTGATCACGAACGTGGTTTTTTCTTGGTTGGCCAACCCACGTTCGTTGTTGAAACCGACGCTACACGCCATTTTAAATTGTAACGCGATATACCTACACGAAATGTTTGCAATGTGGTAAGGCATGATTGAACATGTAAGTGTGTGCAATGTGCTTATGCAATATTTTTGAAGTAGAACCACGGTTGCCGTTCTAGTAGAAGTCTGCTATATTTGGTACATACATAGGTTAGGTTAATGGGTTGATAAAATTTCATATGTTAATTATTTTGAATACCCATAATTTGTTGTTTTTTTTTTTATTACAAAGAAAACTCTTTGAAAAAATTGTTGTAATGAAAGATAAATACGTAAATTTCAATTATACCCATAATTTGTTGTTTTTTTTTTATTACAAAGAAAACTCTTTGAACAAATTGTTGTAATGAAAGATAAATACGTAAATTGCAAGAAATCAACATTAAAATGAATGTTTAAACAAATAACAGATATTTTATGGTAAAATATTTATGATTTGAATGTTCTTTTTAAGTCGAAACATAATCAAATAAAAAAATTGGTGTTTTTTTTTTCTTCAAAATATTGTTCATAGGGTGGCAACTATGAATAAAACTACAACATGAAATACACATACAATCGAAAATTAGCTCATCCTCGCCATATTTTTTGCCGGCAACAAGAAAATTTAAGGCCCCGTAACAACTTATCTATAAATAGATTTCACAGATTTCTTGTGCTGAAGAAAATTTATACTAATTCTTTTCCCACGTTATGGGGAAAAAGATGTTTGTATGATTTATTTTTTAAATTAGCTTAGTTAATTTTTACATAATTTCGTAGAAAAAAGTCAAAATTCCTCGTTTCGAGGTAACTGTGAACACTTTCTGAGGTTATCTAGAAAACCTGACGTGATCGTGTAAAACGGACTTCGGCATCGTTTTCAGTGACCAAAAAAACATATTATTAACATAGTTGCATTCCCAGAACAAACAACTTTTTTTTGTGTAGCTGTGACATTTTTTGGGGTTATCCTGAAAACGTGACGTGTTTGGGCAAAATAGACTTCGGATTCGGTTTCAGCGATCCGAAAAACATATTATTAACTTAGTCGCACCAACAGGTCACAACTTTTTTTTGTGTGTCTGTGTAGTTGAAACTTATCGCGTTTTGCCAGTAGGAAGGTATAAAACAATATCAAATATTTTACTTCAATAATAATGTATGTATATAGTTAAATTTAGTCACAATACTATCATTATGAACGGAAAAGAATAAATTTTTTATTTAATGAAGTCTAAACGCGGCCTTAAATTCAGTCAATGCATTCAGTGATCACGAACGTGGTTTTTTCTTGGTTGGCCAACCCACGTTCGTTGTTGAAACCGACGTTACACGCCATTTTAAATTGTAACGCGATATACCTACACGAAATGTTTGCAATGTGGTAAGGCATGATTGAACATGTAAGTGTGTGCAATGTGCTTATGCAATATTTTTGAAGTAGAACCACGGTTGCCGTTCTAGTAGAAGTCTGCTATATTTGGTACATACATAGGTTAGGTTAATGGGTTGATAAAATTTCATATGTTAATTATTTTGAATACCCATAATTTGTTTTTTTTTTATTACAAAGAAAACTCTTTGAACAAATTGTTGTAATGAAAGATAAATACGTAAATTGCAAGAAATCAACATTAAAATGAATGTTTAAACAAATAACAGATATTTTATGGTAAAATATTTATGATTTGAATGTTCTTTTTAAGTCGAAACATAATCAAATAAAAAAATATAAAGAATTTTGCTTTAAAAGTTTTGTTCTGGAATTGGTGTTTTTTTTTCTTCAAAATATTGTTCATAGGGTGGCAACTCTGAGTAAAACTACAACATGAAATACACATACAATGGAAAATTAGCTCATCCTCGCCATATTTTTTGCCGGCAACAAGAAAATTTAAGGCCCCGTAACAACTTATCTATAAAAAGATTTCACAGATTTCTTGTGCTGAAGAAAATTTATACTAATTCTTTTCCCACGTTATGGGGAAAAAGATGTTTGTATGATTTATTTTTTTAAATTAGCTTAGTTAATTTTTACATAATTTCGTAGAAAAAAGTCAAAATTCCTCGTTTCGAGGTAACTGTGAACACTTTCTGAGGTTATCTAGAAAACCTGACGTGATCATGTGAAACGGACTTCGGCATCGTTTTCAGTGACCAAAAAAACATATTATTAACATAGTTGCATTCCCAGAACAAACAACTTTTTTTTGTGTAGCTGTGACATTTTTTGGGGTTATCCTGAAAACGTGGCGTGTTTGGGCAAAATAGACTTCGGATTCGGTTTCAGCGATCCGAAAAACATATTATTAACTTAGTCGCACCAACAGGTCACAACTTTTTTTGTGTGGCTGTGTAGTTGAAACTTATCGCGTTTTGCCAGTAGGAAGGTACAAAACAATATCAAATATTTTACTTCAATAATAATGTATGTATATAGTTAAATTTAGTCACAATACTATCATTATGAACGACACATTTATAAATCCAAAATAATATACATCATTTCCTATTTTTCCTATTCTTCGGAAAAGAATAAATTTTTTATTTAATGAAGTCTAAACGCGGCCTTAAATTCAGTCAATGCATTCAGTGATCACGAACGTGGTTTTTTCTTGGTTGGCCAACCCACGTTCGTTGTTGAAACCGACGCTACACGCCATTTTAAATTGTAACGCGATATACCTACACGAAATGTTTGCAATGTGGTAAGGCATGATTGAACATGTAAGTGTGTGCAATGTGCTTATGCAATATTTTTGAAGTAGAACCACGGTTGCCGTTCTAGTAGAAGTCTGCTATATTTGGTACATACATAGGTTAGGTTAATGGGTTGATAAAATTTCATATGTTAATTATTTTGAATACCCATAATTTGTTGTTTTTTTTTTTATTACAAAGAAAACTCTTTGAAAAAATTGTTGTAATGAAAGATAAATACGTAAATTTCAATTATACCCATAATTTGTTGTTTTTTTTTTATTACAAAGAAAACTCTTTGAACAAATTGTTGTAATGAAAGATAAATACGTAAATTGCAAGAAATCAACATTAAAATGAATGTTTAAACAAATAACAGATATTTTATGGTAAAATATTTATGATTTGAATGTTCTTTTTAAGTCGAAACATAATCAAATAAAAAAATTGGTGTTTTTTTTTCTTCAAAATATTGTTCATAGGGTGGCAACTATGAATAAAACTACAACATGAAATACACATACAATCGAAAATTAGCTCATCCTCGCCATATTTTTTGCCGGCAACAAGAAAATTTAAGGCCCAGTAACAACTTATCTATAAATAGATTTCACAGATTTCTTGTGCTGAAGAAAATTTATACTAATTCTTTTCCCACGTTATGGGGAAAAAGATGTTTGTATGATTTATTTTTTTAAATTAGCTTAGTTAATTTTTACATAATTTCGTAGAAAAAAGTCAAAATTCCTCGTTTCGAGGTAACTGTGAACACTTTCTGAGGTTATCTAGAAAACCTGACGTGATCATGTGAAACGGACTTCGGCATCGTTTTCAGTGACCAAAAAAACATATTATTAACATAGTTGCATTCCCAGAACAAACAACTTTTTTTTGTGTAGCTGTGACATTTTTTGGGGTTATCCTGAAAACGTGGCGTGTTTGGGCAAAATAGACTTCGGATTCGGTTTCAGCGATCCGAAAAACATATTATTAACTTAGTCGCACCAACAGGTCACAACTTTTTTTGTGTGGCTGTGTAGTTGAAACTTATCGCGTTTTGCCAGTAGGAAGGTACAAAACAATATCAAATATTTTACTTCAATAATAATGTATGTATATAGTTAAATTTAGTCACAATACTATCATTATGAACGACACATTTATAAATCCAAAATAATATACATCATTTCCTATTTTTCCTATTCTTCGGAAAAGAATAAATTTTTTATTTAATGAAGTCTAAACGCGGCCTTAAATTCAGTCAATGCATTCAGTGATCACGAACGTGGTTTTTTCTTGGTTGGCCAACCCACGTTCGTTGTTGAAACCGACGCTACACGCCATTTTAAATTGTAACGCGATATACCTACACGAAATGTTTGCAATGTGGTAAGGCATGATTGAACATGTAAGTGTGTGCAATGTGCTTATGCAATATTTTTGAAGTAGAACCACGGTTGCCGTTCTAGTAGAAGTCTGCTATATT
Organism: Sphaerophoria taeniata; assembly: GCA_943590905.1. Classification (NCBI taxonomy): domain Eukaryota; kingdom Metazoa; phylum Arthropoda; class Insecta; order Diptera; family Syrphidae; genus Sphaerophoria; species Sphaerophoria taeniata. The sequence continues at coordinate 59,730,870 of OX016541.1, read as the reverse complement.
TGGTACATACATAGGTTAGGTTAATGGGTTGATAAAATTTCATATGTTAATTATTTTGAATACCCATAATTTGTTGTTTTTTTTTTTATTACAAAGAAAACTCTTTGAAAAAATTGTTGTAATGAAAGATAAATACGTAAATTTCAATTATACCCATAATTTGTTGTTTTTTTTTTATTACAAAGAAAACTCTTTGAACAAATTGTTGTAATGAAAGATAAATACGTAAATTGCAAGAAATCAACATTAAAATGAATGTTTAAACAAATAACAGATATTTTATGGTAAAATATTTATGATTTGAATGTTCTTTTTAAGTCGAAACATAATCAAATAAAAAAATTGGTGTTTTTTTTTCTTCAAAATATTGTTCATAGGGTGGCAACTATGAATAAAACTACAACATGAAATACACATACAATCGAAAATTAGCTCATCCTCGCCATATTTTTTGCCGGCAACAAGAAAATTTAAGGCCCCGTAACAACTTATCTATAAATAGATTTCACAGATTTCTTGTGCTGAAGAAAATTTATACTAATTCTTTTCCCACGTTATGGGGAAAAAGATGTTTGTATGATTTATTTTTTAAATTAGCTTAGTTAATTTTTACATAATTTCGTAGAAAAAAGTCAAAATTCCTCGTTTCGAGGTAACTGTGAACACTTTCTGAGGTTATCTAGAAAACCTGACGTGATCGTGTAAAACGGACTTCGGCATCGTTTTCAGTGACCAAAAAAACATATTATTAACATAGTTGCATTCCCAGAACAAACAACTTTTTTTTGTGTAGCTGTGACATTTTTTGGGGTTATCCTGAAAACGTGACGTGTTTGGGCAAAATAGACTTCGGATTCGGTTTCAGCGATCCGAAAAACATATTATTAACTTAGTCGCACCAACAGGTCACAACTTTTTTTTGTGTGTCTGTGTAGTTGAAACTTATCGCGTTTTGCCAGTAGGAAGGTATAAAACAATATCAAATATTTTACTTCAATAATAATGTATGTATATAGTTAAATTTAGTCACAATACTATCATTATGAACGACACATTTATAAATCCAAAATAATATACATCATTTCCTATTTTTCCTATTCTTCGGAAAAGAATAAATTTTTTATTTAATGAAGTCTAAACGCGGCCTTAAATTCAGTCAATGCATTCAGTGATCACGAACGTGGTTTTTTCTTGGTTGGCCAACCCACGTTCGTTGTTGAAACCGACGTTACACGCCATTTTAAATTGTAACGCGATATACCTACACGAAATGTTTGCAATGTGGTAAGGCATGATTGAACATGTAAGTGTGTGCAATGTGCTTATGCAATATTTTTGAAGTAGAACCACGGTTGCCGTTCTAGTAGAAGTCTGCTATATTTGGTACATACATAGGTTAGGTTAATGGGTTGATAAAATTTCATATGTTAATTATTTTGAATACCCATAATTTGTTTTTTTTTTATTACAAAGAAAACTCTTTGAACAAATTGTTGTAATGAAAGATAAATACGTAAATTGCAAGAAATCAACATTAAAATGAATGTTTAAACAAATAACAGATATTTTATGGTAAAATATTTATGATTTGAATGTTCTTTTTAAGTCGAAACATAATCAAATAAAAAAATATAAAGAATTTTGCTTTAAAAGTTTTGTTCTGGAATTGGTGTTTTTTTTTCTTCAAAATATTGTTCATAGGGTGGCAACTCTGAGTAAAACTACAACATGAAATACACATACAATGGAAAATTAGCTCATCCTCGCCATATTTTTTGCCGGCAACAAGAAAATTTAAGGCCCCGTAACAACTTATCTATAAAAAGATTTCACAGATTTCTTGTGCTGAAGAAAATTTATACTAATTCTTTTCCCACGTTATGGGGAAAAAGATGTTTGTATGATTTATTTTTTAAATTAGCTTAGTTAATTTTTACATAATTTCGTAGAAAAAAGTCAAAATTCCTCGTTTCGAGGTAACTGTGAACACTTTCTGAGGTTATCTAGAAAACCTGACGTGATCGAGTGAAACGGACTTCGGCATCGTTTTCAGTGACCGAAAAAACATATTATTAACATAGTTGCATTCCCAGAACAAACAACTTTTTTTTGTGTAGCTGTGACATTTTTTGGGGTTATCCTGAAAACGTGACGTGTTTGGGCAAAATGGACTTCGGATTCGGTTTCAGCGATCCGAAAAACATATTATTAACTTAGTCGCACCAACAGGTCACAACTTTTTTTTGTGTGTCTGTGTAGTTGAAACTTATCGCGTTTTGCCAGTAGGAAGGTATAAAACAATATCAAATATTTTACTTCAATAATAATGTATGTATATAGTTAAATTTAGTCACAATACTATCATTATGAACGACACATTTATAAATCCAAAATAATATACATCATTTCCTATTTTTCCTATTCTTCGGAAAAGAATACATTTTTTATTTAATGAAGTCTAAACGCGGCCTTAAATTCAGTCAATGCATTCAGTGATCACGAACGTGGTTTTTTCTTGGTTGGCCAACCCACGTTCGTTGTTGAAACCGACGCGACGCGCGAAATCAAACATGTAAGTGTATGATTTCATGTATGATTTCGTTTCATTTTAGTTTAGTTCGTTTTGTCAAGTCGCGTGCAGTGCACTGTGCAGTGTTCTTAAAAAAAAAAATTAAATTGTGGCCTTTTGAAAAAAGGCAAATTATTGTGGCCTTAAAAAGGCAAAAAAATTGAAAGCCTTATATTTCATGTAAGTACCATCAATAAACCACTATTTTTTAGAAAAAGAACAAATGCTCGTTCAATCTTTTTGATTTCTTGGCAAAAAAAAAAAATCACATTTTTGTGCGCAAAAAATGATGCCTTTGCAAAATACTTATATAAAATTCTTCATCAAAAGATGAAGGCTCTACTTTCCTATACCGAGTTCTGAATTTGAAGATGAAAATGGTCTCAATCGATAGATACGCGTTAATAAAGCACAAATAAACATTTTTTTGTTGGAAATTAATATTTTTATTTTTGTTGAGGACATTTTGAGTTTTGAATATATTTTTGTCGACTTTAGTGAATTTATTGTACAAGTTTTATGCGAACCAAGTTCTATGCACAGTTTATTGTAGATCTGCTTAACATTAACATATTTCTGCTCTTGGGCATAGCCAAGACCAAGACCTTCTATGATGCTTGAGACTGAGATTTATCTTAATTAATAATATTTTATTTCATTGCAATTTGCAATTAAATATGTTAACAGTCGGAGACAAAAAAACTTGACCTCACTTTTTTAAATTTGCTTTTATTAAGTCTCGGCTCTTTTAAGGTTTTGTTCTTTTCATTAAATTTATTTTTTGCTGTCGGTATAATGCGTCAAGTTTTAGTTCACTTTTAAATTCAAAAGGCATCAAAATCATGAATTATTAAAACAACACTGTTGCTTACTTACTTACTTATCCGGCTCACAGTCCATGAAGGATCTCAGCCTGAGATACTGCAGTCTTCCATCGTGAACGATCCCTCGCATGCTCTGTCCAGTCACCGAGACCAAGCGCTCTGGCATCCGCAGTCACTTGGTCCTTGTACCGTACGTTCGGTCTTCCGAACGGCTGGAGCGTTGTCGTCCATTCGCTCGATGTGGCCGAGCCAATGTAGTCGTCTTTTCTTGGCTTTCTGGACTACATCCACATCTTGGTACAGCTCATACAGTTCTCGGTTGTATCTTCTTGTCCATTCGCCATCGTCGCATACGGGACCAAAAATCTGTCGAAGAATTTTTCTTTCGAAAGTGCCCAGTATCAATCCCCCTTTTTTACTTATCGTCCAGCACTCGGCTCCGTAGAGTAGGGCTGGTAAAATCAAAGTTTTGTATAGCAGACACTTTGTCTTTCGAGTGAGGAGTTTTGAACACAGTTGTTTGGCCAAACCGAAGCAGCAGCGGTTCGCTAGGGTAATTCTTCTTCGGATCTCCACTAAGGTGTCGTTAGTGGGATTGATGTTTGTTCCAAGGTAGGTGAACTCCTTAACAACCTCGAAATTGCTGCTACCAACAGTGACGTTTTATCCTAGGCGGTGGACAGATGTTGCTTTGTTTGTTGATAACATGTACTTTGTTTTGTCCTCATTGACTTCAAGACCAACTAGTTACGCCTGTTCTTCAATCGCTGTGAAGGCCTCAAGCACAGCTCTCTTGGATCGACCGATGATGTCTATGTCGTCCGCATAGCCTAGGAGCTGGGTGGATTTGTTGAAGATAGTACCCTCCGTGCTCACACCTGCCTTGCTCCAGGACTATGTTGAAGAAGTCAAGGCCCCGTAACAACTTATCTATAAATAGATTTCACAGATTTCTTGTGCTGAAGAAAATTTATACTAATTCTTTTCCCACGTTATGGGGAAAAAGATGTTTGTATGATTTATTTTTTAAATTAGCTTAGTTAATTTTTACATAATTTCGTAGAAAAAAGTCAAAATTCCTCGTTTCGAGGTAACTGTGAACACTTTCTGAGGTTATCTAGAAAACCTGACGTGATCGTGTGAAACGGACTTCGGCATCGTTTTCAGTGACCAAAAAAACATATTATTAACATAGTTGCATTCCCAGAACAAACAACGCGATATACCTACACGAAATGTTTGCAATGTGGTAAGGCATGATTGAACATGTAAGTGTGTGCAATGTGCTTATGCAATATTTTTGAAGTAGAACCACGGTTGCCGTTCTAGTAGAAGTCTGCTATATTTGGTACATACATAGGTTAGGACCAACTAGTTACGCCTGTTCTTCAATCGCTGTGAAGGCCTCAAGCACAGCTCTCTTGGATCGACCGATGATGTCTATGTCGTCCGCATAGCCTAGGAGCTGGGTGGATTTGTTGAAGATAGTACCCTCCGTGCTCACACCTGCCTTGCTCCAGGACTATGTTGAAGAAGTCACATGACAACGCATCTCCTTGTCTAAACCCTGCGCAAGTTTGGAATAACTCGGATGAGCTGTTACCCATTTGCAAACTGCACTGCGTATTGTTTAGCGTCATGCGGCACAGCTGGATCAGTTTGTTCGGGATCCCGAATTCAGACATCGCCATCATAAGCTCCTGGCGGTGGATGCTATCATAAGCAGCTTTAAAGTCGATGAAAAGATGGTAGGTTTCGACTTGAAATTCGTTGGTCTTTTCCAGGATCTGCCTCAGTGTGAATATTTGGTCTATCGTTGTTCTGCCTGGCCTAAAGCCACACTGGTACGTGCCGATTATTGTGTTGCAGAAAGGTTTAAGACGCTCACACAGTACGTTGGATAGGATTTTGTATGCAACATTAAGCAGGGATATGTCACGGTAGTTTTTGCATGACATCGGATCGCCTTTTTTGTAGATGGGGCATATTGAGCTCATCAACCAGTCAGTGGGCATGCATTCTTCCTCCCAAACTTTGGTGATGACCTGGTGCATGCGGTTCATCAAAACATCTCCTCCATGCTTAAAGAGTTCCGCGGGTATGCCATCCGACCCGGCGGACTTGTTATTTTTTAGCTTTTGGATGGCTCTTTCTACCTCTTCTCTGCTGGGGGCTGGGACTGGGTCTTCATTGACTGGTCTTGCTTCTTTATTATCTTGCTCGACATTTTGCGCATTCAGCAGCTGCTGGAAGTGCTGCTTGAAAACATCTACAATTCCCTGTGCTTCGGTGACTAGGTTTCCTTCACTGTTTCGAAGAGCTTGTGTCCCGGTTCTGAAACCAGAAGCTAATTGCCTCGACCTTTTAAAGAAACGCCAGGTGTTGTTCTTGGCCCGAGACTCTTCTAGATCTTTGAGCTGAGAAACTGCGGATGCTCTTTTCTTCCTTCGCAGGGTCTTCTTCTCATTTCTCCTTTTCGTGCGGTACTCTTCCCTTTTCAATATCACGCACTCATCATCATACCACGGGTTCTTTTTCGGGGGTGGCTGGTAACCTATGGTGGTCTCGGCTACATTTTTTATTACTTCGCGATAATGGTTCCACAATGTGTTGACGTCTGTAGTATTTGGGAGGACGGCGGAGAGTCGCTCGCTCAGGCTCTCACTGTAGTCTCTGGCATTCTCCAATGTGCTAAGGCAACCGATGTTGAACTTCTTTTTTTGGTAAGTAGAAGTCAATAGACATTTCGTCGAAGATACCAAATCATATGGTCGGACAGAAATAACCCCGGCCATTCCCTTTGTCCGACCATCTTAAAAACGGTATTTTTGGTGTCATCCTACCTCATCGGGTGAATGGGAAAATGGGGTATCAAATGAAAGCTTAGAACGTGTACATTAAGCATCTTTTGGTCAGACAAACTTGACATGGGCCATTCATGTGACATAAAGGTAGTTAATAAACTTTTTTTGAAAAATGCGGTCGGTCGCATGATTGGCCCATGAAAAAATTGTCTGACCAGCAGATTCTTAATGTAGACGTTCTAAGCTTTCATTGTATTTTGTGTACTGTTGGGTAAAATATTACTCATCTGCCACACTAACATACTTCAACGTGAAGTTGTTTCCTCACTATTTAACAGCAAAAACAAAGAAAAATAAAAAAAAAACCATAGAATTCGGTATAGGAAAGTCGCCCCTTTGTTACTTTCAATACTGCAATCTACTCATTCAATTCAATTTTTTTGATTGCAGATAAATTTTCAACTGTGAAGGACAGAAAAAAAAACTCGGGTAAGTCATTCAGATGTTCTAGTTCTAAATCCTTCACATTAATAATTTTTGATAATTTGAGAACTATAGAAGGGCTATGATAATTTTTTGCTTCGAAAATATGGAGTAAATAATTTTTTGTTTTCGTCGAAAAATTGTGGTCTATAGTTGTGATCAGCGCTGCCACCTGCCACCCTTCGAACAATTGAGCGCAGTATATTCGACAAAAAAGCACAGTTGATTGAAATAAAGCGCAGTAGATTTTAAAATATGCAATACCAATAGATACAAAAAGCCAACAAAAAATTGCGTGTGTATTAAGGAAGAATTAAGTTTTCCTTCGGCTATTTTGGTCATTTTAATCGTTGCAATGAAACAAAAGGCTGTTACATTAGCTTTTCCCGACGTTTCGGCAGGGGTTGCTGCCTTCCTCAGGGGAACTTTATTGCACATGAAATATAAAACACATAGTACAATATTATGGACAACAAGAATAAGAAAAATTTACAATTTAACAATTAAATTTTTAAAAATATACAAAAAACCACTTCTAATTAAGAAGTTAAGTCTGTAACTAAAAGAAAGAGAAAGAGAAAAGTTTTACGAGGCAACAAGCGAGCAGTATACAGATGATTATACTCTGTGTGTCTTGCTTGCGATTCATATTGTTTTGATTTTAAAATTAAAAGCATTATATTTCAAGTAAGTACCATCAATAAACCAGTATGTTTAAGAATAAAGACCAAGTGCTATGTCAATTTTTTTGATTTCTTGGCAAAAGAAAAATCACATTTTCTACGCAAAAAATAATGCCTTTGCAAAAAATATAAAATTCTTCATCAAAAGATGGACATTTTATCATGTCGTTCTTGTTTGTATATAGGCATTCTGAAATTCAGTTTATGAACTTTTTTGATTTCTTGGCAAAAGAAACATCACATTTTCTACGCAAAAAATTATGCCTTTGCAAAAAATATTAAATTCTTCATCAAAAGATGGACATTGGATCATATCGTTCTTGTTTGTATATAGGCATTCTGAAATTCAGTTTATGAACTTTTTTTGATTTCTTGGCAAAAGAAAAATCACATTTTCTACGCAAAAAATGATGCCTTTGCAAAAAATATAAAATTCTTCATCAAAAGATAGACATTGCATTATGTCGTTCTTGTTTTTATATAGGCATTCTGAGATTCAGCTTATGAACTTATAAAATTTGTTAATTTCATTACTGCAATCTACTCATCCAATTCAATTTTTTTGATTGCAGATAAATTTTCAACTGCAAAGGACAGAAAAAAAAAACTCGGGTAAGTCATTCAGATGTTCTAGTTCTAAATCCTTCATATTAATAATTTTTGATAATTTGAGAACTATAGAAGGGCTATAATAATCTTTTGCTTCGAAAATATGGGGTAAATAATTTTTTGTTTTCGTCAAAAAATTGTGGTCTATAGTTGTGATCAGCGCTGCCACCTACCACCCTTCGAACTCGAACCATTGAGCGCAGTATATTCGACAAAAAAGCACAGTTGATTGAGCCAGAGCAGCTAGCAACACGAGACCAGCGGTGTATTTTGTTGCTATTTTGTTGCTGAGAAATAGACCAACTACATTTGTCGAAATCGTAACCCTTCACGGGGGTGTACCACCCCTAGCCCTGTAAATACGAGATAGAGTGTTCCTAGCTGCTCTGGTTTACGAGATACACTCTATCTCGTATTTACAGGGCTAGGTGTACCACCCACCCCCGTGAAGGGTTACGATTCCGACAAATGTAGCTGGCCTATTTCCCAGCAACAAAATAGCAACAAAATATGGAGTTGGATTCAAGTCGATAGGTGCTTTCTTTGTCTAGATATATAAGGGGAGATTGTAGCGTAATATTACGTCAGGTCCTCAGCCGTTTCTCGTAAACTAAGAGAGGTACAAACTCAATTCTTTCGTTACAAAATATCAACAAATTAGCAACAAATTCACAGATGGTCCCCGAGTCCGGCTTATAAAATGGAGATTCTAGCGTAATATACGTTCCATTGTGATACCACTAATGAAGTTACTCAAAATTCTTAAATGAGGAGTAAATTGGTTTTGCTGCGCAGTATATTTTTGTTTGGGCCAAAACGCAATAGATCTACTGCTATAGGAGTAGGGTGGCAGCGCTGTAAATGTGATTCAGTCTTAGGTTCAAAAAAATTTCATTTGCATAAGAAAACTTAACATGACGGAAATTAATATTGAAGTTCTCTTTTAGTGTATTTGGTTGTATTGGTACAAACGCAATGGAGAATTTTACACAATTTGTTGATGATGAATTATTCTCTGAGGAACGAGATCATGAAATTGAAAACAATCAACTTGTACCCAATTATACTACGCTTCATAATAAATTTAATAATGATAAAATCCCAAAATCTAATTTCGATGAAGATGAAGATAATAATGATATCGATCTCGCCAGTGAAGCAGTAGAAGAAATATTAGATTCTGAACTGTTTAATTTGCTCTCTTCTTGGGGATTTGTTGATTTATATGATCATTTTATAAATCTTAAGCTAAGCGTTGACATCTTAAAGTATATATCCAATGAAGACCTAAAAGAAGTTTTTGCAGATAAATCACTTGGAATAAGAGTTGAATTTAAACATAAACTTCATACGTGGCGAAGAGAAAATGTAATATACTTAATGAAACTTTAATTAATTCGACGTTTAATTGATTTCTTTTAGAACATTGAAACCGATTTCGATCCATCGATAGAAATATTAAATAGTATTAAGATTTTAGTAGAAGAGGAAGTAAGAAAACGCCTAGCAGCAAACAGTTGTTCCGATTTACATATAGCGAGTCTTCAGCAATTTCACTGTCACCAACTCCTTCATCAATTGCTTCAATTTCAAATCCTTCATCACCCAGTATCGGCCTTGGGAATTTCGTAAATTAATTTCGTTATAGCCTGTTTTCACAATTAGCCAATTGAGATAATTTCGCAAATTATCTCATTTCGAATGTAAAATCCTATAGGAAATTAAGTTAATTTGAAATTAGAACTCACCTTATTTGCGAAATAATCTCTCCTGGATCACTTTTAAGTTTAAACTTGTAATAATTTTTTTTGAATCATCATTTAGGATATCGATAAAATACTAAATTCGTTCCCATCGGGAAACTTCGTCATCAACGAGTTCAAAAAGTATAAGAAAATTGGTGATTCCTCACGAACTATTTTAATAGATTGCTTGACAAATTGGCTTTTAGCAAAAAAAAGAATCAATAACTCGCCGAGATTTTCAATTTATTTCCACACAAATACATGATCGATTTGACGAAGACCCCGTAAGTTTATAATTTTACAACAAAAAAAAATTAAATTTATTTTTTAATATAAACGAAAGCTGTGTATGCAAATGTAGCCCTTATCAAGTGGAAAATACTGTTATTGTTGAAGTACATGGGAATATAGTAAAAAATAGAACTAAAAAAATGTATTTTTGATTTACTTTATATTAATGAAATGAATTTAAGAATCTTTTGTTGATTTTTGTTTTCATTGGCAGGCTATTCTGGTTAATTTTCAATTAAATGCAAATAAACAAAAATTAGTTCATCTTTTCCCAACGTTTCGTCGTTATTCGCGACTTCTTCAGAGGTTTCTTAATAGATATTTTTTTTTTTTTAATTTAAAACCAAAAAAGCCTGGCTATTGAAACATAAATCTACAAATATACGTTTGAAAATTTGGTCGCTAACAAAATTCATATACATACACATTTTTGCCTTAATTCGGACAAAGAACATATACTTTACAAAACCCAAGATCGGGTCAAAAGGGAATCCTTCTGGAAGATTATACTGTCGATACTATAACATAAAGCGTCGTTATAGGAAAATTGGTTTGGATACACAGGAAAAGGAACCACAATCTATTTCTGGTTCAATGCTTGCAAATCCTTTTCCAGACGAAGAAGACATTGAGTTCTTAAATAGTATGTTTTTTTTAGTTTGAGTTTCAATAGTTTGATTTTAATTTAGTTCTCTTTCAATTATGATTTTTTGTTAAAGATGACTTTTTGGCGGATGTGAAATGGCTTCAAATTTATAAAGAACCTTGGGAAGAAATCAAATCTAAATAGCGTAATACTCATAAGACAAGACAACTCGATATTTCTGAACAAAGTTTCCCCGATGTTTTATTAAATTGGCCCCTATTGAAGCACTCAGCAGGAATGACATTGGTAAATTATATAAATTACGTCTAGGTTTATAAAAGTTCATCCCTGCTTTTTTTGCGATTTGGATATACAAGGCAGTTGATAGAAACACGATGAAAACACCCATCAAGAGTTTTTTGCCTCATTTCTGTTTGATGTGTGCCGTGATGAGTTTCTGAATTTCCGAATTTACCTTATCAACCTTTGAATCCTCTACCTAAAATATCCTTTTTTGGACCAAAAAATCTATACTTTATTTACAGTATAGTTGTTGTCATCAAATTGCAATAAAATCAATCAAAAGAATAACAGTTTTTAACACTCTTGATTGAAAATCTATATTTTTAAATTTGAGAGTATTTCAAAACATTATGAAAACGCAATTTATTGTTGTTCTTGTTTTTTTTTTTTTGGTTTTACAAAAGGAAAATAATATATTTTATTATTATTTTCTTTCTAATTTAAGATCAATATTGACTTCCAAATCCTATATCCATTGAAAGAAAACTTGCAAATTGATAAATGGGACAAATTCAAAACAACTATCCTTCCTATTTTCAATGTGAAAATAAAGGATAAAAACTGCCAAGACCTACTCTACAACCTTAATAACAAAAACTTTGGTAAAAATATCTGTAATCTGTAAATGAAATATGTTGAATACAGTAAAATAGTATATTAATAATTATTTTCAAGAGATTTTTTTATTAATAAAATAAAATAAAAATGTATTTGAATTATTTAATTTTATACATAAATAATTATTTTCAGATCCAGAAGACGTTCTAATAATTTCCCTGCTCCACGCTATACTCCTTCCACTGCGATACCCAACAAGTTCTTCACAAGCGAAGAGAAAATTTTTAAAGCCTACAATAAAGGATTCCCAGCAGGCCCTTATTATCGAGGTGCATTATGCAAACAACTTAAATCCAACGCTTGATCAAATTGCTACGAAGGTGAGAGCACTTGGACAAAATTTACAACCACTTATAATTCGTTGTCATTTTGACAACTCCTATGTAGTTTATTTTAATGAAATTAAATATAAATTTAATGATATATTGCCTGCATTGGATAGCTGTTTCAAAATATTTTTTGTTCTTAATTTAAAATATCCTATTCCTTGTAAATCTGTTTGGATTTTCATCCAAAAATATTTTTATGAAATTGACACTTCTGAAAGAGCTTCACCAGATGTCCTAGTTCTCATTGAATCCTTAAAACAACCTTATTGACATTACATATTAATAAATCTGATTGTCCGCCTATTTCCTTGCTTTCAAAGCCCAATTATTTTGATGATTCGTAATTTATTTTAATAAAATTAAATATAAATTTTATGATATATTGCCTTCTTAATCTAAAATATCCTATGCCTTGTAAATCTGTTTGGATTTTCATCCAAAAATATTTTTATGAAATTGACACTTCTGAAAGAGCTTCACCAGATGTTCTAGTTCTCATTAAATCCTTAAAAAAACTTTATTGACATTTTTAATAAATCTGATCGTCCGCGTATTTCCTTGCTTGCAAAGCCCAATTATTTTGATGATTCGTAATTTATTTTAATGAAATTAAATATAAATTTAATGATATATTGCCTTCTTAATCTAAAATATCCTATGCCTTGTAAATCTGTTTGGATTTTCATCCAAAAATATTTTTACGAAATTGACACTTCTGAAAGAGCTTCACCAGATTTTCTAGTTCTCATTGAATCCTTAAAAAAACTTTATTGACATTTTTAATAAATCTGATCGTCCGCCTATTTCCTTGCTTTCAAAGCTCAATTGTTTTGATGATTCGTAATTTATTTTAATGAAATTAAATATAAATTTAATGATATATTGCCTTCTTAATCTAAAATATCCTATGCCTTGTAAATCTGTTTGGATTTTCATCCAAAAATATTTTTATGAAATTGACACTTCTGAAAGAGCTTCACCAGATGTTCTAGTTCTCATTGAATCCTTAAAAAAAACTTTATTGACATTATTAATAAATCTGATCGTCCGCCTATTTCCTTGCTTTCAAAGCTCAATTGTTTTGATGATTCGTAATTTATTTTAATGAAATTAAATATAAATTTAATGATATATTGCCTTCTTAATCTAAAATATCCTATGCCTTGTAAATCTGTTTGGATTTTCATCCAAAAATATTTTTATGAAATTGACACTTCTGAAAGAGCTTCACCAGATGTTCTAGTTCTCATTGAATCCTTAAAAAAACTTTATTGACATTTTTAATAAATCTGATCGTCCGCGTATTTCTTTGCTTTCAAAGCCCAATTATTTTGATGATTCGTAATTTATTTTAATGAAATTAAATATAAATTTAATGATATATTGCATTCTTAACCAAAATATCCTATGCCTTGTAAATCTGTTTGGATTTTCATCCAAAAATATTTTTTTGATCTTGACACTTCTGAAAGAGCTTCACCAGATTTTCTAGTTCTCATTGAATCCTTAAAAAAACTTTATTGACATTTTTAATAAATCTGATCGTCCGCCTATTTCCTTGCTTTCAAAGCCCAATTATTTTGATGATTCGTAATTTATTTTAATGCAATTAAATATAAATTTAATGATATATTGCCTTCTTAATCTAAAATATCCTATGCCTTGTAAATCTGTTTCGATTTTCATCCAAAAATATTTTTATGAAATTGACACTTCTGAAAGAGCTTCACCAGATGTTCTAGTTCTCATTGAATCCTTAAAAAACTTTATTGACATTTTTAATAAATCTGATCGTCCGCCTATTTCCTTGCTTTCAAAGCCCAATTATTTTGATGATTCGTAATTTATTTTAATGCAATTAAATATAAATTTAATGATATATTGCCTTCTTAATCTAAAATATCCTATGCCTTGTAAATCTGTTTGGATTTTCATCCAAAAATATTTTTATGAAATTGACACTTCTGAAAGAGCTTCACCAGATGTTCTAGTTCTCATTGAATCCTTAAAAAAAACTTTATTGACATTATTAATAAATCTGATCGTCCGCCTATTTCCTTGCTTTCAAAGCCCAATTGTTTTGATGATTCGTAATTTATTTTAATGAAATTAAATATAAATTTAATGATATATTGCCTTCTTAATCTAAAATATCCTATGCCTTGTAAATCTGTTTGGATTTTCATCCAAAAATATTTTTATGAAATTGACACTTCTGAAAGAGCTTCACCAGATGTTCTAGTTCTCATTGAATCCTTAAAAAAACTTTATTGACATTTTTAATAAATCTGATCGTCCGCGTATTTCCTTGCTTTCAAAGCCCAATTATTTTGATGATTCGTAATTTATTTTAATGAAATTAAATATAAATTAAATGATATATTGCCTTCTTAATCTAAAATATCCTATGCCTTGTAAATCTATTTGGATTTTCATCCAAAAATATTTTTACGAAATTGACATTTCTGAAAGAGCTTCACCAGATGTTCTAGTTCTCATTGAATCCTTAAAAAAACTTTATTGACATTTTTAATAAATCTGATCGTCCGCCTATTTCCTTGCTTTCAAAGCCCAATTATTTTGATGATTCGTAATTTATTTTAATGAAATTAAATATAAATTTAATGATATATTCCCAGCAGGCCCTTATTATCGAGGTGCATTATGCAAACAACTTAAATCCAACGCTTGATCAAATTGCTACGAAGGTGAGAGCACTTGGACAAAATTTACAACCACTTATAATTCGTTGTCATTTTGACAACTCCTATGTAGTTTATTTTAATGAAATTAAATATAAATTTAATGATATATTGCCTGCATTGGATAGCTGTTTCAAAATATTTTTTGTTCTTAATTTAAAATATCCTATTCCTTGTAAATCTGTTTGGATTTTCATCCAAAAATATTTTTATGAAATTGACACTTCTGAAAGAGCTTCACCAGATGTCCTAGTTCTCATTGAATCCCTAAAACAACCTTATTGACATTACATATTAATAAATCTGATTGTCCGCCTATTTCCTTGCTTTCAAAGCCCAATTATTTTGATGATTCGTAATTTATTTTAATGAAATTAAATATAAATTTAATGATATATTGCCTTCTTAATCTAAAATATCCTATGCCTTGTAAATCTGTTTGGATTTTCATCCAAAAATATTTTTACGAAATTGACACTTCTGAAAGAGCTTCACCAGATTTTCTAGTTCTCATTGAATCCTTAAAAAAAACTTTATTGACATTTTTAATAAATCTGATCGTCCGCCTATTTCCTTGCTTTCAAAGCCCAATTATTTTGATGATTCGTAATTTATTTTAATGCAATTAAATATAAATTTAATGATATATTGCCTTCTTAATCTAAAATATCCTATGCCTTGTAAATCTGTTTGGATTTTCATCCAAAAATATTTTTATGAAATTGACACTTCTGAAAGAGCTTCACCAGATGTTCTAGTTCTCATTGAATCCTTAAAAAACTTTATTGACATTTTTAATAAATCTGATCGTCCGCCTATTTCCTTGCTTTCAAAGCCCAATTATTTTGATGATTCGTAATTTATTTTAATGCAATTAAATATAAATTTAATGATATATTGCCTTCTTAATCTAAAATATCCTATGCCTTGTAAATCTGTTTGGATTTTCATCCAAAAATATTTTTATGAAATTGACACTTCTGAAAGAGCTTCACCAGATGTTCTAGTTCTCATTGAATCCTTAAAAAAAACTTTATTGACATTATTAATAAATCTGATCGTCCGCCTATTTCCTTGCTTTCAAAGCCCAATTGTTTTGATGATTCGTAATTTATTTTAATGAAATTAAATATAAATTTAATGATATATTGCCTTCTTAATCTAAAATATCCTATGCCTTGTAAATCTGTTTGGATTTTCATCCAAAAATATTTTTATGAAATTGACACTTCTGAAAGAGCTTCACCAGATGTTCTAGTTCTCATTGAATCCTTAAAAAAACTTTATTGACATTTTTAATAAATCTGATCGTCCGCGTATTTCCTTGCTTTCAAAGCCCAATTATTTTGATGATTCGTAATTTATTTTAATGAAATTAAATATAAATTTAATGATATATTGCCTTCTTAATCTAAAATATCCTATGCCTTGTAAATCTGTTTGGATTTTCATCCAAAAATATTTTTACGAAATTGACATTTCTGAAAGAGCTTCACCAGATGTTCTAGTTCTCATTGAATCCTTAAAAAAACTTTATTGACATTTTTAATAAATCTGATCGTCCGCCTATTTCCTTGCTTTCAAAGCCCAATTATTTTGATGATTCGTAATTTATTTTAATGAAATTAAATATAAATTTAATGATATATTCCCAGCAGGCCCTTATTATCGAGGTGCATTATGCAAACAACTTAAATCCAACGCTTGATCAAATTGCTACGAAGGTGAGAGCACTTGGACAAAATTTACAACCACTTATAATTCGTTGTCATTTTGACAACTCCTATGTAGTTTATTTTAATGAAATTAAATATAAATTTAATGATATATTGCCTGCATTGGATAGCTGTTTCAAAATATTTTTTGTTCTTAATTTAAAATATCCTATTCCTTGTAAATCTGTTTGGATTTTCATCCAAAAATATTTTTATGAAATTGACACTTCTGAAAGAGCTTCACCAGATGTCCTAGTTCTCATTGAATCCCTAAAACAACCTTATTGACATTACATATTAATAAATCTGATTGTCCGCCTATTTCCTTGCTTTCAAAGCCCAATTATTTTGATGATTCGTAATTTATTTTAATGAAATTAAATATAAATTTAATGATATATTGCCTTCTTAATCTAAAATATCCTATGCCTTGTAAATCTGTTTGGATTTTCATCCAAAAATATTTTTACGAAATTGACTCTTCTGAAAGAGCTTCACCAGATTTTCTAGTTCTCATTGAATCCTTAAAAAAAACTTTATTGACATTTTTAATAAATCTGATCGTCCGCCTATTTCCTTGCTTTCAAAGCCCAATTATTTTGATGATTCGTAATTTATTTTAATGCAATTAAATATAAATTTAATGATATATTGCCTTCTTAATCTAAAATATCCTATGCCTTGTAAATCTGTTTGGATTTTCATCCAAAAATATTTTTATGAAATTGACACTTCTGAAAGAGCTTCACCAGATGTTCTAGTTCTCATTGAATCCTTAAAAAAACTTTATTGACATTTTTAATAAATCTGATCGTCCGCCTATTTCCTTGCTTTCAAAGCCCAATTATTTTGATGATTCGTAATTTATTTTAATGCAATTAAATATAAATTTAATGATATATTGCCTTCTTAATCTAAAATATCCTATGCCTTGTAAATCTGTTTGGATTTTCATCCAAAAATATTTTTATGAAATTGACACTTCTGAAAGAGCTTCACCAGATGTTCTAGTTCTCATTGAATCCTTAAAAAAAAACTTTATTGACATTATTAATAAATCTGATCGTCCGCCTATTTCCTTGCTTTCAAAGCCCAATTGTTTTGATGATTCGTAATTTATTTTAATGAAATTAAATATAAATTTAATGATATATTGCCTTCTTAATCTAAAATATCCTATGCCTTGTAAATCTGTTTGGATTTTCATCCAAAAATATTTTTATGAAATTGACACTTCTGAAAGAGCTTCACCAGATGTTCTAGTTCTCATTGAATCCTTAAAAAAACTTTATTGACATTTTTAATAAATCTGATCGTCCGCGTATTTCCTTGCTTTCAAAGCCCAATTATTTTGATGATTCGTAATTTATTTTAATGAAATTAAATATAAATTTAATGATATATTGCCTTCTTAATCTAAAATATCCTATGCCTTGTAAATCTGTTTGGATTTTCATCCAAAAATATTTTTACGAAATTGACATTTCTGAAAGAGCTTCACCAGATGTTCTAGTTCTCATTGAATCCTTAAAAAAACTTTATTGACATTTTTAATAAATCTGATCGTCCGCCTATTTCCTTGCTTTCAAAGCCCAATTATTTTGATGATTCGTAATTTATTTTAATGAAATTAAATATAAATTTAATGATATATTCCCAGCAGGCGATTATTATCGAGGTGCATTATGCAAACAACTTAAATCCAACGCTTGATCAAATTGCTACGAAGGTGAGAGCACTTGGACAAAATTTACAACCACTTATAATTCCTTGTCATTTTGACAACTCCTATGTAGGTAGTTTATTTTAATGAAATTAAATATAAATTTAATGATATATTGCCTGCATTGGATAGCTGTTTCAAAATACTTTTTGTTCTTAATTTAAAATATCCTATTCCTTGTAAATCTGTTTGGATTTTCATCCAAAAATATTTTTATGAAATTGACACTTCTGAAAGAGCTTCACCAGATGTCCTAGTTCTCATTGAATCCCTAAAACAACCTTATTGACATTACATATTAATAAATCTGATTGTCCGCCTATTTCCTTGCTTTCAAAGCCCAATTATTTTGATGATTCGTAATTTATTTTAATAAAATTAAATATAAATTTTATGATATATTGCCTTCTTAATCTAAAATATCCTATGCCTTGTAAATCTGTTTGGATTTTCATCCAAAAATATTTTTATGAAATTGACACTTCTGAAAGAGCTTCACCAGATGTTCTAGTTCTCATTGAATCCTTAAAAAAACTTTATTGACATTTTTAATAAATCTGATCGTCCGCGTATTTCCTTGCTTTCAAAGCCCAATTATTTTGATGATTCGTAATTTATTTTAATGAAATTAAATATAAATTTAATGATATATTGCCTTCTTAATTTAAAATATCCTATGCCTTGTAAATCTGTTTGGATTTTCATCCAAAAATATTTTTTTGATCTTGACACTTCTGAAAGAGCTTCACCAGAAGTTCTAGTTCTCATTGAATCCTTAAAAAAACAATAATGTATAAATGCCATCTATGCTTAACATCTTTTGTAGATGTTAAAACACTTGTTATCCATTATAAACAAAAACATTATTTTAAAGCAACAAATGATTATCAATGTTTTAATTGTAGTCAAATCTATAATTTGAAAAGTTTTAAAAGACATTTTGAAAGATCTTGTAAGGGCTTAAATATCAGTTCACCTTCTTTTACACCTGTAGAAAATATATTTTCTGTTGAAGAAAATATTCAAAATAGTAACCTTGAAAATGAAAGTACACTACCTGAACAAAATAATATTTTTGAAAATATTGAAGCTTCTGCAACAAGATTTCTTTGTAACTTGTACGGAAATTCTAATTTATCTCGTAAAATTGTTGAAGAAATAGTTGCAGATTGAACAGAAGAATTTTTTTCAGTAATATTCAAAAAATTAAACCAAGAGTTTTTTGAACATATTAAAACTGATATGAAAGATAAATTTAAACAGATTCTCACTTTTCTACAGAACCCTTTTCAAAAAGTCAAAACTTTTCACAAATTTATTCAAACGTCAAAAAATAAAAATTTATATCATGAACCTTCAAGCTATGTTATAAATAAAGAAGTTTGCGTTAAGAGTGGAACGACCCCTACTTTAGATAGTGTTGAATCTGATGGTATTATACTACCGTTGAAATTTCAGTTTAAGAAGTTCTTTGAATTACCTGAAATCTATAAGGCTACTATACAAAATATGAAAAACCTTACTACTAACAACATTACTCATTTGATAACAACTGACATTTGGAAGGAAAGAATAAGTAAATTCCCAGAAGAAAAACGTTTCAAAGTAATCCCTTTTAATTTGTATTTCGATGATTTTGAATCAAATAATCCTCTAGGTTCTCACGGTGGAACTCATTCCATTGGAGCCGTATACTATAATTTTCCAAGTCTTCCGCAGCACATTAATTCCGAATTAAACAACATTTTTGTTGCAATGTTGTTTTATTCCAAATTTAAGTGCTTTGGGGAAAATTCGATTTTCTATCAACTTGTTGAAGAAATAAAAATTCTGGAAGAAAATGGAGTTACAATTACATTGAGATCTGGAGAGACAGATCATTTTTACTTTGTATTAGGATTAATAACAGGGGATAACCTTGGCTTAAATACAATTCTTGGTTACTCCAAAAGCTTTAATTCACAATATTACTGTCGTATTTGCACTTGTTCAAAAACTCAAAGCTATGTAACTTGTTCCGATAAGAGTAGCTATCACAGGACAACTATTGGATACAACAATGATTTAGCGAAGTTTTCAAAACCAACTGAGAGAATGATAAATACTGGAATCAGGGAAGAATCAGTTTTCAATAATATTCCATCATTTCATGTAGTACATAATGTTACAGTAGATATTATGCATGATTTATTTGAGGGTGTGTGCCATTACGATTTATGCAAGATTATCAATCAATTTATATTGGTTGACAAATTTTTTTCCTTAGACGTTTTAAATAACAGAACACAACTTTTCAAATACAGTAAATCTGAAATTGGTAATATCGCCCAATTATCAAACCCGAACACATCCAAAGGCAAAAGTTAAACATGTCAGCAAAAGAAATGTGGACGTTTTCACGATTTTTACCAATTATTATTGGTGATCTTGTCCCAGAAAAAAATAATCACTGGGAATTATTAACTCTTCTCAACAAAATCCTGGATATTGTCTTAAAATCTGATTTTAAGGAAATTGACCTCAATAATTTGCAAACTTTAATTTCCAAGCATCACTCGACATACATCAAACTATTCAATGAAAATTTAAAACCTAAATTTCATTTTATGATTCACTATCCTTATGTTATGCGTATGCTTGGTCCTCTTAAACATTTTTGGTCATTCAGATTTGAATCAAAACATAAAGAGCTTAAAAACTATTGTAATAGCATAACTTCTCGAAGAAATCTTCCATTGTCCTTGGGCATTAAAAGCTCATTGATGTTTTCTAAAAGAATAACTTGTATCTCAGAAATTTCTCCTGAAATTTCAAATATTTCAAAAAGTGATGGGACTTTAATAAAAGAAAGTTTTTTTTATTCTAAATTACGAAATATTTCTTCTTATAAAATTCATTTTGATGACGCACTTTGTTATAATTCACTAACATACCAAAAAAATTGCTATAAGATTAATGACTACATTGGCTTTTCTGAAAATATTTTTAGAATTGAATGTCTAGTTTTGTTGAAAACTATTCCATACGTAATTTGTGAAAAAATAATAGTTTCCAATTACATTGATCATTTTAATTCTTATGAAGTCCTTAAAAACACTCATGATTACTTTATTTACATTATTAATACATTTGATGGTCCGCCTGTTTCCTTACTTTCCAACCCCAATGGAAAAAATTATATATTTTTAAAATTTTTTTGAAAGAAGGTATTTAGCAAATAATTGCAATTACTCTTATCTAATTAAGTGCCGATACGGCTAGCAACCGTAATTGCCGTCGTACTCGGTGACAATGGACCCCAGCGCGTGCGGTATCTGGGGGGGAAAGAGGCGTGGGAATTTAAAAAAAAAAAATCTTGTTCAAAAAATTACTTGTACATTAAAAATAATTGGGTTTCAAACAATTAAAAATGCGTTCCCGAAAAAATTCTCCAATGTTCTTGGGAAATAAAACCTCATTGTTGTTTTCTTAAGAGAGTTACTTTCATTTCAAACATTTTTTCTGAAATTTTAAATATATCAAAAAGTGGTTAATTCTTTCTATTCCATTGCACTTATATCACTGTTTACGATTCAAAAACCAATAGTTTTTTTCGAAATCCTCTAAAAATTACACAATTGAGTCCTCTCTCCATTTTCTTATTTTTTGCTTTTCATATTTGGGATTGATTCAAAACTATTATAAAAGCATAACTCGAAGCTATCTTTATTTGTCCATAAGCCTAAGATCAAATAACGAAAGAAAATGTTCAATAAATAATCTAATTTGCAAAAAAAGGAAATATTGATTATTTTAAGTTTGATTAGTCTCTAAAAATTATCTAGTAACAATATTTATGTTGTTTTTGTTGAAAATAATTATTGATGCTAAAATTAAAAAAATAAAATTAAGACAATTGAAATAATGTAATGTAAAGTACAGTATAACATAACAAATTCATAAAAAATGTACATTTAAATTTTATCATTGTTGCTATGAAAAAAGTATTAATTTTTATTATTTATTGATATATATTTAATTAGGTATTTAAATAAAAACTGAAAACAAATAAAATAATCTTTTTATTAATCTTTTTGGAATTTTCAGGATTAAAGGTATTCCACGAACGTGATTTATTGATCACGCTCTATTTATCACGTTCGTAGTAAAAATGACTACGTTCGTGGTAAATGCTTGGTCAATAAATCACGTTCGTGGTAAATGCTTGGTTGGTTTCGTTGTAAAAGCTTGGTCAATTGATCACGTTCGTGGTAAATGCTTGGTCAATAAATCACGTTCGTGGTAAATTCTTGGTTGGTTTCGTTGTAAAAGCTTGGTCAATTGATCACGTTCGTGGTAAATGCTTGGTCAATAAATCACGTTCGTGGTAAATGCTTGGTTGGTTTCGTTGTAAAAGCTTGGTCAATTGATCACGTTCGTGGTAAATGCTTGGTCAATAAATCACGTTCGTGGTAAATGCTTGGTTGGTTTCGTTGTAAAAGCTTGGTCAATTGATCACGTTCGTGGTAAATGCTTGGTCAATAAATCACGTTCGTGGTAAATGCTTGGTTGGTTTCGTTGTAAAAGCTTGGTCAATTGATCACGTTCGTGGTAAATGCTTGGTCAATAAATCACGTTCGTGGTAAATGCTTGGTTGGTTTCGTTGTAAAAGCTTGGTCAATTGATCACGTTCGTGGTAAATGCTTGGTCAATAAATCACGTTCGTGGTAAATGCTTGGTTGGTTTCGTTGTAAAAGCTTGGTCAATTGATCACGTTCGTGGTAAATGCTTGGTCAATAAATCACGTTCGTGGTAAATGCTTGGTTGGTTTCGTTGTAAAAGCTTGGTCAATTGATCACGTTCGTGGTAAATGCTTGGTCAATAAATCACGTTCGTGGTAAATGCTTGGTTGGTTTCGTTGTAAAAGCTTGGTCAATTGATCACGTTCGTGGTAAATGCTTGGTCAATAAATCACGTTCGTGGTAAATGCTTGGTTGGTTTCGTTGTAAAAGCTTGGTCAATTGATCACGTTCGTGGTAAATGCTTGGTCAATAAATCACGTTCGTGGTAAATGCTTGGTTGGTTTCGTTGTAAAAGCTTGGTCAATTGATCACGTTCGTGGTAAATGCTTGGTCAATAAATCACGTTCGTGGTAAATGCTTGGTTGGTTTCGTTGTAAAAGCTTGGTCAATTGATCACGTTCGTGGTAAATGCTTGGTCAATAAATCACGTTCGTGGTAAATGCTTGGTTGGTTTCGTTGTAAAAGCTTGGTCAATTGATCACGTTCGTGGTAAATGCTTGGTCAATAAATCACGTTCGTGGTAAATGCTTGGTTGGTTTCGTTGTAAAAGCTTGGTCAATTGATCACATTCCTGGTGAATGCTTGGTCAATAAATCACGTTCGCGGTAAATGCTTGGTTGATTTGGTTGTAAAAGCTTGGTCAATTGATCACGTTCGTGGTAAATACTTGGTTGATTTCGTTGTAAAAGCTTGGCATATTGACCACGTTCGTGATCAGTTTTAATAATTTTCGAAGTACATAATCCTTATGTAATACATAGTATATAAATTTGGTAAATAAATCATGAATATTGGTTGGCCAACAATGTTTATTGGTTGACCAACAATGAAATCAACAATCAGTTTTTGATAAATAATTTTATCATAAAGTGATCACGCAGGCATTGTTGAAACAACAATGCCCATTGATTGACGCAAAATCAACCAAGGATATTAGTTGATATCACCAAGGTTTTTTTTCGGTGAACTGTCTGGTTTGACTTATATGCTAAGTTCACGTCTGGGTTGTTTTTGGCGACAACACTTTTGTAAACACCTTTCTTCTCTTCCAACCTATTTCCGGAAGAAACTTGATGTTTTTGACGAAGTATCAAGTTTCTTATGATTTCTATTGGAAAGCTATTATCAATGAGTGTTTGTGTCACTTTTTTCTCATTGGCGGAGTGGTATTTTGGGTCACTCAACGCAAAGACTTTGCTTATGAGATTGGATGCTGTGTTCATACGTATGTGTTTGGCTTGATTAGATCGGAAATTGACAAGTCTTCCAGATGCCGTATCCTTCTGGTACCAGTCGAAAGATAGACGGTCGTTTTCGCGATAGATCTTAACGTCTAAGAACGCTATTGACCTGCTTTCTTCTCTCTCTACGGTAAATTGGATTTTTTCGTTGAATTGGTTAAGACATCGTAGCACATTATCAATTTCTTCTCTGTTAACAATCGCGAAAATATCGTCAACGTATTTTGCTATAAACTTAGGTCTGTAGTTTAGTTTAAAACATTCTTCAAGCAAAAAGTCTAAAACCAAGTCAGCAATCGTCGGGGAAACAGGATTTCCCATTGGCATTCCATGTATTTGTTTGTACAAATTGTCTTTAAACTGTAAGTAGTTATTGTCCTTTATGCAAAAATTAAACAATTCCAGAAATTTGCTTTGGCTCAACTTTGTATTTTCGCTTATAATTTCCCATTTCTTTTTAATAATGTTGATTGCTAGTTAAACAGGAACATTGGTAAACAGAGAAACAGCGTCGTAAGAAACCAAAACTTAATTTTTGTCGATTATTAGATCTTTTGCTTTGCACTTGAACTCTAACGAATTTCTGACTGAGTGGGGAGATTCTTTCGTGACACACTGTAATATTCTACCAAGAAACTTTGAGAGTTCGTAACAAGGCACTTTCATCGATGATGCTATCGGGCGGAGGGGCATGTTTTGTTTGTGTATTTTTGGTAGTCCATATATAGCAGGTATTTGTGCTGTAGGCAGTTTCATATATCATTTCTCGCCATAAGGGTGAGACATCTGTATACATTTATTATCTGTGATTTAATGATCGACAGAAATTTCGTTACATCAGATCAGAAAAATTGTATGAAGGTTTATATTTGACATGTTCTTGTCTTGCATACGTTTTGTATCTTCTATTGAACAATATTGTAATTTTAATTTATAAATATAAATAAATTATGAAATGGATGCATCGAAAATATCCTTGCAGATAATATTTTTGTTTTTGTTTTATTTAATTTTGTACTCGTTGCAAATTTCACCCTCAATGAAAAATTTCGGTGAAAAGAGCAAGGAATTCATTCCACACTATTAAGAGGAAAAATAAGGTAATGATTTCATAGGAATAAAGTAATGCCCTTTTTCCTCTGTACATTTTCTCTATTCTATTAACGCTTTCGTTTCTTCGCATACAAAACCGTTGATTTCAGTAAGGAAAAGTCCTGAACAGCTCCACGAGTTCGTTATTGGCATTGAGCGCTGTCGCTGTGTGTTGTTTTCATAAAAGAAGAATAAACGAACAAAACAGAAACACAAATATTTTCTAGCTACTAGCAGCTGATAATTTTTTTTTGTTTTTTTTTTAAGGGTGGAAATGACCTGCAAGATTCCGTGTATATAAACATTATTTACTTTCCACCTTTATTGATCGAGAAAGACGCGACGACCGATGACGACGCAACGCTTTTGGTTTTTTCCACTGTCTTCTTTTGTTTGCGATAGTCAGAAAAATGTTTTGTTCTATGTTAAATCAGTACAATCGAAATCTTAGTTAAAGACGGTTGACGTGAAGAAAGTGTAAATTATTTTTTAAAGTGAATTAATTATATCTAATAAACAGCACAGAAGATAATCGAAAGTATTTACCAGGTATTCAAATATAAATATTTATTTTCGACACATATAGAAATTAAATTAAACTAAACATTTCTTAAAGGTATTCTGGAATCTGGCATGTGGACGTGGAGCAACCTAAAAGGAGTCGTTTAGCGGTAAAAATTGAAAAAAAAAGTAGAAGATCCAGCAAAGATTTGAATTGTGTCTATATAATATTATTCAAAACAATATTGTGTTCTTTTCAGAAATATTTAAATAAAAAAAAATTAATAAATTTGTTTTGATATTTATGATCACTGTAATTATTTCAAAAAACTCTTTTTTTTAAAAAGAAAAAAAGATTTCAAGATTTCACAGCTGCATTTTCATAATATTTTTCATTCATGAAAAAAGTAGTGGAAAATTCAACTTTCAAAAAAGAGATGAGTTCACCAATGAGCTATCATTTAACATTTCATCGGAGTTAGAGAACAAATGAAAACACCGAGAACTTTTATTCAATGATTTCACTGATGCATATTCACCAAGATATTCACTTGGTGAACTCTAATGACAGCCCCGTGTTAATTTCACCAAAAGATTCACCTTCAAATTCATGGGTGAAGCTACCAATCCTTGGTGAATCGCATGGTGATTCCTTGGTGAAAATTGGGAAATTTGCCACTGGGTTTCCACATGTAGGTACATACCTACGCATATTGTATGTTAACACACACTCATTTTGATTAGCGTGCAAAAAGGTCTCATATGTTTCACCACAGTGACACATCCTTTCGAATAAATCATCCCCGACTTGATGGGAAATACTTACATATATTTCATGTTTTCGGCTCAGTTATTTCTCTGTTAAACGGATGTGATTGTCTGCATTTGTTTTGATATCGTTAGTTTGCCTTTTAAGTCAAAAGGTTTGTGTGAAATGGTAGATAGAGTACTAAGAATAGTCAAATTTTTCATAATTTTGTTTAGTTAAGCCTTGTTGATGAGGCTTTGGTGACCAAATGTCACTATTTGCCTACATTTTGACTGAAAGTTTATTTCAATGCAGTGTTTCGTTTATTAAATTGCAATCGAAAGTTGCAATTTTCATGCATAGTTGGCAGTTCATCAGAATATAATATATAATATTGTAATATTCGGCTTGGTCCGATAATTAAAACTTATTCACTTTTTAAATCAAACACAAATTCACTTTATTCAAATCACTCACAAACTTATTTATTCAACACTTTCAATTATAACTTTGCAAACACAGTGTACTTTACTTATCGCAGTTCACAATCAACTAATCCATCTCGCTACCAAACGGCTATTTATATAACAAAAATGATGGGTTCTAGAAACTACTATTGGTTCCTATTGGTTCTTGGAGAAGCTGAAAGTTCGAGAAGCTCTATAAAAAAAAATACTGGGATTTTTTGTAGGGGCTAACGTTCTTAATGCTAAACAAAAAGTTTCTCTTAAATCACTAGGTATTGCCCCTCACAAGTGTTTGCTACTACAATGAAACGATATTAAGTAAAGAGAGTATGTACATTAAATAAACAAGAGATACAGAGTAAGTAAAGAGAGTAAGAAAAGTGTGTACATTAAATATAGAAGAGATACAGAGCGTAAGAAATAATAAAGTATACACATTAGACATTACAATAGAAGGAGAAACAGAGCGTATGAGATAAATAAAGTGTATACACATTACATTGCCCCCTCCTTAGGATTGATCGTCCCGAACAAATCCATCATTCTCATCACCACTGTAGCGATGTAGTCGGTCGCGATGTACGACTTTAAGTTTACCTCTGACTCCTTTTTGTATCCGGTATACGACGTCGTTGATTTTGCTAATCACTGTATATGGACCTTCCCAGTCCCGTTGAAGTTTCGGTGACAACCCTTTTTGCCGATGGGGATTGTAAAGCCACACTCGATCTCCTGCTTGGAACTCTGTTGTTGTCGCTCGTATATCGTAGCGTGTCTTCATTCGCTCACTGAACATCTTTATTTTTGACCTAGTATCGTCGTGGATCTGAAGGAGTCTTTCTCTGAGGTCATCCAAGTAGTCATCCTCGGCTTGCGGTTCCGACGTGGGACATCCAAATTTTATTTCGCTCGGCAATCTGATGTTCCTTCCCATCAAAATCTCAGACGGTGTATGGCCAGTTGAGCTATGTCTTGCACTTCGATACGCCATCAAAAACAGTGGAATGTGTCGATCCCAATCTCGCTGGTTGTCGTCCACATTTTTGCAAAGATGTTCCTTAAGGGTTCGGTTGAACCGTTCGACCATGCCATCAGATTGTGGGTGGAGTGGTGTTGTTCTTGTCTTCTTGATGTGAAGAAGCCCACAAACTTCCTGGAATATGTTTGATTCAAAGTTCCTTCCCTGGTCGGAATACAGTTCTAATGGAACACCGAATCTGCTCACCCAGTTGAACACAATTTGGTCTGCGACTGTTTTGGCTTCTTGATTCGGTATGGCGTATGCTTCAGGCCACTTGCTGAAGTAATCCATGACGACCAGAATATAACGATTTCCATTATTTGTTTCCGGAAATGGACCCGCCACGTCTATTGCACTCCTTTCAAAGGGTGATCCGACATTATACTGCTGCATTTGGCTGTGATTCTTTTTGTTTGGGCCTTTGGTGGCAGCACAGGTATCACATTTTCGGCACCACTTCTCGACATCTTCCCTTGCATGTAGCCAATAGAATCGTTGTCGAACCTTTTCTAGCGTCTTGTTTACTCCTAGATGGCCTCCCGAAACTCCATCATGCATCTCTCGCAGAACGTCCATAATCTTCGATCTCGGTAAGACTAGCTGCATTACATAGGACTTTCCATCTGCTGATTCCCACTTACGTCGAAGGACACCTTCTTGGACATGCAACGAGTCCCACTGTGCCCAATAGGCCTTCAGAGCTGGACTTCTGTCGGAGATATCAGCCCATTCTGGTTTTTCCTGGTGTTCCTTGCGTGCGAGGATGGGTTCAATATCTGGGTCCTCTTGTTGAGCCTTCCTCAACTCGTCGTTGCTCCAGCCATAAATGGGATCGGTTCTGGTTCGTAGGACAGTGACCACTTCCTTTTCTTCTTGGCGTCTGCAATGCTTACAGTCTTGCTTACATGGTCTCCGAGACAGTGCATCAGCATTTGAGTGAAGCTTCCCCTTCCGATGTTGAATTTCATAATCGTACGTCTGCAGCCTCTCAATCCATCTCGCCACTTGACCCTCTGGATTCTTGAAATTTAAAAGCCAGTTTAGTGCTCCATCCTCCAAGCTTTGATGGTCAGATACCGTGGTCAATCTACAAGAAACAGTTTGAAGCAGCAGCATTAACAAACGGCTTGGACGATGACGAAAAATACATTGCTCTTACGCTTGCCTTAAGAGTAGCAGCTGCTGAACTGCTACAAACCATCCCAGCAGAGAAGAATGGTGACTTCAAAGTTCTGGTAAACGCCATTGAACAGCGGTTTGGGGATAGCCACATGACAGAAGTCTTCCGAGTTCAACTAAACAACAGGGCACAGAAAAGAGGTGAAACTCTGCAGCAGCTTCAGGCAGATATCGAGCGATTGGTTCACCTAGCATATCCAACAGCTGGCAATGAGATAATAAACCAACTTGCTGTTGAAGCCTTTGTGAGAGCTGTGGGCGATATAAATCTCCAAAGGGCTATTCGCACTGCCGGAAAGCAAACACTACCAGAAGCATTGGCTTTCGCTCTAACAATGGAAGCCGCAGAACAAGCTTCCCAAAACGTGCATCGCGTGAGAGAATTGGAAGTCCAAGAATGCTCTTGTCAGAAGGCTACTCTGGAAAGGAGTCAGCGAGACGGACCAGCACGTTGCTGGAACTGCAACAAGACCGGGCATCTTCAACGACAGTGCAGATTACCGCGAAGAGGAACCGCATGCCAACACTGTGAACACAGAAATATGTCAACTGGTCAAAGTTACACCTACAACAATGTTGCTTCCCAAGTTGTTTCCCATCCCACCAACTTCGAGGGACAGAAGCTGGCTTCTAGTACCGATATCTACAGAAACACCATCCAGGTTTCTCAAACGAAACGTGACAACAAGAGCCTGACCGTGGAAGCAAGTATAAACGGCAACAAATGTGTGGCTACTATCGACACCGGTGCCACGGCGTCCATTGTACGGCAGGACCTCGTTAAGAAGACATGGCTCCACAACACCAATAGCTATCGTCTAAGGACTGCAAGTGGAGAAGCCGCAAAAGTCTATGGTGAGGTACGTCTTAAGATCCGGATGGCAGAGCTGGAATTCTCTCACCTGTTCCTGGTAGCAGATATATGCGACGAGTGCATTGTCGGCGTCGATTTCATGAAAGATCACGGATTGATATTGGACATCGGGAACCAAGTCCTGAAATATCGAAACATCGAGATTCCGATGATATATGGGATTCACTCATATGAGACCTCGCTATCTGTGAAAACCGTCATCAAAGAAGATCTGACTTTGCCTGCTTCTTCAAAAGTTTTCGTGTGGACGAAATTGAAGGGTAAGCCTGGAAGCCATCGATATCTCATGGTCGAACCAGCATCTGTAAAGTCCTCCCAAAACGTCACCATTGGGAAGACTCTTGTTAGACCTGTAAATAACATGGTTCCCGTACGAATACTGAACATCAAGCCGTACGAAGTTAAGCTTAGAAAAGGTGAGATTGTCGGACAATGCGAATCTGTATCAGCGATAACAAGGATCAGCGAAGAAGAGCCAAGGCAAACATTGAAGTCCAAAGAGCTGAACTCCATAAAGACGAACATTCTCAAGTCCTCTAATCTTGGCCACCAACAACGAAGAACTGCAGAAGGTCTCCTCGAATAATTTGCAGACATCTTTTCGTCATCGCAAGGGAAATATGGCAGAACACAACTGGTTCAACATCGAATCAACACCGGGGATGCAAAGCCGATCCGTCAACCTGCAAGACGCCTTCCACTAGCCAAACAAGGTGAGGTTGAAGAACTGATAACCACCATGAAAGAAGAGGGTCTGATCGAAAACTCTAAAAGCCCTTGGGCGTCTCCAGTGGTCCTGGTAAAGAAGAAAGACGGATCAACCCGCTTTTGCGTAGACTATCGTAGGTTGAATGATGTGACCAAGAAGGATAGCTACCAGAGATTAAAATGAGTCAAGTATTGTTTGTAAGTTTCGGGTATTTACTCAAAAAAAAACGAGTTTGAACAAACTGAGTCAACGCACAATCAAGTAATTTCGAGTCTTTTTATTTATGAGTAAAATTATTTACAAATCATCCCTCATTTCAAACGAGTTCAAACGAGTTTTTTGGTTGAAAGTACGATCGCTTGCAATCACCACTCAATTGTTCATGGCGCTTGTAAGTAAATCGAAAAATATTGTTTGGTTTGTTTGAGATTTGTGTGCTGTGTGGAAATGTAGGTAATCTATGGCAAGGAGGTTTATTTTTATCGTTGATTTGTTTCATTCTCAAATTTTTGTATCGCTGTGTCGAATAAAATAGATAGAAACGAATAAAAATAAATAAATCCACATATTTTGATTATTTTGATTTTTTGTGATCGAAACACCATTGTAAAATATAAACAGGACCTTGTGTATGGGTTTCAAATTTTCAATATACATTAGGATTTCATGAGAAAATGAATCCGCGTTGTCAGTTGAATTTTCTCCAGCAAAAAAATTAATGATTATGGATTCGTAATATCTTCAAACAAGTTTACTGATTGAAAGTAAAATCGCTTACAATCATCACTCCATTATTCATGGCGCTTGTAAGTAAATCGAAAAATAATGCTTGGTTTCTTTGAGATTTGTGTGCTGAGTGGAATCAATGTAAAAATTTCGAACAAAATAGAAATAAGGAAATCTACATATTTTGATTAAAAAGAAATGTTTGTAACATATATAATATTCAAAGTTTTATTTCATGATTTAATTTTCTTAGTAAGTATTTAAAAATGTACTCATTGAAACAAAAACCCTTTTTTTATAAAAAAAAGATGCGTAAAAACCAAAAATTATTACTGAAACTAATTCATTCATAGCTTGACCTCAAAATGTTCATTCATACCTCTTTTTTTGTTTTATTACTCTAATTACAAAAAGCCAACATCCCACCCTAGAAAAGGATTACATATTATCCAGAAAGTAGTAGGTACATAGCTTGGTTATAGGAAGGTCAGATATGTTATAAAAAGATTAACAATATTTAAAATATCTTAACAAAACTGCATTCTCTACCAACCGGAAGCAGGTATTCCCACGACATAATCTTCGTCAATCACTATTTTCTATTTAGGTATACAAACCTAACCCACATTGAGGTATAGTATGCATTCATTAATAAATCCTTTCTTTAATTAATGTGAAAAATTATGTTTCCAAAGCGGATTATTATATTTATGAATGCAAATCCAGCCACCTAACTCATTTATAAATATTTCTATTCGTTAAATTACAACCCATACAAAGCCTGCATCTTTCTTTTTTTCTTCGTAGAGAAAAAAAATTTGAAACATCCAATCAATTTTACCCGAAAACTCAAACATGTTTGAGTAAGTACAAGCAAGCGAATTGCTTGTGAGTCAATTTGACTTGAAATGATCGAAAACGAAAAATATTTACGAGTTTCCTCTGCTTGCTTGGTTTGACTTACAAGCCTTTTTATTTATGAGTCAAATTATTCATAAATAAGGGTTGCAATCGAACGAGTATGAACAAGCACACAAAAAAAATTTGGATGTGTTCGAACTGTTCAAACATACTCATTTTAATCTCTGATAGCTACCCTCTGCCTAGGATCAGTGATACTCTGGACGCAATGGAAGGAGCACAATGGTTCTCAACGTTGGACCTTAAAAGTGGATACTGGCAAGTAGAAATCCATCCTGAAGACAAAGAGAAGACAGCGTTCTCGACAGGAAACGGATTGTGGCAGTTCAAAGTGATGCCTTTTGGACTGTGCAATGCTCCAGCGACTTTTGAGCGCCTTATGGAATGTGTCCTGCAAGGACTCACATGGAAGTCTTGCCTGGTCTATTTGGATGACGTCATCGTATACGGGAAAACATTTGACGAACATTGCACAAATCTGAGAGCCGTGTTTCAAAGACTTCGAGAAGCCCACCTCAAGCTCAATCCAGAAAAGTGTTCACTCTTCAAAACCGAAGTGAAATACCTGGGACATATCATCTCATCCCAAGGAGTTAAGACGGATCCTGATAAGGTTGACACCGTGAAGAATTGGCCAACACCACAGGACAAACACCAACTCCGAAGCTTTCTGGGTCTAGCCACCTACTATAGGCGCTTTGTCAAAAACTTTGCTGAGATCGCCAAGAGTCTACATCAGCTAACGGAAAAGGGAAAGCAGTTCAAGTGGTCAGGTGAGTGCGAGCGCAGCTTTCAAGAGCTCAAGCAACGCTTGTGTAATGCACCAGTGCTGACCTACCCGACTCCAGGAAAACCGTTCATCATTGATGCTGATGCCAGCAATGTCGGGATTGGTGCTGTATTGTCACAGGTACATGATGGCGAAGAAAAGGTGGTTGCCTATTACAGCAAGGTACTCTCGAAGTCGGAAAGAAACTATTGTGTGACCAGAAGAGAACTTCTTACACTGATTTTGGCAACAAAGCACTTCCATAAGTATCTCTATGGACATAAGTTTCTTCTCCGAACCGACCATGGAGCACTAAACTGGCTTTTGAATTTCAAGAATCCAGAGGGTCAAGTGGCGAGATGGATTGAGAGGCTGCAGACGTACGATTATGAAATTCAACATCGGAAGGGGAAGCTTCACTCAAATGCTGATGCACTGTCTCGGAGACCATGTAAGCAAGAAGAAAAGGAAGTGGTCACTGTCCTACGAACCAGAACCGATCCCATTTATGGCTGGAGCAACGACGAGTTGAGGAAGGCTCAACAAGAGGACCCAGATATTGAACCCATCTTCGCATGCAAGGAACACCAGGAAAAACCAGAATGGGCTGATATCTCCGACAGAAGTCCGGCTCTAAAGGCCTATTGGGCACAGTGGGACTCATTGCATGTCCAAGAGGGTGTCCTTCGACGTAAATGGGAATCAGCAGATGGAAAGTCCTATGTAATGCAGCTAGTCTTACCGAGATCGAAGATTATGGACGTTCTGCGAGAGATGCATGATGGAGTTTCGGGAGGCCATCTAGGAGTAAACAAGACGCTAGAAAAGGTTCGACAACGATTCTATTGGCTTCATGCAAGGGAAGATGTCGAGAAGTGGTGCCGAAAATGTGATACCTGTGCTGCCACCAAAGGCCCGAACACAAAGAATCACATCCAAATGCAGCAGTATAATGTCGGATCACCCTTTGAAAGAATTGCAATAGACGTGGCGGGTCCATTTCCGGAAACAAATAATGGAAATCGTTATATTCTGGTCGTCATGGATTACTTCAGCAAGTGGCCTGAAGCATACGCCATACCGAATCAAGAAGCCAAAACAGTCGCAGACCAAATTGTGTTCAACTGGGTGAGCAGATTCGGTGTTCCATTAGAACTGCATTCCGACCAGGGAAGGAACTTTGAATCAAACATATTCCAGGAAGTTTGTGGGCTTCTTCACATCAAGAAGACAAGAACAACACCACTCCACCCACAATCTGATGGCATGGTCGAACGGTTCAACCAAACCCTTAAGGAACATCTTTGCAAAGTAGTGGACGACAACCAGCGAGATTGGGATCGACACATTCCACTGTTTTTGATGGCGTATCGAAGTGCAAGACATAGCTCAACTGGCCATACACCGTCTGAGATTTTGATGGGAAGGAACATCAAATTGCCGAGTGAAATAAAATTTGGATGTCCCACGTCGGAACCGCAAGCCGAGGATGACTACTTGGATGACCTCAGAGAAAGACTCCTTCAGATCCACGACGATACTAGGTCAAAAATAAAGAAAAAAAAATATATATATATAAAAAAAGAAAAAAAAATTGTAATTATACGAAATAAAGAAAACGACAAATACAAAAACCCACAACAGTTCAGAAAAGGACATAGTTGTTTTGCCGCTGTGGTTGTTCTAGTTTTAAGTAGTTTGTAGGTAGATTAGGTAATTTTAAGTTTTATTTTAAGGACCCTAGTATGTAAGTTAAAACACAAAAAAGTTATTGGAATTAGTTTTTTCAAATTTTCTAATGAATCAAAAATAAATTGAAATAAAATTAAAAATTAGTTCGTAGGCCGAAAGGCATTAATTTTAAGAACCATGAATTACTTAGAGCGCCCGATTAGGGCCAGTAAGTTATATATAAGTAGAATTAATTAGGCTAGTTTCCCATTTTGTCTAGCATGTAAGTAGAGTTAAGTTTAAATGAATAAAAAAATGAATTACAAAAAAAAAAATAAAGATGTTCAGTGAGCGAATGAAGACACGCTACGATATACGAGCGACAACAACAGAGTTCCAAGCAGGAGATCGAGTGTGGCTTTACAATCCCCATCGGCAAAAAGGGTTGTCACCGAAACTTCAACGGGACTGGGAAGGTCCATATACAGTGATTAGCAAAATCAACGACGTCGCGACGTATACCGGATACAAAAAGGAGTCAGAGGTAAACTTAAAGTCGTACATCGCGACCGACTACATCGCTACAGTGGTGATGAGAATGATGGATTTGTTCGGGACGATCAATCCTAAGGAGGGGGCAATGTAATGTGTATACACTTTATTTATCTCATACGCTCTGTTTCTCCTTCTATTGTAATGTCTAATGTGTATACTTTATTATCTCTTACGCTCTGTATCTCTTTCTATATTTAATGTACACACTTTTCTTACTCTCTTTACTTACTCTGTATCTCTTGTTTACTTAATGTACATACTCTCTTTACTTAATATCGTTTCATTGTAGTAGTAAACACTTGTGAGGGGCAATACCTAGTGATTTAAGAGAAACTTTTTGTTTAGCATTAAGAACGTTAGCCCCTACAAAAAAATCGCAGTATTTTTTTTTTTATTTGTAAATAGAGAGCTTCTCGAACTTTCAGCTTCTCCAAGAACCAATAGGAACCAATAGTAGTTTCTAGAACCCATCATTTTTGTTATATAAATAGCCGTTTGGTAGCGAGATGGATTAGTTGATTGTGAACTGCGATAAGTAAAGTACACTGTGTTTGAAAAGTTATAATTGAAAGTGTTGAATAAATAAGTTTGTGAGTGATTTGAATAAAGTGAATTTGTGTTTTATTTAAAAAGTGAATAAGTTTTAATTGTCGGACCAAGCCGAATATTACAGTATGAACAAATCACTTTAAATGATGATTGAGCGCCAAATTAAACGTCAAAATAAACGTCATAAATTTTATCAGGTTTTTTTCTGCAGTTTCTGCTTCAAATTTGTGAGATAAAATTCTACGATTTGCAGAGAATTTTTCCCATACAAATTTTGACAGCTCATTTCTACCTATAGAAAATTCTACGGTTTCTACGGTTTCTATGGGTTTTCCGCGTTTACGTGAATACCCCTAATGTAGTAAGTATTAAAAAACAGAGTGAGCAGGCTTTTTCGACATTTTCTGTATTATATATGAAACAAACTTTTCAAGTGACGAAAATAAACGGTAAATAAATATAATAGACTATTGTATATTTTAGTAGTTTTGAACTTTTCAAATTAGGTTACTAATTTCAACCTTAACAGAACTGCCATACTGCAGTAAGTGAATGTGAAATTAAAATGGAAAAGTTGGGTTTTATATAGCAGGTTTCATTTCTATCAAGGGAATGTCACACACAATTTTCCATTTCTAAAATAGCATTTTACAAAAGCTCGTGTATCTTTATCTCGTAGTTTTTGGATATGAAACTTCACAAGCGTACATACAATAAAACTAAACTCTTCTAACTACCGAATTTAAAAAGGAACTACTATTCCTTTTTTTATGTTTACCTCTCATTTGTCTTTTGAGAGAATTTATAGAAGATCCTTGTTGAAATTCTTTTATGGTATAATAAAAAAAGCGACCTTTAGTGTTTACTACCCACACTGGTTGTCACAGAAGTGGTTCCAATAACATGATGAAAACCTCTTTAAACTTATTTAAAACTTGATTAAGCTAATGTATCCAATTTTTATCAAAACAAAACACCGAATATCTAAGCCCGCTTTCATACTTTGAAGGGAATCAATGGTATGGTGCCAGTTGATTTGAATGTTGTCTCTTTTGTATGCCTATTTTCAGAATAAGTTTCACAGAACCCAACGGAATTCAAGGAGACTATAAACGAAACGAATCTATCACCAACCGAATAAGGTTATTAATGATCCTTCTGAGATTGTGGGTTTTTGACATTTAGGTACTTCTGTTGGCCTTGAAAATGAAAGAAAATAATTTATTTTTATTTTGTCCGCCTTTTAACTTAGTTGGAAGTACCTACAATAAGTTTAAGGAGTTAATTTTTTAAAACCTTTATAAGGGTCGTAAGAACAAGAAGAAGCTAAGATAATCTTTTTTCAAGTTGTTTTTAATTGGAGCGTTTTTGTAGGAATTTTTCCAGAAAGTCAAAATGTGCCAACGTATTTCCTCTTTTCAGGGAATAAAAAGTTAAAAATCAAGGGATA
Source organism: Sphaerophoria taeniata (assembly GCA_943590905.1). Taxonomy (NCBI): domain Eukaryota; kingdom Metazoa; phylum Arthropoda; class Insecta; order Diptera; family Syrphidae; genus Sphaerophoria; species Sphaerophoria taeniata. Next base: position 59,693,632 of record OX016541.1, on the reverse strand, counting down.
ATGAAGAGAAAGAAAATGAAGAAAATGAGTGTACCTAGAATTTTGCTTTCTGTTTCCTTTTCTCTTAGGTCATTATATACTGCCCCAAATAATGTAGGTATTTCAAAATACTGTAAAAAAGAATGTTGAATAATTATAAGTATCTATACTTACTGTATTTTGATACACAGGATTTTGGCATACAGGATTTCGACCACAACCGGAACTCTCTCTTATGTCAGTTAATTTAAAGAAGCAATTGAGATTAAATCATTTTCCTACAGAGAAACGACGAATAGCTCTTTCGCATTTTTGGGGAAAGTATTGTACATACCTACGCTTGATATTGCAGAGTAACTTTTTAAAGGTTTCATTAAAACGAAAGTTAAGATGATGTCATGTACATTTAGTGTGCATGGTTTACTTCAGTCTTTCATCTGAATTAATTCACGAAATCTATAAGGTATATCAGTTATATTGGAGTTCAAGAGTTAAATGCACTTTGCTAATAACAGTAAAAAAAAGCGACCATTTTTACTTATGATATATCCTCATAAATCAAACATAAAACCATACCACTTTATACTCCCCCAGCTCCACTGTAAATATACACTTCTATTCGAAATAAATAAATTCATTTTCCAATGTAGGTACAACTTTCGCTGGTCAGTTGTAGTATCCATTAGAGATTACTTGAAATGAAAACTGTGCGATTTTATTACTTTTCATCACCAGCGATAAATTATTTTATTTTACTTGAAAATGTCGAACAAGTTGAACATAAAAATATTAACAGCTTCTGAACATAATGTGGTAGTTGAATATTATGGAAACGTTGGGATTGTCGTTAAATGGGGTCGATTGCGAACTATGAAAAAAAATTATTTCTCTATGTAAGCAGATGTTACAAAAAACACATTGGTACATTGTAGTTGTTCTTGTCATTCAAATTCGAAAATATTTCATTTGACATTTTTTTTAATCAAGTTGAAATTTTTTGTTAAAAGTTATCTCTTAGGAGAAAAGGTGATGTCTTTTTTGTTTAATTATCTTGGTAATAAATTTTTTCAGCAATTATTTAAATGGCGTTCTGGGTAAACGTCATGTACGAATAGAAAATTTATATAGCTATGTACCTATAAAAAAGTAAGATAATATATGCCCATCGTATTGTTTATGTATCCATTTAATAACGGAATACAGGCTAATTTCATTTGTTCAAAGGTTAAGCATTCAAGAAGACACAAATGTCAACCGAAACCTCTGTATGTCAATTTGTTAGTGAAGTCAACATTTCCATTTAAAATGCACTAGTAAATTGACACAAGGAAAATGCTAGCAAAACAGTAAAAATAATCCTCTCGAATCTGTTCGGATTCAATAATGACCACCCACCAGCCCAATTAGACGGCCTAGTTGCTGAAATAATGACACACAATTGCTAGTTCTTAGTTAGTTAGGGACCGAACTGGCTGAAGGAAGATGAGGCACCGGTCTGACCTGGAAGAGATAGAGAGCATTTAGTTATTGGCACAGAAAATAACCCATAACTGCAACATCCCAGTCAAAGTGTTTATTTGCCATTTTCATGTTCCATTTACTTATTAATTAAAATATATATATACGTGCACATGAATATTATAACTTAGGAGCTTGTTGAGTGCCAAAAGGTAAATTTAATCAAGTGTGACACTCACAAAGGTCTCGTTGCTCAACTACTCCACCATCTTTTGACTCGTTTAAGCATTACGATAACGATTTACGAGTAAATTGATTTTTGTTCTCATGCATGTTTGCCCGAATGCACATAAAATTTATTCCATGTCTAAAGCAGTTGCCCGTAGCTTAGTTGGTAAGTGCGTTGGCTGCCAGTCGATCTTTGACTTTCGAGCGAGAAAGACTTGATCAGCGGAGTTATTTTTTCAAGTGTGTGAAAATCAGTAGAAGTTACAAGTATTGAGTTAGTCGCTAGAATTTTAACATTCAAGTTAGCTCAGTGGTAGAGTAGTGGCTTACCAATCCAGGGGTCGTGGGTTCAATTCCCACTCAGAGGCGACAATAAATATTGAAGCTTTTTTTCATAACCGTGAAGTCGAGAACTTTATTGTTTGGGAGAAAAAGCAGATGGGAAGAGCGAGGAAGGCAGGGGCATCGAAAGATGCCTCTGCGAAGACATCGGATGAGTCTGCAGTAAAATCAGACCATACAAAAACAGCTAATGAAGCAACAACATCGGCAAAGAAAAACTCATCAGAAGAGGTGACGCAAAAAAGGAGGCGGTCCGAAAAACCAAAACCAAATCTGGTGAAGAGGAGAGCACCAGGCACCCCAGCTATGCTGCAGGCTGAGGGGAGCGGAGACCGGTCATCCAAGACCATAGCAGCAAATAAAATCCAGCAACAATTAAATACCTCACCATCCGATGAGGATGACGACATCGAATTAATGTCTGATGGTGGTGAGGTAATGTACAGGTCCGGGGACAGCAACAAATTTGCGCCCCTGTCGACAGAGTCGTCCTCAGAGGAGGAAGAGATTGAAGAGGAAAAGGCCCAGTCAATCGTAAACGATTTGAACGCAGAAATTGAATCCATAAAGAAGAAGATGGAGCCGTATCTTGAGCTCCTGAAGAAGAAACAAGAGGCGAGTCGTTAGAGGGAAGCAGAGCTTCGTAAGAAACTCGCCGAGGAGAGCAGCTGCAAAAAGAACAACAGCAACAACTTCAGCGTCAAAACCAACAACAACAACAAAAGCAGCAGCAGAACCAAGCTGCTCCAAGTAAACAGGTGGCACCCAAACAACAAACGGTGTCCCAACAACAACAGAGGCAGCCACCCAGACCAAACACAGGGGCGGCACAGTCAGGCCCCAGCACATCGGGGGCCCCAAAACCAAGGGCGGCAGCAGCACCACAGCGCGCCGCAGCACCAGCAGCAGCCCCAGTAGCAGCATCAGCAGCAGTATCAACAGAAGCTCCACCAGTAGCATCAACATCAGCAGCAGCGAAGCAGCAGCAACAGCAACACCAGAAACAACCTCAGCCTAAGTCCGAAAAAGTGCCACCAATCAGGACTTACAAGGTCGACCTACAGGACGTAAAACAGGTATGTAAGTCGGCCACTAGTAGCAATTTCGTCATTAAAATTATTAACGAGAAACAAAAGCGGTATTCGGTCCAATGCTTCACATTGGCCGAATACAAATTAGTCAAAGAGTGTCTGAAAACAGCCACTGCTGAATTCTTCAGCTTCACTCCTAGGAGTGAAAAACCGAAGACGGTCCTTTTGAAGGGCATCAGTTCCTGCACGGAACCAGAAGAGCTCCTAGCTGAGCTCCGTCAGAATGCCAGCGATGACCTCGAATTCATCGGAGTCAAGCCGTTTACTACGGTAAAGTCCAGACGGGAGGGGCATAAACTGCCAATCTTCATCGTAACTCTGTCGCCCCAAAGTAGACTGGAGAGTCTCAGGAAAATTACTGTCCTAGACTACCAGGTCATACACTGGGAAAAATTAATGAGGCACGACGACATGCTGCAATGCATGCGCTGCCAAAGGTTCGGTCACGCTGCAGCCAATTGCGAAATGCAGTTGCGCTGTGTGAAATGCGCCGAAACCCACAATAGGGGTGAATGCAGGCTAGGGACTGAGCGGGTCAAAGACATGACCCAGCTCAAGTGTGTTATATGCGGGAACGAGGGGCACCCTGCAAATTATCGGGGCTGTCCTAAGGTCCAAGAGATACGGGACAAACAGGCCAGCCAAAAAGCCGCAGAAAGTCGACCCGTACGACAAGCTCCGACAACAAATTCACTCGTGAGACCCGGTGTTTCTTACGCAAGATCTGCGAAAGGAATGGGTAAAGCGAGACAGGCTCCACCACCGGTCGCCCCACAGGCCCAAGTGCCTAAGGCGCCGGAGGAGCAGCCAGACATTCTGTCCTTGTTGCTGAGCATTCAAGGCCAGTTGGCAGGACTGCAAAGTCAGATCGTGGAGCAAGCCGGAAGAGTAGATAAACTCTACTCTATGATGGCTGGCCCAGCGCAAATTCAGGGCTAAGGGCGCGCTGCCGCAGACGCGCCTTAGGATCCTAGGTTTGAATGTGAATTCATTGATTAGGATTGAACGTAGAGCCAATTTGTTCCAGCTGTTAAAAGACCACAGTCCTGATGTGTTTATGGCTAGCGAAACCAAGCTAAACCAGAAACATAAACTGACTAACAACAATTACAATATCGTAAGAAGGGATCGACCCGACTCTACTCAAGGAGGCGGTGTTGCCATCTTCATACGAAAGGGCATTAATTATAAAGTCATATACAATAATGATTTGCGAAAGCTCAAGACGCTAGAAGTTTGCGTCGTATGCATCTCTCTCACTCAAGGGAAGCGGATGTATATGATTGTGGCTTATGCGGCTGACGCTCCGCAGCCTACTACCTTTATTTCAGAGCTCGAGATTCTTTTCAGAGTACTAAAACTGAGCTTGGAAGAAAACTACTTCATTATGGCCGGAGATTTGAACGCCAAACATGAAGATTGGGGAAATCAAACAAATAATCCAAGAGGTAATCATCTTTTTAATTTGATGAATCTTCACAGTGTTGAATATGGTGTCGACCTGCTGGCTACTGAAAGGCCATCGTTCCCAAGGAGCGGTTCCTTCCTGGACCTTTTGCTGTACGATACCAGACTGACAATAACGGACAAAGTGGGTAATCACCCTCGAAACTGCTTACAAACAGTCGAGTACGACAGCGACCACTGCGGGCTCGCTGCTGTAATTCAGATTCCGAACGAGCTTGTGGAATTGGATGAATTCGTTCCAACGCATTCTTACAATTACAGTAAGATGCGATGGCCGCGTTTCACCCAAGTCCTTGCAAGAGAACTTCGTTCGAGTGACATAGCCCCACCAAACAACAGAAACTTGACAAATACGGAAATCGACCAACACCTTGAACAGATGGACAACATAATAAAACGAACAATGGAACGGACAATACCGAAGTACAAGGAACGTGACCAAAATAACGTCTACAGTAACGCGGTTATAGACGCACTACACAGACAGAAAAGCGGACTACTGACAAGACTGAAAAACTTGTACAGACGATTTACAGACCCGAACGACCTGGAGATTAGGACACTGAAGTCGTCTATTAAAAACGTCAACACCCTGATCAAGGAAAACTACAGGTTATCTATTAACTTGTATTGGGACAAGAAAATTCGGGCCGTTATTTCTAGCGACCCGAGTATGTTCCCTAAGATTAATAAGATATTTAGGTCCAAGAACCAGAACGACCTTCCGTGTCTTAAGCTCCAGAGAACAGTAGAGAACAGAGACGTACTTCTGACAGCGCAAATTGATCCGGAAGAAGCCGTCTTGGACGATGACTTCTTTGTTATTGAAGATCCGCAGGAGAAAGTGGAGACAGTTGGTGCTGCTTTCCAGCAAGTGTATAAGGTGAATGCTTGCACTCGCCCGAACCACGACCTGGAGAACAGAGCCTTACTTCATCACTTCTACCTGAGGAATGATATTTCGCATTGGCGATCCGAGAACCGTGGTTTTACCCGGTTTGATGACGACTTCCTAGCAAACGCTATAATCGCCGAGCGAACGGGCCCAAGTCCCTTGCTCATCACGAAGGTAGAACTCCAGCTCATCTTCGATTCAATAAAGAATAAGAAGTCAGCAGGTGTCAACGGTATATCCAACATTGTACTAAGACACTTACCGATTGAGGCAATAGACATCTACACCACTCTGTTCAACAACGCGCTGAATAATGCATATTATCCAGTGCGTTGGAAGACAGCTGTGGTTCATCCTCTTCCGAAAAAGGGAAAGGACAACTCCAATCCTTCGAATCTCCGGTCGATAAGTCTTCTTCCAAGCATCAGCAAGGTATTCGAAAAGGTAATCAATAGGGCTCTGGCTGAGTGGGCTGCGGACAACAAAATAATTCCGGATAACCAGTTCGGGTTCAAGGCGGGACATGACACCATTCATGCCGCGTCTAAGCTCGTTTCTGATATCCAATGGAACAAGTCCAAGAAACAATGCACGGGTGCTGTTCTGGTTGATTTAGAGAAGGCCTTCGACACCGTATGGTTAGAAGGTTTGTACCTAAAGCCCACCAGACTAGGCATCAGTAAACCATTATTGTATATGCTTCATGATATGCTCAACGGTAGAAAGTTTGTTGTCAAAAGTGGCAATGTAACTTCTACCACCACCTTTGAAATTAAAAACGGTCTTCAACAGGGAGCGGTGAACTCGCCGATCCTCTTCAGCATTTACACCAGCGATCTGATAGGTAGCTTAACTAACGCAATTGCGTATGCCGACGACCTGATTGCGTACAGAACGGCTCGAAAGGTTGAAGTTATTAGAATTCTCTTGCAGCGTGACTTCGAGAAGATTCAGCGATACTGCGACGATTGGAAACTGAAAATAAATGTCCAAAAGTCGGAGACAATTTTGTTCCGGACTCCGTTGGCTAAAGCCTCGCGAGATACGTCTAAGAATTGGCGCAAGATGGTCATTGTTGATCCTCACGGACAGGCATTGACGAGCAAAAGTGTAGTGAAGTACCTCGGTATCTGGTTGGACCAGTATCTGTATTTCGACAGACATATAGATGCTGCTCTGACTAAGGCCAGAGGAGCCTTCGCTCTGACGAAACGGCTGTTTTACAGCAGTCGGCTTGACCCCAGAGTGAAGGTAATTTGCTACATGGCCCTCATACGGCCAATGATTGTTTATGGTTGTCCTGTGTGGTTCAACATTGCCCCTTCTCAAATGGAGAAGTTTCGGGTGTTCGAGAGGCAGTGTCTTCGGCGCTGTCTCGGTTGGTATCGGACACCGGAATCTTCTTATCTGCATTATTATTCAAACGAGGTTCTATACAACGGGGCTCGGATCAATAGAATTGACAATTTCGTGATAAAACTTGTTCGGGGCCACATTGCGAGAGCTATGACTTCGACCAACAATTTGATTTTCGGGCCGTTCTATCCGAACGACAATTACTTCGACAATGCACGCTTGAGCGGCTTCATCCCACCAGAGGCATTCCTCTATTTAGACCAGTGCGGCATGATACAGGATAGATTGGCAGTACCGCTTATCTACCACGTCAGGCGAAGAACCGTAGACCGGCGGCTTCTGTATGAACGAGGCATCCTCACTCGTGATGGAGCGGAGCTGCTTCGGTTCAGTAGGGCTGTGTCCGAAAAGGACCGCATTGATAGGGTGAAGCAGGAGAACCAGTTCTGGTGGCTTCAAACTGTATCTGACAATGGGTAATCCGGGGTGGGGTATTTTTGCCTTGGCCGGCTTACATACTTGTTTTAGTCTTAGGTTTTAGGTTTAAGTAGAGTAGGTGGTATGCGGTGGCACTAAAGAATATATATATATAAAAAAAAAAATAGTGAAAAATGCTAACAAAAAAGCGGAAAAAGTTAATAAACAAAAAACAATATGAGAATGTGAAAAAAAAGCAAAAAAAAAAAAAAGACAATTATAAAAATCACGAACACAACATCAATGGACATAGTTATTGCCGCTGTGGTTGTTCTAGTTTTAAGTAGTTTGTAGGTAGTTTAGGTAATTTTAAGTTTTATTTTAAGGACCCTAGTTTGTAAGTTAACCACCAAAAAAAAAGACAATGGCATTAGTTTTCAAAAATTTTCTAATAAAAACAAAAATAAACAAAATGAAATAAAATTAAACGTCCTTAGTTCGTAGGCCGAAAGGCATTAATTTTAAGAACCATGAATTACTTAGAGCGCCCGATTAGGGCCAGTAAGTTATATATAAGTAGAATTAATTAGGCTAGTTTCCCATTTTTGTCTAGCATGTAAGTAGATTTAAGTTTAAAATGAATAAAAAAATGAATTAAAAAAAAAAAAAAAGTGCGTTGGCTGCTATGCAGAACGTCGTTGGTTCGAGTCCTACTCAGGCCAAGTTTTTATTTCATCTTTCACTGGTACTGCCTCTTGCGAAGGCCTGACAAATCTTCCAAGAGTGTCAATCTGTCATGAAAAAGTGCTTCTCAACTTTGCCGTTCGGAATCGGCGTTAAATTGTAGGTCCCCTCAATTCTTTACTGAGTGCGTCTCAGAGAATTGTTGATGAGAGTAAGCCACTTAGGCCTTGGCTCTTCAAGAGCTGTCGCGCCACTCTATTTTTTTATTCTAAAGCATAATTGGATATTAAGTAAAGAGAACTACTTCAATTTAAGGCTTGTTAAAGCAATTAGGTACAGGTTAAGCTGTAGAGGCAATGAGGTTCAAATCCTTCTTCCCAGCCGAATTTCCCAGTAAACTAATGATTATCAAATAGAATTTCCTAGTGTAGATCATTTTTGGGTAATTTTAATCAGTGACGTTATTGGAAAATAAAATTTGACTCAAGGATACTCTAAAACTGAAAGTGTGTTTTTGTAGATAAAGTACGGAACTAGCATTAGGAGCTTGATTGGATAACTGAGTTGAAGAAAGTACCTAATGTTGTTGCACGTTTTCCACCTGTAATCCTGCAATCATCCATCAAGTTGTGGCCAATAGTTGTCCATTCAACACTTCCTATTTTTATGGTAATTCAACGTACACCACCCTACTTAATTTAATTATTTTCTTTTCAAAAGATAACTCCTTTTTTGAACCTTTATTTTATAGGGAAAATCATCTTATTTTTATTTAAATATATTAAATTTGAAATGAAATGTTCAGACTATACAACAAACTGCAGTTTTTCCCGAAAGTAATATGCGAATTCCTACCTGTCTCCATACGATTTCACTATATAATGAACGTTGCTTTGCTGCGAAGTTTCAGAACGAATGAAAGGAGGAAGGAAGCTTATTGAAATTGATGACATTTTTGTGGAAAATTTCGTCCTTGCCTTCATCAAATGAAAAAAAAAAACGAGGCTTACACATTTTGTTCTGAACGACAGAGGGAATGTTTTGTAAAAGTCGGACATGATGTGATGGTTACTTTTGGAAGGCATTACGTATCGTATAGTTGGAGGAACAGCATTACTGATAGCCAATGTCCTTTTTTATTTTGATAAATTGTCGGCTTGTCTGTGACCTACTTATTTAAGCCTTGCGGTAGGCAGATATGAACCAATGTGCATAAATACCACATATTGTGCCTTGCATAAGTATTACCGCACCCGAAAAAATGCATTTAAAAGAAAACCTGTAGCATACAGGGGGGTTTTGTTGGTTTTCAATAGAACCCTAAAATTGCAGCGGATTGGCACGCTTGCAGTGCTCAGGCGTTAGCTCGCCGTGGGGTGGGATCTTGCTGCATGTGTAACCCTGCGCTATAAAATTTTCGTGCCGAAATTTGAGAAAAATAGATAAAAACCTTCTATTGTGTTTTCTGATTGATATAATAAATCCTTAACATAGAGGAAATGTTTAAGAAATTAAAATGAAAAGAAAGAATTAAGTTAGACAAGAAGAAAAGGAAAGAATTTGGAAAGTAACAGAAATGAAATAGGCTCAAGATAAATATACCTTTGTTCCACTGTCATTATTGGAAATCGTCATATGAGATCGTGGTGGATTTGATCTCCGGATGAACCCTCCCATAGTAAACGACTAATCGCTCGTTTTCTCCATGACTACACCTTCATCATTGCTTTTGTTGGTGTAGCCCCAAATCCGTTTTTCTCAATCGACGATCACTACAGCATCAGTTCAACGATTAATAAATAGCTTAACTCATTTTAGAATTCATTTTAATTATTTTTGTTTGTTCATTTAAGAAGACTTAACATAGGTAGATAATAAGATTTTAAAACTTTTGCAAACTAGTTGTTAAGGTCATGTATGTGTGTTGCATTCTTGCATGAATTTTTAAATTAGTTTTAAGTTTTAATGCGCGAATGATTATAAAAATGAAAGAACTTTATAGATATAATGATAAATCTATGATTTTTTAATTAGGCCTCGAAATAAAAATTTCATATATATTTCAATATAAAAATTCTAGAATTAGGTACTCACGTTTTGTTTTAAATATTTTTACTTCAAAATTCAGGCTCCGCTGCGTCGAAGTTCGTGCACGAAATTCCGCTGTGTCGGTGCTCCTGTTTGTCTCACTGTTTTGCTTGTTTTAATTTAGGTTAGTTTAGCATATATATATGATCTCTTTTTCTAGGGCCACTTAACGTACAAAGGTATATCTTAAATTTTAATTACATTTACAAAGTTAAAGCATATATTTTATACTTTTAATAAAAAAAAATGTTTTTATTCTTCCTTGCAACACTATTTCTTTTAATTGGATTTTTCTTCTTTTTCCTTATCGTTTCTTTTAGTTGTTTTTTCGTTAAGGTACTTTTTACGTGATTTTGGGTTTTGTGCAATTCCTGGTCTTGGATATGACGATAACGAAAGCCTGGCTTTGCTGAGTGGATTTTTTCTTCTGAGTTTTGTCTAGATTTTCGATTTATTCGGACCTCGTGATCTCGTCGTTTGGTAGAAAAGCGCCGAAGTGGACACCTCTAAGGTTTAAGCTGTTTACCCTGGTTTCGATTTGTTTGCTTAGGGTCCCACTTATCGACGTCTATTAAACATAATATTTTATATAATTTTATGTTTCGATAATGGTTATACTATGAAGCTTAAATATTTTTTACCTTTTCTTGTCTTATTTTGTATCACGTGTAGGTTTTTTCTCTAAGTTTGGAATTTATTTCACTTTTAATAGACGAGAAATGACTTAATAACTTGCTATTATTAAATGATTTTATATTGTTAATAATTCTCGTTTTTTATTTTTCCTTTTTTTTTAATTTTTGTTCAAACTTTTAATTTTTCTTTCTCAAGTAGATACGGAGCTTGGTAGGCAACCAGCTTGGATGAATGACGAATCGAAAAAGATCGAGAACATGGTTCCGATCTTGTTTCCTACCTTGCTGATTTCGATGGTCGAAATCATTCGAAGTTCGACTAATCTCAGTTTTTAGTTTTCGTTGGCAAGTGTACCTCCTTCCGTTTTCGGAATTTCAGTTTGCTACTTATGTTTTGAAATTTGAGCTACTTTTTTCGATTGATGTTTTTATGTTTTTGTGTGTAGAATCATTTCTACCTGCATATGTATTAAAGGGACACGCTACAAACCTACAATAGGAGTTACTCCTTACTATTTTTTTATTGAGTTGCATCACTGATCTAGCAAATTGAGAAGAAAATAAAGTACCGTTATTTCCTCTCCTGGACAGATTTTAATGTATTGCAAAAATATAACCGCATTTATTGGGGCATATGCATAAAAATCTAGTATTTACTAGTAGTAAATACTTCAAGTAAATACTAGACCAACAAGTAAAAGCTCAGATTCCTAGTATTTACTTCATTTGATATGCATAAAAAAAAGTAAATGCTAGCCAGCATTTACTAGTAGTAAATACTAGATTCATCCAAGTAAAAACTACATATTCATCGGAAGACTCAGGCATTTACTTACAGCAATTGAAAAAATAAAGTAAAACGAAAAAAATGGAAAAGTAACAAGAAAAACCTTAACTTTGCTTTTATTAAATATTTAGATTTAGATTTCATAACTTTAAGCTGAAGTATATGTTATTGATTTTTTAATTATAAATTTTCATACGGCGCCTGTTTGTTTCATAATCTTGACAAAAAACGAGAATAATTGTACGTCAGATCTTGTCAAAATGCTTGAGGTGCATTCGGTTCTTTTGATCAAATCTATTTCATTTCTTCGCAGTTGCCCCTATCTCCTGATTTCAGGTGCACCAGAACTGCGTCCGTGGTCGTTGGTAGTTTCGCTTTTAACTCCTTGTCCTCTTCTTCAAAGTTGTCGGGTTTCATTTAAATACTTTGCAACATTATGCAAAACAAAACATGCCTTTATTAGAGTTGCCACGTTTTTTAATTGCACCCGTATACAGTTTTGTAATATTGGGAATCGACTTTTAAGCTGACCAAAACATCGTTCTATGATGACCCTCTCTTTTGTATGTAATTTGTTGTATGATTTCTCCTTGCTCGTGATTGGGTTTCTATGAATGTTGTTATTAACCAAGTGGCGATTCCATATCCCTCATCAGCCAAGAAAACTGTGTTAACTGAATTTCTTAAAATTGGTTCAGGAAAACTGTTTTTCCAAATCCTGCAGTCATGAACTGAACCTGACCATTCACAAACAACACTTGTAAGAGATTCTTTTACATCACAGGTGGCTGGAATATTGATGGATGCATATAACTTTCGATTTATATATTCTCAGAATGCAAGTGAGGTTTTTTAATCTACACATGTGTGCAATCCAAGGCTCCAATACAAGAAAGAAAGCTGTATTTAGAAAGCCAACCAACATTTACTTTTTCAAGGCGGTAAAGCATTTTGAAATTATTTGTCGCTGAAGATCATCGTTCCTTGTTAACTCATTGAGCCATATGCATAAACGGTAGTAAATGCTTTTACTAGTCAATTTTTATAGTATTTACTTTTTTCCGTATGCATAAACTTCAAGTAAATACTTGAATAAAAGCTTTTACTAGAAGTAAAAGTATTTACTAGGTATGGATGAATTTTGGTAGTAAATACTTAAAGTGATATGCATAAAAACCTTTTACTACTAGTATTTACTTCAATTTTTACAAGTTGCTAAAGAGCAACTTGAACATTTGCTAGTAAATACTTTTGAGTGTTTGAAACGAACATTTTCATTTGCAAATCAACATTCAAGGCGATCGTTTCAATATTTTTGTCAAATGGCCGCGTTTTTGCACATTAATACTGAACAAGTTTACAAGGAACGAAGATCTCTAGCAACAAATAATTTCAAAATGCTTTACCGCTTTGAAAAAGTAAATGTTGGTTGGCTTTCTAAATTCAGTTTTCCTTTTTGTATTGGAGCCTTGGATTGCACACATGTGGAGACACCTGTTTTGTAAAAGAATGTTTTACAAGTGTTGTTTGTGAATGGCCAGGTTCAGTTCATGACTCCAGGATTTGGAAAAACAGTTTTCTTGAGCCAATTTTAAGAAATTCAGTTAAAAAAGTTCTTTTGGCAGATGAGGGATATGGAATCGCCACTTGGTTAATTACACCATTTATAGTAACCCAATCACGAGCAAGGAGAAATCTTACAACAAATTACATATAAAAGAGAGGGTCATCATAGAACGATGTTTTGGTCAGCTTAAAAGTCGATTCCCAATATGACAAAACTGTATATGGGTGCAATTAAAAAACGTGGCAACTCAAATAATAATGGCATTTTTTGTTTTGCATAGGTAATGTTGCAAAGTATTTAAATGAAATCTGACGACTTTGAAGAAGAGGACAGAGGAATTAAAAACGAAACTACCAACGACCACGGACGCAGTTCTGGTGCACCTGAAATCAGGAGAAATGAAATAGACTTGATCAAAAGAACCGAATGCACCTCAAGCATTTTGACAAAATCTAACGAACAATTATTTTCGGTTTTTGTCAAGATTATGAAACAACCACGCGCCGTATGAAAATTTATAATTAAAAATCAACAACAAATACTTCAGCTCAAAGTGATGAAATCTAAATACCTTATTAAAGCAAAGTAAAGGTTTTTCTTGTTACTTTTTAAGTCTACTATTCCATTTTACTTTATTTTTCAATTGCTGTAAGTAAATGCCTGAGTCTTCCGATGAATATGTAGTTTTTACTTGGATGAATCTAGTATTTACTACTAGTAAATGCTGGCTAGCATTTACTTTTTTTTATGCATACCAAATGAAGTAAATACTACGAATCTGAGCTTTTACTTGTTGTTCTAGTATTTACTTGAAGTATTTACTACTAGTAAATACTAGATTTTTATGCATATGCCCCATTGTTTTTTGCTTTTTTTTGTTTTAAGTTCATTTTTAACAAAAAATTAATATGCAATTTTGTTGCCTCTATTTTCCACCAATCTAAGAATTCTTTTTGGCATACTATTAACTAGATTTGTCAATATGGAGTCGTCTAAAACGTTCCATTCTGTCACAACTGCCTCTCGCAGCTCAGAAACACTAGCAAATTGCTTATTATGGGCATAAATTTTGCGAGTTAAAATTCCCCAAAGATTTTCGATAGGGTTGTAATCTGGATAATGTGACGGCCACTCCATCAAATTAATGTTTTTCGATTCGAACCAATCCAAACTTTGACGACTTACATGAATTGGGGCATTATCTTGCTGGAAGACATGTTCAACTCGGCGAAATCGTCTTAAATAAGGTACCAAATTCTGTTCATTCTGGTAGAGGTGAAGGCAGGTAGGTTTTCTATTAAATGCATTTTTTCGGGTGCGGTTATAATTATGCAAGGCACGTAGGTTAGCAAAGAGATAAATTAAACACATCCACGAAGAACTAAAGAACATATATTAAGCTAACGGAAAAAATATATGAAAAGTAACTGGTTTTTTTCTTTTCACAAATTCTCAATTACCTTTGTAACTCTCACAAAAGGAGAGAAACATCACAGTCTCATCTCAAGTTCTCAACCCAACCCAAACACTATAGTTTTTTTGCACACTGATCGTCAAACACCCTGCAGCTGCAGAATTCTTGTTCAATGTTCAATCAATCAATCTTCGTTACCTATTAACAGAGCGTCAGTTACGTTTCCACTGTCTTCCGAGTGGTTTTCAGTTCTACAAAAATTGTATGATGGCAGTAATCATGGTAGATAGATTTAATTAACCTACATAGCACAGTTAATAAGTTTTCATAGTTTCATCGCGTTTTCTACAACAACCCTTGAGTATATTTAGTAGACCAACATTCGACAGTCTTATGCCACTTTCAAATTTAAAATATAAAACGTTTTGAATAAAATTGAATTATCATTTTGTACGAATATTATGATGGAATAACAACAATTGATTTATTGATTATTAATTTTATTCTATTTTTAGCGTCTGTTTCACAATATACAAGAAAAGTTCCAGTTAAGCTATTTGGAAGCTAACTAGCAGTTAAAATTCAAAATATCGTTTCACAATATCTGAGTAGAGCTAACTAGTAGTTAAAGTTTCAAGGATAAAATGGATATTGTGCTCGAAAGTCATTTTCCAATTGAAGCTGACCAGAAACAAAGTTTCGAGATGAATGCTCTGATTTTATCTCTTGAATGCAAAATGTTTTCTTCTCTCCGTTGGAGGCTTTTATTCAAGGTGTTCAGATATTCGAAGAGATCAGCAAGAAAAGACAGTTGAAGAAGACAACTGGGTTCAGAAAAAAAAGTGCAATGTGTCCATGTCCGTGAAACGTTTGGCATGGTCCAATGCAGATCGCATTCGTGGCAACTTTCGAAAAACATGCCTCGTACTCTGCCAAACTTATACACGTAGGCACTACGTCTCTCACCACCCTTGAAGTGTACAAAAGTTGTGTGCCAAAATATGTTGGGGGTCGCTTGTATATTTTTGCATATAAAAGGGGTCACCAGCTCAAAAAGTTCGTAAAACACTGCGTTAGATGATAAGTTTGATGGGTTATGGAGCCACCACGAAACCGTGTCTTCCGAGTTAGAACGGATTTATTGGAATCCTTGGACGAGGTTGACTTTCGGGAGCACTAACAGGAGGAGGAATTTTATGAGTTTTTTCGCATCATGAATCCGCGTATTCCGAATTAGAACGCAATTCATGGAATCCTTGGACATCATAGAATTGCCAAATTAGAAACCTTCGCAATATTTTCGGGTTTAGGTATTCACAATATTGCATGGTTCGATGGATTACATTCCGCAGTACCAAATGTGATTCGATTGATAATCATCCTGTGTCTGCAATATGTATGGCCAACAATCACGACAAGCCAAACAAAGAATTATAACTTTCAAAGGCTGGTATCTATTCATTGAACGCAATTAGGTCGTAAAAATATTCATTGCCTTATATTAGTTCTGATTTGCGAGCGCCCACAAAAGTTAATAGTGGTTCTGACCTGTAATAAGTTGAGAGCAAAACCTATAGAAAATTATCTGAAGCAATTTCCGAAACAACAACAAATATCCTTTTGATGTTTGTTTATTTTTTTCTGGCTTTGTCGTTGTCATAGTAATTCCATACAAATTCATTTTGTTCACTAATATTTTCCATATTCGATTTAGCAAAGCCAAGAACCTACAGTTTGTTAAAATCTTTCCAAGTGGAAAATTGGAATAACTGGCAATTAGTTACCCAGAACATAAATTTATCAGAAGGATGAATGTGAAACTTAAAACTCACTAACAGGAGGATTTAACTGGCAGTTAATTTAAGTGCTAGTTAACTAATCACAACTTTTCTTGTATATTGTGAAACAGACGCTTACAGCCTTATTTATAAACGAGTATTAGAAGCAGAATAAAGTTATTCCGACCTTAATACTCCTTTAATACTGAAAAGCTTATTTATAAAAAAAAATAAACAAGTTTTAGAGTCGGAATAAGCTAAACTGATTTATAGTAGGTTTAAAGCTGGAATAAATCGGTATAAATAGCAAAATGTGTCAAAAAATTGTTTTGTCAAATTTGCTATTATGTTGCAGGAGAATTTGCGTCCAAAAAGGCTATTTAATTTAAATTTTCGGACCGTACATGGTTCTTAAAATTATTTGGAACCGTTCCTCTTCTTCATACTTACTTTTGCTGGTACTTTTGCAGTCCCAAAAAGCAATATTTTGCTCTTCACTTAATTATTTTTTGAAAAAATGAAAGGCAGTGTCAGGTTTGTATATTTATTTGACGAATAAGTGTACAAAGGTGTCAAATTTGTTTAAAGGAGTTTTAGATTGGTCAAATTTTAATAGCAAAATTTGACATAAGCCAGACATAACTTAAACGACTAATAAATTATTTTATAAATAAGGAATAGGAATAGGTTGATGTACGTGCTTAAACTCGTTATAACTATTCCGGGTATTAGTGAAATCTAATAAATAAGGCTGTTAGTCTTTTAAAGTAGGTAAACAAATTTATTTTAAATATATAAAATCGAAAAGAAAGCATCAAACAACAGTCACCACCATACGCCCGAAGATGGAATAATATTTCCGAAACCTTGATCTAAACCCTCCAGGTGTAAATTAGCTGGAAATAACTAATTGACTTGTAATCTTTTCAATTTTTAAACAGTTTCTATCCTTTTACTCAACACCATATGCCCCCATCGAATTGTCAACAAATTAAAAGGACATTGAGTTAGTCGATTTTTAAAAATCAACCAAAGTGGTAAAAAGTAAAAAGTGTTGACTTAAATTATTTAATTTACAGCAGTATCCTGCTTGCCACTACACTAACTTAAAGCATTTTCAAATAAGCAGGTTATCGTATAGAATAGTCGGAACATTTATTCGACCTCGCCATCCACCTTACTTAAAGCAAAAAAAAAAAAACATCATCGTTGGGTTAAGCGTTCAAGTTAAGTGAACAAAATATCTTGCCTCTGGACATGAGGTGGCTTTATTTTATCCGTTTATGCCAAAAATGGAGCCCAAATAAAAAAAAATGAACAATTTAGGTTAAGAGTTGGAAGCAAATTGTATATGGTGCGGTGGCCTTGTAGTAGATGGGAGCATTTCAATTTTAAAGGTACTTGATGTTAAGGTTTCTATGGAAACATGGAGGTGTGCATTAAGTGCCATGCATGCATGTACGTCACGTAGTGCAAACTTTTTGTAATAGTTCTTTGGTGTGAAATGAAACCAATTTGTTGAATGCATTGAGTGACGAAAATTGGCAGATTTTATATAGTGAAGTGAGCAAATGTTTGGATAAAAAAAGGCTTTTGAAAGCAGAGGTATAGATGAAAATTATATGATAGTATAGGGGCACAAAACAAACATACCTACATATACATACATATTTATTTGAAAGCTATCACACTCTAATAGTGATAATAATTAATAATAAATTTGATTTAACATCCTTACCAAACCTTCCCCTAGTTAATGATTGGTAGTTTTTAGACCTTTGATACTGGGTGTAAGCAAGACTTCAAAGAAAAATAAGGCCAAAGAGGATAAAAGAGTTTATTGATACTTCTTTTATGATGAAACATCAAACTGATAAATTTTTGCGGTTTTCTAACCGGCCGGTGCGGCGCGCGTGTTTTCATAAACAAGAAACACAAACAAAAAGGTTTAATCCATAAAGCTTAATGTTCCTTTTTCCCAGTTCAGATTATAATGTGAAGTCTTTCTTTGTCAATATCTTCAATCTACATACATGACATTTGTTTTCTGCTTCAAATTTCTTTCAACAAAAAGTTTGTTTGACTAACAAAGAAAAGAATGTAATTGTATTATGAATTTAAATATGTAAAGAAAGTGCCAGTCTTGTGCAAACCTTAAAACCCTTTTCCATATTTGCATATTCATTTTAGCAAAATTATCTTGGCACTTGGCACGATGTGTTTGCGTCATTTATGTCTTCTCAAGATATTTGGGTTTTCTCAAGCTTATATATATTGATCCATTTATTATAAATAAATAAAGTCTCATTATCTTCATTTGTTCTTAGAGTTTTAAGTTAATTGGTATACCGAATCAAAAGTTGAAGTGTTCTAAGTGACATTTAGCCGTTTATTTAAAATTTAAGAAAAGATGGTTAGATCAGAACCTTTAATAGTGTCGGACGAGTTAAGATTGATTCGTTAAAAGAATAAAGACTGACCGTGCGTGCTATAGCTACCAACATTGATCGGAGTCTTAGTGTTGTCTATTCGTACCTCAGAAACAAAAGTTTGTACGAGAAAAACATGAAAGGTGGTAAAAAAACGGCAACATTCGAAGTTGATCGACGAGCAATTTTGAGATGTGCTTCCAGTTCATGTGCCTCCGCGGTAAAAATTAAACCAAAAGTTGGTGCAACTGTAGGTGTTTCAACAGTCCACAGAGTACCAGACCGCGCAGATCATTTAAAACGATTGCAACTCCAAAAGAAACCACCACTAAACGAGCAACGAAAAGATATTCGTTTAAGATTTTCTAGACTCGATGTGAGTTGGAGAAATGTGTGGCACAACGCGGTTTTTTGGGACGAGAAGAAATTCAATTTTGATGGCACTGGATGGTTTTAATTATTGCTTTCACGATTTGAGAAAAAAAAAACGATTTTTAGTGCGGCATCATGGTGGAGAAGGGGGAGTTATGATATGGGGAGCAGTTAGCTACTATGGGACTATTGAGCCTGAGTTTTAAACGTCAAAAACTACTGCAATTACCTACAAACGAATATTGGAAAGAAAGTTACCTTCATTTTCGGATATTTTTGGACCCTATAAATGGATTTTCCAATAGGACAACGACCCCATCCAAACGTCGCGCACTGTCAAAAGTGGGATACAGGACCAGAATGTGGAACTGCTTCAATGGTCGCCCTATTTACCTGACCTGAACCGTATAGAAAATTAATGGGGATGGTTGGTACGTAAAGTTTATGAGTCAGGCCGTCAGTTTGAGGACAGAGAATCGCTTATTGCAGCCGTTAAGTTAGCATGGAGAGAAATTTCGCCGCACTACTTAAAGAGTTTATACGATTCCATGCCAGCCCGAATTTATGAAGGAATCAAGAATATAGGTGGTAGTACCCGATACTAGAAATAACCAATAAAAAAAATATTTAAAGAAAATCTTGTTTATTTCTTTCCGTTTGATTTTATTTGCATTTTTAAAAGTTGTGCTTATTCAGTTGACGCAAAAAAAAACTGAGTTTTTCAATATGGAAAGCTTTGCATGAGAGCCAGGGAAAAAATAGTGGTCCTTTTTAAATTATTCTTTTTGATTTGTTTTCTCAACATCATAAGCTATCGGTTAGCATCATCAAATGATGCATTAACGTTCAAAGTAAGAAAAAATGGACAACAAACTTCAGAAAAATTGTGTGCTTATTCAGTTGAAGCCGAGTGTACCTCAAACAAAATTTTATAGGCTGATTGAAAAAAAGTATTTTTTTTTTATTTTGAATCTCTGCTTTAATTGGTAATTATTGAAGATGCCGATATTTGATAGATAATAACCTCATAATAAACCAAAACTAAAAGAAGATTTAAAGTTAAACCAGATTTTTAAAACATGAACTGCTTTATTCGATTAATAATACCTACAAAAAAAGAGCGAATGGTTACAATTGTGAGTGTATGACCGCCAGCAAAAAAAGAGAGATAATACTTGGAACCAAGAGGACACGAATTTGCTCTTTGAATAAGGCTCGACGAACGAGATGAAGAAAAAAAAGTGGACCCTTATTCATTCACATTTCAATGTAGATCCAAAGATGAGTTACAATTTTATTTGGTGATCAGTTTTTTTTTTATGTTGAATTTGGGTTCAGATGAAGATGCAAAGATATTTTACTGCACTCATTGGCAAACACAAAAATATTGTACTGTATATTGTGAGTTTAAGACAAAAACAAAATGCGCTTTCATCTGGTGGTGGACCAGCCAATACGCCACATGTCCTAAAATTAAAAATGACCAGCGTATATTCTATATGTCGCAAGTAAAAAGGTAGCAAGTTCATACAACTCACCAATGTGTATAAAATTAAAATAAATCGTGATTTGTAACGTGCTTGACTTGATCTTTGTGTATAAGATCACTTCGTTTTTGTTCATTCGTCTTTTGCAAACGATTTCTTTAAATCTACTCAGCCGATTGCAATGAAATTTGATATACATATTCTAGAATACAATTGAGATCCGAAAATGTTGTTTTCATATTTTTAACATAAGCAGATATTAAGGAAAGAAGAAAAACGCACAAAATTGACGCGCAAATGACTTTCCGGTCAAATTCGATAGAATTGATAAGGTTCATAATTATATGGTTTCCGGAATCGTCCTTCCTCACAAACAGGGCCAACTATTCTCCGTAAGACTTTTTTCTCAAACGCGTCTAAGAGTTCAGAGTGCCTTTGGCTAAGCAGCCAAGTCTCGGAACCGAAGGTGAGAACTGGTAAGACTAAGACTATCGTCTTATACAGCAGCAGTTTCGAAGTAATGGTAAGATTTTTGTATTTAAATAGCCTTAGGAAGACTAATGACGTTGCTGTTGGCTTTGAGTCCACGTCTGGCTGCTATACTACTGATCCAAGGTAATTAAAGGATCGCACTACTTCGAACACGTGCTCCTCTATCTTAATAGTTTTTCTTCTACTACTGCCAACGTTTCGTTTTTTGCAGACACACATGCGGTGGCTTAGGTAGGTACTTAGTTTTTCCCTCATTTATATTATTAGGTATATGGAGCTGCAGCCTCTGCTCGATCTGGATATATGAGGATTGTTCCTTCCAAAGATGTCAATGTCGTCTGCTTAATATGTCAATAGTTGGGTGGACTTGGTGACTATAGTCCCCCTGATAGATGTTCAAGAGTCACATACATACAATGCCTTTTCGCCAGTCGTCCGGCATTTCTTCCCGTTCACATGTGTGCACTTTAATTTAATGGACTAGTTGGTGGAGTCATGGTACTTCACGTTTGATCAGCTCGGCTTGTGTGCCATCCAGCAGCTTAAGCTTTGTTGTCCTTTAGCTGGTTGATAGCTTTTTTTGACTTCAGCAATGCTTCACGGCTGCAGCATAATATTGTCACCTTGAAATGTTGGAGCCGTTACTTCTTTGGTAAGCTGACCGTTGAGCACTTCCCATAGCTCCATGATGACTTTGAATTACAACCTTAATTCATTAATAGGCATTGGATCTGTTGATCTGAAATAAAAATTCCGCCACCTTTTAAGTAGATACATTTTCAAAATTAATGTTTTATTTGTTTAATTACTGCTAGAAAATGAGAGTAAAGCGAACTTTTCATGTGCGCCTCAATTTAAATCCTTTCATGGAGAATTTTTTACAAGCACAGGGTTAATATAGGACTTTTTTATAAATCTTGCAATGGTTTTATACTTGTTTATTGTCATCTTATTGTTCCATATTTCATTACATTAACTTGTTGTCTACTTATCTGAAGCAATAAGATATTTTAAATACAAGTTTTTTAACAACTTTTTCCACTCAAAAAACACATCAACGTACATCCATTTCATGGTGAAAGGAAATTATCTTCTCTATAGTTAATTACCCATAGCCTTAATGAATGAATGTAAAGAACAACTCGAAGGATGACCGACTTGCATTAATCTGTGTTCCAGCTTCCAGAACAAATGGTCCTCGTTATAAAGAACAAAAGCTAGAAAAGTGAAAAGTAAACTATGCTAGTGACATTTAATGTTTGCCTAAAAGCTGTTTATTTTCCCCACGTGTGCCAAAGAGTACCTTTATTGTCCTGAAAACGTATAGGTACATTAGAAAAGTTGTTGGTTTTGCCATACATATAGGGTAAAACTATACAAAGCGCCCCGGTTTACAAAACGCCCCACCAGCCTACTACGTTCAAAACAGTAGATATTCAAATCAAACTAATCGTGTTCAAACAGGTTTAAATGGTTGCCCAGTTGGGCTCTTGTGTGGATGGGATTCGTTTACGCGTGTAAGAATAAAAGAGAAAAAACGATTTTGTGAGCCGAAAAATATTGAGGTGGGTATTCACTAAAATTTAATTTTCTCGGAAAGTATGAGCAATATTTGAAAACTGTTCATACACATTAAAAGAGTTTTGTTTTTGTTTTTATATTATTTTTAACTCATAACGTTATCTTATGTTGAGAGTCAATATTTCATGTGGGGCGCTTTGCGTTCCAGCATTTACAAATCGCCTCAGTGAAGAAAATGCAAAATGCCCCAGTTTTACTTTGATGAATTTAACAAATTTTTCTGCAAATTTCCTTAGAAATGCATTGAAATTATTTGCGAAAGACATTGTGGGCCTCATGGTTCGAAAAGGATATGGCTAAAGCGATTGAGTTTAGTGTATTGATGATCATTGACAAACTGCTTCCTCAGAAGACTGGATCTCATGCGTAACTTGCAAGGCTTTGTTACATGAGTCCTGTACAACGTATTTGCCTAATTGTAACAGTTTCGACCGCAAATTGAAAAGAGACGCTATTTTACTAAGATATTAAAATATATTGAAAGAATTTAATGTAATATTTCTTCACTTTTCTCATGGGGCGCTTTGTAAATAGACTGGGGCGTCTTGCCCGCTACCCCAGTTACAAAACGCCCCACCTTAACTTTCAAAAAAATATTTTTATTTATTTTATACTATTGTTGTTTTTATGTTTATTGAATGTAAATGCTAAGAAAAAAAGACTGATTATTGTTTTAAAATAAAAGAATGTGATTTTATGTTAAAATTTTGTGTTTTATTTATGTTTGATGAATTGTGGGGCGCTTTGTATAGTTTTACCCTACAGAAGGACGTAGGGCAGATTTTATTGAAAGCATGATGCTCTACTCTACTTTAAGGAATACATAAATGGTTACTGTGCAAGGGGGTAACATTATCTAGTTGTTTGTAATCTAATAAACATATACTTGTTTTCATTTCATGTCTTCACAGCAATAAGGTTCTTATTCTCGGTTTTGATTATGAAAAACACATTGTCTAAATTGAACGGCTACTGGCTTACACATGACTTTCAAGTTGTAGAAAATCTATTACGATAAGTGCTTTCTGGTCTTAAGGAATGTCTGATTAAATAGTCGGGCGGAATTTTTCAGGTCATCATAAGTCTCGATTCTTTCTTTTCATTAATTTTATTGTTAATTAACATTTTTTTTTATCTAGGCCGTGTGCGAATTGCGTTAAAAAGTGGTTAAAACTTGACTTTAGGTTAAATTTTGACACTTCGCATTGAATAAAATGTGTTAAAATTAGACTAGCTGCGCAGCAGGATAAAATAGAATAGTAGTGGTTAAATTTTAGCCAATATTTTTAACCAAATTCATCAAATTCGCACACGGCCTTATCTATAAAAGTGAAATAACTGCGACAACTTAAACTATTAAAGTTCTTTTATAAGTCCAAATAAGCCTGAGCTGCCATTTCTTTCGGTCAATTTACCTTTACCGACAATCCAGAAAAACACTACTCAACAAAACACCTCCGCGCTTAATATCTGCTCGATTGAATTTATTTAGCATGCATACCGCACACATTCCCTTCCCAGACATTTACAATATTTGTTTTCCTGAATATTCTACTCGATTTCGTGGATACAGGCACTCTTGTCCTTCACCCACATCACCAAAGACTGAACAACATCAGATTATTCAACAATGCTGTTGAAAATATCATGAGGATGGAGATTCAGATATTCAGAATATTGCATCCTGGAATAAGAATTCCACATTCACATGTGCAGAAGACGATATGAACTACGAAAAGGAAATAAAGCGACAGAACAATGCGAGTCCTGACTTCAAATGGCATTTTGAAATGATTTTTTTTTAAATCAAATTTTGATGTCGGAGTGCACCTGGGTGATTTACTAAGATTGGATTGAAGCAGAGTATGTAATGGGATATTTTGTTTTCTGTATTTTGATTTACAAGCTGAGACTTGAAGAATTCTGTAAAAGGTATTTTCATTGTTTTGATAGCTTTTTCTTGTTTTATTTGGAACTGGTTGAAACTTGGAATCAGCAATATAGATTTGTTCGGTACCTTCAGCTGACATGCGAAATCGAAATCAAGGAAATCGGTTTTCGTAACGCTTCATAAATTCTTATTTCATTTTTGTCAAAATTCTTAAGCCCGACCAATTACATTTTTATGCTTACCTAAAAAAACATTGTCAGAGTATACATTTTTTAACCTCGAAGTGGAATAATTTTTGCCGAAAGAAGTCTGAAATATGAATTTCAGTTCACTGCATACCGATTTTCTGATCTACATAATATTTATTTGAAAAAGTTTAAAAATCAATGTTCTGTAGTAAAAATCGGATAAACTTCTCGTGATGATGATAACAATCATCCAGCCAACGCAACGCTTGAATGAAGTAGCGGTAAAATTTCGCTATCCTCGTTAACCAAAAAAAAAAGCAATTATAGTTGGGCCTATAAGCTCAAAGGCATTTGTTCGTCCAGCAATCAAATAAATACAGGACACATCCGCTCATTATGGGTAACTTGTTTACTTGACGGTTCGTTCGGTTCCGACACTACCTTCCGTTTGTTATTCATTGTTGTTACCCTTCAAACGCCCATAACGCGTTGCTTGAATTAAAATTTAAAAACGTTTGATATAGGTTATATAATAATAAATATTGTCAAATTAAATACCTACATGTTTCAAACTGGCAACTCAATTTATATACCTATTATAGTAAAGTTTGTATAAAGTAGATGTGTTTAACAGTGGTCATAACTACTACAACAACAAGAATTTAAATCTCAACCATCTCAGACAACCGCACTGATTACTTAATGGTATGCAAGCCACATTCAAAATCTACGGCTTCGGAACTCCTTTGAAACAATGCGAAACAAGAAAATCGATTTTATCCTGCATTCTTATGATTTTCAAACAATTTCGTCAAAATGTTCTCCTTACAGATTATGAGTTTTATTGTCTCATAGTGTCCTTGCCTCGCAGGAACCGTATTTTCTTGTAAGACATAGTTGTCGTCGTTATAAGAAAAGACCTTCAATTGAAGTGCATAAAATTGTGAGCTGGATGAGTGCCAAGAATTTATGAAAGCATTAAATCTTTGTTCTTACAGTCACTTTTATAATGTAGAAGGTCTCATTGTTATATTTTCGTTGCAAAACTTAAATTTTCGTTCTGTTATCGCATTACTGCCACAAAGAACATGGCTGCTGTTGGCAAACTACCGCCTGGCATAAGCAAATATATAAATGGAAATTGGACGATGTTCTGAATGTTTCAATTATATAATTCACATAACAACTGTTGTACATTTGTGCTGTCGGTTATTTCGAATCTTGGAGGGATTAAATTTATCAACTAAAAGTAATCCTACTGGATTATCATAGATTCTAACGAGTTTTCCATTATCTTCTTTTAAAGAATGTAAAATAGACGAAAAAAAAATTCCAGTGATTTATCTTAAGTTCTTTTCCCTCAAGGTTTTTGGAATTTCGCATCTAACATTCTGTATGATTTACGTCTTGAAATAGTCTTAATTGCTTACACTAATTCAAATTGCACCCGACTTCACTATTGTCTCTACATTAAACGATGTGTTTTTTTATTTTCGTTAAAATTTAAAATTAAAAAGCAATTTGATACAGCTGGTTCACTTTAATACAATCACAAAAATAGGGAATTCTCTCTCTATTAGCATAGCAGAATAGCAGCAGAACAGACAATGACCTTACCCTCCAAACTTTCGTAGGACAGAGTTGGAATGTGACTAGAGTTCTGTAGCCTTTTAATTTTAGGAAGAATATGCAAGATAATGGACAAGTTGGCTCGTTACTTTTCCCTGTCTATCTAAAACTAAAAAAAACTTAAATGCCATTCCAGCGTCAACCAGGGAATCCTAACTGTAATTAGCCCTAATATTGTTTGACCCAAGTTCAAACTTCCAGATAAACTGTAATAAAATAACATTCAACCTTAATAATAATGTCACCCTTGTATACTTACCAAGCTGCATATTTTCTACAACCATTGCAACATTGTGCATTTTTATCAGTAGAACCCACAACCTATCTGGCAACACAAAATTAACAAACAAGCATGAGCCACAATTTGGACAATAAACAGAAAAGTTTTGGTAGACTTGATACTCTCGCCACTAACACCAAAGGATCACCTATACCTTCTTCATCCTTTCGTTTTTTTTTTTTTTTTTTGTTTTTTTTTTGTGTTTGTCATATCCGGTTTCTGTTCTGTGCCGATGCCGAAACCCAAAAGCTCTGTCTTTCAGCTTTGTTAATTTAGAAAATTGAATTTTATTGCATTGTTGGCCAACAAGTATTGGGTTTTTTGCTGTTGGGTTGTTTATTTTTTTATTTTTTTTAACAACGCTCGACGACCCAGTTGTTTAAAAATATAAATGTACAACAAAAGCAACCTTGCACCAGAAACATGATGATGATGACGAGGACGACAACGACGACGCGACGGGTACACCTGACTTACTGCACCACATAAATTTCAATTCCATGAGGATTTAACAAGAAGTCTGTACACTGTATATGGGTTGGGGATAAGTAAGGATGGCCGAGGGGAGCCTGAATTGGAGGCTCTGAAGTGCAGTTATATTTCAATGGTAATCTCATTAGGATTTCAGGAATGTTCGTCTCATCGTTGTCTTTGTGAATGTTTATTGTGTCAGTAGGGTTGAAGCTCGTCGTCGGTCGTCGTCAGTGTCGCTTGTCGACATCCAGTTTCCAAACACAGACGGAGAATAATGTGCATGTGGGCCATTGACTGTACGTGGTTAAAGTGGTTTGTGCAAAACACCATAAGGGAGAGCATGGAAAAAGGAAAAAAATGGAAAAACAAAGAAATTGCTCATCCAATTGGGTTGCGGTGTGTGAACTGCAATTTTAAGATCTGCGAACATCTAGTTAACTGTAGTGATGCGGCGGCATCGTTTTTGAGTTTGGGGTTTATGGTTTGATGGTTTGACCTTAAAACAGAAAATAAAGTTTTAAACGGCCCATACACAGCACACTTGCGTGCACACCGGTGTATGTGTGCGAAATTGGAGATATGTGCCGTCTGTGGTCTGGTGTGCGCACCGATTTTGTTGTGAGACACCGTGTGAACAAAATCAAAACTTTTTGATTTTTGGTGTCGATGTCACGATCAGTGTGTTATTATTGGTGGAGTGCCACATTGGTGTCAGAAAAGCTCTTCTAGAAGAGAAGCTCCGCTTCACCATCGATCTTTCATGCCAAGCTCTATTCTTAAGATGATGAAAATTTTGGGTTACATTGCTGATTGACCTTACGTAATTGCTGCCACTAAAATCAGCTTTACTTACAAACTTTTTTTAAAAATCTTAACTTTCATAACAGAAACTTCCTTCATGACACATGAATCACATTTGATACACAGCTTCCATGAATTTTTAGTCCGAAGTAAAAAATTAATTGGGAAATGTTCTGTGTAGATGCCCCTTTTAGAAAATATGCTTAAGGTTTTCTGTAGAACGTTAGGGAGTTGTTTTCAGCAAAAGCGGCTCTTCTTCACCATATTTCGTGTCTTTTCGATACTCTCCGCTTGGTCCTCTGTTTTCCGCTAAAGCATTTTCATACAAACTCACCATCATATTACAGATATAGTTAGAGCTCTCGGTTGGGACCAGTAAGTTGAGTATAAAATTTAGTTCATAAGCAGCTTTTTGAATTCACTCAAACGATTAAGTTTCATGCTATGATCAATCCTTAGTGTTTCACATTACCAAATTATTAAGAAACTTATGTGATTCATGCACGTAAAAAAAGACACAAATCAAATTTTATGAATCAAATATGATTCATTGAAAAGCGATGCTGTCAATCTTTCTTAGTAGCCCTCAATGAAAAGAAATATTTTGTTTTTATTAAAAATACATTTTATCAATTTTTAATAAATTTTATTGAAAATAAATAAATTCGTTTTAAAGAAAAATACTTCATTTTATGCGAGTAAAAAAACATACTTTAAAGAAAATAAATAATACGAAATAAATTTTTTTTTGACAGAGCAAGATTTCAAGCGATGACAAATTTGATCATTAACCAGAAAAAAAGAAACCATTTGTAAATAATTTTATTAGTTTTTAACTTAAGCAGAGAACACGCACACTTTTAATGCAAAGAAAAAAAAAACTAAAACAATGAAAAAGCTCAAACAAAAATACAACTCTCTTTGATATGACTATAAAATGCTCAGAAAATTACAAAAATATATTTTATTCGTTAACGAGTCGACAAAAATTGAAATTTCTATTTCAATTTTAAGCTTTTGTCCTTTGTTTGGCATAATCCAGGGCATTTGTAAGGATTCGTTTTTCTAAAATTCGATATTGCAAAATGAGAGCTTTCAAATATCCCACTTTAGCTTGGCCTTATTCATGGTTCTGCAATGCCAGTTCATGTTCCTCCAATGTAGTTGGGAAAACTCTTAAAAGAAGACTCAGTCTTGTTTGCAGGAAGAGCCATGTTTTTGACTCTAGACTAGTGTCCAGTGCGCAATCGATATGAAAAATATCCGTTGCACAATTTTCAATCCAATGTTCTATAGTTGTTCTTTATTCATATTGAAAATTCGAACAAAGGCTAGGAGTTTTGGTGAGATGAAAAGAGGCGCTTGGAATACTTTTAATTCCGTATTCTTTGGTATTTCTAGCATTTCGAGGAGTTTTGTGCGTTCGGCCAACAGTTCATCAGAATTGCTTAGACCAAGCTTTATGCTGACGCTGTCTTTTTTATTATCAAGGTAAACAAAACTGAAATTAACGACAGAGTAAAACAAACGAACACACAATTTGGGGTTTATAAGTTAAACGTACCCATTGTGAACAAGTAGATCAGCGTTCGACCGATCACCGTAGTAAATGAATATTTGTTCCCCTTTTTGAAAGTCCGTGAGGGCAGAGCTTTCTAGCTGACTTGATTCCATATTGAAGAATGATGTTATGGTTCCATCTTTGTGGTTGGCCATGTCCCAAAATGGAATAAGGGAGGCGATTGTATCATAGCCATGTGTAGAATCCTCGTCTTTGGGCTGGTCGAGTCGCGGGATGATGTTTTCGCGAGTCATGACCGTTGAAACACCCCATCTAACAACAAAAGAAAAACGAAATGTTGTATTAAAAATTATATTGTTATCTATTAATTCATGAAAGCGGAACAAGATAGCATACTTTAAGGAGCTTGTAAAAATGCACTTGGTTCATAGCAATGATAAACAAACAAAAAGTCTGCAATGGGAAACCAAAAATCAGTGGAGTGGTTAGCGCAGTGCGTAGTGCATTGGCTTCCGAACTAGCTGGTCCTAGGTTCAAATCCCAAAGTAAACTCAGAAAGTTTTTCATTAATATGAAAAATAAAAACCAGGCAGCACCACTAATAAAGGAGTCTGATGATCGGCTTGGCACCCGTGAAATAGCTATAACTCCAGCCGAAGAAATTGACGGAAAAAGCCATTGGTGGAAGCACCTCTAAGTTGCTATCGTTGTTCAAACAAACATAAATAACGTATAGTCAATCGATTTACAATTTAAACTTGGGTCACTAAGCTTGCTGCAAAAGGTTACTTCGAAAATTTAAACGTAAATTTGAAAAAAATATTTTATCGAACAAGTTTACAGCTGTAAGAGGCTAGGGAATTGGTCTTGTTAACTTCCCAGAGGAAGTTATTGTAATGGGGCCAGTTTTGTGAATCTTCTGTGTTTGCATATCACCATGTTTCGCGGTCACTAGAATCCGAATCAACCCTTTTTATGATGATGTGTGTGTGTATGTATGTTCGTATGTGCGCATGTACATATGTACATACCTATATGCGTTACGTTTTTTCGGCTCGATTATCTCGCGAACCACTCATCGTAAATTCCGCTAAGCTGTTTTTTAATGGCAATCAAAAATATTATGAAAATTATGATAATTTCTGCAAAAATTTCAACAATAGTTCAAAAAATCTTATTTATCAATGTAATAAAATATATAATTTGTTGATAATTTGTTATAAACAATTGAAAATAAGTTAATAAGGACTCCATATGAGTAAGGAATAGAATATTTATGAGTTTTAATCGGTAAAAACTCATTAGTATTGATAACAATTTGATTTGTTATGAACAGTTGAAAATATATGAGTTTAAATCTCCCTTTATATAAAAATGGATTCATGTTTGTTTGTTTGGATGTCCGGTATGGACTCCTTAACGGCCCAACAGATATTAAGGAAGTTTTCATGGTAAATCCAGTTGTATTCAGGGATAGTTAGTGTGAAAAGAAAACAATATTCAGGAGTATCATTTACTCTATTTTATTTCTAGCTGACCCACCAAACGCTGTTTTGCCATATAAATT
The DNA here is from genome assembly GCA_943590905.1 of Sphaerophoria taeniata. Taxonomy (NCBI): domain Eukaryota; kingdom Metazoa; phylum Arthropoda; class Insecta; order Diptera; family Syrphidae; genus Sphaerophoria; species Sphaerophoria taeniata. The sequence goes on along the minus strand of OX016541.1, from coordinate 59,662,733 downwards.
TTAATCTTCGAAAATACTAATCTGATAATATTCAGGAGTAATAGGCTGTATTTTACTGTGCAAAGTATTGCATGAGTCCACGAGTTGGTACGACCAACTTTTGACAGATGGCGCCACTGTTATTCAATGAACCTAATGTATGTCCTCATATCATCAGTTTTATGGAATTTGACATTAAAAACCAACGTGCGTATACAACTACTACTGGATGCATCGGCTGGAAATTTTGCAAAACAACTAATGTTTTTACGTATTTTTCTACTCTGGGAACTTAGTCGTGTGGGCTACATGGGTCGCACTCATATTCAATTTTTTTTAATTAATCGACAACAACTCCTTTTTTTCCGAATTCAGTCTGCTATCAACCCTAGTTTGTAAAGGTTTATCCTATATATTTTAATATTCAATTTAATGCAACATTTAAACCAAAAAATAAACAATTCGTATTTTAAATTGAAATATTTAGTACTATCATCGCCCTACTGCCATTGCAAAAAGTCATTACATTTATGTGTGTAGACAAAATAATATTTAGATTTCTGACATACACACACGTTCAACACTGAACTAGGTCTTGAAAAATCTTAAATTTCTTTTTTTACACACCTGTTTCCGACGCTAGAAACACGTACTGAGCACAGCTTCCATACTTAAGCTACATGTAAGATTTTACCCTTGAGGTGCAACAGCATATTGCCACTTATATGTAAGTGCAACATTTCCATTAAACCTCGGTTACTTCTTCGATGTCCTGTTTTTGTAGCTTTGCCATTGTCGACTACCGACTCAGTTGCATTGCGAACTAATGTAGTGAATTAACTGCGGAAAGTGTTTCACCGTACGTTAAATTGCTTTTTTTGTCTGATTTCTCTTTTTTGGCTTTTTCATTTAATGCTTTTCTAAAAGACCCTTTACAGAAAAATCTGCTAATGTGTGGCAATGGTTTTGAGATTCTGGTAGTAAAAAAAAAACTATTAAGGGAGCATACCTATAAATACTGTTTTAAGCTAAAATTCTTCTAAAATATTTTTCTTAATTGAATTGTAATGGCTTGGCAGCTAGAACTGTAAGTGTTGGAGAGTTTTTATTTGAAATTGGTTTTAAATTTTATAATCTCTAGAATATTTCTTTTTCTTTTTGTGGAAAGCGTTGTGGTACATGGCATCCCACTGGTGAGGTCCACAATGTTCTTAACATAATCCCCCGTAACACAATAAGTCGTTTTTCTTCCTAGTTTTCGTTTTCAAAAGAAAATTGAATAGCATACTCTTACCTACCGCGCGCTCTTTTGTTAAATTCGCTTGAGAATTTTTTGTCGACAGAACTTTTGATGTCTACATTACAAAATTCAAAAGTACTACGTTATTATTCTGAGGAATAAATTGATTTTTCAAAACTTTTCCAAGATCATCAAATTGTAATTGCGAACCAATAATGTGCTCGGAAAGAATCTCTTATTGTCAACCTCAATATATATAAGACTTCTTATAGTAAGCAATTGTTGTTTACTCTCCGTGGAAAGGTATGATTACATATTTGCAATTGGACCCTATCAAGTCAATTGACATGTTTTCTCATGAATAACTAATGAAAATGTTTGCACAGTAAAAAGTTTCTGAACTTATCAGTGATTCCAGAAAGTTAGATTTAATTTTGTTTACCTTTAATTGAAAATCAAATGCAAACAAACTTGGCTAAGGTAAATTTCTATGGCACAACACTGTCTTGCTATAGGTACGTTGAAAACCTACTCTGATAAATTGAATTAAAAAAGAGGACAAGGTTGTATTTCGGATTTTGGATTTCTATCTGCTCTTGGTTTCTTTTTTTTTGTAATTTAAATCATGCTTATTTTGTTTAGCTAAGTTTTTATCTTTGTATAGGCGGTTTCTATTGTGGGGTCTAAAGTATAATTTTTGTGTTGAAAACTCGGAAAGCTGTGTACATACTCTTTATACATATGTAGATGAACGAAAAGGACACAGACGTTAGAACAAGCTAAAAGACAGTGGACTTATATAATATTGTTACAGAAATCCGTTTAGTTTAAGTAGGTTATGTTTTTCATTTCCTTTAGAACAATGGACAAAGACAAAGGCCATTACCTAGTAAAATAGGGTATCTAAAGTTGTTAGAAATTTTATGTTTACTTTTTAAAGTATGCTAAAGTAATGAAGGGACATAAAAAGCAAACTTCCTGAACTTAAAAGAATATAAAGTTTTGTTATGGTTTTATTTTTTAGAAATGTAGATTTCTAGGCAATGCGTTTTTAAACGAAGGTTTTTGGACACTTTTTTTTGTCTCGTTTGAATTTGAAAGCAAATTTTTTTTATCAGAATTGACGGATGTAAATTTTTTGTATCTATTATTTATAAACAACAAAATATTAAGCTACAAAATATTTTGTATAGTTCAGCCATCAACATTAGCTCTACTTAATGAAACAATGACTGCAATAGTGGCGTATCTAAATTTTTCATTTTTTCAGGAGCAAACAAATATTTTGTTTTGCAATTTTAACTGCATAAAGAATGAATAATTTCTAAATTTTATGTTTGCATTTGCATTTATGTTCAATAGTAGTAAGGTCTTAAATGTATCATTTTTTTGTTCATGAAAAGTCAGAAAGACCAACACAATAAAAATGGAAGAAGATATAGGCAGGACATCGAAAGCCCGGATTGGCAAAAACTAATGATAGGCGTATTTGAAAGATTTAATCGATTATAGTCAATTCAGGCAGCTGTCGAGACCATTCAATTATGCACTGTGAAATCATTCGAATAATTTCTCAAACATACTACTACCGACAATACTGCTACTCTTCAAATTTCAAAAGAACTCGAATGACGAGAAATCGAGTGACGATGACGAGAGCTCGAATGAAACGAACTCGAATTACGAATATTTTAATTCGAATGAAAATACCCGAATGACGATTATTATTATTCGATTGATCATTCGATAATGTCCATCAATATCAAAAACATCCCAATGCCAATTAAAACCTATAAGCAGCTTCTAACTCTCTACAATACTTTTCCCAAACTATTTTTGCAAATTTTTTTGTTACAACTTAGAAGTGACGGATGTAAATTTTGTTTATTTATAAACAAAAAAAAATTAGGCTACTAAATATTTCATATTATTGAGCTTTCCATTTGACTGCAATAGTGGCGCATCTAATTTTTTTATTTTTTCAGGAGAAAACAAATACATACTGGGCCGGCCCTCACATCTAATCGGACACAGGAAATAAAAATTTGAACAATGCAATTTCTCTCATAAAATATATGAAGTGTGTGCAAATTATATCTGATTTATTAATTACAAACCTTTAAAATTGTTTTTTTTTACTAAAAAGATCATATTTTGGAGAAATAAATTAGGTAAACAATAAAGATAAAAAACTAAATTAAATCAACTGTTCTGTCTCCCACACAAAATCGGCCACTTGTTGCTGATGCAATTAATTGTGTTAAGTAACAGTAAATTTCACGTCAAATTGTAATAGGTTGTAGAAAATCTTCAGTTTCAACTTGTTTGATTCAAAGTGTTTCGCTAAACGTTAAAATGGCTCCGAAAGGTAAACAAACATCGAGGGAAATTAGAAAACTGGTTATAACGTATGGTCAGGACGGGATGAAATTGGAGAGACATCTCGTGTCGATCGTTGCCAGTTCACTGATAGTATAGAGTTGGTTACCGAGGTAGGTGTTTCTTCTATTGGAGAGAGCTGGATAATGGATATGTACAGAGCAATTTTTGGGTATGTCCATGTAGCTTCTACAGAAATTATTTGTTAAGACCCCCAGCCTCATGGCATGTCTTCCTAGATGGAATTGTCCTGTTATAACTCCAATAGTTGAGCTTATGTTTTGTCAAGTCTTAGCTTGGCCATATTTGAAGATGCATTTGTTGATTCTAGTGCATGTGAAGGTGAATGTTAAACTGTAACTGTAAGTTAAATATTAAACTGTTATGTCGTCTCATTCAGAGATGATCGAGAGTCGTGGACTGTGAAAGAGTTTGTGAGACAGACGCGATAGATTTGAGAGCGGCTTGGTTATCCGAGAAAACAAGTATATTTTTCCAAGATTCGTTTTCTTTGAGCAAGGGTTATTGCCTTTTTATCTGTTTGGAATACACTACATTAATTGGGAAGTCTGTAGGATAAGCTGAGATTCAGTTGTTTAAAGTAGATACCATTTCCTTCGCCTTTCGGTTTTTGAACAATTAGTGTAGAAGTGAATCGTGTTTTCTTCCAGAAGTCCACCTTCTTCTCAAAAAGAATCTTGAAGCGATGGGAATATTTATCGAAAAACACTTTTGGGGTAGCATGTATCTAAAATAGTAGTATGAAAAAAATCAATTTTTTTGCGTCAACTGAATAGACACATCACATCATTCACTGTCATTATCTTCACTAGTTATGAGAAATTTGAGGTGATTGACATTCTAAATCAACTACAACTAAAGGAACAAAATCCTCAAAATAGTCCACCCACATTTAAGGAACACCCTTCAGCTTCTCCGGCAAAGCCAAATATTAGGGATTTATTTTAGACAAGAAACTAAACTTGGAAGCAAATATTGATGAAAGAAGACTACTGTAGCACTCTTTACTTGTAAAAAAGCAACAGGCTTAAAACAGGGCTTCTCCCCAAAAATAACCTACTGGCTATATACTTCGGTAATCAGACCGATACTCACTTATAGATTTGTCGAATGGTGAACCGCACTGAACAAGATGGTAAATTTAAATAAACTCATTAAAGTTCAGCTGCCCGCGGCTAAGTGGTTACGTGCGTTGGCTGCTAAGCAGAACGTCGTGGGTTCGAGTCCTACTCATGCCCATAAAGTTTTTATTTCATCTTTCACGGGCACTGCCTCTTGCGAAGAATTGACAAAACTTCCAAGAGTATCACTCCTTCATGAAAAAGTGCTTCTCAACTTTGCCGTTCGGAATCGGCGTTAAATTGTAGGTCCCCTCAATTTTTCAAACGCACCCAGAGAATTGTTGATGAGAGTAAGTCACTTAGGCCTTGGCTCTTCAAGAGCTGTCACGCCACTCTATTCATTTATTAATTTTTATTAAAGTCCAGCAGTCAGAAGAGGAATATGTATCAAGGGAGCACTTCGCTCAACAGCAACTGCAGCTGTCGAGGTTCTTCTAAATCTAAGACCTCTCGTCCTCTTCTCCAAAATAGTTGTGAGTTATGGAGTTGAACCAAAAGTTAACGATGACTACGCAAAGCTCCAATTCGCCAAAACCAGCCAATTCTGAATTTTACATTTTATGTGAACGGAAATTGTAATGATCGAATTGCATTCAATTTCCGTTGCCATGAAAAGTGCTGTTTTGGTAAGTTAGATTTGAGAATTGATACGAATAAAATATAAAGAAGGGGGATTAGAAGTTCCACCACTGAAGAACACACAGTTGTTATTTTATTTAATTCTCTGCTTAGTTCTCCGGGAAACACCTAATTTCGTTACTTTTCATGGGAATGGAAATTGAATGTAATTCGACCAACAAGTCAATTCAAATGATTTCTATAGAGGAGCATGGACGAGGAGGAAGAAGAAACAGTCCAACACCTTCCTGTACATGTACGGCACTCTCCAACAGAAGGAACACCTACCTTGGAAACCTCTTTTTCAATAATACCAGTGAACTGGTAACGATCGACATAAGAAGTCTCTCATATTTCATTAATAGTACAACTTTGAGTTCATAAATCTCCCATGTGTAACTGCCTTAAGTGGTATGGATCCTTAGGGTCTAAGGGAGTCAACATTCAAGAACATCTGGACAGCCACTCTAAACTTATTCTTCAATTCCTATCTTCAAAAAAATATTCAGCGGTTTGTAAAATATTAATGACACATAATTACTACTACTGCGAACCAGTTACCAATTACAACAATAATTTGATTTTCAAAAATATATCCTTTTATTGATTGCTTTATTGTATCCAACCCAAAGAATTCGTCCATAGATAAGGGTCAACACTGATGGACGTTTGTGAAATTCAGTCCCTTTCTTTAATAAATTAACGGATGAGCCACAAACAAATACATACACAAAAAAAGGAACAACATAGGGAAAGGCTTAATTTTGATTATTTTAATGAGGCGAATTTCAGCCAATGCCTAGGCTTGCAATATTCTCGGATGTAGTTATTTTTTTCTGATGAGCTTAGCTCAACAAAACAAATTTATCTTCCTTAAAAAACACAAAGAAGATTGAGTAAGGTTGTTCGGCTGAAAAATTGATCGAAATAGTAATTTAATTTACTGCATTAAATCGTGATTAGCAAAAAGGATTTCCATTGTTTTGTAAAAAGAGAGAAAAAAATCCACCACTGATAAGTTATAATTTAAGTCGATGGTTACTGTGGCGTATGCGTATTTTTTGATTTTCTTTTTATACCAATTGGCAAATGTATTGTAATTTTTTAATTAATTTTTTGAACAAATATCCATATGTTGTTCTTTTTTTTAATTATCATTCTTCAATGAATGAAACCTTTGCCTGATCCCATATTAAAAATTAATCATTACATCAAAGAATAATTATTTAAACCCAAATGCAAATTACCACAAAATTGAAACAACTATTTCCTGTGGTGAGCCCATTCGCAGTATGCTGTAAAAATAATTTCATTAATTAACATTGGATAAAGATAGTAACATTGCGAGCCAATTTGAGAAAGATGATTGCTTATTTTTGAATCTGTTAATATATAAGAACGTTGAAAAGGAAAGATTTGGTTGTTTTTCTAATATGAACGTTTACATTCTTGTAAATTCGTATTTAATTTACACATTAAAAGCGATGTTTTGCTGATTAAAAACGTTTAAACGAAAAAAAACATTATATTTCTCTATAATTCAGTAAAATTTGAGAAATGATGGACACGACCAGATGACCTACATTCGTTTCTTCCTTTAAGGTCAACGCAATAAGAAAAACAAAGGCCGTAGGCATCTTATAGAAAACTTGCAACCACAACAGCCGGTGGCAAGTTTGCGGTGACAACCGAGAACAATAGCCGTAAGGGCTATTCATTCGTGTTTAACATATAGCTGCATATATAAATGAGTATCTGATAGCCTTTAGAAAAGTTTCTCGCGGGTTTATGGTGTGGCAGCGACGAAAGACCATGACTTTTCAACACCATTCCAGATGTTTTTTTTTTTCGTCAAACCGAGTATATCACGAAATTTGAAAATGAATTTTCATCTGATAAAATACCTTTTGATTGTCTTCTCTTCTAGTGATATTTTTGGCGTGAATCCTCTAATAAATTTAATGTTTTTACTGGAATAGACCATTTACTGGAATAGACCATAGGGACAAGTATTAAATTTTAGTCTTAACCAACAGACTATTTCTAAGGAGCTTAAAGAAATTGCTGGATTATCAGCGAACATTGGACGTATGTAAGTTCTTTTCATGATAGCCAGTTCAGAAAGGGAGGCAGTTTCTTAACTGCTGACAATTTTAAGGACATTTGCTTTTTTACCTTCCCAGAGGAATTAATTGTTATGGGCCCGATTTTGTGAATCTCCAGTTTTTGCATATCTCCATGTTTCGAGGTCCCTAGAATCCGAATCAACCCTTTTTATTATGATGTTCGTATGTGGTAAGTGCATTACGTTTTTTCTGCTCGATTATCTCGCGAACTACTCATAATATTGACGTGAAATTAGTCTCATTCGACGCGGAATTACTTGAAAGAGAACCTATTACAATTTCAGCGAAATCGGTTAAGCGGTTCTTAAAAAGGAAAAATTAAAAAAAAATCTAACAAAAGGTGAAAATATTCATCATTTATTTATCGATGGTAGAAAATATATTATTTGTCAATAATTTGTTATAAACAATTGAAACTGAGTTTTGTAGCTGCCCGTGGCTTAGTGGTTAGGTGCGTTGGCTGCTAAGCAGAACGTCGAGACGTGGGTTCGAGTCCTACTCGGGCTCATAAAGTTTTTATTTCATCTTTCACGGGTACTGCCTCTTGCGAAGACCTGACAAAACTTCCAAGAATATCAATCTGTCATGAAAAAGAGCTTCTCAATTTTGCCGTTCGGAATCAGCGTTAAATTGTAGGTCCCCTCATTTCTTCACACTCAGAGAATTGTTGATGAGAGTAAGCCACTAAGGCTTTGGCTCTTAAAGAGCTGTCGCGCCACTCTATTTATTTATTATTTTTAAGCGTGAAAAAAAACGACCGACAGATGGGTAGATATACATACATTTAATTTAATTTGAGAAATAAAGGGATACTGGCGGATATTTGTGCTTCACAGTGATTTCGAATGTCACAGAATATTGGTTACAAAAAAAAATTTATTTCCAAGTTCAGACAGATACATACATAACACTCACTGCAAAAGAAAAATATTGGATTTCTCGACAGCCAGAAATGAGATTTCTGGAAACAAGCGTATGTACTAAGTACGACCTAAACAGCAAAAAGTGCCATAAACAATAAAAGTAATCCAAGTCTTGAAATTGTTCCCCATTAGAAAAGCATAAACTTTCATAAAAATTTAGTACTCCTTCTTAACAATCTCAAATGAATTATAATGCACTATTTCTGCAATAGAAAAGGAAATGCAGAAAAATGCATTTTTAAGAACCCAACCACCATCGCAACTCGTACCCCATAAAACGAAGTTTGGTATTTAAATAGTACTCTTTAAGTAGAGGGTGTCAAAAAATTACTTTCTATAAATTCATGGTCGGTTATATTGTAGTCAACGAACGGAGGGTTTATCAGGAGCACATTTAAAAATAAAGATACTCATATATAATATTTTTTGCATAAGGAATGGATTCCAAAATTCATAAGAACTGTGGAGTCTTTCCACTTCGTATTTTGTTCTCCTTTTCATTTCCTTTTTCTTCACAGAAAAATTCAACGAAAACACTCGAAAGAGTCTATGTATTTGAAAACATGAGTAGAATTTTCGAGGGTATTCACAGTGAAATCATATTCAGATCCGGATTTAAAGGACTTAGGCTCCGACGATGCTTCATATTCGCTCCGCAGTTGAATATGCTGGTGTACTCAGTGTGAATTTTCTGAATGCAAAATAAAAACAAAAGTGTTTACTATTGATTTTTACTTGCATGCTTTTTTTACCGTAATAAAAACACAAAAAGAATATGTACTTAAAGCTAAAGAGCTTAAGATCTTACAAACCAAGGGTTCAAATAGTTGAAGGGATAAATTAAAGACATCTTTATCTTGCTTAATTTTAACTTATAGATTTTTTACTTATTGCCAAGGATAAGATGATATCAGATATTGAGAAATACTGAAGTAAAGGAAATCGTTTGCAGAAATTATTGAATCATGTTTTTATTTTTACGTGAAATAGAAGTGTAGTTAAGAGAGAGAGCGTCCGCATAAGACGATTTGTTGAATTTTATTTTAAAAGGGAATTCCCCTTAGATTACCTACATAGTATCAACTAAAAAAAATGCCAGTATGAAGTGTTACTGTTGGTTGTTAACTGTCGTATTAGCTGTTTGATGACCGATTAAAATATTTCATTTTTAAAAATAACTGTAACCATATTTTTTGGTGTCCAATTTTCGCCAAATGTTTATCTTTACAAAGCAAATTTATTCAACACAAAATTAATTATCCTCAAAAATCCTTTCTCCACAGTTTTTCACTCCGACCATGTACAAATTTTGTGCATTCAATTTTCCTAAGCAGCGCAGCGATTTGTGTACATTTCTGCTTTTGTAAGACACTGCGTTATAATAAAAATTCATTCTTCTAGAGTTGCAACCGATTTATCTTTATTTTAACTCGTTTGTTTGTCATATTTAACGCTGTGCTTAAGTTTTGTTGATTTTAGTTACCAGAAATTATGCAGAAAATCTTTTTTGTGCTGGATTCTGTGCATCAAGTCCTTAATTAGATTCATTTTTTATTTTTGTTTCATTTTGTGGTTCTTTTTATTAAAAGCAATTATTTGCATAAATCTGAATACACACCTATCTTGGAATATACATTAAACATACACACATGTAACTGCAGAATAAATTTTCTCAGAAAAGAAGAATTTTGACAATTCACTCTACAACAGTTAACAGGATCAAGTGAAAAAATGGATTGTATGTTTTGTTCTGTTTACTTATGCGATGATGTGGAGCCTCAGCATGTAACCATTTGGTCCCTAGTCCCTAAACCTTAACAGGTTTACACACCAGGTTGGTTGAGGTCCTCTACAAAATTTGTGCTCCAGCTGAATCGCAGCTTTCCATTTCTGTGACATCTTTCGATGTAAAATTCGACAAGTTTCTATTCTGCAATACTGCAGACAGATTACTTCTTTGCAGCACCGCTTTTATTGCTTCTTGTTTAGCTGTACCTATGAACTTCTTCGAATGGGGGGCTTGAGCGCAGATCAGGCTAACGTTTGTGAATTAAGCCTTAATGCGGACTGTTGTGAGGCGATCATTTACAAAGTTGAAACTCAAGAATTAATTTCTGAGTCGAGCCCATATCCAAATAGACACTGATTTCGTTCCCGAAAGCAGTCGGTGTAGAAGATGCCATAGCGTCAACCCATTGCATTTCAGTGGTTACTTCGCCTTTGTAGCACTTCAGGGCTCGGTTTAATTTTTCGGTTAGACGTGGTCTTTCTTGAAACGTTTTTGTGGGTCAGCTTCAATGAATCCTTCCATATTGGAGGATTGTTGCTGTTTCGGAACTAATATTTTCTATGGGCGGGCAGTTACATTGACGCACTAAACTCAACCATAAGACTCTACCTATAAGCCAACCAAACCGTTCTTAAAGTTGTTCGTCTAGCCTGTAGACGGCAGCTCAACAGATTATATATTGTTTTGAGTTAAACTTAAAATTGTAATAACTTTTTTATGTATTCTACATCAAAATTTTAACGGTGCAAGGAAATTACTCCACGGGAATCTGCTCCACATGGGAATTTACTCCACTCAAAGTGGGAATTTGTCCACTTTTTAAAGTGGAATAAATTCCCACTGCGAGTGGGAAATAACTGCATAATTGTGTGAGAAAGTAGTCCACTTAAAGTAAAAAGTGTAAGAAACAATTATTAAATTATTATTAATTATTAAAAAAAAATTTCAGAATGTGATTTTTTTTCTTTGAACTATAAAAAAGTCTTACAAATACAGTTTTTTTACTTCAAATTCACCCTTTTAAAAATCAAATTCACCCTTTTACAAATCAAATTCGCCCTTTTACAAATCAAATTCACCCTTTTACAAATCAAATTCACCCTTTTACAAATCAAATTCACTCTTTTACAAATCAAATTCACCTTTATACAAACCAAATTCACCCTGTACTTATATTGAAGATAGTATGTATTTGTTAAAATAAAATCACAAAAAATCGCTTTTATTTAAGATAAATGATGTCTGGGTGAATTTGATTTGTAAAAGGGTGAATTTGATTTGCAAAAGAGTGAATTTGATTTGTAAAAGGGGGATTTTGACTTGCAAAAGGGTGAATTTGATTTGTAAAAGGGTGAATTTGATTTGTAAAAGGTTGAATTTGATTTGTTAAAGGGTGAATTTGATTTGTAAAAGGGTGAAATTGATTTGTAAAAGGGTGAATTTGAAGTAAAAAAACTGTAAATAGGACTATTTTTTTTACTTTGTGGACAAAATTGAATGAATTTGGGGTGTAAAATAAAAAAATTCGCGCATTATAATTACTAACATTCCTCGTTTCATGCTGGAAAATAATTCCACCAAAAATATTGTGCAGTTATTTCCCACTTGCAGGGGGAATTTATTCCACTTTAAAAAGTGGAGCAAGTTCCCACTTTGAGTGGAGTAAATTCACATGTGAAGCAGATTCCCGTGGAGTAATTTCCCTGCACCAATTTTAACCATTTCTGTTTTAGTTATTTTTTCATTAAATCACGTACATACTAACATAATTTGCTTCCCAAAATAATCGATACAGTAAAAAGAACTCATTCCTTCTCATTTCTTCTTTTTTTGTTCTTTTGGATCCCCTATTTTCTTTCAGCAAAAGAAGCAACGGAACAAAGACAAACAAAAATATGACAATACCAAAATCATCAACAACTCAACATTATAACAGTGGGGTGAAATAATATAAAAAGAAACTCAGTGGGTTATTCAAATAAAAACGTTAAAGCAAGGTCTTTTCGTATAAATAAGTGTGGGATTTGTCTTAAACAAATCTTAAAGGCTCTTTTAGAAAATTAGAAATGACAAATGAGTGATCCTGATCATCGATTTTCAGTTCCTTAAGACCAAATTGACAATTTTGAAGAAATCATAACATATTATGTCTTTTCTGATCTTTTCCGAAGTATCGGAAAGGTTTTTGAGATTCGTTCATCACTGAATGGAAAAAGGCAAAAGACAACGTTTAGTTGCATATGTTAACTGCATTATCCGATCCGTCACTGCACAAACGAAAGCAGCATAAAAAGATAATTCGTGTGACTAACGTGTTCACATACTATACTCTTTTCTTTTCCATGATGGAAAATCATCCGTTTTTTTTTTGCAAAAAACAAAAAACAAAACATAAAACAAAACATTTAAGAGCAGAAAAAAATATGATATGAATATAAATATTATATGATAGTCATAGGATAACAACAGCGTTTCGCTTTCGAAGTAAAAACTACAACTTCACGCTGACTTTTAGTTTTGAAATTATCTCTGAGGCAGTTGGCAGCAGAAGAATAGAATAAAATATCTGAATCTGAAGGATAATAGTTGAAATAAGCAGAATATAAAAATTCAACCATCCAACCAGGATAATTTTAGTGGACAACTTTTGTTTTTCCTTCTTATTTTTTTTTTTTTTGTTTCAAGGGAACTATATGACCAGAGTTTGGTAAGGATAAAGGATGTTTTTTAATTTTTTGTTTCCTTTGGATTTATTTTATTCATGGTTGTTTTAGAAACACAACGACTATAGGGCGACTAAGGAACGACGACATCGTTGAAGAATTGCAATGTGCACTCGTAATCTTTTATACTTGAAAAATTTAATTTGGGACACAAAAAATGAAGAAAAACTATATTTTTCTCTCATCATTGTTTTGTTAGAAATGATTCTTCTTTTCATTTGTTTTATCACTTCAACTTTTTAGTGTTTTATATTTGAAAAGAGACACGATTTAGAAGGAGGGTAAATTTGACCAAGATATAAATACGGGGAAAAAGTAGGTTGGAGTTGGAAGACAATAAACTTACATTGTTTTGAGGATAAATGGGGGCGTTTACGTACCTGAAAATAAAAGAAAAAAAAACGTTAGATAGGATTTTGAAAAGATTTTTTGGATGGTTAATAGAGATTGAGAATTGATAAGAGACGGTGAAATTTTTAAGTTCGCTGAGCTTTAATTTTATAAAAATACGATTCGATTATTGTTGAAAGAAATTGAAAAAATGTTTTGTATTTTATTAGTCAGGCCCAGCCTGACTTTCATACAGGAGGTCATTTGATGTTGTTGCATACTGTGAAGAAGATCACCTGCTGGTATAATTTTCTGCTTTATGAGACTAGGTCTGGTCTGGTGCACATATCACGACGCACACTACAGTCAACCTTTACTTTTTTCGGCTTTACGCCATTTTTTTTCTTGAGTTTTTTTTTTCAGGAGCTACCGCAATGTGAATATTTTGTCGATGGTGAAATTTTCTTGTTTTAAGCCACATTGATATGGACCTATCAGTTTGTTGACAAACGGCTTCAAACGTTCACATAATACTGCGGAAAAGTTTCTTACCCTATCGAAGATTAATTTGTAAATTTTGATGATTCCATTAAACTTCAAACGGCAGTTGTTCGTAGTCTAAAGGTAGCAATCATTAAGTGGTGGTCTCGACCAAGGCCTATATGGGCTTCTTATTCTTACGTTCTGGAGATTGCTTCTTAGACGTGGCGTCGGTTGATGGCGGAGGGATCAATTTTGTTGGGAATGCCTTATACTTCATCCCTAAACTGGCATTAACGTCCTCCATGCTCTTATGTCCAGAAGCTGCATATGATGGATAATCTTATCACTTAGAGACTCTAATGAAATAAGTTTTCCAACTGCTATCTAGGTAACCCAAGCAGCTCAACTTATGCTCCGCGAACACTTCCTAAATCACTTTCAGAATAAAACAATTCAGAGCTATGAGTTAAACATACCGCTAGACCTATTTCATACAACACAACTCTTTCAACAATTTGAAGAATCAGGCACAAATCTCAATATGGGTATGGGTAACAAATTGAGCTAATTTGTGTTTACTAGATGCATGAGCTAAATTAAGTAGGTACTTCAAGATGACAAGAAAGTTGAATTTCAGGCCTAATCCATTTTTAAGGAAGTCAACAAACACCCGATAAGGTAAGCTTTGGTAAGTTATCAACGATCTGGTGGGAATTTTGTGGCCGTTTAAATCAATTAAATCACACATTTCCATTCTGTGTTTGTACTAGCTTGTTCTTGAACAGCAGGATTGTCTTCTTACACGACTTGTACAAAGTTCTTGTTTTTACTTCGTTATCTTGACAATATAAGTGAACAATTTGTCAACAAAAAAATAAATAAATTTCTTAGTCAAATGTAATCATGGCTTCGACTCTACAAAGACAGGTAAAAATAAGCGAAAATACAATAAAGAAAACTCCTTTTGGATAATGCCTTTTTGCTCCTTCACAAGGCACATCTAATCAGGCAGATAAAGCTGGCTTCAAGACATTAACAGCTTTCTACTTAAATTCAATTTTTTTTCTTTTGACCTCATTGTCAGTGGAAGCATTAAAAAAGTGAATAAACTATTTTTCCCGTAATCGATTTTTTTAGTTGTGCAAGAAGTAAGAACATAAAAAATGCCCTTCGTTTTTTTTTATTTTAACGCCAAATTGTCTTTTTTCTTCCATCCACCGGTAAGAGAAAAATCATGTGAAGCAAGATTATCGATGAAAATATATTTATACATACGTATATTTTAGGTAGATATATCTTAAGCAGTGTTCCCAGGTTGAGGGGAAAATCACCATTCTTGCCGATTTTTTTCAGTTAAAGGGGAAAAAAGGGGACGGGAATAAAAAGGGGAAAAAAATCCAAAAAAGGGAAAAACAGCTTAAAACTTTAATGAAAACAAAACATTTTTTCGAAATTGTCAATAGTCGACGACCATCGACTCAAAAATATGTTTAGTTATCGTAAGTAGATTCGTAATTAACTTAATAGTGCATGAACGTTTTCTCACCATGATTGAAGTTCCTGAAGCAAATGCTAAAACGTTGTTTGCAAAGATCACTGATTTTTTTTAAATGCACAATATTCCATTTGAAAAGAATTTAGTAGCATTTGCTTCGGACGGTTCCAGTGTTATGGTGGGAAAACAAAATTCTGTCTCGAAACTTTTCAAAGCTGTCATTCCAAATTTGTTCATCATGCGGTGTGTGTGCCATTTTTTTTTCAAAATTCATTTTATTCATTATTCACTTATAACTACTTATATACTAGACAAAGGAATTCAAAACTAGCTTATGATCTAAAATCTTATATTTAACTTACTGGCCCCAACCGGGCGCTCTAAGGAATTCATGGTTTACTTAAAACTAATGCCTTTCGGCCTATGAACTATTTTGTTTATTTTTATTATTCATTTCTTGTTAGAAAAACTTGAAAAACTAACATCATATCAATTTTATTTTGTTTCTTACGTGCTACTTAAAATTAGGTCCTTAAAAATAAAACTTAAAATTAACTAAAACTACCTATTCTACCTAACAACTACTTACAAACTAGAACAGCCACAGCAGCAAATCTATCATTTTTTTTTTATTTCACTTTTTGTATACCTATGTATATCTTTTTTTTATTTTTATTTTTTTTTACACTCGTTTTATTTCTATTTTGTTTTTTTTTTTGTTTTTTTTTTTTATTTTATATTTGTTGTCCTTGTCATTGAATGTGCCACCATGCCTACTCTACTTAATCCTAAACCCAAAACCCTTAGACTAAAACAAGTATGCAAGCCGGCCAAGGCTCAAAACCCCACCCCGACTACCCATTATCAAGTGCTGACTGAAGCCACCAGAACTGGTGCTCCTGCTTCACCCTATCGATTCGGTCCCGTTCGGACACAGCCCTACTGAACCGAAGGAGCTCTGCTCCGCCCTGTGCGAGGACGTCTCGATGGTAAAGGAGCCGCCGATCGACGGTTCTCCGCCTGACGTGGTAGATTAGCGGGATCGCCAATCTGTCCTGTATCAGACCGCATTTATCTAAATGGAGGAATGCCTCTGGTGGAATGAAGCCGCTCGAGCGTGCACTATCAAAATATTCGTCGTTCGGATAGAACGCACCAAAGATCAAATTATTCGTCGAAGTCATAGCTCTTGCAATGTGACCCCGAACAAGTTTTATCACGAAATTGTCAATTCTGTTGATCCGAGCCTCGTTGGTTGTATAGAACCTCGTTAGAATAGTAATGTACATAAGAAGATTCCGGTGTCCGATACAAACCGAGACAGCGCCGAAGACACTGCCTCTCAAACACCCGAATCTTCTCCATTTGAGATGGTGCAACGTTGAACCACACTGGACAGCCATAAACGATCATCGGCCGTATGAGGTCCATGTAGCAAATTACCTTCACTCTGGGGTCAAGCCGACTGCTGTAAAACAGACGTTTCGTCAGAGCGAAGGCTCCTCTGGCCTTAGTCAGAGCAGCATCTATATGTCTGTCGAAATACAGATACTTGTCCAACCAGATACCGAGGTACTTCACTTCACTTTTGCTCGTTAATCGTTGTCCGTGAGGCCCAACGATGACCATCTTACGCCAATTCTTGCGCGTATCCCTCGTGGCCCCAGCCAACGAGGTCCGGAACAGAATTGTTTCGCATTTCTGGACATTTATTTTCAGTTTCCAGTCATCGCAATATCGCTGAATCTTCTCGAAGTCACGTTGCAAGAGAATTCTAATGACTTCGACCTTTGGGGCAGTTCTGTACGCAATCAGGTCGTCGGCATACGCAATTGCCTGGGAAAGGCTACCTATCAGATCGCTGGTGTAAATGCTGAAGAGGATCGGCGAGTTCACCGCTCCCTGTTGAAGACCGTTTTTAATTTCAAAGGTGGTGGTAGAAGTTACATTGCCACTTTTGACAACAAACTTTCTACCGTTGAGCATATCATAAAGCATATACAATAATGGTTTACTGATGCCTAGTCTAGTGAGTTTTAGGTACAAACCTTCTAACCATACGGTGTCGAAGGCCTTCTCTAAATCAACCAGAACAGCACCCGTGCATTGTTTCTTGGACTTATTCCATTGGATATCAGAAACGAGCTTAGACGCGGCATGAATAGTGTCATGTCCTGCCTTGAACCCGAACTGATTATCCGGAATTATACTGTTGTCCGCAGCCCACTCAGCCAGAGCCCTATTGATTACCTTTTCGAATACCTTGCTGATGCTTGGAAGAAGACTTATTGACCGGAGATTCGAAGGATTGGAGTTGTCCTTTCCCTTTTTCGGGAGAGGATGAACCACAGCTGTCTTCCAACGCTCTGGATAATATGCATTATTCAGCGCGTTGTTGAACAGAGTGGTGTAGATGTCTATTGCCTCAATCGGTAAGTGTCTTAGTACAATGTTGGATATACCGTCGACACCTGCTGACTTCTTGTTCTTTATTGAATTGAAGATGAGCTGGAGTTCTACCTTCGTGATGAGCAAGGGACTTGGGCCCGTTCTCTCGGCGATTATAGCGTTTGCTAAGAAGTCGTCATCAAACCGGGTAAAACCACGGTTCTCGGATCGCCAATGCGAAATATCATTCCTCAGATAGAAGTGGTGAAGTAAGGCTCTGTTCTCCAGGTCGTGGTTTGGGCGAGTGCAAGCATTCACCTTATACACTTGCTGGAAAGCAGCACCCACTGTCTCCACTTTCTCCTGCGGATCTTCAATCACAAAGTAGTCATCGTCCAAGATGGCTTCCCCAGGATCAATTTGCGCTGTCAGGAGTACGTCTCTGTTCTCTATAGTTCTCTGGAGTTTTAGGCACGGAAGGTCGTTCTGATTGTTTTTTCTAAATATCTTATTGATTTGGGGAAACATACTCGGGTCGCTAGAATTAACGGCCCGAATTTTGTTGTCCCAAAACAAATTGAGAGAAAGTCTATAGTTTTCTTTAATCAGTTGGTTGATGTTTTTGATCGACGACTTCAGCGCCCTAATCTCCAGGTCGTGTGGGTCTGTGAAGCGTCTGTACAAGTTTTTCAGTCTTGTCAGTAGTCCACTTTTATGTCTGTGAAGTGCGTCTATAGTCGCGTTTCTGTAGACGTCGTTTTGGTCACGTTCCTTGTATTTCGGTATTGTCCGTTCCATCGTTCGTTTTATCGTTTCGTCCATCTGTTGTAGATGTTGGTCGATTTCATTGTTCGTTAAGTTTCTGTTATTTGGTGGGGCTATGTCACTCGAACGGAGTTCTCTCGCTAGGGCGTTGGTGAAACGAGGCCAGCGCATCTTACTGTAATTGTAAGAATGCGTTGGAACGTATTCATCCAACTCCACGCGCTCGTTCGGAATCTGAATTACAGCAGCGAGTCCGCAGTGGTCACTGTCGTACTCGACTGTCTGTAAGCAGTTTCGAGGGTGATTACCCACTTTGTCCGTTATTGTCAGTCTAGTATCGTACAGCAAAAGGTCCAGGAAGGAACCGCTCCTTGGGAACGATGGCCTTTCAGTAGCCAGCAGGTCGACACCATATTCAACACTGCAAAGATTCATCAAATTAAACAGATGATTACCTCTTGGATTATGAGTTTGATTTCCCCAATCTTCATGTTTGGCGTTCAAATCTCCGGCCATAACGAAGTAGTTTTCTTCCAAGCTCAGTTTTAGTACTCTGAAAAGAATCTCGAGCTCTGAAATAAAGATATTAGCCTGCGGAGCTTCAGCCGCATAAGCCGCAATCATATACATCCGCTTCCCTTGAGTGAGAGAGATGCATACGACGCAAACTTCTAGCGTCCTAAGCTTTCGCAAATCATTATTGTATATGACTTTATAATTATTGATGCCCCTACGTATGAAGATTGCAACACCGCCTCCTTGAGTAGAGCCGGGTCGATCCCTTCTTACGATATTGTAATTGTTGTTAGTCAGTTTATGTTTCTGGTTTAGCTTGGTTTCGCTAGCCATGAACACGGTGTGTGTGCCATTCGTTCCATCTCGTGGCCAGCAACGCCTTGAAATTCCTGCCTGACGAAATAAGAATTTGTTGTCGCGAAATCTTCTCGCATTTCAATTGCAGTGCGAAAAGAAAACATGCTTTTAAGGAATTTCAAGCCTTTTGCAACGTTAAGCCACATCAAATGCTGCACCCATCGCGAACACGATGGTTGTCCCTGCATATGGTTATCAAAAGACTTATTGAGCATCTTAATCACTTTTTTCGGAAAATTAGGGATTTTTTTTTCGTTCAAGGGGAAAAATAAGTGTTTTGGTGTCAGAAAAGGGGGATTTTGTTTTTGAAAACCTGGGAACACTGGTCGGAAGCCGGAAGACAGTGAGATATCGAACTTCGAAGGAAATTAAATTATCGCTCATAACTTTTTTTTCGCTCGTTCGTCCTTTTGGGTACACTTCTTCGTCATTTGATAATAATTTAATAACACTTCGTTTAATTTGCGGGTATCATGGTTTCGGGGGTATTTAATATATAGTGACAACATGAAAAAGTTAAAATGACACATCAGGGTTTAGCTTTATCCTTATATAATATCTTTAGGGGGCCAATTAAATCTCCTCCCAAGTGTCAGTCGGTGCAAATTTATTTTGAAAGAACGTGAACGACGAGTATAAAAAGGAATAAAAGGGTATTTCGAAATGTGTTGCGTATTTGTCGAAATAAAAAAAAACTTGTTGCCATGGCGTACCTACTGGCAATGTGTGTTGGTTGTCGCATTAACACGGAAGACAAGAGCTCGAATGCAATTCGTACTAAATGTGTGTTTTTTTCATCTTTCATTGGCACTGCCTTTTGTGAAGACACATTTTTTTCTTAAATAAGCCGTTTGAAATCGGCATGAAATCGTTTTTCCTTTATTTAATTTATAAACAGAATTAATCCACGCTAGAATACTTGTTGGCCAAAATCAGAAGAATTAAACGAACTTAATAAAAACAATCACATTTGTAATCAACACTTGAGCAAACAGGTAGGTAAGCAATTTAAGACACACTAGTCATTATAGCTCTCAAATTCAACCCTTAAGGGGGTTCACATTCAAACAAAATGATTATCAACATCGGTCGTGTTGGCGGATTTGTGTTATGTGAATACCGCTGGCCTTAATTCTTCGCGAACACACCCTGCACACAACAGCTTTTTGACAGACTGTGGTAGTGGTTTGACATTTCCAATTGTTTTTGTTTTAATAATCCACATTTTTTTTAATCTACCATTGATTTTAACAATTTCGACACATCTGGACACAAATGCTTTCGTTCGATATGTAATTTATGTCCCTTTGGTTTTATAGTTTGTTGGCCATTTTATTATATCATTTACAAGTTTCACCAATAACACCCTATCTTGAATCAAGTAACACAGAAAAGCAAATCACTTTAAATTGATTGTAATTATTGATTCGAAATTAGAATGCTGCTGCGGCAATACATCACACTTTAAATGATTGGGTTCTCAATTAGCTGCAAAATTGTCATATCTGTCATTCACGTCAATTTATTGGTGTTATTATAAAGCATTAGAAATAACAGTTTCGGGATGCTTTCAGTGGAATAGCAAATGAGTGCTACCTTTAAATGTGTCAGGGCATTTAACTCATTAAGATGGTCCTCAGAGAAATATAAATTAAGAATGTCTCAACATAAACAATCGCGGTAAAAAAACGGTCCTAATGCTGTACCATTTGGGACTTTGGGAGCCTTTTTTGGGAATTGGGTGGACATAATGCCGTTTTTTTAACTATTTGGGAGAGTCTTATATGTAGAATAGGATAGATGGATATATCATATATGTATAATTTTGAACAAGAGTTTTGCCAAGAGAGAATAAGGATCTGTCTCGTCATAAGCGTGCTTAATGGCATTCTCTGGGCTGTTTTCTCAGTTGGATCGGCTCTAATGCACCGGATAATTTCTATTTCCCTGATAAACTATTCACAGCCTGATTTTTCTTGTGGTTTGATGCTTTTAATTAAGAGTTTTCATTCCTTAAAAAATCATATCAGCTATCACAACTGCTTTGGAGTATACGTCACTATCGAGGAAGCAAAGTGACCAGTTAAAGATATCCTGCTGAGAGCTCGGCGGATTGTTTTGGCAAGAGAAATGTGGATACCAAATATGGTCAGATAATATAAGTCCAGGGGCATTAATACAATGACTTTTTTTATCAGCTGGTTAAACTCAGCAAAAAAACAAGAAAAATTGTGTACATTTAGGTACATTGTGCAGGTTGAACTTCCCCAGTTCAACAAGGTCCTTTGTACTCATACAACCTCGTTTTAATTATCTTATTACTGAGCGTCAAGTTTTTGTCCACGTTACACGCCTTTGAAACTCCTTCCCTCTTGCAATGAGGAGTACAAAAAGCGCGAAACAGTTTCGAAATTTAGTTTTCAATTATTCGGCAAATCATTGATTAGGTAGGGCCTCATTAATTTTTTTTATCTTTTTCTTTTGTATTATTTGTGAATATACATAATGCAACGTTAATTTTCCTTTTTTTCTTATTAGTTTAAATAAATTTAAAATCTAAATTAATTTAAAGGCTGCAAAACTTTATAAGACTATGTCTTACTTTGTAAGCGATTTTGAAATAAACAATAATAAACATTGAAATCGCCCATAAAAATAATTTTAGTGTGATAGTAAGGAATTTTTTGGATGGAGTCGGACATCTTGATTCTACGTTTTCATCTGTTGTTTCATAAAATGAAACTTGAGTTGCTCGAAAAGGGGATTTAACTGATAAATTCTCATAGAAATAGCGATGGACAAAAATGGTTCTTAACGTGATAAAAGCACTGGTGTGGGTACACAGTCTTTAACCACCTCAAGTGGTCGCTGAGTGTTGGGGACAAATGCTTGAAGTTGTCATCATTAACTTTTCACTTAGCAGTGATTCTACTGTGATAACTTTAACCAACGAGTGGCTAAGCAAAAGAAAAAGGCAAGGAACGTGAAGGGAAGACAGAGTTGATGACAGGTGTACCTCTTCGTTAGGGGCTTTAAAAAGAAGTGTCATGCTACCCAAGGTTTTATGCATAAAGTAGGTACATTTTTAAATGGAAAGGATGGGATATACACGGAGAGCTGTTCCATCGTACACTCTCCCCCCATTCATTTGTCGAAAGCATCTCGATTGTAAGGAGTTTTTGAGACCAATGTAATTTTAATCTATGTATACAAAAATCTAATGTTAATCTGATGAGGGCCCAATACTTTTGCACCAAGGACTGTTCGGCATCAAATTTACAGGTAGTAGTGCAGAAGAAGTTTGTACAAAATCAGCCAAGAAATGGCTTTGATAATAGTTTTTAAATTGTACAAAAAAATTAAAATTTCGTTCCAACGCACTAGCTGAACCAGCAAACGCTGTTTTTCCTTATAAATAAAATGAATCAAAATGAGTTCAATATTTGTGTAATATCTTCTTCAAATTTGTTGTAGTTGGTGGAGTAGCAACGCGTCAGGGTACAGCTAGTTATTTATTTGAGCATGAACAAAGAATCGTAACGTTTCGAATTTCACGACAGCAAGTTTGATATTGCATCTATTTATTATAATGTATTATCTACATTACATTCGTCGGAAGATCAAAGTTAAAGAATCAGTCAATTTCGAAAAGAAATTCAAACCTAAAATCGGTCTTAAGATCTGGGTAATTATTGTCAATGATGTGGTAAGACTATATTGATTGTATTGTTATTTTTGAATTTGAAATTTTTGAAATTTGACGCTTTATTCTGGTCGAAATTAAAAAAGACAGAATAATGCATATAATGATTACAATCAAAAAACTGACATAAAAGAACTCCACCCAAGAAAACACCAAACCTCAATCACCAAGCTCTAAAAAAGGATATTCAAATAACGTTATTCCAATCTCAATCAACGAAACAGAAAATCTGTATTAAAAATCAGCGACAGAGGTCACCTGCTGAATCAAGTTGAATTAAAACATCCCAAAGAGAATTAAGAATGTTAAATATCTATTTATATTTTTAACCTCAGCAATCTACATTGTCCTTCTCTCATCCTTAGTTACGGAAATCGTAAAGATTTTTTTGTCTTATTCGATCTCGAGTTGGGTGTTTTTTGTTTTTCTCCCATTTAAATAAAATTTTATTCAATTTTCCGTCTTTATATCTTAAAAATGGTATCTGCATTTGTATCGCTTCATATCCTTCCTTAAATAAACGACAACGATTGGGTACATCCTCTTCAAAAAAAAAAAAAGTAAAATACACAGAAATATACCAAACATAAGAACTAAGAACCTGGGTTTCAAGCGATAAGACCATGAAGTGTTATAAATTTGAATATTCATGAAACGTTTTAGTTTTGTGTGATCTGAAGGTCCTTCTTCATGTCCATTATTTGCATATTTATTCGGGTGAAATTGCAAGTTGTAGAGATTTTTGCTTCATTCATTTCAGATGTAGCGAGGCGAGGGTGTGTGTTTGAAGGGCAGTAATCCTTTATATAATTAATTTTATTATTCCTTCGAGGGATACTGTTTCGGATGGGTGTAATAGCTTTTTCTATTGTCTTTAACCTAGTCGTATTATTTTTTTCATGTGTGAACTTAATTATGCTTTCGAAGTGGTCATAAATTATGACCATCAATATTTGGGCCTCTTTTTGGAATATGTGAATAGGTGGTTTTTGTGGTTGAATTTCCTAACGACCTTTGGGAAGGGAAGAAACACTACAACTTTATATGGGGTTGAATTGTGGTTTAAGGAAGGGCCAGTCAGTACTTAATGTATCTTGACCTAATAGAATAAGAAGTTATAAAGTGAAGGTTAGAAGCTGTGTCGAATATTACAAAGGTTAAAGCTAAGGTGAAGAAGAAAATAATATTAAATCGACTGACTTTGATTAAAAGAAATATGTTTACTGATTGATTCTTTCAGAAAAAATGACCTTAAAATTGAAACTGGTAGTGTTATATTATCTATTGTCAAGGAATAATAAATAATGAAGTCTTGTAGGTACCAATGACCTAAAACACATCATCATTTAGGCTTTAGGGGAAGGGACAAAGTATCACAGGTTGAAAGTTATAAATTTTTAAATCGACATTACTGTTTTCACGCCAATCCAATGGAACCATTTTTCAAGCAGTCAACTAAAGTAATGACCATGCTATCGTGTGTTTATTATATTATTTATCGCAGGTGGCCATGGTTCAGAGGATAGAGTAGTGGATTGCTAAGCCGAACGCTACGGGTTCAAACCCCAGCTTCAGCAGCATTCTTTTTCTACAAAAATCGCCAGCTTATCTGAGGCCACCTGTGCGATAACATGAGACAATACAAATCTAAGTCTCCTCCTCTGAACCACGTAGGTTTCTGTTATGTGTGCTTTCTTTCTATGTGTCTATCTGTCTCTCTCTGTTGTATGTCTTGTTCTGTCCCAGCCGATGGTCTCAGTCACCAGTGCTGCTATGTGTCTGTAGTTCGTAACATTTATGTGCGAAGTACTGTGAAATGTAATGTAATGTAATGTATATTATTTATTTACTCAAATGTGAAACAATACTAAGAGGTTGTTATAATCTTCATTGTGAAACTTCAGATATTACAAACATATACTTTTGCACAAGGATCTCAATTGTGTCTGCTTTTTGTTTACGTTTACTCTTCGATATTTCGTTTTTTCGCTCGTTTATTATTTGAACTTTTAAAATCCCTGTTGGTATTTTCAACCAAGCATATATGGCGATGTCAAGGATATGAGGTAAAACTTGTTTACAGGTTTATTTGTTTTAATAAAATAAAAGTTTGAATTAGTTTTGAATTGCGCTGTCATTTCGAAGTATGAAATTTATTTATTTATGTTCGATTTAGTTGAAGGCCATTTATTTGAACTTTAATACAATAAAAACGAAAATGATCATACTCCAAACTCAGAAAGCACGATATGATTTGTTTTGAGTAGAGTTAGTCAAATGGTGCGGACTTTTTCTATCTATTGTCTCGTGCACACATTGTAAGTGCCTCCAAGAGGAGAAAACGTACTGAAATGTTTTTGTTTTGCTTACAACGACTTCCTCAAAATCAAAGGCATACTTTGTTCCTCATTTAAAACGAAGTCTTGAAACAGGTACACTGAACTTTCTTTTTTCGTAGCCCTTCTGTTTATTTTCTTTTTTTCTCAAGCCATCAATGCTGTAAGCAGTTGCAGGTTCCCATACCCTTAACTAGGTAAGTATGGTGTCCTCTTGGATACATTAACCTACTTCTGTCTCGATAAATTATTCATGATGAAAGCCTTATCCATATCATACGTTGGTCCTTTGTCACATATTATATATGTAACTACGAAGATAAATAATATTCTTGCGACTCTGTGTGTAGGTATAGTATTTCCTCTGTTCCAGGCACAGTATAACGGTACGCACTGGGTATGTTGATAAATTAAAAATTCTTGTTTAAATCTGGCACTCAACTCAACCGACTGACTGATGCGAATGTCCAAAATTGAAACTGACGTAACCAAACTGCCACTCGGTTGCTTTGCATCGTTGTCGTTGTCCTTTCTTGTGCTGTTTTGGTCTGTCGGGTCCTGGTCGAATGGATGCAAATTGTATAGAGGAGCTCTTCTTCATTGGCCATCTTCACGTAAGATTAAACCAAAACAAAATCACCACGTGTCTAAGTCCATGTCTCTGTGTCACTTTGCTATCTCTCCTAGGCACATGAAAACAAATTCAAAATAAATAAAGATAGTCTAAGAGCCGCTGAAGGCCGACCTTCACCGAACTGTTAACCGGCTGAAACTTTTTTTTATGAAATTTAGTTTGAAAACATATATGAATATGATAGCTTGCCTAACGAAAAGTGTGCCAGGCTATATTAAATTTGACTTTATATTTTAATCAATAACTAACTCCTCCTTCACCCATATGTTAAAATAAAACGTTGTGCCACATAGCCATATGTGTAAGTAGGCTTGAGACAAGAAAAAAATTGTATGGGAGAGGGGGGCCTATTCCCCCCGTTTAGTCAGGAGGGGCAGTTTTCTGAAAAATTGGCTTATTTTTAAAAAAAAATATTAAAAATCAACGGCTTCATCTGCAACAACGTGTTATACCTTTCTGCAAAGCCAAAAACTTAGGCTTTCATTTTGTATTTAAATTTGATTGTTTTAAATAATTGTTTTAGAAAAATTAATTTTCAAACTTAAAATTTTGAAAAAAAAAAAATTTCTTAAATTTCGAACTAATTTTTTCAAAATTTTATGTTAGTAAGTACTAATTTTGTTTTCAATATTCAATGCTGTTTTTAATTTTTAGTCGAACACAGTAAACCGGATTGAAAAATACCTTGCCATTGTCGAGAAATAAAGAAAAAACCAAAATCACTTTTTGCTTTAAAAAAAAACTTTTTTATTTTTACGTTACTGTTTTTTATATTCAAAATTATTAACAGAATTGAATGTTGAAAGCAAAATAAGTTCTTAATCACATAAAATTTTGAAAAAAAATTAACTAAAAATTTAACAAAATTTTTTTTTTTGCAAAATTTTGAGTTTGAAAATTATTTTTTCTAAAACTATTATTTAAAACAACTAAATTTAAATACAAAATGAAAGCCTAAGTTTTTGGCTTTGCAGAAAGGTATAACACGTTGTTGTAGATGAAGCCGTTGATTTTTAATATTTTTTTTTTAAATAAGCCAATTTTTCAGAAAACTGCCCCTCCTGGCTAAACGGGGGGAATAGGCCCCCCTCTCCCATACAATTTTTTTCTTGTCTCAAGCCTACTTACACATATGGCTATGTAGCACAACGTTTTATTTTAACATATGGGTGAAGGAGGAGTTAGTTATTGATTAAAATAAAGTTAAATTTAATATAGCCTGGCACACTTTTCGTTAGGCAAGCTATCATATTCATATATGTTTTCAAACCAAATTTCATAAAAAAAAGTTTCAGCCGGTTAACAGTTCGGTGAAGGTCGGTCTTCAGCGGCTCTCCTACTAAGATTATCTCGAAGATATTCTGTAAAGCATAGATATTTCTAAACGACTTTTCAAGCATATACACCAAGGTACACATAAAGAAGAAGAAATCACAAAATTTTTGAATACCTACGTCTAGACTTACCTTCCTATTGCTATTTTATTTTAGAAAATTGTCAAGTTGTTTCAAGATGAAGCAGTGGCGTAGATAGCTTTTCGCTATGGGGGGGGGGATGGATCTAGTTCGCTCATTTTTACTTCCGACATCTATGCTAATATATGAAGCTGAAGAGTTTGTATGTTTGTTTGAACGCGCTTATCTCAGAAACTACTGGTTCGAATTGTAATTGAGTTCAATAGTCCATTAATCGAGGAAGATTTAGGCTACATAACATTAAACTACGACCAATAGGAGCGAAGAATCAGTGGAAAATGTGGAAAAAACGGCAAGAAAGTATTAATTTTTTGGCTGTTTGAACGCGCTGATCTCAGGAACTGCTTAATGAAATTGAAAAATTCTTCTTGTATTGAATAGTCCATTTATCGAGGAAGGCTTTAAGCTATACAAAGTTACGCTGCGATTAATAAGAGCAAAGCATCAGTGTAAAGTCTTACTAAAACGGAGAAAATAATACATATTTGAAGGCTTCGAGTTAAGAAGAATTTTGACTTAGGGAGAGTCGACTAATATACAATTTTAAAATAACTTCGCAACCAAATTCATGCGCATGATGCACAAGTCGAAACGCACCTCTGGCCGGAGTACGAGGGAGAGACGGACAAAGTCGCGGGCAACTGCTAGCATAGAATATATGCAAAAGTTTTGGATGTTTGTCTGTCTTTCTGTAAACGCACCTGCAGCCTTAACCACTGGTCCGATTGACTTAAATCTTGAAAATTAGAGGTTTGACCGAATTCGCGTTGTTGTTTTTTTTTCAATTTTTTTTGGCCAAAACCAAAATTTTCAATTTTCCCAAAAACGATTTCTTTTAAACTTCCTCCAAAACGGTACCTCTCATAGAATCGTTTTTTTTTCTTATACAATTTTTTCGAAAAACAAAAGCCTGATCAGCGTACTTTTTTCTGAAAGTATCTATGTATAAATAATATTTTGTTTTCAAAGAAATTTAATTTTTTTTTTGTATTTTTTAAAAACCTTTTTAAACTTTTTTTCAAAATTCTATATCTCGAAATCGGATCAATAGTTAAAATCGAAAATCACTTAGAAAATGTAAATTTACATATTCTTGAATACTGCATACCCAAATTAATTTTAAGAAATGTTCGAAAAATTGTATATATAAAAAATTAATTAAAAAAAAAACCACTTCAAATAACTCGCACAAATAACTCGCAAAATAACGACGAATGATTGTCAATCTGCCGCTTGTGGCTTGTGTAAGGCATGCTTTATGTAATGAGTAATAGCGCATTTTGCTTTTTGGTTAAAATGAATTAGTGTGGGTTATTACCGGTAGGATTCGCGTTAACTTCACCGCAGTTGTGCGAACATTTGTGTTCGTGTGGATGAGTGTGTTGCGTGTTTGGGGCGGTTTCTTACACCAAATTAACAATGTGACACGGTGAGAAGAAATCTAAATACCTTTCAATTTTTGTGCCGGTCTGGGCTTTTGTGGAAAGCTGGATGGAAGCTCGTTTTCTTGCACGTTTACCTATTATCAATTGGTGAGAGACGTTAAAAAATACTTTTTAAAAATCGATATAAAAAAGAAATTCAAAATATTAGGTGATTTATCGAAGTATTAATTTCTTTCAGATGAAGTTGACTTTGTGTTTTCCCCGTACACTGTAGGTATAGAATGTACAATTTACAATGCCTCTAGGAATCCTGTGAATACTAATAAGTAGGGCAACCAAAAATATGCTCGAGCATGTTTTTTTTGGAACGTCGAATTTGACAATTGATAAGATAGAAATACGTTTCATGAAAAAACAAACATTTTGGACCCTATTCGTTAGAGCATATTTTAGCATATTTTGTTATAAATGCATTATTTTTGCATATTTTGCTTTAAAATGCATATTTTGGCATATTTCATTATTATTTGTAATTTTTGTCGCAAAAATTTTAACAAATATTTTTTTTTTTTAATTATTCTGGTTTATATTTTTGATTTTTGGTATTTATTTAGCTTTTTATGTTTTTTTTTTTTTTGTTCTTTTATTTTTCTCTAAAGATATTTTGACCTCTGTTTTTTTTTTTTTTTTGACAAGTCAATAGGTAAACTATAAAAAAAAACACGAAATTTAAGATTTTTTGCTATTTCAAAATTTTTTAGAGCATATTTAAAGAGCATATAATTGGCTTTTTAGAGCATATTTAAAGCACTATAAATGGTTTTTATAGAGCATATTTTTGGTTGCCCTACTAATAAGACTTGATCCATTTAGGAAGTAGGTACTAACTTGCAGAGGGCGTTTTTTTTAACTTATTTGACATGACTGGTTATGTTGAACAATTATGGATCCCAATGGGAGGGGATATATCCCCCTGATCCCCCCCTATCTACGCCACTGAGATGAAGATTATGCTTGAATTGGTCCTTTCGACTTTGCTGTAAGGTGGCACCTGTGATGTTTCTGCAGAGTTTAAAGTTTGAAAATGTTGTCTTTTGTAGAAAATACATAAAGATACGATAATTTTCATATACTCGTATATTTGTGACATAAACTCTTGAGTTCAAAACCCGATGCTCACTTTGAGTTAAACTACTATACATTGGCTTCACAAATTCATAAATATGTATTTGTTTGGATAATGGAAGATTGTGGTCGAGAAGTAAACCACACTCTTTATATTCGGACTGTGATAATTAATATAGATTAAGAACAAAGCAATAAAGTCTACAAGAAAAAAAAACAATTCATTATTATTAATTTATCTTTTGTTGAAGATTATTTCCGCCAAAGCAACAGGAATTTGAAATTGAATACTTATAATTAATTGCTTAAAATCGTTGGAGCTGTTTTCTTTATTACTAGTTGACCCAGGTCTAGATATTCTAGTGCATTAATTGTTCATTTAAAAGGGTTCGCCTTCACATTCAAAAACATGTTTATAAACTTGTTGTTTTGGCGGAGTTGTGAACATCACTGTGCATCTAACTTAATTCTTAATGACACTGCTGACATTTCTTCGCGAACATACCCTGCACACAGCAGCTGTTGACCACCTCTGTGGTTTGATATTTGTTTTCAACCTCACTTTTCTTTATTTTAATTTAATGTTTTCAACAATTTCGGTACAGAATATTTAAATAACATAAAGTCACTCTGCACAAAAAAGCTATAATTTGATATGTAGTTTATACGCTCCTTTGGTTTTTGTATGCCGCATTAAATGGGCCATAAAAATAGTTTTAGCCATTTTATTATATAACTAGCTGTTGCCCGCCACGTTGTTACTTGTTTGGGTATCTTGAATCGTTTACGCAGCGCACGTAACGTAATTTTGCAGGTTTTTGCAAAATGTCTCACTGATACTTCGCTCTTATTGGTCGCAGCGTTATGTTGTAGACTGTAGAGCCTAAAGCCTTCAACGATGGACCATCCTGAGATCGGTGCATAACGACTGCCCGGAAAGTAGAGTCCCGGATAACGATTGCCCGGAAAATTTTTGCTTGCGGGATTTCGATTTACTACTATTTGGAAAAAAAAATGGTACTATTTTTTTCCGGGACTATTTTGGAAATTTATTCCGAAATTACTATTTCGTATTGGAATGTATGATATGCAAAATTGTTGTTTTTTAATTTAGTTATTTTTGATTTTAGGTTGAGACCAATAATTTTCTTTGAATTGTTTATGTTTTGAGGAACAATTTTTTGGACGGAAAAAAAATGTAGATATACATGATGTTCGGCAAAAATGTTTGGGATTTTGTTGTTAACAAATATCTAGAACATTGCATACAGCTTAGGTTAGGTTAGGTTAGGTTATATGGGCTGACAGTTGATTTTGTTACCGTCACACTTAGATCAATGTAGATCCATTGTGATACCCTGAAGTGTTGTAACTTCTGAAAAGATGATTTAACCTATGAATTCTATGGTTGATCGAGCCATTTGGTGGACTTGATAAAGTTCAATAGGCGATTGCCTGGGAGTTCAGATAGTTCTTCTAGTTCATTGAAGAAATAGTTGCCTAAGAATTTTGATCTGGTACGGCAGAGTGCTGGACAGTGGCATAGAAAGTGAGCCGTGTTTTCGTGCTCATCCTCATCGCCGCAGCCTCTGCATATGTCGTCCGTACTAAGCCCCATCTTCTTTTTGTGGTAGCCAAGTAGGTTATGTCCCGTTATCACACTTATGAGGGATCTTAGGGACGGTTTTTTGAGAAGTAAAATCTTTTTGGATTTTTCCTTGTCATAATGAGGCCAGAGTTTCCTGGTGTTACCGCAGGTTTCTAGTAGGTTCCATCTATCATTTGCTTTTTGAATGATGTTATTACTAATGTTTCTCTTTAGTTCGCATTGAGGGATTCTGATGTTGTGGTCTATGAGAGAGGGATCAAGTACCGAGCCTTCTCTTGCAAGCTCATCCGCTTTTTCATTTCCTGGCACACCACTGTGACCGGGAACCCAGCAGAGTCTTACGTTGTGCTGCATACCAAGAACCCTTAGCTCTTCGCAACAGCAAGAAACAAGCTTTGACTTGATTTGCGTGGCAGAGATCGCTTTTATTGCTGCTTGGCTATCAATGAAAAAGGTGATATCAGCGTGTGGTATCGCCATCATGGATATTTGATTAGCAGCGTTTTTCACTGCCAAGATCTCAGCTTGGAAGACGCTGCAATGGTCAGGAAGTTTGAATGAACTGGCAAGGCTAAGATTTTCTGAGTAGAAACCTGCCCCTACCCCAGTAGTCATTTTCGAACCATCGGTGAAGATGGTAAGATTCGATTCGTTAGTGTAGGGTACACTGTTTTCCCAGTCCTCTCTATTAGGGAAGCTGGTAGTGAAGTTTTTATTGAAGTCTAGATAAGGGGTCATGTAATCAGTACGAACGTTATTGCCAACGTATTTTGTAAGGATCGTGGTATGGCCGTGTTGACTAGATCTCCAAATATCGGTCTGACTAAGTCGGAGAGCGCTGTTTGCTGCTGATTCTTGTGCAAATAGGTCTATAGGGATGAGATTTAGGATCGCTTCGAGACCCGCTGTTGGGGTAGTCCTCATCACCCCCGTAGTGCTAATGCATGCCATTCTTTGTACTTTGGTGAGGGTTTTTAAGTTCGTGGATTTCTCCAGAGCTTGCCACCAAACCAAACTGCCATAAGTTAGAATGGGTCTAACAATGGCTGTGTACATCCACATGATTATCTTTGGATTTGGCCCCCAGTTTCTTCCCAGAATCCTGTTACACGAGTAGAGCGCAATCATGGCTTTCTTGTATCTTTCCTGTATGTTTAGACCCCAGTTGAGTTTCTTGTCCAAGATAACTCCAAGGTATCTTGCTTTTTCTGAAACTATAAGTGGGGTGTTGTCAATTTTTGGTATCTCAAAAGAAGGTATTTTCCTTCTGTTGGTGAAAAGTACCAGTTCTGTTTTCAGGGGGTTAACCTTCAGACCGCATTTCTTGGTCCAGTTATTGACCATAGTTAATGCGCCTTCTAGTTGTTCGCTTACAGTGGTCAGGTATTTACCCGTCGCTAGAAGCGCTAAGTCGTCGGCATAGGCTATAATTCTGACACCGCTGTTTTTGAGTTTGATGAGAATTTCATTCATCACCAAAGTCCAGAGGAGGGGTGAGAGGATTCCGCCTTGTGGAGTCCCTCTAGATGTGTACATCTTTATATCAGAGTTACCTAGTACGCAATGGATTTGTCTGCTTTTCAACATACACGTAATCCATTTTATAAGTGTAGGTTCTATTTTAAGATCAGTGAGAGCTTTTTCGATGGCACTGTTGTGGACATTGTTGAATGCTTGCATACAGCTTAAACAACAATTGGATGACGCACGCCGCAAAAACTGGCTTAAGGACATAGAATCACACTGGAACAAGTTCAAATTTTTTAGCCATTTAATTGAATGAGTATCACAGAACCATTTTTCTCAAACATTATTACTAACAATTTAAGATCACATCTCTTTTTGAATTATTCTTCGTTCTTAAAATAACGTTTTATCCTTCAGAGGAAGAGAAGACATATCTTTTATAAACAATCAAATAAAATACAAAGTTATAGTTTAAAATTCTCTTGAACTTTAAACTATTACTTTGTATTTTATTTAATTGTTTATAAACAAATTAAATGAAGGTTTAAAGTGAAAAGTCACGCAAATTTTGCACTTTAAACCTTCATTTAATTTGTTTATAAACAACTAGCCGACACTGACAACTTCGTCTCGCCACACTTCAGAGCAACTCGTAAATAATTGTTACTAACACAGGTATTGTTAAAATTTGTTTTTACCAAGCCTATACCTACAGTGAAAATTTATATAAATGCATTGAGGATTGAGCGGATTAAGAGTCTCTACCCGACATACAAACACACCAACGCACTTTAAATTCTATGCAAAAGCTTGATATTAGGTGTTGAAGTTCTTTGTGCTCTCGCAGAGTTTTCCGACTTACCTATCCAAGATTTTCCAGTTTTCCATTTAAAACCAATGGACCTACAATAACGTGGAATTTTCGGTTTGAAAACCAATGAGTTTTCCGAGTTTTTCATCGACAATTTTCTGCTTTCCATTCGAAAACCCATTTTGAAATTTTCCAGTTTTTCATTTGAAAACCAATGCACCTACAGTTTAATGTAATTTTCCCTTTGGAAACCAATGAGTTTTCCGAGTTTTTCATCAAGAACTTTCTTTTTTCCATTCGAAAACCCATTTTTAAATTATCCAGTTTTCCATTTGAAAACCAATGCACCTTCAATTACGTGCAACTGTCCCAAAATGAGTTTTCCGAGTTTTTCATCAAGAATTTTCAGTTTTTCATTTGAAAACCAATGCACCTACAGTTACTTGCAATTTTTCCTTTGGAAAGCAATAAGTTTTCCAAGCTATTCATAAAAAACTT
Organism: Sphaerophoria taeniata; assembly: GCA_943590905.1. Lineage (NCBI taxonomy): Eukaryota > Metazoa > Arthropoda > Insecta > Diptera > Syrphidae > Sphaerophoria > Sphaerophoria taeniata. Next base: position 59,628,437 of record OX016541.1, on the reverse strand, counting down.
TCTATTTTCCATTTGAAACCCAATTTTGAAATTTTTCAATTTTCTATTTCAAAACCAATGCACTTACAGTTACATGCAATTTTCTCTTTGAAAACCAATATTAATAATGCGAAATTTTCATGCACAGGGATTGGAAACTAAAATCCATGCTTTTTTTGAATATCGATGTTAAAATTTTCTTATGTAAAGAAAGTCGTGCCCAAGAATTCGCGTGTAAACATTGTCTTGATGCTAAAGTAGGAGTTCAGCCTTAAATATACAATAGAAGAATGAATAAAATGAAACGAAATGAAATGAAATGAAATGAAGAATAGAGAGCCGTTTCAAAAAATTGATGTCGGCTGTCAGTTTTTTGAAATTCAAAACAAAATTTTCGAGTAAGTTCATTAAAATCAATGTTTTTTCCTTTTAATAATTATTTCTTTTACTTTCAGAATATCCTACTGCACATTCAGTGCACCGAAGAATGATTCGGCTACATTTATAAGGTTAGACATTTGTTTGTTTGTTAGTTTATCGACTACAAACATACAACCGACAAACAAACAAAAGTCTTACTTTATATATTAGTATAGATATAGATTAAATAAAATACAAAGTTATAGTTTTAAATTCGTGCGAATTTTAAACTATAACTTTGTATTTTATTTAATTGTTTATAAACACAAAAAAATTATCAGCGTGTCCCCTCCCTAGCAAGTGATATCTGGAACTGACTGATTTCCTAAAAAAGCAACTGCTTATATAGAAATATTTGAACGAAAAATTGAAATGCTTCGTTCTCCATGATTCTCAGCGTTTGGTGTCTCTTAAAATTTCTGTTTTTCAAAAAGGGTGTGGCCTAATTCAGGGTTGTAAGAAAAATCGAAAAAGGTATCAGATTTCGATCTCCTTAATTCTCAAAACTTTGAGTGACTACAATAGTAGTGCGGGAAAGTGTTTTTCGGGCAATCGCAATCCGGGAAATCGTTATCCGGGAAGTTGATTTCAGAGAAAACGACCCAACCCTCCTGAGATAACCGCGTTCAAATAAACAAACTCTTCAGCTCTAGTGCATTATAGTGAGTGACTTCGAAAAACTTACTAAACAAATACAACATATCAATGTATATTAAAAAAAGGGGGAAACTGTCTTCAAATGCATTAAATAAAACTTTTTAAGAAAATACCAATTTATTTAAGCGGGTTCACATTCAACAACTTCTGTCTGTCGTTTTGGCGGAACACTTGTATTGTGAACACCATTGTGAACCCACCTTAATTTTTAGTGACATTTCTGATGGCATCCTGCAAACAACAGCTGTTAAACACCACCTCGGTTTGACATTTCCAATTGTTTTTGTAAGTTGAGTAATTAAGTTAAACAAAGTTTTGCCTGTAGGAGATGAACTGATTATTATCTACGCGATTATGCTGCTTTGAAGCGACCGGACCTTTGATTGCAATATCGCCCGCGTAATGAAGAAGTTGGTGCATTTGCTCAACACTTCATGTTTTACCAAAATCTTGTTTACCAAATTTGTTTCGAATCCACTTAAGTAAAAAATCGTTTTCCATTGTGTTCTTAATTATGTAGTTAGTTTTGGTTTCATCGATTCGTACCGTCTTCAAATGTTAAAGGAAATTATCCATAAATTTATCAGCCTAATAGTTCAGTTACTTTTAGAAAGAATTTGCTTCGTTTCATGCTAAGATTTTTTTCTAAATTTACTAGGTAATAACTTTTTCCAGCTTTTGAAATATTTAAACTACATTATTAGCCGCGTTTTATTATCCTCACTAACCCATATGGGTTTATTTTTTGTACACAAAACAAAAACAATCTGAAACCCCGATAGCTATCGGGGTTTATTTTGTAACTCAAAAACTTTGTTCTAAATATGGCGGATAGATGGCGAGTGTGAGACAAAAAAGAAGTTATTGTAGAAAGATTTATTAATTTCAGCCATATTCATAACAAATTACGCGTATTCCAATCTTAGCCACAGTTTTATAATGCCAAAGGATAAGAGTCAATCCAATAAATTAATAAAAACAAGTTGTTTGTGGAAAAACAAAATAAAATTTTACTCTGGGTTGCGTCTCGGATAAAAAAATAGCTTAAACTTTTACCTTTTTAACCCAGATCGTTTTATTATGATGGGGTAACCCATATGGGTTAGTGAGGATAATAAAACGCGGCTATTGTTGTTTGAAAATCCTTTGAACACAAATTAATAACGATATTGATTTTTTGCAGAATAAACAGTTTTATTCTAAAAACAAAACAAAATAATAAAAAACTGAAATTTATTTTTCAAAGTAACAATAAAATAACGATTGCAGATTAATGCCCCGCAGTAAAATTTGTCAGTAAAAAGATTGCAACTATTGCAAATACCAATCAGAGCAGACATGTAAATATGTCATTTCAAATAAACCTAATGCCACAATTCCTCTTTTCTATTCTCACTTTGTTTTATTATAACTCTTTCTCGATGCGGTAATCATTCACTTGTCAGTTTGTTACTGGTTGTTTACTTTTATCACAGCATCCTATGTTCATTTATACAGGGTGATTCACGAGCGTTGTGCCAAAAAGCTAGAGCGTGTAGGTTGAGTTGAGACAAGAAAAAAATCGTATGGGAGGGGGGGGGGGTCTATTCCCCCCCGTTTAGCCGGGAGGGGCAATTTTCTGAAAAATTGACTTATTTTGTAAAAAAAAAAATATTTAAAATCAACGGCTTAGTTTACAACACCGTGCTATACCTTTCTGAAAAGCTAAAAACTTCTTCTTTCACTTTGTTTTTAAAATAAATAGTTTTAACGAACAGTTTAAAAAAATAAATTTTCAAACTCAAAATTTTCAAAAAAAAAGCCAAAAAAAAAATTTTTAACTCATTTTTTTCAAAATTTTATGTAATTAAGTACTAATTTTGTTTTAAAATTTCAATGTCTTTGTTAATTTTTAGTCGAAAAGAGAAAACCGGATGCAAAAATGTCTTTTCGTTTTTGAGAAATTAAAAAAAAAAACCAAAACCACTTTTTTCTAAGAAAATCTTTGTTTTTATTTTTACCTATCTGGACTTTTAGTTTAATTTATTAGTTTAATATACAAATTTAATTTTTTGTAATTGGAGTTTTATGACGACTTAATAAAGTAGAAAAGTATTGGATTTTCAATGGATTAACCATTTTATTCATTGATAACGTCTGAAAACTGACCTGCAATTTTTTCTTACTATACCTGGGGCCGCGGCCACTCGCCGGCGAAGGGTTCTACCTGCTGGGGGCTTAAGATAATTAAACCGCAATTTTTCTTGAATGAAAAAACAATTAACAACCTTAAGGTTAATAAAAGGCATCGCATATTTACTTAACAACCATTTACAATTAAAATATTAATTCATCAACACATAACAATAACAAACTCATATGTTCGAGAAGAGTTAGCGGACAGGAACTTCTGCTACGGTTTAACTTGTTGTCGAGATCGGGAAGCCGAAAGACTCTACGCTGAAAGATATCCCAATAGATGGCGCCCAAGTCGTAGCATGTTTTCAAGAATCCGCCGACGAGAGCACGGAGAGCTAGAAGTGAAAGGTCAATGGCAGACGTTTTCAATGAACAAAATGATTAATCCAGGGAAAATCCAATACTTTTCTACTTTATTGAGTCCTCATAAAACTCCAATTACAAAAAATTAAATTTATAAATTAAACTAGTAAATTATACTAAAAGTCCAGATAGGTAAAAATAAAAACAAAGATTTTCTTAGAAAAAAGTGGTTTCGGTTTTTTCTTAATTTCTCAAAAACGAAAAGACATTTTTGCATCCGGTTTTCTGTTTTCGACTAAAAATTAACAAAGACATTGAAATTTTAAAACAAAATTAGTACTTAATTGCATAAAATTTTGAAAAAAATTAGTTCAAAAATTTTTTTTTGGCTTTTTTTTTGAAAATTTTGAGTTTGAAAATTTATTTTTTTAAAACTATTCGTTAAAACAATTTAATTTAAAAACAAAGTGAAGGAAGAAGTTTTTGGCTTTTCAGAAAGGTATAGCACGGTGTTGTAAACGAAGCCGTTGATTTTTAATATTTTTTTAAACAAAATAAGTCAATTTTTCAGAAAATTGCCCTTCCCGGCTAAACGGGGGGGAATAGACCCCCCCCCCTCCCATACGATTTTTTTCTTGTCTCAACTCAACCTACACGCTCTAGCTTTTTGGCACAACGCTCGTGAATCACCCTGTATATGAACAAAAAAATTCGATATCATGTTGCCTGCACTCCTGCACACAGCTTTCCCATTCAAACCAAAAAAAGGAAACAAAATAAAAACAGAGTGACGAGTATGGAACAATATTTCAAATTTTTCTATATTTTATCATGGTGACACATCCTCCCCTCAAATAAATCATCCAAGCTAGATACACCTCCATTTGCATTCGGCTCATTCATTTCTCTTACTTTGCATCTTTTTTTTCTACTTTCCTAATTTTTTTTTTTGCTCTTGTCGGAGATCCTCTGCTTGCCCTTGTTTGCAATCGCGAAAACCTTTTACCCCTTTAAATGATTTAGAATTTCCGCTTCCCGAACGGGCCGGGTGATAAAATACAGCAGCTTCTTTTTACTCGTAATTTTTTTGCAACTACTTTTTCGAATTGAAACTAACAAATTTCATAAATTTGTTTGTTAAAGCTCCTCTTTAAGATGGCAAGTTGGGGCGTAACGGTTGCCATCTCACTTTTTGTAGTTCTCTGATTTTTTGAAAATCATTGAGACATTGCGTTCATAAATTCAAAAGACCTAATGGAAAATGGTTTAGAAACTCAATGATATAATATATTTGAATATAAAATAGAATTTTAATAAAAAAAATAGTTGATTTTTTCGAGAGCTATTACTTAATTATAATTATTTAATAAAATATAAATTATAAAATTTTTAATATGACAAAGCGAAAATTAAACCATTACTTTTCTATCTCACTGAAAAGGCAATTAAGAGAATTCAATCATACAACTACCACGAAAACCCTCTGATAAAAAAAATATATTCAGATAATATAAATTTTACATTAGAAGAAAAATATTATGTTTCCCCCATAAGCATAGCAAATCCCACCTCCACTACACTTACTCAACTCAACCACAACGAATACCTCTCTGACTTCTTCAAAAAAAGCAACCCTATCATATACAGAGGCTAAGACTATTTATATTATTATTATATAAAAATAAACTAAAAATTCTTTACTATTCTTATAATACAATATGTTACTTAAAAAAAAAATTAAACTCTTAATGTTTCAATTGAAAAATAATTTATTGTTAAGTTCCTATTGAGGATTTGTGCTAATGTCATTTCATTACTGAATTGACAAACGCACGTTAGCTTTTAGTATTATTTTTATTACTTTTACTTTTTTTTCTTAGTTTTAAGTTGTATACAGGGTGATTCACGAGCGTTGTGCCAAAAAGCTTGAGCGTGTAGGTTGAGTTGAGACAAGAAAAAAATCGTATGGGAGGGGGGGGGGGGTCTATTCCCCCCGTTTAGCCGGGAGGGGCAATTTTCTGAAAAATTGACTTATTTTGTTTAAAAAAATATTAAAAATCAACGGCTTTGTTTACAAAACCGTGCTATACCTTTCTGAAAAGCCAAAAACTTCTTCTTTCACATTAATTTTAAATTAAATTGTTTTAACGAATAGTTTAAAAAAAAAATTTCAAACTCAAAATTTTCAAAAAGAAAGCAAAAAAAACATTTTTGAACTTATTTTCTTCAAAATTTTATGTAATTAAGTACTAATTTTGTTTTAAAAATTCAATGTGTTTGTAAATTTTTAGTCGAAAACAGAAAACCGGATGCAAAATTGTCTTTTCGTTTTTGAGAAATTAAGAAAAAACCAAAACTACTTTTTTCTAAAAAAAATCTTTGTTTTTATTTTTACCTATCTGGACTTTTAGTTTTTTTTATTAGTTTAATTTATAAATTAAATTTTTTGTGATTGGAGTTTTATGAGGTTTTGGTTTTTTCTAAATTTCTCAAAAACGAAAAGACATTTTTGCATCCAGTTTTCTGTTTTCGACTAAAAATTAACAAACACATTGAATTTTGAAAACAAAATTAGTACTTAATTACATAAAATTTTGAAAAAAATAAGTTCAAAAATGTTTTTTTTGTTTTTTTTTTGAAAATTTTGTGTTTGAAATTTTTTTTTTTTAAACTATTCGTTAAAACAATTAAATTTAAAATTAAAGTGAAAGAAGAAGTTTTTGGCTTTTCAGAAAAGTATAGCACGGTGTTGTAGACAAGGCCGTTGATTTTTAATATTTTTTCAAAAAAAATAAGTCAATTTTTCAGAAAATTGCCCCTCCCGGCTAAACGGGGGGTTGAATAGACCCCCCCCCTCCCATACGATTTTTTTCTTGTCTCAACTCAACCTACACGCTCTAGCTTTTTGGCACAACGCTCGTGAATCACCCTGTATATGTTTTCTTTTGTTTTGTTTATTAGTTTTAAGCTTAGCACACACATTGTAAATTCTGATAAGTGTCCTTGAGCAACACTTAAATGTGTGCGCCACCTTTTAAGCATTATTTAACTCACGTTTTTAGGATTAAACTTTTGTTTAATTTTATATATTTGTACGCATCTGTAAAAGCTAGACCAATTCTAAGTCAGCAATATTATAAATGAATTTATATAAAATTATAATGTCACTATAAAAGCCTCAATAAATTCAAAAAAAATCAAATTGAAAAAGCTTGCAATTTAAGTTTTGAAATTCAAAGTTTTCGATTCGCAGCTTACTGGCTTGAGGACTTTTCATGACAGATTGATACTCTTGGAAGTTTTGTCCGTTCTTCACAAGAGGCAGTGCCCGTGAAAGATGAAATAAAAACTATGTGCACGAGTAGGACTCGAACCCTCGACGACGTTCTGCTTAGCAGCCAACACACCTAACCACTAAGCCACGGACACTAAAAATAATAATGCCAACAGAAAAAAGTTCGTAGAAGTAAATACCAAGCATCTTTAATCCTTCTTCTCAAAGCAAATCCTGACGACGACTCATCCGTGCAATATTCTAATGAACCGGTTCGAATACCAATCGTTATTAATTAATTTTAATTGGAAACATTACAAAGTAACTGTATCCACATTGCGGTTATCAGTCAAACGATGATTTCTACTTCATTTCATTGGAATTTCGAATTTAAAATTCAAATTTAAGTTTCGGTGTAGTAATTATTCTTGAATTCAGGACACACTTGTTAATTAATTGTTTTTACCAAACACGCAAGCTTCTCCACGAAAAAAATATACATTTACAATATCCAAAACCGAATTAACTATTTGTCGGTCAAAAAAACAGAATATCCATATACTTTGTTAGAATATAAACCAAAATACAATTCCCCATACAAACAGAACACTAACGGATGGTTATCCAATTTAAGCGAATGGTGGAAAATTTATCATGACAGCTCATCTTCAATTTGGGAAATTTTCATCGTTGTTTTGTTGTTTTATATTTTACCAAATCCAAGTTGGTTGGTTGATCCGCATCCTTTTGCATATTCTAGTAGGTATTATTTGTTTTTCCATCGCATCGCATATCGGTGCGGTTGGGGGTGCAGGACCAGGTCACACGTATATCGTTTGAATTGACGACCGAACTGGGAATATGCACAGCACTTGATTCAAGTGCCGCGAATTATCATTTAGTTTTCGACGAAAAACGTACGAGATGGGTTTATGGTCGTATCTAATTTTTTTGTTGTTCGTGTTTGCTTTTGTTTAACTCAGCGAATTTTTAAGTTATCGAACAGTGGGGCGGATGAATTGAATGAGGAAACATTTTCAAATAATTTAGGGGGTCACTCTAGTATAATATAATTTAAGGAATGATACCAACTTGAAAAAAAGATAATCAGTTGATATATTCGATTGTGAAACCGGGAGGACATCCTTACTTTCTAAGAATAAAACGATCTACCCCACATTTATAACGATTGACAGTTAATGGCAGATGAGAACGTAAGCAGTTCAATTGATTCCTATGGGATATTATTTATAAATTCAATAGAGTGTACAGAATAACACAGCTGTGTTCTTAGTTAAGTGTATCGTCGTCGGCTATCCTGCGATGGAATGTTTCTTTTCTTTTTCAATTTTAAATAAAAAAAAGAGCAAAAATAACGAAAAACGTATGAATTTTGTCAAAGCTCTTTAATATTTTATGATCAAAGCTACTCGAACGGCTGTGGACGATGTCACACTCACAGTCTGGATTTCTTTGCAGAATGTTTAAAGACAACCTTATGTTCCACGTTCAGCTCAATATTTGACAAACAAAATCTTTTTTTGTATTTATTATTTTTTAATCAGTGATAGGAAAACACCTAGTATACTTGAGCTTTTTATCAAAAATGAATATAAGAAAGTAGAAAAAGCTGGTCTGGCTGGTTGTAAACATTTCTTCTTTCGATTGACTTCAAGTTTGGATGTACAAAAATATGTGAAGTTGCCGAAGATGTTTTTTTATTATAATGTTTAAAAGATACCATTACAATGGTTATTAACTCAAAATCGGGTTCAGAGATTTTTTGCTTATCGAGCGATCTAGGTCTAGGCGGCAAATAAAAGTGGTCTGCAAAATGATTTCTCAATAAGTCTATTGTTTCTCGTGTTCTATGACCCGTAGCGCCGTTTTGTTAAAACCAGAGTTCACTGAGACCATGGGTTTGAATTTCAGGAAGCACATAATCATGGCGCAATTACGGTTGCCATTCCGATTTGTCTCATTTTTAAAAATATATAAACCAATGATTCCACCAACCCATAATCCTTATCGAGTTTGCTTGGAGCCTTTACGCTTTGAGTCCCAGATCCACAACGTAAATCGTAATACAGCTGGTTGTGGTATTGAAAATCAAACCTTATCATGAAATAACTCAAAAATCCGGACAAAGAGGGCGACGAAATAATGAAACATTTTGCCTGCAGTCCTGCGCTGCACCCGTTCGGCTCTCTCGTCTCTCCCTCTCTCTCTCGTCACTCTCTCTTTTTCTCACAGTTTTTGACATTTGATGTCTACGCGGTTCAATAAAGGTCACAAATTGTTCAGCTCATGTCATCCCTATTTCACGAGATACAGTGCTTTGCAAAAGTATAATCGCACCATATAAAATAACAGGCAGTTTGGTAGTGTTTCTGAGCTCCAAGAGACAAAACTGCACGAATGGAACTCGTTGGACAATTCCTAATTAAAAAAATTGGTCGAGAGTAATCCAAATCGAGTATTTTAACTTGATTGAAAATCGGCGTAGTAAGAATCCACACTAATCTTTCAAAAAATAAAAAAAAATAAAAAAAATGTTGAAAAAATAAGAGAATGCGATTATACTTATGCAACAAAGAAAAAAACTTGTTTTCTTTTCTAAACATTAGAGGCGAAAGTAACGGTAATTTTTTTTCTCTCAATTTTCTTATCTAATGAGGGTCTTAAAAAAAAAAATAGTTTAGTATTGCTGCAGTCCTCGGTTTTACACAAAACCATTTTTACATGGTGCGATTATACTTTTGCAAAGCACTGTAGTTCTTCAATTTTAGACTATAGACACTACAGTGCTTCACTTTTATAAATTAAACGAGCTACTACTGGACTGGCGACTGGGGCCATCGCCTGAGACAAAGCGGGTCATTAACTCAGCAGGTGTCGACGGTATATCCAACATTGTACTAAGACACTTACCGATTGAGGCAATAGACATCTACACCACTCTGTTCAACAACGCGCTGAATAATGCATATTATCGAGTGCGTTGGAAGACAGCTGTGGTTCATCCTCTCCCGAAAAAGGGAAAGGACAACTCCAATCCTTAAAATCTCCGGTCAATAAGTCTTCTTCCAAGCATCAGCAAGGTATTCGAAAAGGTTATAAATAGGGCTCTGGCTGAGTGGGCTGCGGACAACAAAATAATTCCGGATAACCAGTTCGGGTTCAAGGCGGGACATGACACCATTCATGCCACGTCTAAGCTCGTTTCTGATATCCAATGGAACAAGTCCAAGAAACAATGCACGGGTGCTGTTCTGGGTGATTTAGAGAAGGCCTTCGACACCGTACGTTTAGAAGGGTTGTACCTAAAACTCACCAGACTAGGCATCAGTAAACCATTATTGTATATGCTTTATGATATGCTCAACGGTAGAAAGTTTGTTGTCAAAAGTGGCAATGTAACTTCTACCACCACCTTTGAAATTAAAAACGGTCTTCAACAGGGAGCGGTGAATTCGCCGATCCTCTGCAGCATTTACACCAGCAGCGATCTGATAGGTAGCCTTTTCCAGGCAATTGCGTTTGCCGACGACCTGATTGCGTACAAAACTGCCCCAAAGGTTGAAGTCATTAGAATTCTCTTGCGACGTGACTTCGAGAAGATTCAGCGATATTGCGATGACTGGAAACTGAAAATAAATGTCCAGAAATGCGAAACAATTCTGTTCCGGACCTCGTTGGCTGGGGCCACGAGGGATACGCGAAAGAATTGGCGCAAGATGGTCATCGTTGGGCCTCACGGACAGCGATTAACGAGCAAAAGTGAAGTGAAGTACCTCGACAGACATATAGATGCTGCTCTGACTAAGGCCAGAGGAGCCTTCGATCTGACGAAACGGCTGTTTTACAGCAGTCGGCTTGACCCCAGAGTGAAGGTAATTTGCTACTTGGCCCTCATACGGCCGATGATCGTGCTGCCCAGTGTGGTTCAACGTTGCACCATCTCAAATGGAGAAGATTCGGGTGTTCGAGAGGTAGTGTGTTCGGCGCTGTCTCGGTTTATGTCGGACACCGGAATCTTCTTATGTACACTACTATTCTAACGAGGTTCTGTACAACGAGGCTCGGATCAACAATTTGACAATTTCGTGATAAAACTTGTTCGGGGTCACATTTCGGGAGCTATGACTTCGACGAATAATTTGATCTTTGGGGCGTTTTACCCGAACGACGAATATTTTGATAGTGCACGCTCGAGCGGCTTCAATCCACCAGAGTCATTCCTCCATTTGGATAAATGCGGTCTGATACAGGACAGATTGTCAGTGCCGCTATTCTACCACGTCAGGCGGAGAACCGTCGATCGGCGGCTCCTTTACCATTGAGACGTCCTCGCACAGGGCGGAGCAGAGCTCCTTCGGTTCAGTAGGGCTGTGTCCGAACGGGACCGAATCGATAGGGTGAAGCAGGGAGCACCAGTTCTGGTGGCTACAGTCAGCACTTGATAATGGATAATGGGTCGGGGTGGGGTTTTGAGCCTTGGCCGGCTTACATACTTGTTTTAATCTAAGGGTTTTGGGTTTAGGTTTAAGTAGAGTAGGCATGGTGGCACACACATTGACAAGGACAACAAATACAAAATAGAAAAATAAAAAGAACATAAAAAAAAATAAAAATATATCCAGAAAAAAAAATATACAAAAAAGTGAAATGAAAAAAAAAATGATAGAGATTTGCTGCTGTGGTTGTTCTAGAATCTAGATTGTAAGTAGTTATTAGGTAGAATAGGTAGTTTTAGTTTTTAAGGACCTAATTTTAAGTAGCATGTATAAAAACATAAAAATTATATTGTGTTAGTTTTTTTTAAATTTTCTAACAAGAAAAATCAATAAAGTTAAAAAAAAAAAAAAAAAATAGTTCATAGGCCGAAAGGTATTAATCTAAAGTAAATTATGAATTTCTTAGAGCGCCCGGTTGGGGCCAGTAAGTTAAATATAAGATTTTAGATAATAAGCTAGTTTTGAATTCTTTTGTCTAGTAATAAGTAGTAATAAGTGAATGAATAAAAAATGAATTTTGAAAAAAAAGCGGGACATTAACATCAGAGGTGAGCAATACACGCATAGAAAGAAAGTAAATATAACAGTTAGCGCAGAGAAAGAGACATAATATTATAGCACAGGTAGCCTCAGACAAGCTGTCGGTTTTTGTAGAAAGTGAATGTTGTCGAAGTTGGCTTAGATCCACAACGTTTGGCTTGGACTATCTAACCACATAGCAAGTTAGAGTAAAAAAAAAAAAAAAAACACACACACACAAAACTGAAATAATAAGTGAACACAAAAAAAAATCATCATTTTCCAAAAATATTATTGCTCTGCTTTGCACCATTACAATTGTCATTAAAATTTCTTCATTTAAGTTGATTATGTTACGTTTTCAACTTGTTTTGTGTTGACACAGAGTTTATTCAATTTTACTTAAAACCGGACGCTTCAAGTTTGCTTGTTGAGATTCATGGCAACATGCATGCAAATTCGCACGAAAAGGATATAATTCGATTTCCTGAAGCATATGTGAAACAAAATTATATTCAACATGCGTTTCGTCTAATACAGCAAATTTCATTAATTAACTGGACAGACGTGAGATAAAAGCCCCGGCCAGTTGCAGGCCAGAAATTGTAAACTACTCTAACTCTAACATAATGTGATATCACATTCATATCCGTGAAAGAAACACGGAGTGCATCGTTGAAATTCTCCCTTTGAACGCATTATTTGTAAGCAAGTCCTTTTTGTGAAACATGTACGTACGTGTTTATCGCATACGCTATTGATGTCACACATAAACTTAATTGCCATCAGGAGAGAAGATTTTCCTCAAGCGTTATGCTTTTCATTTCGTGTCTGTGTGCACTGCGTTCTTCTATGTTGTATTGTAAGTTTAATCTGATGTAAACAAAGGATTACACAATTAGTCATTTTTCATAGTTATTCATGAGTGTAGGTAAATATAAATGCATTTATGTAAACATTTGCTTTTTTCAATTAAACTAAGCACAAAGAATGCAAAACAATCATTTTGAAAGGTGAACTTGTCATGATTTTTCTGCCATTGCAATTTGCAACCATACAAAAAATGTAATATCTAAGGCTATCTGTAACAAAATTATATGGGTTGAACTTTCGTCTCTGTCTCGAATTAGTAAATATCAACATATCAATTAAAGCCGAACCTACATTAGCCTAACATAGGTCTTTGCATCAAAAAGACTACCAATACCTACTTCAAAATGGGGAGTGAGCGAAGAAACATCCACGGAACATGCGGTATAGGAGAAGGCAACGCGGTTGGCTAAATCCTTAGATCCGAAACTGGATTGATAACCTCCAATCTGCTTAAAGACCAAGATGTGGAGAAATAGTGTTCGAATCTGACTAGTGCCTCATTTTTTATTGATCTTACACGGGCACCATAATATTGCAAGAGTATTTGTTAAGGCGTGATTTTCATCACAGCAGTTCGGAGTCAGTATAAAATTAAAGGACCCTCAATTCTTCACAAAAACTCAAGGATTGTTGAAGAGAACCATACCTCCTTTATGTTTCAAAAACCTATTTAAAAGATTTGTAGGCATAGTTCCACGGAGATTAAGAAAAAACTGCACGCAAAACTCATAGCTTAACCGAGGTAACCTTCTGGTTCGATGACTGGAACTTCAGGTTTTACTACCACAGTAGCTGATTTGACTATTATGATTTGTTGTGGCTGTTAAATAGCAATCGAGTACTGAATTTCCGGTAGCACAAACAGCACCAAAGAACATGACAAAGGAAATTAAGAACTATGAAAAGTAAAGTATGAACAAAATTATAGTTCAACAACTAAATTGAAACTGAATTTGTAGGATTAATAATTCATATTCTTTCCGTATACCTCAAGAAGATTTTTTTTTCTCATACCAATAGGGCTATATGAAGAGTTCTTAAGAGTGTTCCGGACTGAAACTGAAAATTCTTACTTCTTCTTACTGCTTGAAGCGCCACCCCACCCAACTGCAGACGAAAAATTTTGAACTTTGTTTTTGAGCCAAATTGAAATTGTGCTCCAATAGTTTTTTATAAACAGTTTTTGTCTACACAATGACACATAAATCATTTCGATACAACATACAGTCGCTTCACAATACCATTTGAAAAAACGCAGTTTTGCTCCGGAACACTCTTAATCAGGCCTTCGTACTTGAAAACGAAAATAGGTGTAACCTTAGATCCTTACACTTAAACAAAATATGAAAATAAAGGATATTGACTCAGCCAGCTTTTCGCTGTATGTCCTCGACAATGTTTTGAGGTATGCCATTTGATTAAAAGTGCCTTTAAATCCTCGATACTATTCCACTTCATGGATGGGCTAACTATTCGTTACGAGAACAGGATGCCCCAGTTCCTTTCATAGTTCTTGTTTTTTTTTCCATTTCTGTATAAAGTTGGATGAACTTATTTGAACCCATTTTAATTGAACCTTTTCTACATTGAGCTTTATCGTTAGACAGTTTTTTTTTTCAATTATTAATTTCAAAAAGGAAACGACTGGAATGTGAATCTATAACAGTTTCTCATTTTGATTTGATTTCAAGTGCTCCCTTATGTAATGCGCATAAGAAACCTAGACAAAAGCTGGATGTGTAGTGTGCATTGAGCAACAAAGTTATTATTGGTGTACACTGTAATTAAATACGTTAGAGTGCATATATCATCAAAATAATGTGTTTATTGGCATCCATCATCCATCCGGTTCCGCTGTAATCAAACCTACTGGTGCTGGTAGCTGGTGGATGGTGCTAGTGCAAGTGCCCGTGCCAATAGACATGTGGTATTTATTCAAACAGTAATGCATTGAATTTCTCTCTGCTTTTCTAATTTAAAAATTACATTTAGCTTACAGTTGGTAGCATCTGCTTTAATTGAAATTTCATTATATGAAAGTGTATCTCTCAAATTGCACTAACGTGTTTGGCTCGTATTAGTGAAGTCTACTACTACTCATGCACCAAAATTGTATCCGTGATTTTGTTTTCAATCTAATTCGCGTTTTTTTTTTTTTATAGCAAATTTGATCATGTTAAAATGTCTAAAAATTTAGCATAATCAAGTTTATTGGCGTAGATGAGTGTAGTATTGGCTGAAGCCGTTGCGGTCGTCGCGTCGTTATTGATCCAGTCCTAATACGAGTTAATCTAATTTAGTTTATGCATGATTTTGCATGTGAAATGGATTCATTCCATTAAATATTACTTTCGACGGAGAAAGTAAGTAACGTGTTTGAAGGCAAAAATTGTTTGCTGAATGCGAGATTTGCGAAATATTTTTTTATTTTTTTTTTTAAATTCCCACGCCTCTTTCCCCCCCAGATACCGCACGCGCTGGGGTCCATTTTCACCGAGTACGATAACAATTACGGTTGCTAGTCGTATCGGCACTTAATTTGAAATTATTTGTAATAAATAAAATAAAAAAAAAAGTTATGGCTACACGAATAGGTACTAGGAAGACCAGAGTTTGGGACTGCTTAATACAAGCAGGTACAACATGAAAAACAAAACAAATTAAAATTTTAAATTAAAATATTACAAAAAGTAAAAAAAGAAAAAAATGCAAAATTTTAAAATCAAAAAAATTTAAAAATTTTTAAGTCAAGAATTTTAAAAACATAAAAGAAACAAAAAAAAGTAAATACGCGTGTAGAAGACACTTGTCAAGTTCGTAAAAAATAAAAAAGAGTCAGTTTCTTATTTATTTTTTTCTTTAACAAATAATGAAAAAAAATACATGAATAGACAACAAAAACATTTAAGAGCGTGCCACACTGGTTTTTAGCATAATCTTTAATTTGTTCTTATTAATATGAAAGTCAATAAGATCCGTATTATAATTCAAAAGCCTACTCATCCTTGTCAAGGACTCATGCATTCCGTAATTGGTCCTATGTCTTGGGACTTTAATTAGATCGGTGCTACGAAGGTGATAACCTCCTCCCCGATAGTGAAAAAGTATAGCACTAAGAAGGTCTGGTGCATCAATTATTATTTGCATATAGGGATAACAATAACTTAAAGGACGTTCCTACTTCCTATTTCTTTTATCCGCTGGGAAATTTCTTCTGATCTCTACAGCATTTTCACAAATTTCTAAAGACGTCGTCTTTAAAACGACCATTAGCTCGGCTCGCTACCTCGTTGTAGCCAAGATAGGTTAGGTTAGGTTAGGTTGTGTGGGCTGACAGTGAGTGTTGTAACCGTCACACTTAGATCAATGTAGATCCAGTGTTATACCCCGAAGTTTTCTAACTCCTGAAATAGTTTTTTTTTTTTTAACCTATAAAATCTATGGTTGGTCGAGTCATATTGAGGACTTGACAAAGTTCAGTAGGCGATTTTGTGGCAGCCAAGTAGATTATGTCCTGTAATCACGCTTATGAGGGATCTCAGGGAGGGTTTTTTAAGAAATAAGATTCTATCGGATCTTTTCTTGTCGTAATTCTGTCAGAGTTTCCTGCTGTTACCGCAGGTTCCTAGGAGGTTCCATCTATCATTTGCTTTATGAATTATACTGTTACTAATATTTCGTTTTAATTCGCGTGGAGGGATTCTGATGTTATGTTATGAGAGAGGGATATCAAGTACTGAGCCTTCTCTTGCAAGCTCATCCTATGTATTTTTCGTTTTCCGGCAAACCACTGTGACCGGGAACACAGCAGACTCTTACATTATGCTGCATACCAAGAACCCTAAGCTGTTGCTATCAATGAAAAAGGTAATATATCATGCCGGGCCACAGAGACATCACAGGAAATTGTAAAGCCGATGAACTCGCTTAAAATGGAACCGTCATACCCATCTCACCTGAAATGGAAAAGATAGATATACCGATAGCTACATGTAAACTTTTGTTAAAAAAAAAACATCCTTAACGATAAAAAGCTCTAGGTGTTATAATTAACCAACGTGCGCAGACACAAAACTTGTACGGCCGTCACTTGACCTAAAGCGCTCTAAAGACTTGTTATCTCAAAACAGATTACATATTAGCTCACTTTCTTATAGGCAGACCCGCAATACGACTTGGTGTAGCCTCAAATTACTTCTGCAGGAGCTGCTGTATGGACGAAGAAGAAGAAGAAACAATCTCTCACCTTCTCTGCACATGCCCTGCTCTTTCCCTAAGGCGCAAACTTCATCTGGGAGAATATTTTTACGATAACCCCAGTGAACTAGCTAACAAGGATATTAATTATCTTCTTCGCTTTATAAAACGGTTCAAAATGGTTCGACTATATAGTAAGAAGTAATTCCCTAGATTCATATGGTATCACAATGGCCCTTTTCCTTTGGCCTAAGTGTGTGGATCCTGTATCTACAGCCACTTTAACCTAACCTAACCTAACCTATCGTCATCATGGATATTTGTTTTGTTTAGCAGCTTTTTCAGTGCCAAGATCTCGGCCTGGAAGACACTGCTATGGTCGGGGAGCCTGAATGAACTGGTAAGGTTTTTTCAGAAGAAACCTGCCCCTTTTCCAGTAATCATTTTCGAACCATCCGTAAGGATGGTAAAATTCGATTCTTTAGACTTTAGAGTAAGGAACAATGGTTTCCCAATCTTTTCTAGAAGAGCTAGGTTAAAACCACGACAAAGAAACTCTTGGTTTTACGAGAAATGTCACTTAGTTCTTTTGCCATATTTACGTATCTGGAAACACTTTAGAAAAACCCAAAGCACTTATAACGCTTAAATTTGCACTTCCGTAAGCACAGTTTTTATAATATATTTCCCAATTTCAAAGTTTCTCCATCTTTTTTCTTGCAGGTACCACTATGCGGTCAGGGTCGGTTGGTTTTTCCATGTCCAATACGTCTTCGAAAACCATTTTTCTTTATGTTACCTATTACGGTGCGTAGTACAGTTCCTGCTACTACAAAAGCCAGCATACCGCAGGTGATATGAGTTTAAATTTTTATCGAAATATTTTCTTCTTAAAATCGTCTTGATTTCAACTTCTGTCACCTGCTCAGTATCTAATGCGTTCTTTCTTCTTCATTTTCTGAAAACTCTTGGTGCTTTTTTTTATTTTCTTTAAGAAAAAAACACGATTTACGAAACTAGAAAAACCAGTAAAATTTCTCATTCTCCCAGACATTTTGAATGGATGCATTTGATGTATGTATATGTATGCTATAAAAAGGTGCCGTGAACGAAGGCCATATGAACTAACGCCATAATGGCTTTAATTCTCATTCAAATGTGAATTAACGCCATAACCCGATTATGGCCTAAATACACATTGGAATGAGAACTAAAGTAATATGGCGTTAGTTCATTTTAAGAAGTGGCCCAAGTACTCATTTCAATGTGAATTAAAGCCACTCGCAGCAATCAAAATAATTTTAATATGATATTGGAACATAATGTAGGTAGGTAAATATATGGTTTAACGAAAAAAGGATGAACGCTCTATTAGTTAAGGAAGCGTAAACACATATATTTTAAACACGAGTTACTATAAATCAAATATAAGATCCAATAGTCCCACATTTGCCTTATTCTTAACTTTTTTCGTCACGCTCATAACTTAAAAATTTTGGAAAAATTTCTTTGTTATTTATACTTTCGCGTTTCCCTCAGTTTTTGGCTCCAGAATCGAAAATAATCCGTTTTCGATGATATTTTTTAAATCTTCGTTTTTTCGGCGGAGTTATGCACAAATTTACGAGGATGGAAAACAAATGAAATCGTTTAATTGTTGCTAATGTTTTGCAAAGTAATCGAATGAAGTTGCTTTCTAAACGAATAAAAAAATCAATACAAAAATAATGATTTTTCATATTTGTATTGAATTTCAGAATGAGTACCTAAGTTTCTCAATATTTTCGTAGATGCTTAATTCGGAAAATTAGTTTTCCAGAATTTTAAAGTAATCAAAAAATCGGTTACTGCAGTACTACTAGAAAGCGAGCGGAGCGATCCGAAATTTTTTTTGGCAAACAGAGAAACAATTTGGGGTGTGAAAATAAAAAAATTTCGGCTCTTAGAACGCGATTTTTTTTATTACTTCAGAGTCTAGAAAACTAGTTTTCCGAACGAAGCACCTACGATCACCTAATTATTAGGTGTAGCACAATTTTCAAATTTCAGTGAGATTCCTTGAAATTAATATTGTTAACTCATGATTACGTTCAAATGGCTGACCAAGAAAACGGATCAACACATTTTTTTCTTTCAGAAATTTTAAAAGAAAATATCAGCACTCGCTGAGAGTGAGATCTCTTGTTCCATTTTAGAAATATCTGAGGTCCCTGAGATCTCGATGAGATTTTGTTAGGTAATTACTTGCTATGCTAACTTTGCTTCAAAGCTCAAAGCATGTTATGGCATCAGTTCTCATTTGAATGTGAACTTACCCCATATGGCGTAAGTTCTCATTCAAGTGATGGCTTTAGTTCTCATTCGACTGTGAATTAAGGCCATAATCGGATTATGGCGTTAGTTCACATTTGATTGAGAACTAAGGCCATTATGGCGTTAGTTCATATGGCCTTCGTTCACGGCACCTATAAAAACTATTGATCGATTTCCTGTCACCTGTAAGAAAAGCAATATTCCCAAACAAGAATAAGTTTCACTGTTTTTCTACGGTTTTCAACACACTTTTTCATAACACACAAAATCAAGCTTAGCTCAAAAAAGTCTTGTGGATAAGAGGTAAGTAAAAACGAAAATGCTGTTCAGTCATAGTAGCGTTTGAGCATCACGGTAACGGATTTGGTTTGTTCTTTAACTATTTGATTAAAACACGAAATGCAAATTCTTTCAAAAGCTTCTAGTACTTTTATTTTTTAAATAACTTTCCTAAAAAGCCTGTGTTGATTGGTACAAATAAATCTTTGAAAAATTTCATTGAACACAAATCTTCGAAGCAAAAAAGAGAAAAAGAAAAACAACTCCTGCACTGTAAACACCGAACGAAAAGATCCTGGTATGTTTTTCGTTTGGTTACAGTTAATGGAATTAAACACCTTAGCAAAATCGAACCTTCCACCAAGGGAAAAAGAGCGAAGGTAGGTGCCTGCAAAAAAAAAATTAAGGACAACAGCAGCGCATTCCATTGACATACATAACGAGTTCAGATAGCTACATACCGCATCTTTCCCAAACCATTGCTGTTTCTATTGCAGTTTATCACTTTTAAGGATGGTCCTATAAGTAATATCTGTACGAGATCATCATTTTCCTGTTCAACTTTTTGGTGGCAGTTGCACAGTTCTGTTTTGCATTGGCATTTTGTGTTCATTTTGTTTTTTTTTTCATTAAAAAAAAAAGGTTGAAATTCAACCAGAATTCCAACAGAATATGCAACCTTCGCTTTGGTGGTAAGGAAAGACATATGGGATGCAATTTGTTTTTTTTGTTTTTTTTTTCCTTTTATTTAGTGCATAATCCTGTAAGAATTTATTGAAGATACTTGTTGATTTTGCTTTCGTATGAGCTTTAGGCCGAACAATGTTCAACGAATTTTAAGGATCGATTTTAAATTTATACAGATTGAGGTATTTTTTGCTTCAGTCAAGGGTAAGCAATATTAGCCATATATTTTCTGTGTAATCAAGTTAAAAAAAAAAATATTTTACTATTTATTCAGGATTAAGAATATGTATGTACTACAAACAAATATTTTCCTGAAAGTGATATTTTTGGGTATGCTTTCTGGATGTTGTTTGACACTGAATATGTTTGGTGTAACTCAGAGACAAATATTTCTTAATTTTCGAGGAAGGGGAAAGAGAAAGGGAGAGACAAGACTTCGTGTCACACAACTTGGGCGAAACATTATCAGTGCTATAATTTTAACTGTCGGATGAAAATGTACCTAATCATTCCACGAATCAACATAATTCCTACAGAATTACCATTCCAATATAAAAGGCTGCAATTCCCCTTATCGGAAAAAATACACTCAATTTTCGATGATCATAGTTTTTGAATTTTTTTTGTCAAAAACATGACGTATGACTTTGATGATATGAATGAGTGAATTAATTGAGAATTGAGATAGGGCATAGGGGTTAAAGTACACTGCAACCTCAAGATCTATTGTGTTCTTTTTATTAGCTGATGAATTAGTACCTCAAACACAAACTACAGCTCCTCCCTAATGAATTGTAGAATTTGGAGAACTAATAGAGATGGAAGATCCTTCTCCTCAATTCTGAAACCCCTACATATCCAGGTACCCAATGAAGAGTCTTTTTACTGTTCTTGCCTAGTTCATTTATTCTGCCTAAGTACTCCATTACGAGTTTGATGTTAAACGTGTAGGAATTTAACGCTACTCTGAATGCAAAGGCACAGTGCTATTCAAGTTTATGAAATCGGTCATGATCTGGCCAGTATGGGATCACATCTCAAATATCCCTAGCTGAGGAAGTAAGGATTCTCCTAGGAGTCATAAAAACGGATATTCAAAACAATTTTCTTAAAAACTCCAACGTAAGATGGAAAAATCTCACCAACTGCACTATTTCAAGACAGATATGGCCCAATTACGACCAGAAACGTACCAATGAACTTCTGAATAAACCTAGGTCAGACATTGGCAGGATAATTGTCATTTGCAGAGGCCAGTCGGACAGCATGCCATGAAACTTGGTATTCCCCTCAACGAATTTTGTCGAAGCTGTAGATGTAGAGATACGGCACAAAGGGAAACACTCCAGCACTTTTTGTGTGAGTGCACTGCCCTGCCTTATTGCCAGAACGCGAGCTAAGCGAACTCTCAAATAGATTAAGATTAAGAACTTGATTCTCTATCTTAACAAAACCAATTGGATTTAAACACTTTGGAGTGTCTCTATTATGCAAATTACTGTTCGTATTTTTACAATTTACTATTCATTTTAGGTAACACGAGTTTTATGGTATTAAAACGGCGCAATAAAGCGCTAATTGTGTTCCTGGGCAGAGGCTGCCCAGAACAACCGATTCTAACCTACCTACCTATCCTCAGCTGTTCTCGACCCGTCTGTGTACCATTTGATGGTGTTTTCTTTGAATGAATAGTTGTTATTTTCACCTATCCATTACTTCTTACTACTTAATTGTATCTTAAAATTTTTCATTTTTCACAAAGTTATAGTTTGTGACTGTGAACTTCGACAAAAGGTCTCTGTGTCTGTTGCTTATGCAATTTCTAATTCCATTTCCTTGCTTGGCAAATCGTACTCTGGCTCATTTAGCAGTTTTTTCAATACTGAGAAGTACCTCCATACCTGCTGTATCCACTAATAAAAGCAAACCTGGAACAACTCCACATGTGGTTCTACTAAAATAATCGGAATTTGACTTTCCACACTTTTCTTGAAATTTCCGAGTTTCCCAACGATAACTCTCTGTTTTCGCAGTGATCATGTTGCTAAGTGATTACTTTAATCAAGTGAAATATTTTTTTATTTTTTATTTTTTGTCTTAACGTTAAGACGGAATTGTGTCTTGTTTCACTGCATTGGGGTATAGCCTTTAACGACAAATATGCTCGTGCAACATGGTCGTCGAATTGGCTTTTTTTTTATAATTTGCACCCACTCAAGGGATTTTTTATACCCTTTTTATGCCAGAGACACAGTGCACACAGAAAAAAAACAAGGTAAAATCAACAAAAACAATAATGATTCAACAATTTTTGCCAATGATTTTGCTTCATAGACCGTTCGTGTTATTTTAACATGTTTTTTCATGGAAGAAATCAACTTTGTCCTCATTTTGATTCAACATGATAATCAGCTTATATTAAGATGACCATCCTGTTAATTGTCAATGATAATCATGTTGAATAGACGTGACTTCCATGTTGAATCATAACGATAATAAAGAAAAATCCACACGATCATCATGTTGAACAACAGCGACAATTATGTTAAATTAAAGTCATCATCATGTTGAATCATCCTGATAAAAAAGTTGAATTCACGTGATCATCACGTTGAAGTACAGTAGTAATTATGTTGAATCAACATGATCATCATGTCAAATAACTATTACTTTCGGGTGGAATCAACAGGATAATAAAGTTAAATCCACGCGGTTATCTTGTTGAACTACATCGTTAATTATGTTGAAACAACATGATCATCATGTTGAATAATTATTACTTTCATGTGGAATCAACAGGATAATAAAGTTAAATCCACGCGATTAACATGTTGAACGACAGCGTTGATTATGTTGAAACAACATGATCATCATGTTGAATAATTATTACTTTCATGTCGAAAAAACAGGATACTAAAGCTAAATCCACGTGATTATCATGTTGAACTACAGCGTTAATTATGTTGTAATGACATGATCATCATGTTGAATAATTATTATTTTCATGTGGAAACAACAGGATACTAAAGTTAAATCCACGTGATAATCATGCTGAACTACAGCGTTAATTATGTTGAAACAACATGATCATCATGTTGAATAATTATTACTTTCATGTGGAATCAACACGATAATAAAGTTTAATCCACGCGATTATCATGTTTAACTACAGCTATAATTATGTTGAAACAACATGATCATAATTTTGAAACATCACGTTAAAGAAGTTGAATTCACGTGATCATCACGTTGAACTACAGCTATAATTGTGTTAAATCAATGTTGCACCTTATGATTACGTTCATGTTGAATCATCACGAAAATATGATTAAATCCATCCGATCATCCTGTTGAACTACAGTGATAGTTATATTGAATCATCAATGACTTTCATGTCAAATTATCACGATAATTAAACTGAATCCACCCGACTTTCATGTTGAAATACAAAGATATCGTGTGAAAATACGATGATTAGCAATTTTAAGGCTGTGAAAAAAATATTCCTTGAAGAAAAAAACATTTTTTAAAGGAAATTCTTTATTAAAGTTTGTAAATAAATATCATAAATATAATTTTTTATTATTAAAAGAAATAAGGTTCAACCTTTTGACGTAAGATTCTTTAATTTGATTAAAATAAATAATAAATATAAATATGGTTTTTCTTATCTGTATTAACATATGTTTTTTTTTAAACAATTTGTAAGATTTTCTTATGAAAATATTTGTATCTTAAGTAACTTCATTACTCACTTTTAGTTAAGTATTTAATAAAATATTAAAATTTTTGTTTTTAATCCTAATGATATTTTTCAATATTATTTAAAAAATGAATTAGTTTTTTTTTTATTTTAAAGAATGAGTTTTAAAGCTATAAAAACAACTTATAATTTATTAATGGAAATCGATTTTAAAGAATAAGGTTTTATATGGATTTTAAAGCATTTAGAAACATTAAGGTTAAGGAAAATACATACGTACAAATCTGTTATGTGAAAAAATAAAATTAAAAGAAAAATCAATGGTATTTATTTCTCAAATACATTTTTCCATTGTTACTTGGAAACAAATGCAATGGTGGACTTGTAAACTCAACAAGTTCTTTTAAAAGGATTTTATTTTTTAATGCGCCAACTTCATAAGATACAAAATGATTATTAAACAAATTAAGCTCAACTTCACAGCATAAAACATATACTTTAGAACCATCGTAAGCAAAAAATGATATTTTATAGAGATTTAAAACATCTTTGTGAATAGTTAAATAACAATTTTTTTTATATTCCTTACCACAAAACAGTAGTTTATCATAATAAACAATATTTTTAGAATCAATGTTTAGTTCAGACAAAATATTTACAAAGTAATCATTATTTTTAGTTTTGTTTTCATTATTGACTTCGACTGAATGAGGAATGCCTTGTTCATAATTAAGAAGGAATTTTGCAAAACTTAACCCTGCCTTTGTACTGAGCGTTAAGGGAAGATTTAATCTAGAGTTTATGTTAGAGCAGTATTTTTTTGTATCTTTGTGCTTTGCTTCGAATCTTAAACTCCATGCATATTTAGGAGGGCCACATCTTCGTATAAAACTTGCGTAGTGAACTAAAAAATGTGCTTTTGGTTTTAGGGCCCCATACAGGTCAACATATACTTGGTTATGTTTATCTACTAATGAAATTAAATTTTTTAAATCTGTATTCGTATACTCGTTCTTTAAAAGCATGTCTAAAATTTTTACCAAGAGAATTAACATTTTCCAATTAGCATTTGAAACTGGAACTAAGTCTCCAATAATGAGAAGGATAAAGTCAGTTAAATTCCAAAGTTCCCTAGCAGTCATTTTTAAGTTACATTTTTTTAAATTTTTAATTGATACATCGGGGCCAACGTTCCCAATCTCATCCTCGCCATATGGAAAAAGTCTTTTTCTACTATTAAATACGTCTAAGGAAAACAGGTTTTGGTTAACAAGCGCCATAAGCGTGTTGCAAATGTCATAAATACAAACACCTTCAAATAGGTCGTGCATGAGATCTAATGACATGTTTTCCGTAACATGATAAGTTTGCAGACCATTAAAAATGCTGTTTTCTCGTAAACCTGTTTGTTTGAAATCTTCCAAGGAAAGGTCTTCAACATAGTTTTCTTTATTTCTTAAGGCTTCATCAATTTCCTTGCTATCATTTTGCATTTCAGATCGATTCCGCCTACAAAGTCTACAAAATCTGTTCGAGTTAAACGATTTAACAAATCCTAACATTGTATTAAGACCCAAGTTGTCACCTAATACTGACCCAACGGTAAAATATATCTGTTTTGTTTGAAAACCTGTTTTTATCTCGATTCCTTCTTCTTCTAAATTCTTGAGTTCTTGAAGTAAATGGTGGAAAGTTAAACTATTTCCAAACATTTTGGAATCACTACTATTGATATATCCTAAATGAAAAACAAAATCGAGCTTAGATAAAATTCGTTGCGGCAATACAGGTACACTGTAGTATCCTGCTGATATTGATTTTGAATGTGAACCTAGAGGGTTGTTTATTCCGAAGTCATCAAAATAAATATAAAGTGGTATTATCGATTTATTTTTGAATAAAGATGTCTGACGCTTGAAAACTTCTCCGTTAACAAAATTTTTAATAGTGCTTTCAGATTTCAATTCGCTAACATTTTGTAATGTTAAATCCAGAACTCCTGGAATTTCAAAGAGTTTTTGTAATTGAAATTTAAGCGGCATGTAATGACAACTATAAGTTTTTATACCAAAAGTGGGAATTCCATTACTCACACGTTCAGCAATTCTCTGGGAGAAAGTGAAACACGTTGGGTCTTGGAAAAGATTTTTTTCTTTCAACACTTTAAAAATTTTGTGTTCAGTCGAAATTTCCTGAAAGGGGGTTTTGCAGAATGTATCTGAATTTATAGTTTCGATGACTGGTAGTTTGAGCAAGCATTTTTCAACATTGGAAAACATTTTTGTTACTAAATTTTGCACATTTTGAACTGCTTTCCGTGGCATCATTGGTTCTGAGTACAAGGAAAGTGAAAAATTAAACGCTTCATTTCTTAAATCATTAATATTTGAATGTAGTTCAGGGTTGTAATTAGAAGATGTAGAGGGTTCTGGATATATTTCAGTAGGTTGTGAATCAACATTTTCGTTTGTTGTATTACATACATTAGCCGGAGGTTCAGAACCCTCCAGATCTTTGTTTTCCTTACAATAATCAGCATGTTTTCGTGTAATATGGGCTTTAAAAGATTTGAAATTGGAAAATTTTTGTGAACAATTTTCCTGTTGACATTGAACTGTACTATTTGAATTTAGATGATGATTATATTTGAAGTGATGAATTAAAAGAGACATATTTTGGATTTCCGTTTTACAAATGAAACAGAACAGCATTTTGTTTACTAAGTGAAAGGAAACTTAAATGATTGTCGATATACAAAATATAATCAGACAAAATGTTGTTGTCAAAAAATGTTTGACGAAACTTTCATTGGCATCAGGAATTGTAATTTTTTTGTCGACTTTTCCGATTTATTTGTAAGTCAAGCAGTAGGAAGAAAAAAGTGTTTACTAAGTGAAAGGAAATTTAAATTATTGTCGATAGACAAAAAAATAATCAGACAAAATGTTGCACTAAAACCAAGTTAAGTTTTTAGGAAACTTCAAAAAGAGTCAAATGATTGATGTCAAAAAATGTTTGACGAAACTTTCATTGGCATCAGGAATTGTAATTTTTTTGTCGACTTTTCCGATTTATTTGTAAGTCGAGCAGTAGGAAGAAAAAAGTGTTTACTAAGTGAAAGGAAACTTAAATTATTGTCGTAGACAAAAAACTTATCAAACAAAAATGGTGCACTAAAACCTAGTTAAGTTTTTATGAAACTTCAAAAAGAGTCAAATGATTGATGTCAAAAAATGTATGACGAAACTTTCATTGGCATCAGGAATTGTAATTTTTTTGTCGACTTTTCCGATTTATTTGTAAGTCGAGCAGTAATAAGAAAAAAGTGTTTACTAAGTGAAAGGAAACTTATGTTATTGTCGATAGACAAAAAAATAATCAGACAAAAATGGTGCACTAAAACCAAGTTAAGTTTTTAGGAAACTTCAAAAAGAGTCAAATGATTGATGTCAAAAAATGTTTGACGAAACTTTCATTGGCATCAGGAATTGTAATTTTTTTGTCGACTTTTCCGATTTATTTGTAAGTCGAGCAGTAATAAGAAAAAAGTGTTTACTAAGTGAAAGGAAACTTAAATTATTGTCGTAGACAAAAAACTTATCAAACAAAAATGGTGCACTAAAAACTAGTTAAGTTTTTATGAAACTTCAAAAAGAGTCAAATGATTGATGTCAAAAAATGTATGACGAAACTTTCATTGGCATCAGGAATTGTAATTTTTTTCGATTTATTTGTAAGTCAAGCAGTAGGAAAAAAAAAGTGTTTACTAAGTGAAAGGAAATTTAAATTATTGTCGATAGACAAAAAAATAATCAGACAAAATGTTGCACTAAAACCAAGTTAAGATTTAAGAAACTTCAAAAAGTTGCCTTACAAACGATGAAATTTTCTTTGAAAATTCTTTGAGCTTATCACTACTAATTACAACAACAACACAAGGATCAAAAATGAAATGAATACTTTTTAATAATATAATATATTTATAATAATGTGAAAGGAAACTTATGTTATTGTCGATAGACAAAAAAATAATCAGACAAAAATGGTGCACTAAAACCAAGTTAAGTTTTTAGGAAACTTCAAAAAGAGTCAAATGATTGATGTCAAAAAATGTTTGACGAAACTTTCATTGGCATCAGGAATTGTAATTTTTTTGTCGACTTTTCCGATTTATTTGTATGTCGAGCAGTAGGAAGAAAAAAGTGTTTACTAAGTGAAAGGAAATTTAAATTATTGTCGATAGACAAAAAAATAATCAGACAAAATGTTGCACTAAAACCAAGTTAAGTTTTCAAGAAACTTCATAAAGTGGCCTTACGAATATTGAAAATTTCGTCGAAAAAGAGAAAAAGGTGAATCGATATTAGTTTTTTTTTTTTTTCAAAGAAAACTTAAAATAATCTTCCAAAGATAAGTTGAAAATATTTAATTATTAACTAATTCATAGAAAAACTGGCACTAAATCAAGTTATGTTTTTAAAAAATTTAATAAGGAACAAATACTTGGCAGTTTATATTCTTTCAGTAGTGGAATTTCAAAGAAATATTCCTGAATGAAATTCCAGGGACCTCTACAACCTTTTGGATACTCCAGTGAAAGAATGAATATCAATTTGAAGCAAGTGTCGAGGCTTGTTATAAAATTGTCAAATTTCAATAAAGTTTTATCGAAGTAAATATAAAATTCTTTTAATTGATAAATACTTAATCCTACGACAACTACAAATGGTTGAATGGTCAAACCTCGGGAGTAATACTTATTCCTTATGTCACTGATGGCACGCTCATAATCGTTGATTGATGTCAAATGGATGATAAAACTTTCGTTGGCATCAGGAATCGTAATTTTTTTTGTGAGCTTTTCCGATTTATTTGTGAATCGAGCTGTTGGAAGTATAACTGCATTTAATAGCAAAGTCAGGATGTAGTCCAAAGAATCTATTAAAAAAAAAATATAAATAAAATATTATTTGTACAAACATAAACTATAAAAAACTCAACCTTGGTCAGTTATTTCGCCCGAATTCAAAAAAATCTCCCGAGATTTTTTGTCATTTATGTGTGAATGGTAATAATTTTTTATTTTTGTTTTGAAATCCTCCCATTTGCTAAACAGCAAGTGCCCTTTGTTAGGGTGCAAAAGGTCAAAGTCAATATTGATCTAAGAAAAAAAAAGTCAGTTAGAATGCAACAAGATTGGAAAAAAATGTATTTGTCATTCTCATTAGTAAAGAGTATTTACATAGATTAAAGCAAATAATAAGATAATTATAATTATATAATGTTATTTTTTTATTACCATGATATTTTCACTTACAAGTTGTCTGCTTTTAGGATTTGTAAACAACGGCCAATCAGCCAAAAATTCGACATTCGTTTTTGACTCCTGAATTTCCTTTTGGCGTAAGAGGAATGTCCTCTGCCATTTATCTTCCACCTCTTCCCAGTCGCTGATGTGTCTTTGTAAAGAAAGTTTCAATCCACTTAGAAGCTGCTCATCTAATTCTCCTGAAGAGAGAAAAGTAGGATCCTTGGAAGTTGAAGGCTCATTACTCTTCACTTTTGTGTCCTTTTTTGCACGCTTCGCTTTTTGGTTGATATACTTATCAAAAAGCTTTCCTCCTGGATTCTTTTTTATCCCTCGAGGATTGTAATAATATTCCTGAAAATTTAAAAAATTAGAACACCTACAAAACAAGAAAGTTTTAACTGTACAGTGTACATAGGGTTCCTATTTTCATAACTCTATAATAATACATGTTATTATTCTATCTTCTTACTATATTATCGAAGAAATATATGTTTAGTACCCAAAAATACTATTATATCAATCCGTTTCTTCAAAAGCAGAGTACAATACAGAATGCCATCCGTTATTTATAATAATGAACAATTCATTATTTAAACAGTTCATTATTGGAATATTAGTTCTTAAATAAATCTGATACCCTGGTTTTTATTTGCTCATTATCAGGTTATTCTTTATTAAACAGCATTTATTGAAATAAAACTTACTTTTGATTCCGTTGGAAATAGATTAATTATTTCTTCCAAAATAGGAGGGAAATCTTTTGGCGACAGTTTAACGCCACTAAACAAAATATCATCTAAGATAATATTGATGAGATCTGCTCTGAATGACTCGATTAAAAATGAGTTTGCATCATAAAAATCTAAAATTGCTCTGCCTTTTAAGCTTTCTGATACAATCAGTTTGAGATTCTAGATAAATGAAAAAAATGAAAATTTGATCCCAAAACTTATGCCTTTTTTTTTACCTTAGACAACTGGGAACATACAGTGTTAGTTGATGTTAAAGTTGGCGTCGAGGATGCAATGCTTGATTGGCTTCCTAACCAAGAAACCACTTTGTTGGCAATTGAATTTGATATGGATACAGTTTCGTCATCGTCTCCAAACTTAAAAAAAGTAAACTCATAGTAAGTGTCGAAACTTTAATTTTTTTTTTAGAAATTGAGTTAATTTCGAAAAAAAATTATCAAAAATCAACGGTTACACTCACAATGCAGAGCTATATCTTTTTGTAAAGTTAGTAAGAATCTTCTTCTTAATTTTGTTTTGAAATTAAAATGTAAAAGCAAATAATTTCTTAACAGCAAATTTCAAACTTTTTAAAAGCATATGTACATAATTAAACAGAAAAATATCAGCGGATAAGACATCGAAAGTTGAATGAATATATGACAAAACAGCGTTTGCTGGGTCAGCTAGTTATTTCATATTATTTTGATAAAACTTTTTATTTCATGATAGTTTAAGAACCAAAACGAGGGGCGAAGACGAAGACACGGAAGAAGACGAATACAAATTTTCAACTAATTTGTATTATTTTAAAGGCTTATATTAATTTTATGTCATATTTTAAAAAATGCAGTCAAATGACCTAACCCACAGTTCCTATCAATAAATGTTTTGAATGGATTCCAAAATGAACTAAGCCACTTAATTTTTTATTTATGTTTTAAAACGGTTGTTCTGGTATTTGATAAGAATCCTGTTATTAACATGAAGCAAACATTTCGTATAATATTAATCTACTTACGATTAATAAAATAAAATATCTATTTACTAACAAGGTTTTTTTGAAAACGAATTTTTGGGATTAGGCCATTTTGCCACTGTGCGCCTCATATTTTAGTTTAAATGTATTTTACAATTTTTTTTTCGACATTTGGAATTTGAAAACTTATTGTTCATAATCTATTCGTTAAAACAACTTCAATTGAAAATAAAAAAGAAGATTCTGACTTTACAAAGATATATCATATAATGACGTTGTGACTCTAATTTTTGATTCGGCTCTACTTTTCTATACCGGATTCTAATGGTTTTTTTTAAGGCGCGATTTTTTCACTATAAACTTACGGCGAAGCCGTCACATCGCTTTGTTTGCTACAAAAAGCTGTTTTCTTTAAAAAAAATGCATTGATTTTGAAGAGAATTAAAGTTTATAGTGAAAAAATCGAGCCCTAAAAAAAGAACCATAGAATCAGGTACAGGAAAGTAGCCCCTTTTATTTTTAATTAAAAAAAAAATTCAAATCGACTCTGATCGACTTGTATTTTTTTTTTGGTAAAAAATATATATAAATGAAAAATTTACTGGTTGAATATTTTTTTGTAGAGTGTCAAAACTGGAATCTGTTTCATATTCAAGGCAATAATTAAATCCGCCGGATGGATCCGCAAGTTCTTTAATTTAGAATTTCAGAGTCACTTTTACAAGTATGTAAAACCGGTATCAGTATAACAACGATAGGAATCAATCTTAAGAAATATAATTAAAACCCACTTACCTCTTTTTTTCTCCATGCGAAAAGTTTTTCGCGAAACCGCGCCCGTAATCCAATGGGTTTAATGGCTTCCGCAATGTCTTCCTTTGAGAGGAATCTCAAACTCTCGTACAAAATTTCGTGTTCTAGAAATAAAGAAAAAATAAGGTATTAGTACCTACTTGAGAAAATAAGTAAAAGTATTTATTAAAACTCACCTATTAAAAATTGCTTGGCCTCCAAGAGGTTATTTTCTCTTAAAAATTCTTCGAGCTTCTCATTATCGCTCATAATTACAAAAAATGGGAACAACGCAAGGAAAAAAACTGAAATGAAAAAATGGGGGCGACTTTCCTATACCGGATTCTATGCGTTTTTTTTTTAGTATAAAAATGGTCTCAAACGATAGATACGACTGGGTATATATGCGATTTTATTTAACTAACTCAATATAGAAATATTAATTTCCCACAAAAAAAAAACTGTTGATTTGTGCTTAATTAACGCGTATCTATCGATTGAGACCATTTTCATCTTCAAATTCAGAATCCGGTATAGGGAAGTACCGCCAAAAATGAATGGGATTGGCGGGTAGGTATACGTCGTCGTAGGTGTTCGATTTTTTATGACGAAACAGGGTGAGTTTACAAAAAACAAAAACACTTTAATTTTCTACATTTAAATGTTTCACTCAAGCCACGATTTATAAATATTTATAAATAATCCGGTTTAACACAAATTATATCCGACCCGACCAAGCAACGCCAACGAACAAAACTAATGAAAAAATGAATGGGATTGGCGGATAGGTACGTCGTCGTAGGTGTTCGATTTTTTATGGCGGAACACGGTGAGCTTACAAAAAACAAAAACACTTTAATTTCTTTCATTTAAATGTTCCACTCAAGCCACGATTTATAAATATTTATAAATAATCCTGTTTAACACAAATTAAATCCGACCCGACCAAGCAACGCCAACGAACAAAACTAATGAAAAAATTAATGGGAATTGCGGATAGGTACGTCTTCGTAGGTGTTCGATTTTTTATGGCGGAACACGATGAGCTTACAAAAAACAAAAACACTTTAATTTCTTACATTTAAATGTTTCACTCAAGCCACGATTTATTAATGTTTTTAAATAATCCGAACTAACACAAATTATAGCCGAGCCGACCATGCAACGCCAACGATTTATAAATATTTTCAAACAATCCGCTTTAACACAAATCGACCATGCAACGCCAACGAAACGAACAATACTGAAATGAAAGAATGAATACTTTTTTATTTGGGATTGGCTTGGCGGGCAGGTACTTTCGTTGTATGTGTTCATGCATATGGAGAGAAAAAAAAGCAATTGTATGTATCTATCTCTTTCTCACTACCTCCTCACACTTCAGATAAATTGTGAGAAGAGCTAATGTTGTACGATTACTTTATTTAAAACCGAACAACTTTACTTCTTCACATCACACATCTGATTGTCATTTCGTATAAAAATCGTGTTGATTTGTTTGTGCTTCATGTTGTTTTCTACAAAATCTGAAAGACTCCATAATGATTTAGCTTGGCTTGGTGGCAACGAATATTTTATAATTGTATTGAGTTATCAGTACCTATCAGCGTTGCCGCGAAGAATAAAATGTTGAGGACCTTTTTGAAAGATTTAAAAAAAAAATGAACAAGTTGTCTTCTAAATACACAAATTTTAATTAAGATCTTTGCATGAAAACGGCTATTCATATCAAGAGGAAAAAAAGGAGGAGTATGTCTACTCTAAGTTTTTGTCGAAAATATTTAATGTCAAACTAAAACCTGAAATGTTTAGTGAACTGATTTTGGGTTTTGAAAAATTTTGGTCAAAAAGAAACTTTTATGTTTGGTCTGAAAAAGCTTTGAGATATAAGACCTGCTTAAATTCGCCATATAAAAGAATTAAAACATTGGTGATTTTTGTTGGTCCCGGGTCAAAGGCCATAATCAAAAACAGAGGGCCAAAGGGCCATTATGGCAACGCTGGTACCTATGAACATGAATTTCTTGAATATCGTTGATGTGTTTGGTGGTAAAGAGGAAGAAAAAAATGCACACTGCTTTTTTATATTCACATACACACATACGTACATGTTCCCGACAAAATATAAAAATATCTGTTTTTTTTTTGTATATGTATTTACTTTGGATTTTGTATATAGTTCGAGATGGCAATTTGAGTTTATAAAATTTCTCGAGATTTGTATGATAGTATTCGGTGTTTTTCTTTTTTACCTCTGATTTAATGAAGAAACAAACCTGAGCACCGAAATTTCATTTCTTACTAATATAGGTGCTTAATAATTTTTTGTTTACCTGAAGTAGTCGTCTTGGGAATCCATTTTTAATTTTGTATTTTTTTTGTCTGTAAAATCCGAAAAAAACAGGTGAAGATGTCTTCACTCAGCTATTCGCTCTATTTGCTCGGTCCTTTATCCTGAGCAAATAGATTTACATAGCCCCGAGAATGAATATTTTTAGCTCCGATAGATCTGAGCTAAACAAGAAACACAGATTCTTTTTTGACACATCTATGATCTGCTCAGAGGGAAAAAAGAAAAACGACAATTATTGATACATTTATAGGCAAAGCGACTCTATGCATGCAATTATACATAAGGTCTCATAGAATTTCTTTTTTTTAACAAATTATTATGGTTATAATAGCTCTATGTGAAAAAAGTGTATCAATGCTATTATACAAATCCCAAAAAATTCGATGGCTACTAACTGAACTACCCGAACTATGTACATGCAAAGTTGAAAACAAATCGACGAAAAGAAAAGGAGACTTTTTTATTTTTCGGGTAGGTGTGTGCAATAATGTGAGGAGCGCGTTTTTTCTTTCTCTCTACTTCCTCGCCAAACCAAGCTAATTCATAACGGAGTCTTTCAGATTTTGTAGAAAACAACATGATGAACAGACAAATCTACACGATTGTATATGAAATTACATATGAGAGCATCACATCTGCCTTAGTGGTGGTCAATACTCAATGTGAGGAAGGAGAAAAGAATTATGCGTGTGTTTTTTCTTTCTCTCTCTCTTCCTAACTCAATACAATTATTATAAAATATTCGTTGCGGCCAAACAGAGCTGCCAGAGAAAAATACTTGAAGGTAGTACTGCAGCTAAAAAGGGAAGTATTTTAGAAAAAATAGTAGTACAGACATTTTTTTTTAAACTTTATTCTAAAAACATAAAAAAATAATTAATTTTTTTGTTTCAACTTCCCAAGGTGTTGTATTGGTACCGATTTTGTTAATCCCCACTTTTTGCATATCTATGTTTTTTTAATAGAAATGAAAAAAACTAAGAAAACCTCACAAAATCTGAAAGTAGTCAACAATTTTTATCATATGCATGAACATTTGATTATCTCAGCATAAATTGCAACAATATAGTTCGAAAAATCCTACTTATCAATTTTAGAAAATATTTTATTTGTCAATAATTTGTTAAAAACAATTGAAAATGGGTTTTAGGGGATATTGTATTATTTTCTTCTTCTTCTCCGAGAAGTAAGGCGTGTGGGTCACACTCATATTTTGTTCATGATATTGAATTTTTTTAAACAAAATTTTTTGTGATAAAAGAAAGTGTTCAAGTGTCATTGTTATACATAAAATAGAAATAAAATAAATAGGGTGGCGCGACAGCTCTTGAAGAGCCAAGGCCTAAGTGGCTTACTCTCATCAACAATTCTCTGAGTGCGTGTGAAGAATTGAGGGGACCTACAATTTAACGCCGATTCCGAACGGCAGAGTTGAGAAGCACCTTTTCTTGACAGATTGATACTATTGGAAAATTTGTCAGGTCTTCGCAAGAGGCAGTGCCCGTGAAAGATGAAAGAAAAACTTGGCCTGAGTAGGACTCGAACCAACGACGTTCAGCTTAGCAGCCCAACGCACTTACCAACTAAGCTACGGGCAACTGCGTTATACATAGTTTGTTAAAATCATGTAGGAACGAATTGTTAGAAATTATTGGTTTGTCAATCTGCCCATATAAAACCACTGTTCCTGGTTTTGTTTAAAATATTTTTTCTTTTTTTTCCTCTATTATAACCGAAAATATTAACAAAAACACCTAATTGTTCTCTTAGTCTTAACCACGAACACTTGCAAGTAAAATAATTGCCTTTTTTAAGCAATCCGTTCACTTTTACACACCAACAGTCTAAACTCAGTTGCTGATTGTTACAAATCGTTACAATTGGACACCTCAACAATGCATTAAGGAACGACTTGCTGACGTCACATTGTTACAAATCGGAACAGTATGGGAATTAAGGAACGAACATCGTTAACGATTTTCTACAATTGTAAATACAAGAACGCACCTCTTACGGGGGAAATTTTTATCGAGCCAACGAAAAAAAAAAAAAGGTTGACTCACTTTTGTTGAAATGTAAGATTTTTTAAGGTCTTTTAAAAAATTGTAGTACGAATGTGAAAGGAGGAGTACCTACGGGAGTACGTTGGTGTTGAAAGGAGTACAATACTCCTATGGAGTACAATACTCCTATGGAATAAAATACTCCTATGTAGTACAATACTCCTATGGAGTACAATACTCCTATAATTTCGGCAACGCTGCCGCCAAGCCAAGCCAGTTTATAACGGAGTCTTTCAGATTTTGTTGAAACAACATGAAGCACAAACAAATCTACACGATTGTATATGAAACGATATATGAGACATGAGAGCATCAGATCTGCCTTGTT
This sequence comes from Sphaerophoria taeniata, assembly GCA_943590905.1. Lineage (NCBI taxonomy): Eukaryota > Metazoa > Arthropoda > Insecta > Diptera > Syrphidae > Sphaerophoria > Sphaerophoria taeniata. The sequence continues at coordinate 59,591,981 of OX016541.1, read as the reverse complement.
GGTGGTCAATATCTACTCAATGTGAGGAAGGAGAAAGAATTATGCGTGCGTTTTTTCTTTCTCTCTTCCTCCTCGCACTTCATGATGTTCTAATAACTCAATACAAATATAAAATATTAGTTGCCGCCAAGCCAGCCAAGCCAATTTATAACGGAGTCTTTCAGATTTTGTAGAAAACAACATGAAACACAAACAAATCTACACGATTGTATATGAAACGACATAATGAGACATGTCAATATCTACTCAATGTGAGGAAGGAGAAAGAAATATGCGTGCGTTTTTTCTTTCTCTCTTCCTCCTCGCACTTCATGATGTTCTAATAACTCAATACAAATATAAAATATTAGTTGCCGCCAAGCCAGCCAAGCCAATTTATAACGGAGTCTTTCAGATTTTGTAGAAAACAACATGAAGCACAAACTAATCTACACGATTTTCATATACAATCGTGTAGATTTGTTTGTGCTTTATGTTGTTGACATATTATGTTGAAATGGAATGGAACAGAAAATCACAGCTGAGAACTGAGATTTCTTTCTGAAATCTCTGAGGTGAAATTATTTTGGACTCGTTTTCTCATTCAGCTATTATGACGTAATTGGCAATTGTACACCAACAATTTTCAGCTGTTCGCAATGTTCTAATTGCTATGGATATTCTTTAATCTCCTGTTCGGTGTTGGGTTGCCTTAAAAATATTTTGATATATTGAAATAAAATGTTCGCATTTCAAAATATAAATTTTGTTAAGGTCTATGCTGGGAGATGACTTGATGTTTTTTTCAAAAAAAATTGTTATTTTAACAGGAAGTGCGCTTATTATTAAATTAATATGACCATGATTTCAATTTAACAGTAGTCCAATCTCCAATTTCGAATCGTATTGCAGTCGGATCAATTTGACATTCGATTCCTGTTGACTTTTCCTTAATATTAAATCAACAGGACAAAGTTTCACACTAATTCTTGAAATAATATGAAAATATTTTAAAACGACATGAATTCCAATGATTTAAAAATTCATTTTTTTCCCTGAGAAGCAACAATTCGTCATGTTTATTTTACATTAGGGTGTTAAGGGTTTGACTTGTTGTTTTTTCATAACAAATTGTTATTTTAACATGAAGTGCGCTTATTATGAAATTAATATGACAAAGATTTAAATTTAACACTAGTCCAATGTTGAATCGTATTGCAGTCGGTTCAATTTGACATTCAATTCCTGTTGACTTTAACTTAATATTAAATCAACAGGATAAAGTCTCAAACTAATTCTTCAACTCATGAAATAACATGAAAACATTTTAAATGGACATGATTTCCAATGATTTAAAAATTCATCTTTTCAATGGAAAGTAACAATTCGTCATGTTGATTTTACATTGCAGTTTTTTTCTGTGTGTGAGTGCATTAGGAAGAAGTGAAGGGGTTGGAAAGGAGGTGTCGATGTACATTGGTCTTGAATTCTTGAACATTGCAATGATCGGGAAAGACAGAGTGTGGAAGAGAGTTCCACATTCGCGTAGTACGGCTAAAGAATGATTCTCTATACTTGAGAGTACGTCCGAAGTTGGGCTCGAGGGTAAACTGATGGGCATTCCTAGAAGCGCGAGTATTACGGGCGAATTGTTTGAGGGGAGGAACGCAACTGGCTATTTCACTAGAGCAATTACCATAGAAGTAACGGTAAAACAAGGAGAGACACGCAACGTTGCGACGGTGGTCTAAAGGGGTGAATGAGTCAGTGATCTCTCTATCACCAATCATTCTTACAGCTCTTCTTTGTATTCCATCTAAGAGGCTTAAGTAAGTAGCTGGAGCACCAGCCCAGAGATGGGAATTGTACTCAAGCTTTGGACGGATATATGTTTTATAGATAATAGCCAGATCAGAAGGGGAGAAAAATTTCTTGCACCGTCTTAAGAAACCCAAACATCTTGCGGCATTTTTGGCGACATCGCATATGTGCTCGCTCCACAAAAGGTGGTCTGTAATGCACATACCGAGAATCTCGAGATGTTCGGTCTCATTGATGCAAGTGCCACTCATGGACAGTGGCAAGGGGGGTACATCTCGCTTCGACGATACAAGACAGCATTGAGTTTTCGAAGCATTAAACTCGACGCGGTTTTTAATTCCCCATTGTACAATGCTGTTTAAGTCAGAGTTTAATGAGCTTATCATATTTTGCCGTTGCAGGTCCACATCCGAAGTGGAGGGATGTGAGTCTGGGAACGAATATGAAAAGCTAAGGGTACTATCGTCGGCGAAACAATGAATTGGATTAGAAGTTACAGACAAGAGATCATTTATGAAAATGAGGAAGAGTGTTGGAGACAAAACGGAGCCCTGGGGCACACCAGCGTTTATATTGTGGGTTTCAGACTTGAAACCGTCCAATACAACTTGTATTGTACGGTTCGAAAGAAAGTTTCTAATCCATCGAAGAAGGGATTCATCGATACCGAAAGCACGCATTTTCGATAAAAGAGCAAGATGCCAGACTTTATCAAATGCCTTTGAAATATCAAGTGCAACAATCTTACTTTCTCCAAAACGATGTAAAGATTTGTTCCACTGTTCGGTGAGATAAACCATCAGATCACCAGTGGACCTGTTGCTGCGAAAGCCGTACTGCCGGTCATTAAGAAGCTTTTGGTCTTCGAGATATTTCTTGAGCTGATAGTTTATCAGCGTTTCCATGACCTTAGAAAGAAGGGACGTAAGTGCAATCGGACGATAGTTGGAGGGAGAAGAAGATACGCCTTTTTTTGGGATTGGTTGGACAAATGCTGTTTTCCAACTGCTCGGAACGAGCCCAGAAGAATACACCGAAAAAAAAATTATTTTACGAAAGAATTAAACTGTTTGTCACAAGAGATAAAAAGGACCAAGCGATAAGTGGTTTGTGACAAACAGTTAAATATGTTGAATCATAAAATATGACATTTTTTCCCTTAAAAAAATATACTTCTCATCCGAAAACGAAGAATCTTTGTCACAAACAATATTCACCATCACAACAGATACCAGTTTTGCTTGCCGTAAAGGAAAAAAATGCTTGACAAAAAATGTTTACAGTTTAATTCAAAATATTTTTTCCTTTGTTGCAGAAATAAGGAAATATTGATGTAAGCTGTAAAAATGTTTATGACTAAAAAATTTAATTTTGGTTCTAAGCGAGTATATGATTTAACTTAGGATTTGGTATTCCTTACTGGAAACAGTTTTCTTTTTATCCGTAACTGCTGAGTATTGGAAGCGAATGGAATTATTGTTGTATAAAAACACTATTATTCCTTTCAAACAACGTGAATATCGTTTACAACAAAAGAACAATGGTACTGGAGAAAAAAGGCTATAATCTTCATTGCAAATATTCAAAAATGTTTGTTGTAGGAACCTAGTTTATTCCTTCTAGAATAAGGTTCGGTCCATTTACTAAATCTCCTCTATAATCTCAGTTGGTATTTTTGTGGAAATGCTGAAAATCCTTACCAATGTAGGTACAGTACCTACATATTGCACAGTAAAAATATAGGAAATACTTATTTTCCATGTGAATAACGTTTCAAATTTCGTTTCAACAAACAAAAAAATTAAAAAGTTTTTTGTGTTGCAATATTGGTAAATGTTTTTTATTTAGAACAAAGCAAAATAAGACAATTCATGTAATAAATGGTTATTTACATACGTATCTATAAACATTTATAAAAAAAGTACTTATATCGATTAAAAACAATAACAAAAAAATTAAACCAACTTTTAAAATACATAAATCATTAGCGGTTTTTGAAAATCTATATCTAAATAAATATATCTCCGATTTGGATGATCATCATTTTTTAAATTTCTCAAATTATTGTTTCCCTTAAACTCATCTGCAAAAAAAAAATTGGACAATTTTTGCGAGGTATTGAAATTATAGAATATAATTTTTTTTTTATTTTATATGAGTTTATCGAAAAAAATGACTAATATTTTATAATTAAGTTAAAAATTTAAGAATGTCCAGTTAACATAAAGTTGGCCATTTGCTGTTTTTATAATTTTTGTTGAATAATAATGAGATGTATTTTTTATATTTACAACACAAAATTCTTCAACAAGCTGAACATTAAAAGCATCATAATGCTCTCTAAAAGCAATTAGCTCAAGTAATTGACACACAAAAAAAATATTAGAATTATCTGTACAAAAAATCTCTCTTACTAGACCAAATGTTATATAGTCTTCTTCAAATTCAATCAATTCGATAACACAATTTTCCGTAATGGTATTACCTTCGGACAAAACGGTTATGACTTTATAAATATTCTCCAATGTTGGATCTAAAGTTACTTTGTATTTAAGGTACAACTCCGTTTTATTTAATAATTGTTGTTTTTCGAATGTTACGTTTGTGTATGCAGGTTCTTCTATGAAAAAATTTGCTGTTTTCAACTGAACCTTAATGGCGATACTTTTTACTAAATTTCTACGGTTGTTGCTTGTCTTACTTATTTTTTTTAACGTTTGGTGTTTTGATTCGTATCTCATAGACCATTTATTTTTAAGAGGACCAACCTGTAGCATTATGTTTGGATAGTGAAGCAAAATGTGCGCTTTAAATTTCAAAATATTTCCAAATATTTTTAAAAACAACTTATGGTGTTCGGTTACTATTCTTTCAAACAAAATTGGAGTATAGTACGCATAATACTCGCTAAGAATTAAGCTGAGCATTTTTTTCAACAACAATAAAAGACACCATTCGTCAGATTCTTCTGGGACCAGATCCCCAATTATAAGTGGCAAGTTGATAACAAAATTTAGCATTTCTGCGGCAGTGAACTTAATTTTTTTATTTTTTATCATTCCCATTGTAATATTATCGGGTTTGTTTTTTGTTCCGAAATCGAACGTCGAAAGTCTGAAATTTAGAGCATCTAAGGGCAATACTTTAGCATCGATAAATTTCTGCAAAACTCTACAAATGTCTTCGTGTGCAACACCTTCTAGAATGTCATGCATTATATCTACACTGAAATTTTCTGTCACGTGAAAATTTGGAATACTATTCCATACACAGTTCCCTTTAATCCCCGTCTTGGACAAATCATTTAAGGTGACGTCATTTGCATAATTTGATTTGTTTCTTGGAGGGAATAAATATAGATCTGTGCACGATCTTAAAGCATCTTTGCTTATCTTGCAAAATCTACATGGAAAGTTGCAGATGAAGCATTCCGAAAAACCAGTGATGGCATGAAGTCCTAAATTGTCACCAAGTAGACTAACAAAAATAAACCTTGCATAAGTAAATTGCTTGTATTTTATCTCCAGTCCAACTTCTTGAAGATATTTTAGTTCATCAATAACAGGTTGAAACATTATATCGTTTCCAAATGTTGAACGATCATTTGAAAACATTAATGCAGCAACAAATATAAAATCCAACTTTGAATTAAGCCACGGCGGTAGACAATCAATTTTGACGTATAGTGCTCCTATTTTGTAAGCCCCAGCATGAGCCCCTAAGGGATTTTGAGGTTCAAAATCATCAAAATATGTATCAATTGGGAGAAATAAAATTGTTCCATCAGTTTTATAGAAATCTATTTTTGAGTTCCAGAATTTGGTACCCATTATATTAATAATTACGCCTTGATCTTTACAACGTTTTATTTCATTTATGTGGCTAACAATTGTTTCTAAAAAGCCTGTTTGGTTAAAAAGCTGTTGAAATATTTTGCGTAAAGGAAATGTCATCATTGAATATTTTACAGATTTAGTTTGGAGGAGAGCATTTTTTTTCTTAAATTCAATTTTTTTTTCAATTACTTTTTCGGTTGGAGGATGATAAATTCCGAGATTCTCTAAATGCTTAAGAAATTTGTACTCACTCAAAGAAAAAGCGTTGAAAGTTATGTTTTTTATTTGATGAACGTTGTCAAAAAATGTTGCATTTTTCGCTGGTAATATTTTTTCGAAAAAGTTGAAAATCAAATTATTTTGATTGTTTATTTGCATAAGTAGTTCCTTGGCTTTTTTTCTAGATATATTTTCATCAGAATAAATTGAAATTATAAATTTAAAAATATTTTGACGATATGAACTGATAAAATTAAGCGAAACATCTCCCTGGTTCGAGTCATTTGAGCCGATATTTGCGTCTTGGCTTAGTTCATGGTCATCATTAATTGGAATACAGGTCACTATATCCGAATTAATCTCATTTTCTAAACTAATTTGAGAAACATCAATAAGACTACTTTGAATAGTTGTATTGGAGTTATATTGATTCTCAGTTTTAAGATGCGTTCTTAAATGCTGAATTAAAGCCTTGCATGAAAAAAAAAATAAAGTACACAAAACGCATTTGAAATGTTTAATGTTACTGAGTGTATTTATATGTTTCCTGTAAATCTTTAATTCATTTAAGCCAAAATGTGTTTCACATTGAAAACAAGATATGGATTTAGGCATTGACATTTTGAGCTATTGCGATTTCATTTAAAATTTCATTTCGTAAAGAAACGTTCCTTAAAATTTCGTATTTTCTGTCGCAATCTAAATAGATATTGAACACAATTTGTTGCAGCAAAACCCAAAAACTACTTGTAATGTTTGGATAGTGTGAATCCAGGGCGAAAAAACTTGCAAATGCAAACACAAATGCTTCTTCGAAATTCTTAAAAATAAATGATCTAGATTCTAGCACAACAACCGCAAAATATACTTCAAAGTTACCTACTATGTGAAGTCTTGGCGTTGGGAGATTATTCTCCAAAAAAAAATCATTTGCCTCCTCCTCAGTGCTGAACAGCGGAATGAAGAAGGCTGCTGCCACAGCCTTCGTTGATCGCCTTGGATCAGTTTTTTGTTTTCCTTTTAAGGTTTTTGCAGGGAAGAAAAAAGGCAGAGCTCTCAGGCCAATAATAACTCTCGAATGTGTTAATAAGAAATTGTTAAAAAATCAAATTCAATAATAAAATTACAAGTAGGCAATTACTTTTAGTGTTCTCGGAAAGCTTATGTAAATTTAGAAGCTCTTTGATTTTGCTTTTGGCAGCCAATTTTAGTATGGCGTCGGAAAATTCTTCCAATTTATGAATTGAAAGAGAAATCTTCAATTCACGCTCGGCATCAACAGTAAGCTGAAAGATTTTTAAAGAACAAAACAAATTATGCCATATTTCCAGTTTTAAAATTCTTACCAATTTGATTGCGTTGTCTCCAGCCAGACATGCGTATCGTTTGAAATACTGTTCCACCCCGTGCTTGGAAAGAAATTCTCTTCGGGATGAAAACGAAGCCTGCCACAGTTCTTCAAAGTTGGATTCTTCGACTGAACTTTTTTGAACTTGTGTATCAGCTTCTTCTGCCAATAAATTTGCTGAACCTGAAAAAACAATTAATACCATCATAATTACAATAGTTCTAAATTTTGCTTTCAATTTTATAAATTTAGAAGAAAGGATTGAAAGTCTTTGAAAAAATTTTAATTTCTTTAAAAGAATGAACATGTTCGGAAGAATTCCAAATTTTTGAAAAAAAAAATTGAAATTGAAAATTGAAAAATTCTTGAACAAAAAATTTCAAAACTTAAAAAAAGCATTTCTGAAAAAATGAAATCTAGTTCCATCTTGCCCTGAAATATTATATAGGTACCTGTTTCTTTTACTGCTTTCGTAAGAGATCTCCTCTTAACGAGTCCGCAAGTCTTAAGTGCTGTCCTTGCGTTCATTTGGGCGCTCCATAATTTGCCACCGACTTTTATCTTACCCGCCGCGGGAGAATAAAACGTTTCCTTAGATTCGGTGGGAAAAACTTCGGAAATAATTTTTGCAAGCAGAATATGCTCCGATTTTGTTAGTCTGAAATAAAAAGAATACAATAATTAATCTCCTTTTTCATCAAACCAACTAGAAAATTTGTTGTGGCTGATTATCTAAATATACATGTTCTTTTGTATGATACAGAAGGTACTTACAGTCGATCGTAGTCTTCCAGTAAAATACTGTTGATAATCACCTTCGCCACCTTGGTTCGGTCAATTTCGTCTAAGGATTTATTTATTTCGTATTTTTTTAAAATAATTACAGTCTCTAAATTTTTCTCAAGGCAACGTCTTAGAAGGTCCTGTATTCGATATTAATAATAACAACGCTGGATATCGTTCTGGATATTTCTTATATTGTTTGTAGATATGTATGATTTGGGATAGCCCAAATCTAAATTTGCTAACCATGCAATCTCCGGACGATCGCGAATTTTTTTTTACGTTTCTTTACTCTTTGCTAAAACGTTCACAAAACTTGCATTAATTTAAAACCAATCACAACTCTGTACACCTCGCAAATCACCAATTTTTTCTAAAATCAACAAATTCATGCCTAGATCATATTCACGAAAGCGTTGATTTCCAAATCGAGAAAAAAAAAACAAAAAACAAATTCGCAGCTCTGCGGAGATTGCATGGTTTAAACTAGTTGGCACAAGTTTCTCGAAATTGCAAATTTAGATTTGGCCTTTGGGCTACCCCAACTCATACAAAAATCCAGAACCAGAAATCCAGCTTTGCAATTTTAGCCTTTTTTGTGTGGATTTCGACTGGGCCAACACTCAAACAACCTCTTTGGAAAAAAAATTTCCGAGCACGACGACAACGAAAATGAAACAATTTCTGAGTCTAATAAAATTGAATCCGACACCGACACCGACATATCGAAATTTATTGTAATTTATTTTATAATTTTAAGTCTTTAATAAATCTATTTTCGTTTTGAAACACAGTTTTATTTTGTTCACACCAAATCACTACACTTCTTTTAACTTTTTCATTTGACGACTCGACGCAAATGCAGATGCCCGACAAAAAAAAATACAAGTTACAGTAAACTGAGGACGACGACAACGAGAATGAAACAATTTCTGAGTCTAAGAAAATTGAATCCGACACCGACTTATCGAAATTTATAGTAATTTATTTAATAATTTTAAGTCTTTAATAAATTTATTTTCTTTTTGAAACACAGTTTTATTTTGTTCACACCAAATCACTAAACTTCTTTTAACTTTTTCATTTGACGACTCGAAGCAAATGCAGATGCCCGACAAAAAAAATACAAGTTACAGTAAACTGTAACTTGGCACATGTATCAGTATTTAGTGTTGCCGTATTGCTTATTTTATTATTTAAAACAAAATCACCCCTGTTCTAATTTTCGATTACGAAAGCAATACTTTCGTTTTTAAGCCAGATGTGTTCTTATTTTCATTTCGTTTTCCAATTTTGCTGACCGAAATTGAAATCGTAAATGTAAAAATATATATTAGTAGTTTCAGAGAAATATTTTTCAAAAATTGAAAGGGGAATTCCTAAATTTAGAACACGTGCGAAAATCAATTTCGATAACGAATTCAATTCTGTTTTCACTTGGGAATCATCTGTCAAGTTTTAAGCAAATAAAATTTTAAAAAGTATATTTTTCAAAATTCATGTACATTATTTCATAATGAATTCGGCGAATGGATTCAAAAACTAATAACAATAATAATAATAATAACAATTATTATTATTATTAATAGGTATTATTATACTAGCTACAGGATGGTTCGTTTTTACATTTTATTTACCACTTCACATACCAAAACTAAATCTTTTTTAGAGCAAATTTCCCACAAATTGGGAATTATTCGATAGGCAACACTATTCTTCTCTGAAAACAGTTAAACGAAATTTGAGAAAAACTAACTGTTCTTATACCTTAGTTTGTGTGTTCATATTCATATTAACAGACTATATGAAAGAAAGAATCACGTGTTGGGCATTCTGTCTATCCTTTTATGTTTGGTATGTAGCTGAGCTCTTTTACTTGACTGGAAATCAAAAATGCAGACATACATATGCAAATCATACTCCTAGTAAAATGCATATAGTATATGGTAAGAAACAATCTTGTTTGACACAAACAATACTTTTCTTCGGTTAGAGATGGAAACCTTTATTGAAGAATAATACATAATGACGTGTTTTTCTGTTCATTTTGTTATCTGTGTTTTGCTGTGTTGGGTCCTGAGTAGTGAAAAAAAAACACGGTTTTAGTATTTCACTCTCCATATATGAATCTGCATTGCTATGTTGTGATAATTTAAGGCGTGTATGATATACCTTCCTTCATGCGTTTGTTTTTTTTTTTTTTGAGAATTCACAATCATTGTTCTAATCTCTATACTGTTTGACACAAATTCTTTTCTTTTATATCATAAGGAAAAATTATCATCAGCATAAGAAGTATATTCTTAGCGGCAAGGGTTGACTAACTACTTTACTACAGGCATGCAGTTATTAAGGAACAAGGTTTTTATTGTTGCGTACGAAGAGTTTAAGAATTTATACCAAAAAGTTGTAAACATTTATATGAAAAATTGTCTTTTTTTTCAGCCAAAACTTTTATTTTTTATATTCAGAGAGAAAATATCAAGACACAAACAGTTTTTTTCCCTTGTTTGATCAAGAGTGCGATGTTTTTGGTCTTAACGAATAAACCTTATTCCTTAAAAGTAAATGTTAGTGGTCAATAGTTTCTTTTTCCGATTAAAACTATTGAAACAGTAATGCTTGCTACAAAGATATTTTTCGGAGAGTGTAGGATAGATGGAAAAGCTTACGCAAGGGTTTTGCCAGCGTGGAAGAACACCTCTTCAGAACAACAGTGGGGATACCATCCGGACCAGCGGATTTATGTATGTTGAGATCCTTGAGGACTCTTGCCACAGCACGAGTGCGAAAGAAGATTTGCCCCATGGAATCATTGACGCGCTCTAGAGCTGGGGGAGTCATGACACTATCTGGCAGCGAAGAGTTGGAGGCGAACTGCCTAGCAAAAAGGTTAGCTTTCGCGAGAGAGCTAACAACTGGAGTGTCATTGTCAACGAGCGTAGGGACCGAGGAAGAAGAAGAATTCTTCATATTTTTCACAAAAGACCAAAAATTCTTACTGCCTTTGGGACATTGCAGTATTTTTTGCCTTAATTTTTGGTCATGCAAAAACTTAGTCCGTCGAATATGGGCATTGCAGGCCTTCCTGGCTTGTTTAAACTTGTTCCGGTTTTCCTCAGTTGGGTTGGCTCTATAACACCGGAACTTTACTTCTTTTTCCCTGATAACATCTTTACAGCTTGAATCAAACCATGATTTTTCCTTAGGTTTGATGCTTTTAACTCTATTCGGGATAAAAGTTTTCATTCCCAAGATAATCATATTAGTAATCATATCTGCGCTGGCGTCTACGTCACTATCGAGGAAGCATAGTGACCAGTTAAAGATCCGGAAGAAGTTATTGAGACCGTCCCAGTTGGCTTTCTCGTATTGCCATACGGTTCTCTTCGGAGCTCTTTCTTTAACTGGATTAGTTTGGCACGAGAAATTTGCAGATATTATACTATGGTCTGATCTGCCTAGAGGCGTTAATACACTGATAGTGTATTTATCAGGGTCAGACGTAAGGAACAAGTCAAGAGTATTTTCCGCTTGGCCATCAATATCCGATATTCGAGTGGGCTCAGTGACCAGCTGAGTAAGGTGGTTAAACTCAGCAAATATTTCAGCACACATTCCTTCGGGTGTTGTCTGGCCCGAATGGAGAAGCCACGAAGAATTGTGTACATTGAAATCGCCCGTAATAACGATTTCAGTGTGAGGATAAAAGGATACAATTCTTTGGATGGAGTCAGACAGAGCGTCAAATTCGCGAGAAGTTGAAGCTCTGTCCAAATTTGGGCTTCGATAGAGGAAACAATAGTGGATGATGTGCTTATTTATGGTGAACTTGAACCACATAAGATTAAAAAAAGGGTCGGAGCAATGTCCATATTGTGGAAGGAATTGATAAGCGACATCATCCCTAATGTAGACGGCGAGACCATGGTGGGAGAAGAATAAAGGCACTAAGCAATACCCATGAATAAGAAATTCAGTAGGGTCGGTATTCTCACCTACTTGGGTTTCACTCAGTGCCAAAACAGCTGGCCTGTTTGTAACAGTGTGGATGTACACAGCAAGAAAATTAATTCTTAGCCCACGAATATTGCAATAATCGACTCTGAAATTATCGATCATTACAAGTTAAAAAAAATAAAAGACCAAAACAGACAAGATCTAAAAGAGTCACTGAATTGAATATCAGAAATCTTTACGATTCAGCGCCACTGTCAGTGTTATGCCTTAACGGCAGCGTGAATCGATCCGACCCTGGAATTCAAACAGTTAATCTCTATTCATCTGCTATTGACAACAAACCATATGCACACATTGAATGAGTAAAAAAAAGCTCAATGCAATGTAATGCATATGATAAGCTGTGCAATTGTACGACGGGGAAACGAGGAGAACGGGATGGATATGTACTTACTGTGCTCTTGTGGCTAGCGGGTATTTTTAAGTCTTTTTTGTGGGAGCATTTTTTTGGCGTTTGTTTGCGATGTTATTGTTGTTGGTTGATTTCGATGGTTTTTTGTTGGTTTTCTTTTTTGCTCGTTTTAGAATTAGTTTTATGTTGGGTTTTGAGTGTTTTATTTAATGTTTATTATTGTTCTTTTTTGTTGGTGGCGTTTTTTAATTTAATTTTATTTTTTGTTTTTTTGTTAACGGACGCGAGGGACGAGGACGGGACATAAAAATAAACACTAGAACAAGAGACAAAGCACTGCACAACCGGACTCTTCGAACACTTGACGAACACTGACTGATATCATTTCGTGTTTATGTTCAAGCCTTTTTCCGAGCGTAACACCTAGAACTGTCACATCTTTTTTGGATATGCAACGTACTTGTAAAGGCGGGGAACATTTCTTTTGCGAAGTTCTTATTCTTTAGGAGCAAAGGTTAAGGTTGGTAGAGTTGGGAAAATCAGAAAATGAAAACTTGGCCGAACTCAACCCGAAAGAGAACCATTGGGCCTTCACTCTATTCATGTATGTTTTTTTGCAAAACAACACGCATAGGCTAGTACTTTTTGCGTTTTTAAACATAAGACCGGTGAGATTTTGTATGATGATATTTTAGAGGGGTCGTCGTCGTTACTATAGGTTTTACATATTTTACTATTTGTTTAGTAATACTTTTTACTACATTGTATAATACTTTTGGTTGTTTCCTTTTCGTAGTGGATACACCTACCTGTTGGCTGTTGTGTAGAACGAGTGTTAAATCGTGCCCTTAAAATTTCTTCTTTAAGGTCTCCTTATTTTCACACGCATTCAGAGAATTGTCGATGAGTGTAAGCCACATATGTATTGACTCTCTTAGAGCTGTCGCAGCACTCTATTTATTTATTTTATTACTTTTGAGAAACGCCATATAATTTTGTTAATTTATATGTGAATATTTCTGGTATGCATAGTTTGCATATTAATTAAATTTCAAAACTTATAAGTTTTCGAGCTTCCAAATTTTTAAAATTTGAATTAAATCATTTTTTCTTTTCATCGAAGACCAAAATTCCGAAATTTTCTACCACCAGCTATTTTAAGATAATAAAATTTGTCTGTTTCAATTTACTGTTTACAATAAGAAAAACAACGATTTTTTTTGCAGATGCTTCGAACTGGCGTTTCACTTGTTGTTCAAGGCTCATCAGCAGCCGATGTCGGACAAAGAGAGTTCTACAACCCGAACTGGTCCAATGTCGACATCCCTCATAGAGAAAACCAGCACCAACACGAACCAGATACGCAACATCTTCCTGGAAAAAACTGCAAACGAAAAAGACGTCCTCAACCATCCCCAGTCAGCACAACTGAAGCACCATTGTTGTCCCCTTTGCAACAATATTGGCGGGGTCATGTAGAAGATGAAATTCCATCAAGAGGTCGTCAAAAAATTCCCACCACATTCGAAGAACCAAGTCCAACACAAACATCTGATCGTCTGCAGGAACCAAGTACAACAAAAATTTCCGAAAGAATCGGCGAAGCCCTTTCAAGTATGTCATCCGAAGTATTTGAAGGCGCTCTGGCAACTCAAAACCCAGAAAGACAACAAAATGTCTTTCCATCTCAATATCCCGAAATTCGAAGACCACCAACAAACGGTTTTTCTGAAAAAATAAAGGAGTTCAATCCAACTAAGGAATCATTGATACTAAGACAGCCAATCACTTCGACAACATACGATAAACTTCAAGATCCATCGTCTATGAGAATTTTTGAAAGAAACAAAGAATACTACTCAACTCAGCCAGCAGAGGAGCCTTTTGTTCAAGACTCTACACCGACAACAAGGATTTTAGAGAAAACTCGAGAAGCTTATTCGCCAAAGCCAATTGAAGAAAATCCACAATCTGGAATGTCAGAAAAGGCTCGCGAAACGAATTCAAAGAAAACTTTCGATAAGAACCATGATCAATCCTCTACACGGATTCGCGAACCTTTAGCGGCTTTGGAGAAGGAACAAAAACTATCTGAAGAGCGAGATAAGCAACGTCAACAATCAAGCACTGAAAAATCTACCGGAACCCGAGACAAATCTTACCGAAGGCTTAACTCTCAAGCTAAAAAGGAACAAAGCCAACAGCCAAGTGCAAGCAAAGAAGAGTCCTCGGAAGTGAACAAATCTCCTAAGCCCCGTTTGCCAATGGATTTGAAGGAAATTCCGAAGAGTTCTGGAGGTTTGAGTTTAAGTGAAATTTTGCAACAAAAAAATCTTTCACTTGACGATCTACTCAAGGGCAAACAAACTGCCTTGCTTGCCCTTCAAACGACCGCTGCTTCGCCGGAGAAGCATTCGGATGTTATTTCTTCAAAGGAACGATTTAGGAAACCAGCTCGAAGAATACCGTCATTGGGTTTGCAGGCAGCGCTGAGCACAACCACTTCAACAACAACAACAACCACTACTACTACTCCTGAAACGAATTTGATAGATCAATCACTTGAGGAAACATCAGCGCAATCCAGTGAAGTCAGTCAGGAAGAGCAATCCGAAGAAATATCTTCAAATGAAAGCACTGCAACTAAGATCCCAACAACATTGAGGAAAAGTCTAAAATTTCCATCGAGGATCAGAACAATTCCGACAACCCCAAGGCAACAACATTTCAAAACGACACTCCAACAGCGATTTTCAACAACAACCACTACCACACAAAAACCATCTACCACTCGAATTCCTCTTTATAAAAAACAACAGCACACCAGACTGCCTCTGATGCGAGCTCCGGGTCTTAAGAAAGTTGATCCAACCACAGCAACAGGGTCAGAATCATTAGAGCCATCACCATCTCCTAATAATTCAAAAAGGTTCAGAACTCGCAAGCCATCATCGACAACTACTGAAACTATTTTAGACCTCACCGACCCCTCCTCGAATCATGTTGACTATTCTCCAGGGGACAACGAAGTTCTTCAAGAATCTTACAACACCTTTGAAAACGCAAGTCTGAGTAAAAACAATTCGTTGGCTTCTGATAGTGACAATTTGATTGCCAAAAGTACAGAGGAGCCGGTAACGGACCACATCTACAGATACAACTCACTCAAAAACTACATCGACAATAATCTCCCGCATGCTGTTCTAATGGACATTGATTTGGCCGACATTGATAACGTCGATGATAGAACCGATCTTCTAGAACTCATCGAGGACCGGCGTTCGGGAAATCGCTTGATCAAGGTCCTTGAACAACGAAATATGACTCTGGAAGAGCTCATTGAACACAGAAAACGTGGTTCTAGCCAATTGCATTTAGCAACATTCGTTCAAAATCGTTCGGGAGTCTTTCCCGGCAAGAAGGTTGTGGTAAACGATGACATGGATATTGTAACGGCTTTCGAAAATTTCCCCCATTTCAATTTGTTGAATTTGAAAAGTGTAAAACCTGACGAAATCAAAACTGATTCGCAAGGCTCAAGCTATTTCACTTCGATCATTGATATCGAACCCACTGATGATTCATCCAAGGAATTTGGCAGCGGAGGTTCGTCGCCGGGTAAACCCTCAATTCGTAGTAAGTTGACTTTTCTGAAAAATGTTTGAGTTGTTTACCTTTTTATTTAAGTTTTGTTTTTGAAAGCAAAATATATTGAAAAAAGGTACAACTTTTGCTTGAATTTTATTTTAACAGATCCCAAACTAAGCAACATTCAACGACAGCCATTTTATCCATCCTGGAAGAGTCTAGCCCTCGCAAGTCTAACAAGTTCAGAAAATGCCAACCGTTTCCTGCAACAGCGTTCCGAACTCGAACCCCCTCAACAAACTGCCCAACGACACCAAGCGACAGTCAGCGAAGAAGATCCCATAGTTCAGATTGAAGATGAGGTCGCCCGAGCACATGATTTAATCGATTTGGAATTATCGGGACATGGTTTTAAGCGCAGCGCTATGAATCTTATGCACACTTCCGAAGTGCCTTCTGGAATCCGATCGGCTATGGTTGCCAGTGCGGCTATAGTTTTGACATCATTGATTTCGTTTATGGTGGTATTCGTTGCATGCCGATGGAAACAGAGAAGACGCCGTCATAAGTTGGACTATTTGGAAGCCTACAGTGTTGTGCGTGTTGTGTTACCAATGAAATCATCACGAAGAACAAGAAGCGATGATTTGACAACATCGACGACCAGCTTGGGCATGGAGAGTTCATCGGCAGGGGCGTCGAAGACGAGCACCCAAATTATTAGGGAATATTGCTGATCCTGACAATTGCCGGCTCTGAGTGAAATTTGTGCCATCCAATTGAATCCACTAGCTTACCTGGTCGCGACGGGAAGTTTGACGATAATTAAGGGCGAACGAACAGATCCATCTTTTTGGATCGACCAGACCTGTGGCATAATCAGGCATACAAAATTACAAATCCTGAGAATCTATCTATGAGAATTTTTGAAAGAAACAAAGAATACTACTCAACTCAGCCAGCAGAGGAGCCTTTTGTTCAAGACTCTACACCGACAACAAGGATTTTAGAGAAAACTCGAGAAGCTTATTCGCCAAAGCCAATTGAAGAAAATCCACAATCTGGAATGTCAGAAAAGGCTCGCGAAACGAATTCAAAGAAAACTTTCGATAAGAACCATGATCAATCCTCTACACGGATTCGCGAACCTTTAGCGGCTTTGGAGAAGGAACAAAAACTATCTGAAGAGCGAGATAAGCAACGTCAACAATCAAGCTCTGAAAAATCTACCGGAACCCGAGACAAATCTTACCGAAGGCTTAACTCTCAAGCTAAAAAGGAACAAAGCCAACAGCCAAGTGCAAGCAAAGAAGAGTCCTCGGAAGTGAACAAATCTCCTAAGCCCCGTTTGCCAATGGATTTGAAGGAAATTCTGAAGAGTTCTGGAGGTTTGAGTTTAAGTGAAATTTTGCAACAAAAAAATCTTTCACTTGACGATCTACTCAAGGGCAAACAAACTGCCTTGCTTGCCCTTCAAACGACCGCTGCTTCGCCGGAGAAGCATTCGGATGTTATTTCTTCAAAGGAACGATTTAGGAAACCAGCTCGAAGAATACCGTCATTGGGTTTGCAGGCAGCGCTGAGCACAACCACTTCAACAACAACAACAACCACTACTACTACTCCTGAAACGAATTTGATAGATCAGTCACTTGAGGAAACATCAGCGCAATCCAGTGAAGTCAGTCAGGAAGAGCAATCCGAAGAAATATCTTCAAATGAAAGCACTGCAACTAAGATCCCAACAACATTGAGGAAAAGTCTAAAATTTCCATCGAGGATCAGAACAATTCCGACAACCCCAAGGCAACAACATTTCAAAACGACACTCCAACAGCGATTTTCAACAACAACCACTACCACACAAAAACCATCTACCACTCGAATTCCTCTTTATAAAAAACAACAGCACACCAGACTGCCTCTGATGCGAGCTCCGGGTCTTAAGAAAGTTGATCCAACCACAGCAACAGGGTCAGAATCATTAGAGCCATCACCATCTCCTAATAATTCAAAAAGGTTCAGAACTCGCAAGCCATCATCGACAACTACTGAAACTATTTTAGACCTCACCGACCCCTCCTCGAATCATGTTGACTATTCTCCAGGGGACAACGAAGTTCTTCAAGAATCTTACAACACCTTTGAAAACGCAAGTCTGAGTAAAAACAATTCGTTGGCTTCTGATAGTGACAATTTGATTGCCAAAAGTACAGAGGAGCCGGTAACGGACCACATCTACAGATACAACTCACTCAAAAACTACATCGACAATAATCTCCCGCATGCTGTTCTAATGGACATTGATTTGGCCGACATTGATAACGTCGATGATAGAACCGATCTTCTAGAACTCATCGAGGACCGGCGTTCGGGAAATCGCTTGATCAAGGTCCTTGAACAACGAAATATGACTCTGGAAGAGCTCATTGAACACAGAAAACGTGGTTCTAGCCAATTGCATTTAGCAACATTCGTTCAAAATCGTTCGGGAGTCTTTCCCGGCAAGAAGGTTGTGGTAAACGATGACATGGATATTGTAACGGCTTTCGAAAATTTCCCCCATTTCAATTTGTTGAATTTGAAAAGTGTAAAACCTGACGAAATCAAAACTGATTCGCAAGGCTCAAGCTATTTCACTTCGATCATTGATATCGAACCCACTGATGATTCATCCAAGGAATTTGGCAGCGGAGGTTCGTCGCCGGGTAAACCCTCAATTCGTAGTAAGTTGACTTTTCTGAAAAATGTTTGAGTTGTTTACCTTTTTATTTAAGTTTTGTTTTTGAAAGCAAAATATATTGAAAAAAGGTACAACTTTTGCTTGAATTTTATTTTAACAGATCCCAAACTAAGCAACATTCAACGACAGCCATTTTATCCATCCTGGAAGAGTCTAGCCCTCGCAAGTCTAACAAGTTCAGAAAATGCCAACCGTTTCCTGCAACAGCGTTCCGAACTCGAACCCCCTCAACAAACTGCCCAACGACACCAAGCGACAGTCAGCGAAGAAGATCCCATAGTTCAGATTGAAGATGAGGTCGCCCGAGCACATGATTTAATCGATTTGGAATTATCGGGACATGGTTTTAAGCGCAGCGCTATGAATCTTATGCACACTTCCGAAGTGCCTTCTGGAATCCGATCGGCTATGGTTGCCAGTGCGGCTATAGTTTTGACATCATTGATTTCGTTTATGGTGGTATTCGTTGCATGCCGATGGAAACAGAGAAGACGCCGTCATAAGTTGGACTATTTGGAAGCCTACAGTGTTGTGCGTGTTGTGTTACCAATGAAATCATCACGAAGAACAAGAAGCGATGATTTGACAACATCGACGACCAGCTTGGGCATGGAGAGTTCATCGGCAGGGGCGTCGAAGACGAGCACCCAAATTATTAGGGAATATTGCTGATCCTGACAATTGCCGGCTCTGAGTGAAATTTGTGCCTTCCAATTGAATCCACTAGCTTACCTGGTCGCGACGGGAAGTTTGACGATAATTAAGGGCGAACGAACAGATCCATCTTTTTGGATCGACGGACCTGTGGCATAATCAGGCATACAAAATTACAAATCCTGAGAATCTATCTATGAAAATTTTTGAAAGAAACAAAGAATACTACTCAACTCAGCCAGCAGAGGAGCCTTTTGTTCAAGACTCTACACCGACAACAAGGATTTTAGAGAAAACTCGAGAAGCTTATTCGCCAAAGCCAATTGAAGAAAATCCACAATCTGGAATGTCAGAAAAGGCTCGCGAAACGAATTCAAAGAAAACTTTCGATAAGAACCATGATCAATCCTCTACACGGATTCGCGAACCTTTAGCGGCTTTGGAGAAGGAACAAAAACTATCTGAAGAGCGAGATAAGCAACGTCAACAATCAAGCTCTGAAAAATCTACCGAAACCCGAGACAAATCTTACCGAAGGCTTAACTCTCAAGCTAAAAAGGAACAAAGCCAACAGCCAAGTGCAAGCAAAGAAGAGTCCTCGGAAGTGAACAAATCTCCTAAGCCCCGTTTGCCAATGGATTTGAAGGAAATTCTGAAGAGTTCTGGAGGTTTGAGTTTAAGTGAAATTTTGCAACAAAAAAATCTTTCACTTGACGATCTACTCAAGGGCAAACAAACTGCCTTGCTTGCCCTTCAAACGACCGCTGCTTCGCCGGAGAAGCATTCGGATGTTATTTCTTCAAAGGAACGATTTAGGAAACCAGCTCGAAGAATACCGTCATTGGGTTTGCAGGCAGCGCTGAGCACAACCACTTCAACAACAACAACAACCACTACTACTACTCCTGAAACGAATTTGATAGATCAGTCACTTGAGGAAACATCAGCGCAATCCAGTGAAGTCAGTCAGGAAGAGCAATCCGAAGAAATATCTTCAAATGAAAGCACTGCAACTAAGATCCCAACAACATTGAGGAAAAGTCTAAAATTTCCATCGAGGATCAGAACAATTCCGACAACCCCAAGGCAACAACATTTCAAAACGACACTCCAACAGCGATTTTCAACAACAACCACTACCACACAAAAACCATCTACCACTCGAATTCCTCTTTATAAAAAAACAACAGCACACCAGACTGCCTCTGATGCGAGCTCCGGGTCTTAAGAAAGTTGATCCAACCACAGCAACAGGGTCAGAATCATTAGAGCCATCACCATCTCCTAATAATTCAAAAAGGTTCAGAACTCGCAAGCCATCATCGACAACTACTGAAACTATTTTAGACCTCACCGACCCCTCCTCGAATCATGTTGACTATTCTCCAGGGGACAACGAAGTTCTTCAAGAATCTTACAACACCTTTGAAAACGCAAGTCTGAGTAAAAACAATTCGTTGGCTTCTGATAGTGACAATTTGATTGCCAAAAGTACAGAGGAGCAGGTAACGGACCACATCTACAGATACAACTCACTCAAAAACTACATCGACAATAATCTCCCGCATGCTGTTCTAATGGACATTGATTTGGCCGACATTGATAACGTCGATGATAGAACCGATCTTCTAGAACTCATCGAGGACCGGCGTTCGGGAAATCGCTTGATCAAGGTCCTTGAACAACGAAATATGACTCTGGAAGAGCTCATTGAACACAGAAAACGTGGTTCTAGCCAATTGCATTTAGCAACATTCGTTCAAAATCGTTCGGGAGTCTTTCCCGGCAAGAAGGTTGTGGTAAACGATGACATGGATATTGTAACGGCTTTCGAAAATTTCCCCCATTTCAATTTGTTGAATTTGAAAAGTGTAAAACCTGACGAAATCAAAACTGATTCGCAAGGCTCAAGCTATTTCACTTCGATCATTGATATCGAACCCACTGATGATTCATCCAAGGAATTTGGCAGCGGAGGTTCGTCGCCGGGTAAACCCTCAATTCGTAGTAAGCTGACTTTTCTGAAAAATGTTTGAGTTGTTTACCTTTTTATTTAAGTTTTGTTTTTGAAAGCAAAATATATTGAAAAAAGGTACAACTTTTGCTTGAATTTTTATTTTAACAGATCCCAAACTAAGCAACATTCAACGACAGCCATTTTATCCATCCTGGAAGAGTCTAGCCCTCGCAAGTCTAACAAGTTCAGAAAATGCCAACCGTTTCCTGCAACAGCGTTCCGAACTCGAACCCCCTCAACAAACTGCCCAACGACACCAAGCGACAGTCAGCGAAGAAGATCCCATAGTTCAGATTGAAGATGAGGTCGCCCGAGCACATGATTTAATCGATTTGGAATTATCGGGACATGGTTTTAAGCGCAGCGCTATGAATCTTATGCACACTTCCGAAGTGCCTTCTGGAATCCGATCGGCTATGGTTGCCAGTGCGGCTATAGTTTTGACATCATTGATTTCGTTTATGGTGGTATTCGTTGCATGCCGATGGAAACAGAGAAGACGCCGTCATAAGTTGGACTATTTGGAAGCCTACAGTGTTGTGCGTGTTGTGTTACCAATGAAATCATCACGAAGAACAAGAAGCGATGATTTGACAACATCGACGACCAGCTTGGGCATGGAGAGTTCATCGGCAGGGGCGTCGAAGACGAGCACCCAAATTATTAGGGAATATTGCTGATCCTGACAATTGCCGGCTCTGAGTGAAATTTGTGCCATCCAATTGAATCCACTAGCTTACCTGGTCGCGACGGGAAGTTTGACGATAATTAAGGGCGAACGCACAGATCCATCTTTTTGGATCGACGGACCTGTGGCATAATCAGGCATACAAAATTACAAATCCTGAGAATCTATCTATGAGAATTTTTGAAAGAAACAAAGAATACTACTCAACTCAGCCAGCAGAGGAGCCTTTTGTTCAAGACTCTACACCGACAACAAGGATTTTAGAGAAAACTCGAGAAGCTTATTCGCCAAAGCCAATTGAAGAAAATCCACAATCTGGAATGTCAGAAAAGGCTCGCGAAACGAATTCAAAGAAAACTTTCGATAAGAACCATGATCAATCCTCTACACGGATTCGCGAACCTTTAGCGGCTTTGGAGAAGGAACAAAAACTATCTGAAGAGCGAGATAAGCAACGTCAACAATCAAGCTCTGAAAAATCTACCGAAACCCGAGACAAATCTTACCGAAGGCTTAACTCTCAAGCTAAAAAGGAACAAAGCCAACAGCCAAGTGCAAGCAAAGAAGAGTCCTCGGAAGTGAACAAATCTCCTAAGCCCCGTTTGCCAATGGATTTGAAGGAAATTCTGAAGAGTTCTGGAGGTTTGAGTTTAAGTGAAATTTTGCAACAAAAAAATCTTTCACTTGACGATCTACTCAAGGGCAAACAAACTGCCTTGCTTGCCCTTCAAACGACCGCTGCTTCGCCGGAGAAGCATTCGGATGTTATTTCTTCAAAGGAACGATTTAGGAAACCAGCTCGAAGAATACCGTCATTGGGTTTGCAGGCAGCGCTGAGCACAACCACTTCAACAACAACAACAACCACTACTACTACTCCTGAAACGAATTTGATAGATCAGTCACTTGAGGAAACATCAGCGCAATCCAGTGAAGTCAGTCAGGAAGAGCAATCCGAAGAAATATCTTCAAATGAAAGCACTGCAACTAAGATCCCAACAACATTGAGGAAAAGTCTAAAATTTCCATCGAGGATCAGAACAATTCCGACAACCCCAAGGCAACAACATTTCAAAACGACACTCCAACAGCGATTTTCAACAACAACCACTACCACACAAAAACCATCTACCACTCGAATTCCTCTTTATAAAAAACAACAGCACACCAGACTGCCTCTGATGCGAGCTCCGGGTCTTAAGAAAGTTGATCCAACCACAGCAACAGGGTCAGAATCATTAGAGCCATCACCATCTCCTAATAATTCAAAAAGGTTCAGAACTCGCAAGCCATCATCGACAACTACTGAAACTATTTTAGACCTCACCGACCCCTCCTCGAATCATGTTGACTATTCTCCAGGGGACAACGAAGTTCTTCAAGAATCTTACAACACCTTTGAAAACGCAAGTCTGAGTAAAAACAATTCGTTGGCTTCTGATAGTGACAATTTGATTGCCAAAAGTACAGAGGAGCCGGTAACGGACCACATCTACAGATACAACTCACTCAAAAACTACATCGACAATAATCTCCCGCATGCTGTTCTAATGGACATTGATTTGGCCAACATTGATAACGTCGATGATAGAACCGATCTTCTAGAACTCATCGAGGACCGGCGTTCGGGAAATCGCTTGATCAAGGTCCTTGAACAACGAAATATGACTCTGGAAGAGCTCATTGAACACAGAAAACGTGGTTCTAGCCAATTGCATTTAGCAACATTCGTTCAAAATCGTTCGGGAGTCTTTCCCGGCAAGAAGGTTGTGGTAAACGATGACATGGATATTGTAACGGCTTTCGAAAATTTCCCCCATTTCAATTTGTTGAATTTGAAAAGTGTAAAACCTGACGAAATCAAAACTGATTCGCAAGGCTCAAGCTATTTCACTTCGATCATTGATATCGAACCCACTGATGATTCATCCAAGGAATTTGGCAGCGGAGGTTCGTCGCCGGGTAAACCCTCAATTCGTAGTAAGTTGACTTTTCTGAAAAATGTTTGAGTTGTTTACCTTTTTATTTAAGTTTTGTTTTTGAAAGCAAAATATATTGAAAAAAGGTACAACTTTTGCTTGAATTTTATTTTAACAGATCCCAAACTAAGCAACATTCAACGACAGCCATTTTATCCATCCTGGAAGAGTCTAGCCCTCGCAAGTCTAACAAGTTCAGAAAATGCCAACCGTTTCCTGCAACAGCGTTCCGAACTCGAACCCCCTCAACAAACTGCCCAACGACACCAAGCGAAGATGAGGTCGCCCGAGCACATGATTTAATCGATTTGGAATTATCGGGACATGGTTTTAAGCGCAGCGCTATGAATCTTATGCACACTTCCGAAGTGCCTTCTGGAATCCGATCGGCTATGGTTGTCAGTGCGGCTATAGTTTTGACATCATTGATTTCGTTTATGGTGGTATTCGTTGCATACCGATGGAAACAGAGAAGACGCCGTCATAAGTTGGACTATTTGGAAGCCTACAGTATTGTGCGTGTTGTGTTACCAATGAAATCATCACGAAGAACAAGAAGCGATGATTTGACAACATCGACGACCAGCTTGGGCATGGAGAGTTCATCGGCAGGGGCGTCGAAGACGAGCACCCAAATTATTAGGGAATATTGCTGATCCTGACAATTGCCGGCTCTGAGTGAAATTTGTGCCATCCAATTGAATCCACTAGCTTACCTGGTCGCGACGGGAAGTTTGACGATAATTAAGGGCGAACGAACAGATCCATCTTTTTGGATCGACCGGACCTGTGGCATAATCAGGCATACAAAATTACAAATCCTGACATCCAGATCGATATCTTGCCTGCTTTCGTACATGATGCCGAGGTGTTGAATAAGCTGAAGGCTGTCGAAGGTAAGAACATGGAGGAGTATTTGGAACAAGCATAGATAGATTTGAGACGAGCACATTACAATTAGACTAAATAAATAAAGAAAATTGTTATTTGCAATAAGAAAACAAAATGTTTTGTTAATTAATTGCTGTATTGCATTACTCAGTTGACGTAAACTACAGGTAGGTATACTGTGTAAAAGCACTTGAATACATGTATACGGAGATAATTGTTCCAAGCAAAACCTAACGTGCAGGGTTTTGTATTTCAACCGTTAATGTTTTTCTTAGAGATGTTAAGCGGATTTGCAATTCTATTACGTTCTTCCAAATATTCACTCAGTTTTATCGCAAATCGAAATATTTTCATTCTTTTAAGTGACATATTTTGGAAATTTATTAAGTATTTTTTTTTTTTTTGTTTCATTTACATAATACATTTCAAATATCAGGAAAAAATAATTTATTCAACATGAGCTTCTGGAACAAATCGCAAACAACGCAGCTCATAATGTTTTATTAGCAACACCCAATGCTCTATAAACTATAACAGCCATTGCCAGGATGCCGGCCGGAAATTACCCAAGATGAGGTGAAGAGCAAAATAAAAACTTTGAGGAGTCAGTTCATTCGGGAAAAGAATGCAATAGCTCGATCCAAAAAAAGTGGGACTACAGAGATTAAAATGAGTATGTTTGAACAGTTCGAACACATCCAAATTTTTCTTGTGTGCTTGTTCATACTCGTTCGATTGCAACCCTTATTTATGAATAATTTGACTCATAAATAAAAAGGCTTGTAAGTCAAACCAAGCAAGCAGAGGAAACTCGTAAATATTTTTCGTTTTCGATCATTTCAAGTCAAATTGATTCACAAGCAATTCGCTTGCTTGTACTTACTCAAACATGTTTGAGTTTTCGGGTAAAATTGATTGGATGTTTCAATTTTTTTTTCTCTACGAATAGAGAAAAATCCCAGAGCAATCAGACATAACTTATTTTCACACGGATGAAACCTGAAATTTTCAGTAGCGTCTCGTGTGCCTTGAATACCTACCCGCTTTTTGGAACTTGCCGAGTGACACCTGGGCAGGTACCAGGTGGGAAAGGTAGCTAAAAATAAGTTTTATTTTACTTATTTTTACATGGCAGATTTTTATATATGTCACGAAGAATATTATTTTAAAGTAATATCCTAAGTGTCAGACACTTTTGATGGACCAGAGCTTTTGTCAGACGCTTTAAAGTTACCCAAATAGTGGAGTCAATGAAGCTCATAAAAGGGCGTTTTCAGAAAGTTCTCAGAAACAGCTCGGATTTGGAAAAAAAAATGCCCAAAGTTTTTGTTTTTTATATTAGTCGTGTTTTTTTTTTCACTACTCGGTAGCCAGTAAAGTAATCAAGTGCGAAAAAAACGCTCCAACTCACTCTATCTGTCAAATTCAATTTAAATTTCAATGTTGGCACTCATTACAAAAAACTTCAAAATCTAACGTCAAAAATACGCCAACTACCACTGCGATTATTTTTGATAAATATTTCCTTCAAAAACCTATCGCAAACAAAAATGCAAACCAAATACCCACGCTGTTGCATACAAGTCAATTAAATATATATTTCAATTTCAAAATTTATATTTCTATTTATTTCATTAATAAAGAAAAAACTGCATTAAATCTGTTTATATTGCGTATTAAAGTTCAACAGCACTGCACATTGCAACTATCAAGGGCATCACATTCGATGATTCACAATCCAATCGCATTATTCTATGCCTATGCCTAGCAGCATTATGTACTTGTAGAGTACGGAGACAACTTTGAGTATAACTTCGTGTATCGTATCACTCCAAAATCCTTGAAGAGATTGGTTAATTTTGTCACGATGCCATGAAAAGCTTCAACTCCGGTATCGCAAAAACACAATTATTTGTTCTGCTACGTCTGTTATCTGGCATCTGTGAAATGTGAGTCAGGTGGCAATGCTCTCGACAGGTTGACGACGTTCCGGAAATCTGTACGTCTTGCGGCCTTAAAGAGAACTGTTTTAATTGTGCCACGATGCCATCAAAAGCATCAAGTCCAAAATCGCCATATACAATTGCCCGACCATTTGTTCTGTCCGCTTGTTGTCTGGCATTTGATTTTTGGGAGCTAATAACGAGTCCATCGGTACATTTATCTAAAAAAAAAAAATTGTTTTTGTATAGATTCGATAGTTAAATGTTGATTTTGTACAAACCGTACTCTGGAACATTTCTAGCCATCAATTTATGGGGCTGATATAATTCCATTTGCAGCGAATTTGGCCAAACTGCAATTAACAACTCAGCTTGCCAACCGGATGAATATACAAATCAAAATAATTAATTTTTTCTTGCTATCACACTAATTTTTCTTGAGAAAATTTTGAAAACGAATGAATGAAATTGACATCAAATACAAATAATTTTCAAAATTGCCAACATTCGCGTAGCAAAATAATTCTTCTTAACGCCATCAGCGCCATCCACATTTCAATAATATGAAATTCTATCTCCGGCTTATCTGTCATTATTTTACTGGCCTTTTTATCGACTGTAAAATCAAATTGTTGTTGTTTGCCAAGGGAAATTTTGCTGTGCTGGCTACAGAGTAATGAAAAAAACACGCCTATTGTTTAAAATCAGGAACATTTCACTTGGGGGAAATAATTGATTATATTGTTTAAACAATTTTTATATTGTTTATAAAGTGTGATCCACGAACGATGTTTTTGGTAATTGGAGTGTATAGGTTACATTAAGAAAAGAAAAAAATCATACGGAAGGGGGGGTCTATTGTCCCCCGTTTAGCCAGGAGGGGCGATCTTATAACAAAAAAAACCCTATTTTTCAAAAAAATATTAGAAATCAACGGCTTTGTCCACAATGCCGTGTTATACCTTCTTGCAATGCATCTTTCATTTCGCATTTAAATAAAACTGTTTTCAGGAATAGTTTTTGAAAAATTCATCTGAAAAGTCAAAATATTGAAATTTTCAACTTTTTTGTTTACTTTTGAACTATTTTTTTTCGAAATTGTATTAAATTACGTACTAATTTTTTTCACAATTAAATTCTGTCAGTAGTTCTCAGTGAGATCCAGAAAACCCCATGCGAAAACGTCTTTTTGTTTTCGAGAAATTAAGGAAAACCCAAAACCACTCAGAAAAAAATTCATAGAACAATTATTATCCAAATTTTCTCAGAGTTTTTGGTTTTTTCTTAATTTCTCGAAAACAAGAAGACATTAAGGCATGCGGTTTTCTGGATCTCACTGAGAACTTGTAACCGCATTTAATTGTGAAAAAAAAATAGTACTTAACTACACAAAATTAGTTCGAAGTTAAAAAAAATAGTTGAAAATTTCGATATTTCGACTTTGAAGATGAATTTTTCAAAAACTATTCCTGAAAACAGTTTTATTTAAATGCGAAATGAAAGATGCATTGCAAGAAGGTATAACACGGCATTGTGGACAAAGCCGTTGATTTCAAATATTTTTTTGAAAAATAGGGTTTTTTGTTATAAGATCGCCCCTCCTGGCTAAACGGGGGACAATAGACCCCCCCTTCCGTATGATTTTTTTCTTTTCTTAATGTAACCTATACACTCCAATTACCAAAAACATCGTTCGTGGATCACACTTTATAAACAATATAAAAATTGTTTAAACAATAGTCGTGTTTTTTTCACTACTCGGTAGCCAGTTAAGTAATCAAGTGCGAAAAAAACGCTCCAACTCACTCTATCAGTCAAATTCAATTTAAATTTCAATGTTGGCACTCATGACAAAAAACTTCAAAAACTAATGTCAAAAAAAAATCGCATCATTAAATTCTTCAACATTTGATTGATAATTTTCTTGTCAAATCTCAACAAAAAAGTGTTAAATGTAGTTTTATTTTTCGTTTGCCAACCCGAGAGTTTATAATGCAGTGGTGAATGGTAAAAAAAGAACCCAAGAGAGCAAAAAGCAAGAAAAAAAAACAACATCTCCCCATTTAAGTGAAATATTGCAAGAGTCGACAATACAGTTCTCAATGAAATTGTGCCGATTTGTCGTGAATTCGCTCTATCCGGGATCGTTAAACAAGCCAAACATGCCGTGCGATGTATTTTCCTTAACACCCAACCAACAACATGCGAACAAAACGAAACGCCAATTGTTCATCCAATGTTTCCACAAATAATGGACGTCCTCAAATCAACATTCGGTCCGAATACAATATGCCATTTGCGTTTCAAACACAAATTAAAAACATGTTTGCAAGGCGCTTTGTCAAGGAACTGTTGATTCAGGGAGTTCTCGAAAATCGTCCGTATGCTCTGCCAACCGAAGAATGGTGTGATGAATCGGAATTGCCTGCCGAAACATTGTGCAACGTCGATGCTCTCAAAACGATGGCACGCTGGCTGTTGGGATTAAAGACCGATGAACACTCGGCTCAGAACACATTCATTAATCAGCGGGGCGACTTATTGGAACAGGATAGATTGTGTGCAGCTGAAAAATCGTGGCTGCGATTGACAGCAGCTTGTTCGATGTTGAAGATCTGCGAGCAGAAAGGTGGCGGCGATCAATACAGCAGCGAGCAGTTCTTTAATTTGTCTCAACTGATGGTGAGTTTTGAGAAAGAGACTTTGAATCCTAAAGTAAACATACTATTTTTTGTTTAAAGAACGATCCAGTGCGAGAAGTTCGTGAGATTTTTGTTAAAAAGCTGCATAAAGGTCTGAATAAGGCATTACCAAACAAATGTTTACCTCTTGACTCTATGGGATTCTATGCCTTGTGTGGCAATGAGCTGGATAAAAAGTAAGTGTGAATGCCGACTTGCACTATTTCTACTTAAAATGATTTCTTGTTTAGACTGTTGGATCAAATGAAGCACTATGTTGACTCTGATGTGAGCAGAAGAAGAGAATACATGAAAACTATTGCCACAACAAGTAATTTACTCGCTCACGATCCACAATTTACAAATCATCAAGACATCAACCAACTAAAAGAACTAGAAAGATATCTGCGATTTATAATGGAACCTCTAATGGCTAACAAGGAGATATTTTGCTATGGCTTTTACAAAAATCTAATCGAAAAAATTAAAAATCACGAGGATACGACACCAAATGATAATGCATTCAATTTAGTAGGTCAAAGTTTTTTTTGGTTTAAAAACTCATTTTAAACCTAACTGTCGTTTATAGAAAATGTGGACGATATGCGATCTAGCAATGCACATCATCAATTCAAAAGCCGGAATATGCGAAGGTCGAGATTTCACATCCACCATTCACCTGCCAGAAATGTACTATAAGCATGTACCAAATTTTCAAAACAATAAAACCTACATCCCTTCGTCGATTTTTGAAAATTGCACTGGTGCTACAAAATCGGCATTTGCAACTTTAGAATGTTCTACAGTCCAATCAGCCGCAGAATCCCCCCCCCCCTGCAATGACTATAGTTTTGTCCTGAAAAACAAAAATAATAATAAAATGTTTGTGAGTTTTTGAAAAACTGTGTTTGCTTACCCCATTGAATATATTAATTTGACTTTCAAAATTGCCAACATTCGCGTAGCAAAATACGCCATCAGCGCCATCTACATTTCAATAATATGAAGTTCTATCTCCGGCTTATCTGTCATTATTTTACTGGCCTTTTTATCGACTGTAATATCAAATTGTTGTTGTTTGCCAAGGGAAATTTTGCTGTGCTGGCTACAGAGTAGTGAAAAAAACACGCCTAATATAATCAATTATTTCCCCCAAGTGAAATGTTCCTGATTTTAAACAATATAAAAAACAAAAAAATTGGGCATTTTTTTCCAAATCCGAGCTGTTTCTGAGAACTTTCTGAAAACGCCCTTTTATGAGCTTCATTGACTCCACTATTTGGGTAACTTTAAAGCGTCTGACAAAAGCTCTGGTCCATCAAAAGTGTCTGACACTTAGGATATTACTTTAAAATAATATTCTTCGTGACATATATAAAAATCAGCCATGTGAAAATAAGTAAAATAAAACTTATTTTTAGCTACCTTTCTCACCTGGTACCTGCCCAGGTGTCACTCGGCAAGTTCTAAAAAGTGGGTAGGTATTCAAGGCACACGAGACGCTACTGAAAACTTCAGGTTTCATCCGTGTGAAAATAAGTTATGTCAGATAGCTCTAGGATCTTGGACTAGAAGAAAAAAAAGAAAGATGCAGGCTTTGTATGGGTTGTAATTTAACGAATAGAAATATTTATAAATGAGTTAGGTGGCTGGATTTGCATTCATAAATATAATAATCCGCACTGGAAACATAATTTTTCACATTAATTAAAGAAAGGATTTATTAATGTATGCATACTATACCTCAATGTGGGTTAGGTTTGTATACCTAAATAGAAAATAGTGATTGACGAAGACTATGTCGTGGGAATACCTGCTTCCGGTTGGTAGAGAATGCAGTTTTGTTAAGATATTTTAAATATTGTTAATCTTTTTATAACATATCTGACCTTCCTATAACCAAGCTACCTACTACTTTCTGGATAATATGTAATCCTTTTCTAGGGTGGGATGTTGGCTTTTTGTTATTAGAGTAATAAAACAAAAAAAGAGGTATGAATGAACATTTTGAGGTCAAGCTATGAATGAATTAGTTTCAGTAATAATTTTTGGTTTTTACGCATCTTTTTTTTATAAAAAAAGGGTTTTTTGTTTCAATGAGTACATTTTTAAATACTAAGAAAATGAAATCATGAAATAAAACTTTGAATATTATATATGTTACAAACGTTTCTTTTTAATCAAAATATGTAGATTTCCTTATTTCTATTTTGTTCGAAATTTTTTACATTGATTCCACTCAGCACACAAATCTCAAAGAAACCAAGCATTATTTTTCGATTTACTTACAAGCGCCATGAATAATGGAGTGGTGATTGTAAGCGATTTTACTTTCAATCAGTAAACTTGTTTGAAGATATTACGAATCCATAATCATTAATTTTTTTGCTGGAGAAAATTCAACTGATAACGCGGATTCATTTGCTCATGAAATCCTAATGTGTATTGAAAATTTGAAACCCATACACAAGGTCCTGTTTATATTTTACAATGGTGTTTCGATCACAAAAAATCAAAATAATCAAAATATGTGGATTTATTTATTTCTATTCGTACCTATCTATTTTATTCGACACAGCGATACAAAAATTTGAGAATGAAACATATAAACGATAAAAATAAACCTCCTTGCCATAGATTACCTACATTTCCACACAGCACACAAATCTCAAACAAACCAAACAATATTTTTCGATTTACTTACAAGCGCCATGAATAATTGAGTGGTGATTGCAAGCGATCTTACTTTCAACCAAAAAACTCGTTTGAACTCGTTTGAAATGAGGGTTGATTTGTAAATAATTTTACTCATAAATAAAAAGACTCGAAATTACTTGCTTGTGCGTTGACTCAGTTTGTTCAAACTCGTTTTTTTTAGTAAATACCCGAAACTTACAAACAATACTTGACTCATTTTAATCTCTGGACTGGAACTAACGCAATATATACCCCTAAGCTGTGGTGCTTCGATGAGCTGAAGTTTTTAGATTCAATTATCAAGTCAACTCCATCTATATCCAATATAGCACAAGTATGTAGGTAAGTTGAACTTACGGTTTAAATTCTTTATTTGCTTATATATTTTTTTCATACAGATAAGTTCTCCAATTATTGAAGAAATTTTGGAAGCAGAATCTGACCAAGAAAAATTCAGCAAGCTAATCTAGGAACATGATTTTTAAAACTGAAAATCAAAATAAAACATTTGAAATTATAAATTTTATTAAGGACTGCAACAGAGGAAAAAAGAAGAAAAACCGGGTTTGGACTGCGGAGTACAAGGTCGCTGCATCTTGCAAGAGGAAATGGCGAACAAAATCCACCAACAAAAAATAAGTTAAGCTAACAAAAGCCAACAATTTAGGAAAATTTGTCTAGCAAGAGCTCGAGGACGTTCCAGAGGACCTATTTATGGAGTCGAATTGGAAGATAATGAACGTTAGAAGCGAAGTGCAAGAAAAAAAATTTCATGCGAAAATAGCATGAAAGTATGCAACAAACTACAAACGCTTGTAAACATGTACAATGTACATGTACATTCTCAATCCATACCAACTTATACAAGAACATTAACACCCAATTCATCATCAACACTACTACTCAAATCACAAGAACAGACTTCTCAACTTGAACCCATACAACTAACACCAACATTTCCAGTCACTCTTGCAAGTTCACATCCACAAAATGATTCACCTACTTACATTAGAACATACACACCAACCTCTACGGTATGACTGTTTCCTAATTCTCGAAACCAAATAAAATTCAACAGTAAAAAAATCTTTAATTTTGAAAGTATTTTATTTATAATCAAGAAAAACACTCAAACATAAAATAGTTTTCCCTCGTTGTTAAAGTATTCAGCGAAAAGGTTCCAAATCCTTCCAGCTTCGTTTGGATGCCTTCTTGGATTGCCCATCCTGTTTCCGTCATTCAAATAAAAATAAATAAAACATAATGTAGGTGCATAATATCGTTAACTTACTGATATGTATGTAAGGACTTTTT
This sequence comes from Sphaerophoria taeniata, assembly GCA_943590905.1. NCBI lineage: Eukaryota > Metazoa > Arthropoda > Insecta > Diptera > Syrphidae > Sphaerophoria > Sphaerophoria taeniata. The sequence goes on along the minus strand of OX016541.1, from coordinate 59,558,428 downwards.
TTAAAGCTTCCTATAAAGTACTTCGCAACCATTTGGAATACATTCCGAGATAAATGCCAAAGAAAATCCTTGTTTGGAATGCCATACTTCTATAGAATTAACCTGTGGCCAAACATCTTAAAATACAAGAAAGAGATTCCTCTGGCTTGATTGACAATCTCATCTTAGTATCCTGATGCTGAAAACTATACGTTTCATCATGTTCAACAGCTCTAAAAAACAATCCACATCCATCCTCAAAAATCTCTTGAATGTCGTCCAATCTCAGGTCATTATGATAAGGATCAATTGACCCTTGCTTGGCTCTTATTAGTTTCCACGCTTTAACCCACTCATAACGCACGTTTGTTTTTCTTTCTTTTGTTTTCCAGCACGCATAATGCAGCTATGTTCAGTAAAGATAAAAATCAAAACTTCTTCCTCAATATCACTAATTTTAAGTTTGACCTAAAAAATAAACCAAATTCAAAAGATCTTAACTGAATTCATGGTAAACTATTTTGCATCATAGTTTAAGTAGGGTAAGTCCGTCACAAACGAATTTAATTCAGGTTATTTTCTTAAGTCCAACGCGAAGCAAACACTGCCGTACCATCAGTGGCATATTGTCCTAAAGGCAAACTAGGCACGTGCCTAGGGGCGCGGCAACAAAGGGGCGCGCGGGCGCAGTAATTCTTACAAGTTGCAAATAATGCGAGTTCATACGTGGTTGTTAAGGTAACAAACTTGTGAACTGGAATTTCACTTGCATCTTTTGTTGAAATAAAAATCGGTCCTAGCAATTTGCTCTTACAGTACAGAGTCAACTTGGTTTGCCAACTCGGAAATCGACTTAGCTTTCTTCTAATTTTGTAAGCGTTTTTGAATAGGTAAGTATTGATTTTACTTATTGTAGGGTCAAATAACTTAATGGTCGAAGTTCATCAGCGGATGCCAAAGATTTCAACGGATTTAAAACCTAACTTTTCTGCTTTTTAAGTACTTTCTAGATTGATTTTCGGGGCAATCCGATTTGAGAACCGAGTTGCCGGTTTGCATGAGAGCCAACTTGAGGTAACTTGGTTTACAAAATTTAAGTCCGGCAGATCATTAATTAACCAAGTTCCTGAGATTTTTCGGACAATACTAATAGATCTCATGTTAACAAAGTCTCCTTTTCCTTGGCCCCTATTTCAACGCCTTTTCTTTAGGCGCGGTGCAGCGATTTCGGTCAAACTATAGCACGAGATATTTCTATATAGGGGCGCCATTGAGATGCTTGCCTATGGCGCCCTCAACGTTTAATCCGCCACTGCGTACCATCCTTTACTGGAACCATTTAGCCGAATTTTAAGGCCTCTATTTGAGAACACAGAAATTTTCGTCATCCAGTAAGCTATAATCATATAATTTAAATCAGTACATAACATTCTGTAAAAAACTATGGAGCTGCTTGTTTATCTCTAAAAAGTAATGAAATCTAGACAAAGTCATGCCAAGTCTAAGGTTCCTTAGGTTCCGTTGAAGGGTATACAAGGGTACAAAACGAGTGGCTCCATGACACCATTGCACCAATCTGTCGCCAAAACCGCTACCCATTGACGATGGAAAATTGCTACTTAGGCTAGGTTAGGTTGGAGTGGCTGTCTAGTTGTTGTTGACTCACTTAGACCTCAAGGATCCGTTGTGATACCACTAAAGAAGTTAAAAATTGCTATTTGGAAAACTTTGATTCAATGACCAGTCAATTGTAGGCTTGATAAAGCTGCGAATTTCAATAATACTACATACATAAATGTATAGGCCAGCCTGAAACAAACAGTATAATAAACAATTATTTCCAGTGCAGACGGTCTTCTAATCGGCCAAGTCACACAACATTAACTATAATAATAAAGAGGGTGGGTTAATCAAGTCTTGTGAAAGTAAGTTAAGTTCATCCGTCCGTTGTTTTTTTTTTTTTTTGTGATAAAGTCTTTGTATGAAGATAGAAATACATTCTCAATGTAAATTCATGATTTGGGAATGTAGCTCTGATATTTTGATATTCGAGGATTCGATAATAAAATAGTTCTGGGTCTATGTTCTGTAACTCGGTCGAAAATTTTCGGAGTCGAGAAACATAGGAAATCGAAACAAATTGTGTCAAATTTCATTAAAAAAAAACTAGTTACGCTCCGTTTACACTGTTTTCAGTATGATTTTCTCGATGTGAGAAGTTACAGAACATGGGTACTGGAGACTGGTTTGTTCCATAGTGCTTCTTGTATGAATCGATCAAAGACACAAATTGAACCAACTCATTACTAGGTTCTAAATCATCGTCATAAACTTTCACCAATGCCTCTGCTGGAGCTTGCGCATTTTCAGCACCCATCTTCTCAATCCTAACCTCGAACTTTCAGCTTTATAAGCAGATGCACACAATCTTTCTGTAAGAGAAACGCATAGCTGGTCGATTACTGCAGGAATAAAGACGCATACTTTTTGTTTCTCTTTCGGTAACAGATTTGGTTCTTGCGCTTTGCCGTAATCGAGCGGATTCAACCTCACGTTTCTCCTTCTGAGATATTTTCTTGGCAGCTTCCTCGTATTTATCGACATCATTTCTTTTCGCTTTCACGAATGATTTCAATTATTCCAATGCACGCATTTCCAATTCAAGAATCATTTTCGGATATTGCAACAGAAATTGCTAATAAAGCAGTTTCGAGACCACTCATCTTCTGCGAAGGTGCGCTGCTTCATTCCTCGTGATGTCTTTTTGTTCTTTATCGGAAGATATGCTGGTTAGAGCTTCAACCATTTCCGAATGAACGTCGACTATGGCTTTCGTAGCTTCAGCTCGACAAGACGTAAAATTGTCCCTTTTTTTCTCTTCGACAATTTTCCTTTCAGAATTCCGTATCGTTCTGTACTTGCTATGAAGAAATCAAAAAATTGAACAGTTGATGGACAAGGGTTGGCAGCTGCCTTTCCAACTAAATTAAGAGAATGACCACAACATGGTACAAACGCCGATAAATGGTTTTTCTCCAAAATAAGAGCCTGCATCCCTTTGAATTTGCCACTCATGTTTGCAGCGTTATCGTACGATTGGGCGCTGCAATTCATTATGTTTTTTTTTATGGTCACCTTAAAAATTTGAGGAGAGCTTTTGCTGTGGCGTGTGGCCACTATGACCAAACTGCGGGTGAAAACGTAAGAAATCTTTCTTTTGGCGTCGATCCTTCCATATATAGAACTATAGTTAGTTGTTCGATATCAGATTCGTCGGGAGTAGAGTCTGCTGATACAGAATAATATTTGGATTTTCCTTTCATGGATACTATTATTATTATTATTATTATTCTTTATTTTTTCAAAAAAAGGTATATTCACAAATATTCATAGTTTATAGAATTAAGGCTTGGCATTCTGCCGTCTGCCTGAATTGACATTTCGTTAATGATACATTACTATATAGTGTAGTTTGGTTTAATTTAAAATTTATAGGCATTAAATGTTTTAATATCAATTTTGGAGTGATTTGAAACACAAAAATAAATTCAGATTTTACTTGGTTAGAAATAATAGAAGTTCAATTTTTACATGATTTGAAACATAAAATATTGTTTTATAAAAAGTTAACTGGCTGAAGATATATTTTAAGGGAGCGGGTCATAATTCTGGTTTCAAAATTCTGCTTTTCAAAATTTTGCTTTTTAATCGAAAAATTCTGATTTTCAAAATTCTGCTTTTTTTTGCATTCTGGTCACCAAAATTCTGTTTTTTTCAAATTCTGCTTTTCAAAATTCTGGCTGTTTTAAATAAAAACATTCTGCTTTTTTATGTCTGTTTATTCATAAACACAAACAAATTTCGGGTTGGGGTCAAAATTCAATTTAGTCTCTATTTGTCCCTTGCACTTGTCTCTAAGTCGATTAGTAAGTTTTATCTTTTCAAGATAAAACATAAAAGTGCAAAATTATAGTCCGCTAATGAACGATTTTAGTGTGATACTAGCTTAAAATGACGTTTCAGACATGACTCAAACGTCATTTTAAGCTAGTATCACACTAAAATTGTTCATTAGCGGACTATAATTTTGCGCCATAGCCATCAACACAAAGTTTATCTTTTCCCTTATTGGATTTTACAATCGAAATATTCATGGTAAAATTTGAACACTAACTCGAAGGCGTAACAAATTAGACTAACCTTACAGCTTACAGGAGATAAAGAAGGTACATATTATACATACTAATGTAACTATGTACCTATGCAAACACAAAATAATCTTCTGCTAATCTCTATTGGGAGAAGGTATTCTGCGAATAATATAGAAAAGAGAGGTTTGAAAATATTAAAAAGCGCGCGCTTTTTAATATTTTCAAACCTCTCTTTTCTATATTATTCGCAGAATTTTGGTAAGCAGAATTTTGAAAAGCAGAATTTAAGAATTTAGAATTTTGAGCAGCAGAAATTCGAAAAGCTGAATTTTAGAAGCAGAATTTTAAAAAGCAGAATTGTAACGTGGGATTGGTTGTTATGAGTCCCATTGATAGCAGCAGGGTGGCACGCTTGTCGACGCTCGGCTCTGCTCGTCAGATGGGGGGGGGGGGATCTTGCTGCAACTTCATACAATAACCAAAAAAAAATTATTCGTGCCAATCAATAATGTCACATTTACCAACGAACTTGATAAATGTATTTGTTTTGTCTACATTCCTTGCCCTCACCCATACACGTGCACACACGATGGAATATGTGCAAGCCAATAGGCTTCGGCATCCCTGATCCTACAGTGACATGAGTGTCACCTCCTTGCTACATTGGCCCAGTCACATAATGCAGCCCCTACATCCTTTCGATGTATTGTCCTACTCCATTTTTAATTCCCCATCTTCTTACATCATCCCCTTAAGGATTTTTACAAATATGGCATTTTATTTGGCCAATGAGGAAACTCCATTTAAATATAAGCTATCGCATAAATGATCTTCAATATGAAAAGGGTGATGTGCTCACTGACCTATCGCAACGCAAGGTTCAATAAACTAAAACACATAACCACTCCACAATAGCAAAGCAATTGCTAATTTAAGAGAGTTACTGTGGAGAATTGATGACTCTCAATTCTCAAATTATGATTGGCTGGATAACCAAAAACAATTCTGTGCTCTTTGAATGTTCTATGATGATGACAACCATGCAATTATAAAGCTCAAATGTGTTCTTTGCTTGCTTCGCTTGTTTATGATTGAAGAGAAGAATGGAAAATTCACCTCGCATAAAATCTCCACTACACTAACAAAGTCGAGTATGTCTGAATTGTTGTTAGCTTTAAGATCATAATCCCGTTAATTAAGTTCAGTCATATCTAACGATATATTTTATTAAATAACAACAATTTATAGGTGATTCTATTTCAAGGTTACGTTGCTAAATTTATACATAAGAAAAAATGATTTTCCAAGGCATATAATATACATACATACAAGAAAAAAATAATGATTCTTAACTGACTTATTAAAGTAAATAATACGATTTTTTATCAATTCGTTTCTTCAATGCATTAACACCAAAAATGATCAATAATTTTTGATAAGAATAAAAAAAAAATTACGTTTACTCACTTGTGTATGTGTCAATATGATGGCTAACGATGCATCCAACGATGTGCGCACATTGATGTGATGTTGATCTAGCGATTTTTTTTTTCTGATGGTTGTCTTAGGGTTTTATGTGTGTTTGTTCTTGCAACTTTTGGGTAAGGTAGGATTATTAAAATTTTTTGGTTTTTTTGGCATTGGAATTCACATGAATTAATCATACTGAACATAACTATTATGTACTAGTTTTTTTTTTCTTTTTTTCTTTTCTTTTTATGACTATTAATAAATTGAAGCTAACGAAATTTAAAAAAAATAATTATAATTAATTTTTATCACTAAGCAATGATGTGTTTTTTTCTTTTTTTTTCCATTTCATCGGACTGCAAGTTTTTACTTTGTCTTTTCTGTTTTTTTCGGTGTTTGTTTTTTGTTCTACGGACGATGTCTTCTAGACTAGCCGGTCGCGATGAAACTGCTCTCACGGTATTGAACCAGACTTGAGCATTCACTGATGGCCTTACTCAAGTAAGATCTCCTTATTTCTTGTATGTACGGCTGTCCGTATATTAATAAAAAAAATTGGGTATCTTAGCCCACTTCACGTGTTGCTCTGCGACTTCCTTTCACGTTTCACTAATTTACATACAAAAAATATTTTAGCATTCATTACTCAATTGAATTTTAAATGAACTTACGTGGGCTGAGAGGCTCTGTTAAATCAGGAAAAGTGGTGCTTTATTAGAGATATATATCATCTACAACAGTCGGTGATGTGTATAATTTCTTAATGTGCTTATAATTAAGCTGGAATTTTTATAGTTTTAACTAACATATCAAACTCTAGAAAAAGCCCTTACCTTATGAGTTTTTGGTTGTTCTTTAAATAAATGTTGTCTTTTTTCTTTTAATGTTTTTTTATTTTAAAAGGTTTTTGTCTACTACTTCACGATGGTAGAAAGAGTTAACACCTTGTGGTGTCTTGTATATATATATACTTTTTTTGTTGTAAATTTAGTTTTCTGTGGCACTGGACTGGCGTCGTCGATAGCTGAGTTGAAAAGAAAGTTTCTCGACGGAAATGGTTGTCATACCAACCCAAGAACGATTGTCGGAAATATCGAGCATATGATTTCGAGAATCGAATCGAGTCGGTACTCAGTGCTACCAAATTGCATGTTTGCAAGAAGATTCTGTCTACACGTATAGTCCAATATATATTTTGTTTTTCGAATTTATTTAATATTTGTTTCAGAAATTTCATGACAGAATTTTGAAAGCAGAATTTTGACAAAATAATTTTGACCCCGGCAGAATTTTGACCCCAACCCATATTTTAAATTTCAAAACTATATCTGTAACTCAAAGCATGCTTGCAATAGTTGTACAGGGTACTCCAACTTTCAGTACCATTTAGTATACCGTAGAGTCTGGATACTATTTCAATAAGTACTTTATCACCCATTCAAGTGAGAAGTTTTTCGCAAATCGTGGACGAAAGGTAATTGACATGACCACTCCCTTTGTTTGCATGATCTTTGAAATGGGTTACCAAGATTGGTTCATACTCGGCTAACTGCTTTAATCCGCAGAATGTACTTGTTTCCGAAAAATCAGATTTTCCAATATATGTACTAATAATTTGTCTTTATACTAGTGAATTATTACAGAATGACAAATTAAAATTTATGATTTTAAGAATATAGAGAAAAATAAAAACTAGCAAACTAGTCTTAAACAAGTGATGAATGATCGAGTGCCCTCCCCTAAATCCGGCCATGGCTGGACGCTTTTTTTTTTTGTCCTTCACTATTAAAAAATGTAAATCATACATAATATAAATGTGTATGACTTCAATTGATTTGACCTTTTGTTCATTTTAATCACAAATTTATCCAAGATATAAATAATTTTATACGAAAATGAAATAAATCGCAATTCCAAACCAAAATCTATGAACATACACAAATAATAACTGCAAACAGTATGAAAATTTGAGAAATTTTCGCTTGACAGTTTTAATTTTGCAAATGACATTGAAGTCAAAGATAGAGTAACAGGATTTCAACTTTTCAACTGAGTGTTTTTTTTATAAAGCAAAAAATTAATTTAAAATTTCGGAACGAAAAGCGTAGTATACTCAGAAAGTAGATTCCCATTTGAAGGCAGTAGATTATTTTTGAGAAAAAGGTGCACTAGATCTACTGCAATTGCAGTAAAGTCACATGCCTGATACGGCGCGGCAGTGACATAAGTTGCAGTGCTCTTACCTTGCAACCATTTTAAAATATGTAAAAGTTGTTTTCAACTCTAAACGAAGAGTTAATAGCTAAAAAAAATGAATTATTATGTCCGTTTTACGGTGCAGTGCATTAACGCCCATGGAATTAACGCCCGCGGGTATTAATTCAAAAAACAAAAGGAATTTACCCCCGCGGGTGTTAAATCCTTTTTGAATTGGCAATAAGGCCCACCATAAAAAAGAACTAACGTTCATGCCAAACAAATAAACAAAAAACTTAAATTCTTTTACGTAGTATGTATTGCTTAAGTACACATTGAAATAAATAGGACCACGTTTCTTTATTAGCTGTCGAAAAAATTGTCAGAGCTGTTTAGGTTTCCTTTTATTTAGAAAAGTAGTGGTTTTACATTTTTGCAAGCATTTCATTGATTCATTTTCAGCATCGTTTCGACTGAGGTTGAAGCCGATACAAAAAATTCAAGATCGATTTGATTTGATCGCGAGCGTAGCGAGCGGAAAAAATTTTGGCCAAAAGAGAATCAATTTGGGGTGTGAAAATAAAAAAATTCGCGCGAATTTTTTTTATTTTCACACCCCAAATTGATTCTCTTTTGGCCAAAATTTTTTCCGCTTGTGTCCATCCATCTTTCAATGTAAATGAAATAGCTTGGTTATTTAAGGTGACAGATAGATACAATAAGATGAAATCACACCAAAAACATAAATGTAAAAAAAGAGCCAAGTTCACCCGTACAAAAATTCTGCCTAACAAATCAGCCACGAAAAGTAATGAGATCTAAAAGAACGCCAAGTTCTAAGATTCAGCAAGTACTCGTAGGTGCATTGCAAATGTTTTAAGTGGACTTACATCGAATCAACTATTAGTTTTGAATGTAACTTGTAAACTAATGTAAATTAGTTAATTTTTTTTACTTAGCAAGTTTTCCAAACTTTTTGATAGTAGGTTACTAAGAGAAAACCTGCCAAGTAAAAAAAATTAACTAATTTACATTAGTTTACAAGTTACATTCAAAATTAATAGTTGATTCGATGTAAGTCCACTTAAAACATTTGCAATGCACCTACGAGTACTTGCTGAATCTTAGAACTTGGCGTTCTTTTAGATCTCATTACTTTTCGTGGCTGATTTGTTAGGCAGAATTTTTGTACGGGTGAACTTGGCTCTTTTTTTACATTTATGTTTTTGGTGTGATATCATTACTTTTTGCAAAGATTTTTTTTTATTATGTTTAATTCATAAAACATGGGCGGGTACCATTCCCCCCTAGCAGAAAAATCTAAAAATTAATTTTATTTCTTTATATTGATTGGCAGAATTGCTAGTTTGCCAAATTACAATATACTATGATGATCAGAGGTGCCTCATATACCTATTTTATAAAATTAATTTTTAAATGGGTGGGTACCACGCTCCCTCAGTTGAAAATCATAAATTTCATATTTTATTTGTTCTTTTGCACGTTGTACTTGTATGCCAAATTTCATGGTTCTACTGTACTCCAAAGTGCTCCATATAATTTCAACTAATAATGTAAAAGTAGGCGGATACCACGCCCCCTGATTGAAAATTTTCAAATTTTCGATTTTTTCCTTTGTATGTACTTTATGACCTATCACTGTGCCAAATTTCTTGATTCTACTGTATTCCATATAATTTAAACTAATAATGTAAAAGTAGGCGGATACCACGCCCCCTGATTGAAAATTTTCAAATTTTCGATTTTTTCCTTTGTATGTACTTCATGACCTATCACTGTGCCAAATTTCTTGATTCTACTGTACTCCAAAGTGCTCCATATAATTTAAACTAATAATGTAAAAGTAGGCGGATACCACGCCCCTGATTGAAAATTTTCAAATTTTCGATTTTTTCCTTTGTATGTACTTCATGACCTATCACTGTGCCAAATTTCTTGATTCTACTGTACTCCAAAGTGCTCCATATAATTTAAACTAATAATGTAAAAGTAGGCGGATACCACGCCCCTGATTGAAAATTTTCAAATTTTCGATTTTTTCCTTTGTATGTACTTCATGACCTATCACTGTGCCAAATTTCTTGATTCTACTGTACTCCAAAGTGCTCCATATAATTTAAACTAATAATGTAAAAGTAGGCGGATACCACGCCCCCTGATTGAAAATTTTCAAATTTTCGATTTTTTGCTTTGTATGTACCACATGACCTACTACTGTGCCAAATTTCAAGTTTCTAGGGCAACGGGAAGTGCTTCATAATTTTGATGATCTGTCAGTGAGTGAGTGAGTCAGTCAGTCAGTCAGTCAGTTACGGTTTTCGTGATTTTTGGAACATTGTATCTTAGAAACTACTTATGCTAAATATCTGAAATTTACTGAGGTGCTTCTTCTTGACAAGCTTAACAAATGATGTGAGTTTGAAACTTTTGGCTTCTTTGGTATAGAAGTTAGAGGGGTGTGGAAAATGCCCTGAGTTGTTTCCTGTAAATAAGGGTGTAGTGCCAAAGTTGCTAGAGAACTTGGCTGGGCACTACCGTGCCCCTTGATTGGCTTCAAGTATAGTGTGCTTGTAGAATGCCATATCCTCACCGAACTTTGACATCCCAAAGATTTATTCGGTTTTTGAAAAAAAAAAAAAAAATTCACAAACCGAATAAGTCTTGAATGACCAAAAGTATAATCGTACGAAGTTAGAAATGTAAAATTTGTAAACTTCATTTGTGATGTTTAATTTGTTTCTACTCACGTGGCCAAGGTGTCTAGGATGCCAGCGCAAGTGTTCACATCCGAGGTTGAAAAGATCTCTTCCAAAAGAAAATTACACTCGCGGGTGTTAGTGCCAATTTCAAATGGCATTAAGACCCGCGGTCGTTAGTTCTTTTTTATGGTGGACCTTATTGCCAATTCAAAAAGGATTTAACACCCGCGGGGGTAAATTCCATTTGTTTTTGGAATTAACACCCGCGGGCGTTAATTCCATGGGCGTTAATGCACTGCACCTATTGTATCTATCTGTCACCTAAAATAACCAAGCTATTTCATTTACATTGAAAGATGGATGGACACAAGCGGAAAAAATTTTGGCCAAAAGAGAATCAATTTGGGGTGTGAAAATAAAAAAATTCGCGCGAATTTGCCATTGAAAATTGGCACTAACACCCGCGAGTGTTATTTTCTTTTGGAAGAGATCTTTTCAACCTCGGATGTGAACACTTGCGCTGGCATCCTAGACACCTTGGCCACGTGAGTAGAAACAAATTAAACATCACAAGTTTATAAATTTTACATTTCTAACTTCGTACGATTATACTTTTGGTCATTCAAGACTTATTCGGTTTGTGAATTAATTTTTTTTTTTTATTGAAAAACCGAATAAATCTTTGGGATGTCAAAGTTCGGTGAGGATACGGCATTCTACAAGCACACTATACTTGAAGCCAATTTCATCTTATTGTATCTATCTGTCACCTAAAATAACCAAGCTATTTCATTTACATTGAAAGATGGATGGACACAAGCGGAAAAAATTTTGGCCAAAAGAGAATCAATTTGGGGTGTTAAAATAAAAAAATTCGCGCGAATTTTTTTATTTTCACACCCCAAATTGATTCTCTTTTGGCCAAAATTTTTTCCGCTCGCTTCGCTCTCGATCAAATCAAATCGATCTTGAATTTTTTGTATCGGCTTCAACCTCAGTCGAAATGATCCTGAAAATGAATCATCGAAATGCTTGCAAAAATGTAGAACCACTACTTTTCCAAATAAAAGGAAACGTAAACAACTCTGACAATTTTGTCGACAGCTAATAAAGAAACGTGGTCCTATTTATTTCAATGTGTTCTTATACAATACATACATGCAAGAATTTAAGTTTTTTGTTTATTTGTTTAAGCCTAGTACGCTGATCGCGCTAAATTTTAGCTCACGGATTTCTCTCCAAACTTCAGCTAAATTCCCGGCTAAATTTTGACACAAAATTATTTTGGAGACTATGGAGAATGATTTTTAGGACACAAACAGTTTGTTCGGGTACTACTCTGAAAGTCTGAAACTTACAAATCCTATCATTTTAATTTTTTTTTTTATATGGAGTTTTACAGATTTTGAGCTCAATCATGTCAATAGAATCAGGCAGTAAACAAACAAGGCTACAGAATTTGTGTCAAAAAGAGCTGTTTTCTGAAAAAAAAAAATATTTTGCTAGTCAGAGGCAAATGAAACAATAATGTCAAATAATGTCAAAATTTAGCTCTAGAATAATGTACCGGACATTTATTTCACTAGCTAAATTTTGACAAATTTTGATTTTTGATTATGTAGAGTTATGAAAAAAATAAAATATTTTTAGCTAGAGCTACGTACCTCTTCGCTAAAAAGCTCAGCTAAATTTTAGCTCCGCTAAATTTTGGAGAGAATTTCGTATGGAAGCTAAAATTTAGCTCGATCTGCGTACTAGGCTTTAGCATGAACGTTAGTTGTTTCACTTTTTTTTCATTTGGGACTTTTGTCCCATAAAAAGTAAAATTTAATTGGGACTACTGACTGGACATAGTGGGTTAATAATCCCTAAAACTATTTCGGTACTTTTGAGTCTCCAGAGTGGCTCAGAAGTTCCGAAAACCATTTTCGGGACTTCTGACTTCGAGACGAGTTTCCCTGCGCCAAGTTTCTAATCAAAACAGAAAAAACAAAATAAGGCCCTACGGGCATTATTTCTTGGTTGCAATGGACATAAGACCGCAAACCTTGTAAGGGTCTAATTTCCATAAGAAATTGAAATAAGGCTCCATGCGGCTTTATTTCGTCTTCGTCAGACGTTATTTCACGTCACCATTTGTTTCACGTGTGGGTTTTATTTCCAATTAAAATTGGAATTAAAGCCCACCAAAAAAAGGAATTAACCCCCGCGGGTGTTAATTCCAAATCAAAAAAGGAATTAACACCCGCGGGGGTAAATTCCTTTTGTTATTGGAATTAACACCCGCGGGCGTTAATTCCATGGGCGTTAATGCACTGCACCCGTTTTACAGACAGATAATTCAAAATACTTCAGTTATTTTTATGTTATGTACCTTCTTGAATTATCTAATTTCCAGTTGTTTTTTTTTCAAATTTTGATATACTTGCATAAAACAAGAATAAAATTATTAATTTTTCTGATTTACTGTTTTTTTATTCAAACAATTTTTTTCTTAAATTTAGGTCTTATGCCCCATTTTCCAGAAAAAAAACAGACCTTATGACCCACTTGGGTAGGACTTAAATCCCAAACTTAATTTGGGTGTTATGTCCCACTAACCCTCTATAACTCAACATCTTCAAATTAAAGTTTTTTTGTGGATTTAGATAGGTTTATAAATAACAAAAAATACAATGTTTTTTAAATTTTTTTTTTTATTTATAACGGATAATAAGAAAAAGAGGGTGTTTAGCTTATAGGCAACATTGCATTTTAATGTCCATAAGGAAGAAAGGAAAAATATTTTGATTCGAAACTAAATCATTTACGATAAGTGGAAGTTCCTTTCCTTATAGATTTTTAAAAAAATATGCACAAACAAACGTAAATTAAATTTTTTATTATTTTTCCTTTTTTTTTATCACATGTGCACTCTTTCAAAATTTTCACTTTATTCAATGAAATTCGTCATTTGAAAAACGAAGTGACCGCTAGATTATTTTGATCGTATTTGATTGAAAGAAAGGTATGTAGACGACATTCTACAATGCGTGAAAAGGTTAAATAATTAGCAGTTGGAGAATTATGAGGGTTTAAACGGAATGTTGACTCTAGTCTACAATATGCTATAGAGGGCTAAGGTGGGACATAACACATAAGGCTCAAAAAAAAAATTGTGCGTTATGTCCCTGGGAATCAGCGTAACGGGTACAATGGTTGGCACCCCCAATTTTTGTACTTATTGGCACCCTTCATGCAATAAGGGATTTCTCAAAAACTACATTGTCCAGGAATTAAAAATTATGTTTTTTTCATAATCTTTATCAATTCTTCAGAACTCTACATTTTTACTTAGGTTTATTTCATTCTCAGTTCCTCTTTGTCAGTGAAAGAGTGAGGTCGTTTCCAATTAGTGAAAAAAGTGTTAAAAAAAAATGTGTTCCTGCTAAGAAGACTAGATTGGCACTGCCAATAATTGTACTTTAAAGACTGCCAATATTTATACCCCTCATCCGTTACAAATTTTTATTTATGTACTTCTAATTTATATTATTTACAATTCAATGAACAATGAACTGTTTTAAGCAATTTAAACAATCAATTAAGAAAAATGTGATTTTTAAAATGTACCTATGTACATACCTACATATGTAAAAGGTCTTCAAATTATTATTTTTTATTTACGTTTTGTTTTTTATGTAACTACATATATTTGCTTGTGTTGAATTAAGGTTTTCTTGCAATAAAATGTTTGTTTTTTAACTAAATTTGGTAAAAAGTATCAGGAAAAGACATTGTTTTTCTTTCAAATTTAAGGGTGTCAACAATTGTACCTGGATGCTAATGATTGTTCCTTTTCGCAGGCTTTTCCTATTTTGGTGTTTTTATAAAATCCTTTTTTTTAGAAAACTTTTATTCTCATAATATTCAAATTTAAAATTTCTTAAATTTTAATTTGACATATAAAACATATTGCAAACTCTTTTAGGTATATCGAGAGTTATTCACAATTAAAAGTGAAAAAATGCTTAGGGGTGCCAACCATTGTACCCGTTACGCTATGTCCCTGCGCCGGATTATTAACGTGGTGAAGTTTTTTTAATGCCACTTCTTTTTTCTCTGACTTTTCTGAGATACACTTGGCGGGAAAAAGAAACTGAGCAAAATGCATGACGCCGCAATCAGCATACCCTTAGTTACAAGAAAGTAAAGTATGATACTCTAATGACACTAATTGAACTTGTACGTCTCAAAAGAAGTATTTTTTTCCTACTTTTGTAGCATAAACATGATGAGTCTGCAACAGACGGAGGAGAAAGAAGAATTAAAAATGTCCTTTTAATTTAGGTCAATTCTTTTAAAAGTCTGTATTAAATTTTATTTTGCAGACTTATACGAGTACCGGTGTTTGTATTTGTTCGTTTTTTGAATACGGATTTGTTGTATCGACCTTGTGCACCTGGGTACTTGCTAATCAGAGTGAAATAAAATCAAGACAGGGAGTTAAAAAGAAAATTGTACAAGTGTCTTGGGTTTTTATAAATAAAAATAATGAAAAAAAATCGTGAATGACATCTCCATACTTGAATTTTCTAGGGCATTTAATAAATATTAAGCAGGACGTTATGGTTTCGAATAGAATTATGATGGTTTTGAACAGAATTATTCTATGCAGGGATAATGATATTTTAAATAGACAAGTAAAGACACGTCATAAGTTTGGAATACTATCGTATACAGTCGGACAAATGTATAATGATTTTTATTCTATGATAAATGTGATGGAAAGCATTGTTCAAGGCAATTTGTTTGCAGTTCAATCAAAATCAACCAATAATCTTTTATACAAATCAAAGCTTCCAGTGTTGAGCAAAATCATAACAGTTAAAAAATATCATAAGCTACACCGTGTGACTCCCTCAACTGTCATCCAATAACTATAAGACACCGTGTTTGCAATAAATAACTCCCTTTTTCTGTGTTAAAGTTTCTTGGCTAGCTGTATCCTTTTGGGATTACAGCACAAGTGCATAAAAACTGAACATCGTGCAATTTTATTACTTTTTATCACCTACTATAAATTATTTTATTGGAAATGTTTACAGCTCCCAAACATGGCCGTGTGTTAAGGTTTCAGGATACATCTCTTTTAATGGTGTTGATTGTTAACGATACGTAACATTATTGGTTGATTGTGCTTGGTAAAAAAAAGTTGTTTAACAAATTCAGAAATATTTGCTTGGATCATTTTTAATCAAGGTGTATTTGTTAAAGATTTTTTGTGAATGTAGGTACTATGTACAATGTACATATAGAATGCGCATAACTAAATGAAAGCTTATGCTGTAGGTATGTTTTATGACTCTCAGGCATTTTTTATATTGATTAATCAATGAAGATAAACATGTTAATTAAATTGTTTGCATGGCGATTGATATTTGCTTTACTCTAATGTGATCAGCAGACTAGAAAAATGTTAATACACAAAAATTTAAACTGCACAAAAAGGATTCAAAAATATCAATATTTTACAAAATTGAAGAGCTTGCTAAATTTTGTAAACAACATTTATTTAAGAGCATCGTGCAATATAAAAAGTATTATCCGTTTTTATTTTCAATTGTATGTATATAATGTATATATATTTCACATTTGCATTTGCATCTCCATCCAACAACAAGACCAATTATGGTTTTTTTTTGCGTGAGAAGTTTCTTGGTCACATAATTTCACGTTTTGACGACGACGTCATTGGCTAGATTTTTTTCTGTGGGGCTACGCTAAGGACTGCCCTTATGGTAATATCCCCCAAACTGATATATATTGGCTAATATATCGTCAGATGTGTGCGAAAAAATGTTTTTTCACATTCAAAGAGAAAGTACAAACTTTATAATGAAATAAAATATTAAATGAAAAAAAAAAATCGTTGTGTGTGTTTTATTAATTTGGTTTAACGAAAACAACAAATTAATGACCCATTCATATCAATAGACGAGGAAATATCTGAACCAACTGATTGACATCTGACTAATTGACAGAATGCATATACGTATAATACATAGGTTAAAATTTTTTTCCTATTCGAATGCATTCGATAAATTTGTTTTGTAACATTATAATATATTTCAATTCAAAATTTGTTTGTTTGTTTGTTTTTCATATTTTCTTTGAACTTAAATTCAATTTCTACTGTATTTATTCATAGCCTACTTATGAAATTTTGTTTATAATTTTGCTAAAAAAGGCGAAGAAATTTATTTCTAAGATCACTTACAACTGGATCGAGAAACTGAAAAGGTCTAGTTTCAGTGATATTACATATCGCTTTCTAACCTTTTCTTTTTCTCTGAAAGCTTACGTTGTGACAGTAATTCCTCATTCTTTAACATTGGTTTATCAAACCGAATTTTTGAATGACAAATAAAGTCACTACGAAAGTTACCAACACAGAAAAGTAAAATTGTATCTAACAATAAATTATTAAACTTTTATAAATAAAGTCTTAAAAAAGAAATTTTGTGAGTTCTTAATTCGAACAACCCACCATTCGAGACCGACTTGAAGAATCAAGTTACAGTTTGTCCTTTTTTGAATACAAAAATATCGGCTTCATTTTGCTTCTATTCGCTATGTATATTTGGCACTTTAAAACTCGATTTAAGAAAAAATGAGGACTTCATTTGTCTGAAGTTTGTTCTAGACTAAAAAAGAAATAATAATCATATATGGTCACTGTGTCGTATACTTGCTATTTTTTTCTAAATAAAATCTGCTAACTGGTACCCGTGGCTTTGTTCGAGTGTTAAAGACACACAACGATGAGGTATGTAAGTATCCAAAATCAAAAGTAACGCTGGCGCTGTCTGTTGTTAAAGTGGTTCTGGTTATGCAGCCCAAACATACATAAATCCGCAAAGCTTATGAAATATTTCTTATAGCTTATTTACGATTCAAATTGCAACCGCTTTTGTCATATTGATATGACAGTTGAAAGGTTAATATTTTTAGTATTGCCATACGAATTTGTACAAAGAAGGCCTTAAATTCGTTTGAAATTACAGGATTTTTATTTCCTCAAGAATAGCAAAATAGCGTTGCCAAAACCTTCAATGCAATTTAAAGGCACAGATTGGGCATTTCGAAAATCGACTGGCCGATACCACCAAAATTAAGATGACCCATAGGTTAGGTTAGTTTAGGTTACAGTGGCTGCGGTGAATGTTAAATTGCTGCGCCATCTCTATAAGAGACGATCAACAATCGAGGGCCGTTTGAGATTTGGTTGAGACACCGTCGAGAGATTTAATAGCTGCCTGACTGTCAGAGAAGATGCGGATATCAGAAGTTGATATCACGTTTTCTCTTAGCCAAGAGAGAACCTCTTTGATCGCTAAAATTTCCGCTTGTAAGACGCTACAATGATTAGGGAGGCGGAATGAGATGCTTAGATTAAGCTTTTCTGAGTACACACCACTACCAACTCCATCACTTGTCTTGGATCCATCTGTATAAAAATGAATGCTTTTGTCATCCAGAAGTTTTTTGTCTTCCCATTCATCTCTGGACGGAATGGATATCTGGAAGTTTTTACCAAATTGGGGTTTTTGGAATGGTGTAGTCTATGTACTTTGGTATAGAACCGAAGAAGTTCAAAATGATGGAGTGTCCCACATTATTGTTGGTCCATTGAGATGAGGCGTTGAGTCTTATAGCTGTACTCGCTGCCACTTGTTTGCTAAAAATGTCGAGGGGTGTCAGATGGAGGAGAGTGTCCAACGCTGCTGAGGGTGTGGTTCTCAATGCCCCGCTTATGCATAGACAAGCAGTGCGTTGGACTCTGCTGAGTTTGTCGCAGTAAGTGACTTTCTCCAGTGCAGTCCACCATACTGCAACCCCGTACATGAGTATTGGTCGGATGACCGATGTGTATAGCCAATAGGTTATGCGAGGTTTAAAACCCCATTTGCTTCCTATGACCTTCTTGCAAGAGAAAAGAGCTACTGTAGCTTTCTTAACTCTTTCCTGAATATCAGGTTTCCAACTTAATTTTTTGTCTAATATAAGACCAAGATATTTGGCTTCATTGGTAAAAATTAGTGGTACACCTTTTATTGAAGGGGGTGCAATTACTGGGATCTTGTATTTCCGTGTAAAAAGGGCAAGGTCTGTTTTTTGAGGATTAATACTAAGTCCACAGTGATCAGCCCATCTAGTGAGCATATTAAGTGCGTTTTGGAGGAGGTCTCTCAGTGTATTAGGATGTTTTCCTGTGATGGCGATAGCAACATCATCGGCATAGGCAATCACTCTGTAGCCTTCCCTCTCGGAGATATTAGCAGTTCGTAAACTACTATGTTCCACAGGAGAGGGGACAGAACACCACCTTGCGGAGTGCCTCTACTGACAGACCTTTTCGTACAAAAATCCCCCATCTCAGAGTTGATGATCCTGCTTTTAAGCATTAGATTGATCAACTCACAGAGTGAGTATTCGACATTTACGGTCGTCATAGCAGAAGTGATATCAGATGTGTCAACGTGTTTGAAAGCACCTTCAATATCCAGGAAGGCAACCATAATATATTCCTTTTGCTCTAGGGAGTATTCGATAGTTCTTACCAGAGTATGCAAGGCTGTTTCTACCGATTTCCCTTTGCAGTAAGCATGCTGAGACATCGATAGTCTCTTATCAATGCTATTATGTATATTTAGTATTTAGTATTTTTATTTATCTATGAAAAGCTTACATTGTAAGATACAATATCTTATAAAAAAGTGAAGCTAGTGATGTGTTAATTGCTACAGGTTTGATTTAAATTCAAGTTTTACATATTTTTATTTATACATTGATTGGTGCTAAATATAAACTAAGAATTACAATAATATTGTTTAAGTTCTTTTCCTAATTGCTTCGTGTTGCTGATATTTCTTATCTCTCTTGGCAATGAATTCCAAATTCTTACTGAGTTCACAAAAAATTGGCGTTCGGATGTTAGGCAACAAAAACGTGGAATTCCAAGATCTAAAATAATACCTTTACTACCTTTAATTTCAATTTGTTTAATTTATGTTAATTAGTTGTTTATATTGTAAATTTTGATTTATCAATTTATATTAAATTCTTGTATTGTATTATATCCTGTACTTTTAATAAGTTTTACTTAATGTACAGCTGTCTTATTTTCAATAAATATCAAATATCAAATATACCTTTACTTCTCTCCATCGCTGAGGTATATAGGCCAGATTTAGACAACTTTTGAACATCATCTCAATGATGGGCAAAGTTATATCGATGGTATGTTGTAGCTCAGCTGGTATGATTTGATCTGGACCTGGAGATTTATAAGGTTCAAAACTATTCAGAGCCCATGTCAATTTTTCTTTTGTAACAAGACCTTGAGGAAAAGTTTAGCTAATACCCGACTCAGGACGGTTTGTTGTATTAACGGATTTGGAGCTATCTGGGAAGTGGGTGTCTAATAGCAGGTTTAGCGTTTCTTCGCAAGAGTTAGTCCACGTACCATCTGAGTTTTTAAGACAACTAGGCATGGTTGCATTTGTCGAGAGAATCTTCCTTAACCTCGATGCCTCCGAGGATTCTTCTATTGAGCTACAGAAGGATCTCCATGAGGGTCTTTTGGCTATTCTCAATTCTTGTTTATCCTTTTTGAGGGATTCCTTATAGGAGTCCTAATCTTGGGGGTGTCTAGACTTTTTTGCACGATTGAAAAGCCTTCTACAACCTTTCCTGAGAATTTCTAGTTCAGCAGCCCACCAATATGGTTTCTTCTGTCCCCGCACTGTAGTGAGGGGGCAGGCAGTATTGAGGGCTGCTGTAAGCTCATCGACTTTTTGATCAAGTTCAAGAGCGCACAAGGGAGGATCAGAAAGTTTTGGTTTAATCAGACTTTTCAGAGTTGTCCTATATTTTGGCCAATCTGTTTTCCTATAGTTCCGGAATTGGATCGGTTTTGGGGACTCTTCAATAAGTGTAAATTGGATGTATCTATGATCGGAGAACGAGTGCTCCTTTGATACTCTCCAATTCAATATTTTATTTGAGAGATGTAACGAGACAAGAGTGATATCTAAAACTTCTTGTCGATTTTTAGTAACGAAGATTGGTTCATTACCTACGTTACTTACTACCAGATTAGTTGTTAAAATATAATCAAAAAGAGACTCACCTCTGTCATTTATATCGGTACTACCCCACGTAGTATGGTGCGCATTGGCATCACAACCGATAAATAGGTTGGTTTTCTGTCTTCTGGATTCAGGGACCGTCTTCTCCAAAATGGTACCAGGCAGTGGGCCCTGGTGGTCGTGGCCCAAATACGCTGATACCAGCCAGTAGGTATGGTTGTCTATTACCATACTGGCTGTGGTGACGTCTTTATCACTGAAATTAGGGAGTAAAAATACATTTAGACTACGTTTTACTAGTATGCAGGACCTTGGGTTACCTTTTCCTGTTACATATAACACGTAGTAGCCAGGAGTTCTCAATCCTCGAATCAGGAATTTCACAATCCAGGGCTCTTGGATGAGAACGACATCTTCTCCAGTTTTTGATAGGCGGAGAAGAAGGGAGGCCAAAGCCTTTATAGAGTGTTGTAGATTAATCTGAACTATGTGAGGATCTGAAAGAAAAATAAAATAAAACAAAACAAAAATCACACGTACAGTACATAATATTACTTACCACATAATACTATCCATAGAATACACACACATACTTACCACAACAACATTTTCCATACAACACTACTTTACATACATACACTTTACTCACACACACATAAAAAATCAAAATTCTGAAAAATTAAAAATCAAAAAAATCAAAAATAAAAATCAAATAAAAATTCAGAATTTCAAAAACTATTAAAAAGAACAGAACCTATATTTTATTGTGCGGTCATGTCATAAGAGACTTTGTGCGGTTCTCGTTCTATTAGTGTATCAATTCAAAGGACAAAATAAAAAATTTGCAATAATATTATGCAAATTACAATAATGCAATATAAGAGAACATTTAGATAACAAAAAAAAAATATATGCAATTTATAAAAAAAGAAGGAACAAACAATAGTTTCACAAATTAATTGACTTCTATTATATAAACAATAATTAAGGCAGTGAGTGAGACAATACAAATTAAATAAATCAAGAACGAAAAAAATATAAAAAATTACATCAAGAAAGAAGAAAAAAAAAACAAGAAAATAAAAGAAGAAGAAGAAGACAAAAATTAATTCCATTCAGTGTTTTTTTTGTTGTTGTTGTTAAAACCAATTTTTATTGTTATTTTTTTTTATTATTATAAACATCTCGGTGCACCTGGATAGAGGTAATTTTCATTAATTAATTTAGTTATAATATTTTTTTTATAAATACATACATTGTATAAGTTATTTTTTTTTGTTATTTTAAATGTTAAAGAGATCATTTAAAATTTAATTAATTTAAATTTTTTTTCATTTAAATTCACAATTTTTTAATTTTTGGTAAAATTTTTTATTTTTATTTTTTTTTTTTTTTAATTAAATATGTTAAATTTAATTTGAAAAATTTTATTATTTTAATCATAGGTAGTTAATTTAAAGATTTGGTCATGGTGAGTATGATATGAGAACGGGTGGAAGTTGAAATTTCCCGCGTTCTCCCTTCGGTAACACGCCCTTCCCCTCTTCAAAGCTTCGGGTCCCCGGAAATTTTCTGAACCCTTTATTTTTTTTGGCATGAAAAAAAGATAACAACATCCAGCGCTGCGGCCTTAGGACCGGCCTTAGGGTCCTGTAGAGCTAAGGTCATAAAGGTGGTATAGGTTGGAGAGGGGGAACAACTGGTTCCGTTACAACTGGGTTGGGGTCGAAATTCTGTATGGGCCAAAATTCGGATTCCAAAATTCTGTATTCCAAAATTCTGTATTTTAAAATTCTGTAAATTCAAAATTCTGTATTTTAAAATTCTGTAAATTCAAAATTCTGTATTCTAAAATTCTGTAAATACAAAATTCTTGATTTCGAAATTCTGTATTCCAAAATTCTGTACTCCTAAATTCTGTAAATGATAAAAGAAAAATTGTTTTGATAATGAAAAAAAGTGCGCACTTTTTTTCATTATCAAAACAATTTTTCTTTTATCATTTACAGAATTTAGGAGTACAGATTTTTGATGTTTTCTATGCAGAACCTTGAACCATAGATTATAATTCTAACGTAACGGATCTCTCTCCAACTAATTTAAATATTATAATGTAACGGACCTCTTTCCAACTAATTTGCATATGGTTTACATGAATCACATACCTTGATAACACATTTTGCGTTCGACAGCTTAAGTTAAGTGTTATAAGTTAATCGTGATAAATTGAATTCAGAAAATGGCAAATATTAAATTATTAAAATCTAATAAAGGAAAGGATAAACGTTTACTTAAAAAAAGAAGATTATTAAGTAACTTAGACTATTTAAGACGGTTAGCTAAAAATCTTCATCTATATTAAATTATGTTATTCATTTTGTTATTTGCATTTGCTTTTTTGTTATTTGCTTTTTTGTTTTTTTTTCGTTATTTGTTTTTTGTTTTTGTTTTTTTTATAAAATGTTACTTAATTTGTTAATTGAATAAAAATTGTTCTACAGGCAATTAAAAAACTTGTTCATAACTGTGAGTTTTAATGTAGAGATTTGGAATTACAGAATTTCTAAAAGCAGAATAATGGATTTGCAGAATTTTGAAAAACGGAATTTTGGATTTACAGAATTTTGAAATACAGAACAATAGAAAAGCAGAATAATGGAATACAGAATTATGTTCATACAGAATTTTTTCTTCAGATACAGAATTTTGTTCATACAGAATTTTGGAATACAGAATAACGATAACGACCCGTTCCCGTTACAACTATTTGCCGCATTTTGGCTACAACTAGGCAGATCAACTTCCACCACTGAAGATGACCCATAAAAACAAAAAAAATCACGCTAAACAGCTATTTTGTTGTTATATAAAATAAATGATAATAATAATCAGCCCTATCGCCAATTTTTTGGGAACTTTTTTTCCCAGGGAAACAAAAATTACCCCGGAACAGAAGTTTCCCATCGAGAATCTCCCAAGAACTTTTATTTCCCAGGGAAAAAAGTATACCAACCTTAAAATATTTAATTGATTTTCGAAGTTATTTTGAAGGCTTCAAATTTTAATAAAATATTTTGTTTGTGTCAAATACAAATCCAAATAAAGCAAATTGTGAATTTTCATACCAAGAAAAAAATGGATTTCGCTTAATTTTTTCATTAATATTTGATAGTTCTTATTACTTCTGAAGCCAAACTCGATTGCAAGCCCTCGTTACCGAGTTATTTGCATCAGAAGATATACTTTATATGGGATATGGGATCACAAGAAGTGAAGAAAGTAAGGACTTACACCAGGAAAAATATTGTTTTGGGATCATAACTCAGTAACCAGACCTCGCAGATATGTAGTTTTGGTTTTCAGTGACTGATAGAGGGCTTATTGATCTTTGTTTTCGCGTATCATTTGCTATTGCCTACCTGGGAAACTCGTTAAAACGTATTTTACCTATTAGCTATTGACCTAATACGTCAGAGGTGTTTTCTTTATGGAACATAGGGTCTCTTGTACTATGCGCCTTCATCGTACTGATTCCTGTTCGACTGTTATTCGCCAAGCCAATTGTCTGTCGGCCCACTTTTCTGCTTTCATATGTGAGCGGGTTCCACTACATGCCTTTTCGAAGCGTATGGCCAATCAACTGCTACTTTTCTCTTCGTGTTATAGAGTCTATGGGTCCCTGGCCAGTTCTCGCATGAAGTTCAGCATTTGAGATATAGTTGGGACAGAAAATTATGAAGATGTTTCTGAGACGTCTATTAACGAAAGTTTGAAGCTTTCTTGTGCCAGTGTCTCTGATTTCCCAAATGCTGCGCCCATAGAGAATCACGATTCAAAATTGGAGCGGAACAGTGGAGGCTTAGTCTTTAAGCTTAAAGAGTTGTCCAGAAATATTTGCTTGGATTGATGATTAAGTTCCACGGGTCATCCTTTAAGTTTTTCAGAGTTGATGCTTAGCCCCACGATTTCTGACTCTCTCTCCACCAGAAAAAAAAGAAACAGTCTTCCAATTCACTTCATGTCAAGGCACAGCAAGTTTTTCCCTTACAACTAACTAGGGGAACATTCTGTTCCAAATATGGAAAAAGTTCCCTGGAAAAATTATTGGCGATACGAATTTTTCGAATTTAAATTTTTTTCCCATACTCGAAAATTATTCCTGATAGCAAAATTCCCAAATTGGGAAAAAACTCCAGGGAAAATTTATTCGTGATAAGGCTGAATAATTAACGATAGATTCAAAACTAATTCAACGAAACAAGAAACATCCCAGCTACATTTGTTTAACCTTGTTTACGCGATCATGTTGCAATGTAATTTTTTTTCTGGATGTTGACCAGGTAACCATTTCCTTTCCCTGTTATAGGCATCATGGAGAGTTCTCAAATATGAAGAAAAATCTTGTTTTTTTTTTTCTAAAATTGTCAATTCGTGTTTTTGATAAATGCTTCTATACCTTCGGTGAATTATTGTTTTGTATTGTAAGAATACAAAAAATTACTTGCTACTCCATGTAAATAGATTCAATACATGTCCGTATCAATCCAGATGTAGATACCTATGGATACCTTAAGAGTTCTTTTCGAAATGTTTGATTTTTTTTTTAATTATGTACATATAATAAGCTATGGGAACATGTAATGAACTGGTCTGCATAAACGATCCACACCACAGTTTGGTACTCTTTTTTTTTATCAAGGGCTGCTCTATAGTGCTTACCATATGGTTGTTAATATAAAAAGGTTATAAATATTTGAAAAGTATTAGGGTAACATTCTCCACAGTATTATGATTTCAACATTCAGTAAAACTCTGCACACCTTTGAGCTTCAAACATAATTTGTTTTAAAATAAACCCCTGCTTGATCAACATAAATTTGGTAAATAAAGCAAATAATGATAATTTTACAGACGGAAGGACTCATTACTTCAAAATTTTGAATGAATATTGAAGTGGGTTATAATAACTTACAAAACCCACTGCTTGATCGAGTTGTAACAAATACGAATTTTATTATTGCATTTATTCTGTTTGAAAGTCAACGAAACATGATTCTTAATTTAAATTAAACCCAGTTTGTTGTACAACACATTTATTCAAAGTGATAAGAGCTACATTTGCGTGATGATAAAATGTCTTCATCCTTATACTCCAAAAAATTATTGAAATCTGAAAGCGAACATAATTGAGGATTTGTGAAAAGAAGAGCGTGTCCATTTTTAGTGTTATGTTTCAAAAAGGAATATTGTGTTGAATGGAAAAAAGTTCCTGGTCGTTTTAAAGGTTGAGAAAATCGTGCTACTTAGCAAGCCCTTAACATCATCGAAATATCTTACAGCCCCAAACAGTAGCCACTGTTAACTTAAATCTACCATCGTGCTGCTGAAATCGGTTTCCAAAAAAAGTTGCAGTTACTGCAAGGCTCATCTTTAGGCTTAAGATCTTTCAAAACATCTTCTAAGCCCTCCTCATTCGTATGCACTGACGTTGGACTCCCTCGCACTGTCCTCCAACTCCAAGATTTCTGCAGTAAGAAAAAAAAAACCTTATCACAACACGAACAACTGCCACTGGCTAAGCGAAGAAGAAAGCATCGTTGTTGTACTATTTTCTTGTCCTAACAATACTACCCATGCCTTGTCTTCAACTTCGAACATTTTCTATGCCTTTTACGGTTTTTTATTTAATAATATAAAAAACGGCTGAACTGATTTTGCTGGAATTTTGAAGTTATTTGAACATTGAACATTGAAATTACAGTATTTCGCACATGAATGTGACGAACTACAGACACATAGCAGCACTGGTGACTGAGACCATCGGCTGGGACAGAACAAGACATTAATACAACAGAGAGAGACAGATAGATACAAATAAGGAAAATACATAACAGAAACCTACGTGGCTCAGAGGAGGAGAAATCGATGTTATATTGTCTCATGTTATTGCACAGGTGGTTTCAGATAAGCTGGCGATTTTCGTAGAAAAAGAATGCTTCCGAAACTTGGGCTTGAACTCGCAGCATTTGGCTTAGCAGTCAACTATACTCATTCCTGTGAACCATGGCCACCTGCTTTTGAAGTTATTTTTTAAACTACAGTACTACAATAAAAAAGTAAAAACAAAATGGGAAATCCTCTTAACTGCGCCAACTACAGAACTACAGAGGAATCAGCCTACTTAACATCGCCTACAAGATCCTCTCTGCCATAATATTATGTGAACGTCTGAAGCCTTTCGTCAACAATCTGATTGGTCCTTATCAATGTGGCCTTATCGCTGTGGCCAGGAAAGTCACAAATCGACCAAAATTTCACGTTGCGGCAGATCCTGGGAAAAACCAATGAGCTCCAAATCAATACCCACCACCCTTTCATCGATTTCAAGGCCGCGTATGACAGCATCTACAGAGACGAACTGTATAAAGCTATGTCTACTTTGGCATCCCTGCTAAGCTCGTTTGCTTGTGCAAAATGACGATGAAGAACTCACACTGTTCCATCAAGGTTATTACGGAATCTTTCGACGTCAAAAAAAGGATTCAGACAGACTGTCGTGCGATTTTAACATCGTTCTTGAGAAGATAGTGCAAAACTCCACCGTCAACACCAGAAGCACTATCTTCCATAAATCTTTTCAACTTCTCGCGTACGCCGATGATATTGATATAAAGAGAAGAACACAGCGTGATGTCAATGGCGCCTTTGTGAGAATTGAGACAGAAGCGTAAAAAAAGAGATGGAAAAACGAAATATATACTGTCATCGAGAAAGGACACCCAACATCGACGGCTCGGACAGAACGTCACAATAGACGCAAACAACTTCGAGGTAGTAGAGGAGTTTGTCTTCCTAGGTTCCGCTATTAACACGGGCAATAACACCAGCGCCGAGATCAGACGAAAAATAACTCTTGGAATAACTGGTGGAAAAGCCCTCTCTCGAGCAACTAAGGTAAAACTGTACAACACCCTCATCATCCCAGTCCTGCTGTATGATGGTGCAGAAGCATGGACCTTGACAAAATCAGATGAATATGCCTTAGGCTGTTTCGAGAGTAAAGTTCTTTGGGTCATCTTTGGCCCCGTGTGCATTTAAGGGGAATGGCGAAGAAGATTCAACAGCGAACTTTACGGGTTGTACAACGAAATGGACTTAGCCAGATGGGTCAAGTTCCAGAGACTCAGATGGCTCGGTCATTTAGAGCGCATGGACACCAATGATTCGGCCCGGAAAGCCTACGACACTATTCCCGAGGGACGTAGAAGAAGATTAAGATCGCAAATCAGGTGGCGCAAACAAGTGGAAGAGGACCTCAATCAACTTGGAGTGCAAAACTGGAGACAGCTAGCTAGGCACTGAGCTGGCTGGCGGTGACTGTTGATTGAGGCCCAAGTCCAAAACGGACTGTAGCGCCACCTTAAGTAAGTAAGTAAGTAAGTACTACAGTACAAAATTTCAAATTGCATTTAAAGGGTGACACCCACAATTATTGTTTTTTTTTTCTTTTAGTATAGCTTTCTTTTTTTTTCTGCCGTATAAAATAAATGAGACTAGTCCTAACTATAAATACTTAAAACGAGGAACCTTTCAACCATTTTTTTTTTCATTAAGGTTAAAAGAAAAGTTAGTTTGCGCTAAAGCTAAAGTTCGCTGACCCACTTCCACACTTGACAGTTTGTCATGATTCATAAATTATACAAAGCTCTGTTCAGAAGCACTTTTGTTTAATTTTCAAAAATAGGCCACATTCATTTACATGAATGGATGAATGTGCACATAGAATGATAGAGTGCTGAGAATGAGTAATTGAAAGTGAATGCGGAAATACGATGTAGTAAAAAAATCAAAAGTATTTTTGAATTGTATTTTTTTTTAGAAGAACTGTTTGTCTTAGAAAAAATGCGCTTTGAATTTTATAAAGAAAAAAACGTACAAGAATGTTAAGAGACACTTTCGGTTATTTTTCATTTTCGCATTGTCTTGCAAATCTTCAAAACAAAACCCGGGCTCAGACAAATTGTTGTTTTGGGTATTAAAGACACTTTTGCATTTGATTGCTCTAACGTTATATATCACCCGGTTGGATAATAATAATTATTAAGAACGAATATAAAGGCTTTTTTTTCTACCCTCTCAAAACGATGACCGATTTCAGTAGAGATTAATGTCAAATCAAAACAAATAAACAAAATTGGGTTAACATAGAGCGACAAAATACACGACCAACGATGAAATTGTTCCATTTGAAGATGAGGCGTCAGAATAAATGTTTAATGTTTAATGTTTAATGTATAATTGAGAAATAATGTTTGTTGCATATTGACAACCTGGCATACTAGTGAAGTAGGATAACTTCACTAGTATGCCAGGTTGTCAATATGCAACTGAAACCAATTAATAGTGCTTTGTTTTATTCATTTTTGCACGGATGGAAATAGTCACAGTTGAATGGAAATTCAAAATAGGTAATGACAGGACAGGATATCAACAAAATGTCAAAAAAGAAGAAACATTTATGTATATTAGTAGTAGAATAATAAAGACTTTTTTGTAGCGAAATTGGGGCATTTAAAAATAAAAGAAAACTTCCCAGTGGATAAAAATAAATAAAAAGAAACCAAAATCTAATTGATTGCAATAATTAAAAATACACTTTTGACCGAACACAAATACTACTCGGAATACAAATAGAAGAACACGAGAGAAATACGATTGGGTTCACGGTCACGACAACTTCCTTTCCTTCAATCCTTTTTTCAAACTTACGTTTGTGTTAACTTACATTTTTATATCAAAAAAATTAATTTAAGATTTCCCTTTTTTGAATAAATAATTGAACTTTAATTGTTCGTTTAATCGGCAAGTCCTGCATCTAGTGTCTAAAACCCCCTACATTGTTTCATCATTAACGTCGGCCTGGCCAATGAAGTTTTTCCCTTCATCTACGCCACAACCGGGATCCAGTCCGGGCCTCCTTCAGCAAGTACTTCCATGTATCCCGACGCCATCCAGTTTCGCACCCCAAAGCTTTGGGCAGCCTGGTCTGCGCAATCTTTCCAGCGCAAATTTGGTCTGCCGCGACGCCGGCCGTCTCTTACCACACAAAAGATTTTGTTGTTCAGGACACCGGAGCCCACCAAACTTAATTTCCGTCATCAAGTCTGCTTGGCGGTAGATTTGATATAGCTCGTGGTTATATTTCGTCTCGGGAAATGTCCTTCCTCACAAACGGGGCCAATCATTCTCTCGAACACAGCTATAAGTTCAGGGTGCCTTTGGCTAAGCACCGTCCCGGATCCGTAGGTGAGTACTATTGTCTCATTAGTTGCATCAGTTTCGAAGTACTGGTAAGCTTTTGGTAAAATTTTTGCTTGTTGGAGTCCATTGAAAATGATGACGGGTCTAAATAGCAATCCGGATACTATAATTTGGCTTGAAACGTTGGTCATTGTCATCCTAGATAGCCTTATTAAGTTAATTGTGATGTCGAATTCTGTCATGGCTTTGTACAGTTCTACCCTGGCTATGCTAACATAAGCGGCTTCCAACAGATGGTATGTGTTGATGTTGAATTCTAGACATTTTTCCATCATCCATCGCCTGCCTTAGTATATATTATAGGACTTGCATATCAAATATTGCAATTTCTTAATTATAATGTGTCTCAATCTCAATTCTCATGCATGAGAGGTCAGACTTTAAATCTAAGCTTCTAATACTTTTTTCCCTTTGACATTACTTTCAATAAAATGCAAGCCCCAAAGTAGTTTACCAAACCCAATTTGAGACAAGCCTTTAAATACCAACAAACGGACTTAAGCAGTGGCGAGGCGTCATATTGTTCAAGTCGTGCATGAACGACTAGCATTTTCACCTTCCACGCACCGTACTCACATCTCACACATTTTTTGTTTTATTCCAAATACGATATACATACATACATATCTAATGTGCCTGCGTCCTACATATATCCACTTCCAGTTCCAACTCGTGCATACCTTTAGTAAACCACATAAATAAAACAAAACGAACTAGCTTCCTGCTACTGTTTTTTTTTTTTACTCAATTGATGTGTGTCTACCAAAATCGTTTGAACGATCTGGCAACGACTTGAACCCATAGAGAGAATGTAAGAAAAAAAGAAAACAAATCGCTCGTAGAAGGGATCTTGTCGTGCAGTTCAGTTGCGTTCGAGTAGAGCTTTTTATGAATGAATACACAGAATTTTGGAAATGAGAAAAGTGGGTAGTTTGTGAATATGATAAATGAAACAGACGGACGATCATGTAACATGTTCATGATTGTGTTCAAATCAGTTTGGAAAGAGGAAAGCTTTTTTTTCCTGGTTGAATAATGGAATGAAGGAAATAAGACTAGCCCAGCATAGTTTTTGAATTTTAGAATGTGTATTTGCGTTGATTTTGGGTTTGAACGACTACATTTTACAGGCACGCGTCGCCGCTGGACTTAAGTAGTTCTTCGTTTTTCAACGACCAGGCCATTTTCAAAAGAATTCCAAAAAAAAAAACTCACCATAGCACTGAAGCTTCCAGATCTGTACAGAATCGTAGTTTATTTTGTGTTCAAGAAAAAAAGAAATACCCAATAACTCAACTGCAAGTGTATTGCCTTGCTGGAGGATGCAGAAAAGAAAACATAAAAAGGATGTAGAAGATGAAAAGTTTGCCGAGCCTTTTGGCTATATGAGGCAAATGGAAGGATAAAAAAGGCCAAATTGTCGGATGAGTGGTTTAAAACAGACAAAAAACAATGCATTTTAACAATCTGCCTTAATATGAAAAATAAAAATTTTGTAAGTAACTGCTGTTATTGATTTAAAAGACAAAAACAAAATAAATGAATGAAAAGAGCTATTGGTTATTATGGAGCTTCTGCCCTGATTTTAAGAATAATATTTAAATGAAACCAACAAATTCATATTTTAATATTCTCATTTTAAAATTTCAATTTCATAAAAGGCCAGTTAACGAGGTTAATAACAATAAACATCAAACATCCTCAAGACGCAATGTTCGTACCTATAGTATCAGTGCTCTTAAAAAATAAAAAGGAAACGCGTAAATTCCATTTCCGTTTCAGATCCCCAAAATAATAAATACAAAAGACTCTTCTCAGTAGTCTTGTACGAATGTGCTGTGGTGGTATCATTTCCATTACGGTACGGATTTACACTCCAATGAAGTTGGATTCTCGGTTGCCAGGTGGATTCATGCAAACAAATGACGAACAACACTGTCTGCATGTTAACGCATTATAAGGGAAAATGTGTAATTTAACTTGGCTGATCTTAACGTCAGCAAAGGGGTTTTTATCCAGGGCACAATCCTTTTAAAGGTAAGTACAATGCGAAAATGCAGATTGTGCACTTTTGTTTATAATAAATTGGAGATGGATATTGGATCTGGTTGCAAGCAAGTGTGAAGTTGAAAAGTAAGCTACCCGTTTGCATTTTTTTTGGCGTAAAAAAAACAAAAAATATTAAAAGTGAAGAGCACCGTAATAGGTATTACTATCGCCTATCGGGTATATTCTTAAGGGAAAGATTGCAGTGGCTACACGAACGACAAGGAAAAATTAGCAACCTTTCGATACTAGAAATTCTCCTAACTTGCAGATTGTTTTTCATACACAAAACTGTTTAAAATATAAGATCGCTAATTGTTTATGCAATGATAATAATTTAACTTACGATTTAGATAAAAATTGCTGCGATAGTTGTTTCAAAGTAGATGAAGTCGATGAATTCAAATACCTCGGTGTCCTGTTTGATACTGGTATGAGCTGGTCTAGTCATATTGCTGCTTTAAAGATATATTTACGCTCTTCACTTCGCAGTCTATACCACCTCAGAAAACTCTGCTATAACGGTATTTTAAAAACTACTTTTCTTGGTATATTTCATTCCAAGCTTCAATACGGCATAAGCTGCTGGGGTGGAACATATCATTCGAAAATTCAATCTTTTCTCATATTACAAAAAAGTGCAGTTAGAAAGATTTGTGGCGCTACGCGGTTAACATCCTCTATTGAGCAATTTAGAGCCCTAAACATCTTGCCTGTCAGACACCTCTGCTAACTACTTTAAAACTTCTAAGATTTTCTATATGCGAGGTGGTTACTTACAAAGCCCTTTTCTGATATACATACTCAATACAAGAAGCTATCGTGAATGTCATGTGTCTGTCCCACATTTCCGTACCACGCATTTAAGAAACTTCTACGCCATTTTGTCCTGCAAACTCTTTAATACGTTACCCCCTTGTATTCGCTGTATTCGTTCTTTATCACTATTTCTGAAGAAAGTAAAAATTTGGCTTTTTGATTGCGATCATAGGCAAATCGAAGTTTTGGTAACCTACGTCCACTAATGTTCAATTTGTTTTTGTATTCTGTTTAAATTTTTGTTATTAAACTAGCCGACCCGACAGACTTCGTACTGCCTCAATCGATATAAAAAAGACTTAGACTTTTGTAGCCCGCTACCATACCACCCACTACCATCTACCCGTTACCCCGTTATACCCAGTTCCCCTGTTACCCGCTGCTACCCCACTCGCTACCCGATACATACACACGCTACCCGCTTAACCGGTAATCGCTACCTACTACCCGCTACCCAACTACCCTCTACACGCTATCCCGTTATACCCAATACTTCTAAACGCTACCCACTACAACAGTAATCGCTACCCACTACCCGCTACCGACAACCCCGAAATTAAGAGTAATATGAATTTTTTTATTCTAAGTTATGACAAAATAAAAATAAAAATCTTGCAAACAAAAATTAAAGTTTTTAATTAATAAATAAAAAATAAGGGTTGATCATATAAAAATAGAAAACAAAAACTTTTGCCCAAAAAAATAAAAAAAAAATTAAGGGTGGACCACCCTTAACATTTAAGGATTTAGCCGATATCCTCGCAAATATTCACGAAAATCGGTCGAGCCGTTTCGGAGGAGTTCAATTACGCACCCCGTGACACGAGAATTTTATATATTAGATTGAAAAATTCTTTAAACATATAAACATTTAAACATAAGACTTTTATTTAATATTTGCTAGAGTGGCTTTTAGTACTTTTAAAAATTCTTAGTAAAATATGCCACTATAATTTAATTCTATTTTATTATGTGTACTATTTTATAAGTTCCTTATTTTAAACTATGTAATAAATGTAAGCATATATAATCATAATAAATAGAAATCAAAATCAAAATATCCTACAAATTCCACCTAGTTTCATTATCAAGGTAGTGTCCGTAGCTTTGTGGTTAGGTGCGTTGGCTGCTAAGCAGAACTTCGAGAGTTCGAGTCCAACTCGTGCCCATAGTTTTTATTTCATCTTTCACGGGCACTGCCTCTTGCGAATAACTGACAAAACTTCAAAGAGTATCAATCTGTCATGAAAAAATTGCTTCTCAACTTTTCCGTTCGTAATTGGCGTTAAATTGTAGGTCCCCTCTCACACCAAGGCCACTTAGGCCTTGGCTCTTCAAGAGATGTCGCGCCACTCTATTTATTTTTTTTACTTCATTATCAAGGTTGACTTCCTCACGATACGTGGATGATTTTAAAACGCATCAACCAAAAAAAAAATGTGTCCTCTCAGGCAGTAAATCCATTTGAATGTTCTCATAATCTAGGAGGTATTATTTACAATTTTTGTTATTTTGTTTTGGGTGATTGAACCAGTTTCCTTTAATCAGTATATATAAACGGTCATCTGACTTTTAAATGCATGTACCTTATGTGGTAGATATTATTATGAAAAGGAAAATGGAAACTAAAACTTGACTGCCAAAATAGTTAAACACTGGTCGTTCATTTAATTCACACGATCCCTCTTACTTCAAACAGGGAGTTTTTATTTTTTATTTAAATCCCATTTATCACTTTTTGAAAGACAAATGAAATGGGGGTGTACCATAGAAAAGATGTATATAATGTCAGCAGTAGCTGCAGCACTTTGACAAACATTTCTTAACTGAAAAAGTAAGAAACCGCTTTGTGTTTGCGGAAGTTCCGTGCCCAGAATCTTTTCATTTCTGTCACCTAATATCCTGTACAACACCATATTAAAATAATGAGCTAATTTTAATAAATATTAAATTTTAGGAACATTTTATTCGCATTTATTTACTTTAACAACAGACAGCGTTAGCAGTGGGTACCAGCGATTGTTTTATAGCTGTGAAAAATTGCTATTCTAAAAGAACCTTAAATGATTTAATCTCTCTTTCATATTCTTATGTATTGCCATTACCAAAATAAAACAAGCAAGCTTCCATTAACTTAAAATGACGAGTTTATAATCCTTCTTTAATTCCGTCAAATTATTCATCAGAAAACCCTGTCATCCTCCAACAAGTTCTTAAGCTACCTAGATCCACTTCTGTTATTGATTTTGATGAGCATTATATTGTTGAAGTTCTATCTCCTTATTCCTATCATTTTGCTGTGGTTTCAACTTGCTTATGAATTTCAAGTTTCTTTGTTGGGATCAATATGACTGAGATGAATTGACTAGAGTGGACAATTAACAATTGAATATCTGTGGAAAATATGCTCATTATATCAATGAGTGATTTTCATCTGTTGTCTTCGTTTGAAATACTCATTTATTAAGTCAAGCTTGATTGAACAATATTGCATTTGCTTTAAACAAAACCGTTAGTGGGCATATAGTGTTTTTTCTTTTAAGAAAAATCAAATAATGTTTAAAATGTCAAAACATTGTTAACTCAAACAAAGTGTTGTTGTGTTCGATACAACATACAAGTAAATCACTTCGATTTTCTAGCATTCTACCTTCACTTGGGGTACGAAGATTGACAAGAAACTAGTCAACATAAATATGCCAAACATTTGGAATGTTTTCTTCTCTCCTATGCGTCAACCGTAAAAGTGTAAATGCTTCTAAATAAAATAATGAAAGGATGGCACAACAGCTCTAAGGAAGCATATATGGATTACACCCTTCAACAATTCTTATAGAGTGCTTCTGAGGAATCGAAGGGGTCTACAGATTTTTGTCAGAAATGAAAACATTTTAGTCACTGAATCTGAACCCACGCGTTCTATGTTATTCGTCAACGCACATTCTTCTTCTAAAATGTCTACTTAATAGAAAAAAAATGTTCCTGTTTTCTATTTAAAAAATATATTTAAGATAATCTTCCCTCTCTTGATTCAAAACAGAAAAGTTATCAAACAATTTATCCACACACGTCCACAAGTTAAAATACAATCAAATAATTCATTTTCTGTTAACCATATACAATATTGTTTTGGGAATTTAACATTGTGATACTTTTACTTTGGGAGATGTAATTCAAACTTATCTCCTGTAATACCCAAGCACTCTTATTAAATTCTGAGACTATAATTCCGAAGAGCAATAAATTGTGCTTACTGGGAATACTTTGGTTCTTGATTTATGCTTTACAAGTGAGTTAAGGTTTTGTTTTCAAGAAACAACCTTCTTCTCAGGAGAAAAGTACATAAGTACCTATTGAAAAAAGAACCTCCAATAATGACAGATAAATGTTTTCATGGAAAGAAGTGTCTGCTTTAGACATGTCTCATCTGCCATACCTTATGCTCTCATTATTTCGCAATCATTTATAATTATAATGTCATTTCTTTCTACTTAACCTTAGCTTTTCAAAACGTAGCAAACAATGTCTCCTAGTTTGATTTATTATCTTAGCTTATAACAGTAACACACATACATTTTTTCCATGTTTAAGTCAATGTTTAAGAAATCAGCTGATTTATTCGAAGTGAACGTTTTTGAATTCAGCATCAATAATGGTCTTCTATACTATGGCTTTTGATGTAAGTCAAAGGTTCCGGATTTTTAAAACCAACACAAAATTTGTTTTTGACTTCTTCTCTTTAATTATTTGTAAGTTATCGGAAAGTGATTTTACGTGCATCCATTCGATATTTAATCGAAATATTTCATAGCTTTCACCGATTTATCAAAGGGAGTCTTAACAATTAATTTTGCACTTGCGATGTGTCTTAATGATTTGTTTTTTTTTTCATATATGTACATTTTTTTTATAATTTTGCTTAAAACATGAAACAAAATAAGGGCCCAAATTTGATAATTACAAGAAAAAGAACAACAATGATCGAATTACAAATTTCTTTTTGATTTTGCTAGGGCTTAAGGAGGGACTACATCACCTCCAAAAGCTTTAAATCAAATAGCATGGGTCCTTTTCATCATGGACTTTGCGGAGTGGTTCAAAGTTTAAAAGGACAGATGACTGATTGCTCTTGTTTGTATTTAGTACTCTTGGGGTTTGCGATTAGTTTATTATAATACGTTTTTGTATTTTGACAACCTCCCCAACAAACAATACCAAAGAGACAATGCTGTCAAACAATAACTAATGATGGATACCTAATTTGTATTCACACTGGGCGGTTCAAATTGTTTTCTGTTAATTAATTAATGATGGTGGAAACATTTGTTTTACGGTTCTATGACCCTTTTGTAATGCGTTGAGGATGCAAAGATTAAATTTGGGCCAATTTAATGATGTATAGATGATTTAAATTAATGCTTTGCTCTTTATGGTTTTTGTATTGTTATGGTCACTTATACTGCTATATAATTGGTTACAAATCAGAAATTAAAACATTTGAAAACAAGTCTTTGGGTCTCTTTAAATGTATCAGATAAAGCAAATGGGTACTGTGCTTCAAAAAGGATGGAGTTCGAGTATCCTGGTCAAAAAATAGCCCCAGTTTTGTTTTTCCTAAGAAAGCGACTCATTGGTTTTCAATTTATTGAACATTTATCAAAAAAGGTTATATAAACAAACAAAATTGGCGTATGTGGGGCTCAGAAAACCCACAAGTGATCGAAGACGTGGCATTGCATCCAAAAAAAGTTACTTTTTGGTGTGCTCTATGGTCGAAAGATGTCATTGGTCCGCACTCTTCTTCGAAGGCTGAATGATAACCGTTATGTGATTCCAACAAGCATGGACAACAAGCCACACAACAATACCAATTATGGCTTTATTGCGTTTTCCTGGTCGCGTAATTTCACTTTTTGGTGACGTCATTTGGCCACCAAAATCATGCGATTTGACAACAGATTTTTTTCTGTGGGGCAACGCAAAA
Organism: Sphaerophoria taeniata; assembly: GCA_943590905.1. Classification (NCBI taxonomy): domain Eukaryota; kingdom Metazoa; phylum Arthropoda; class Insecta; order Diptera; family Syrphidae; genus Sphaerophoria; species Sphaerophoria taeniata. The sequence continues at coordinate 59,520,609 of OX016541.1, read as the reverse complement.
GACCGTATTTAGGCGAATAGTCTCTGAACTCTAGGCGCATTAAATATCAACATTACTCAAGCTTTGGCAGATATACCGCCAGTAACATATTATATGCGAAAAAGTGGTAAGAAATCAACCCAAAAGATTCACATGCTGGGAATACTCCCGAGGCGGGACCTTTGTTGCTCTCGATGTACATCAATGATCTCTCCCGTAAGAATAGCCTCAGCTTAAATCCAAGTTGTCATATCTAGAACAGATTCTGACACATCATATTTTCAGGAGATTTATTTGAATAACTACTATTCAGTTTTTTGATTCTGCAAAAAATCTGGGGTTAACACTTAATAAAACTCTTAGTTGGAATAAATTAATTAATTTAACATTAGAAAAAATATTTGGAGGTCTTCGATTGCTCTGGGCGTCTCATTATATAACACCTCTAAAATTCGGTTAATACTAGCCAAGACTTTGATTATGCCCCTTATGTTGTTCTGTTGCGAAGTTTTTAGTAACTGTGACTTCGAACGTAAACTTAATGTTGCGTTTAACAGTATTGCGCGCTATTCGAACTTTAACATTGCCTTACAATATCTTGCATTCTCATCAACTATAATACTTATACAACAAAATAAAATTTACACGTTCTGAAAGGTCATGTTACCTTATTCCAGTGTGCTTCAAATTCTTAGTTTCAGAACGGCAGTCTTACGTGCATTCTATTCAATGACCTACTCTAGAAAACTAAATACAATTATATTCGACTATGCCATTAATACAAGCCCACTGACAAGTAGAGTATCTGAACAAAAAGATTTAGGTGTAGTATTTGATTCAAAATTTCTTTTTAAACCCCACTATGATTTTATCATTACAAAATCATCAAAAGTCATGGGTTTCATTTTCAGAATAGGTAAAAATTTTAAAAAATCAGATACCTTCGTCCAGCTGTTCAACTTGTTGTGTAGAAGTATCCTAGAATATGGGACAGTTGTATGGTCCCATACATATAGTACTCACTCAAAAGCTATAGAATCGGTGCAAAGAAAATTCACCAGATATCCTACAATACAAACTATATCGCATTCAAAGCAGTTGTGAGGATAGATTGGATCTTTTTGAAATGTATGCTTTATCTCAACGACGATTAATAACGGAAAAATATTTAAGACAAATAATCGTAGGAAAAGTGCGATCGTCAACACTTTGAAACGAAATATGCATACGCTCGTCATCTCGATCTAGTAGACAGCCACTGCAACCATTCTTACCACCTCGCGCTCGTACTAATATATATCTTAAATCAACAATTGTAAGAATGCAAGTCTATCACAATCACTAATTCCTCTCGTTTGATGTTTTTAACGTTGGTGCCAGTGATATTACTGTTTAATACCAGTTATGGAGAATTGTACCACGTCACTCTTCTTCTACGTAATTTCTCCACTTTTAGTTCCTCCTAGTTTGCCTTTGCTTTTGCTTTTTATTTTTCATTTATTTTTCATTTATTTAATGGATATTTATTTGCATTGTTAACTTTTTTAATTTCTCTTTTAACTTAAAAAAAAAAAAAAAAATTGCTTATGAATTTACTGTGCTTAAATAATATAATTTCAAATGCTTCTTGTAATTGGTTTTTAACTGTTATAAGCTTATTATTATAAAAAATAAAATTATGGATCTCCCTCCCTCGCTCTATTAGACTTATTAGTTATTGTTATTAGCAACAAGGCTATATGGATTTTATAGGTGCCGTGTAAAAACGTCAAGCGAAATACGGCCAACTTTAAGAAATTGGGCTTAATTCAATTTCTTAAAGTAAAATAAGACCCACTTTTTTAAGTTGGCCTTATTTCGCTTTACGAAACTGAAATAAGGCCAAGTTTTTATTAATTAACATTTTAATGCATTAAAAGATATGTAGTAATTGATTTTCCAAATTTAAGGAAGCGGCAATTTCGTGCGAAGTTCTTATTTTTGCACTAAAAAAATATGTTTATGTATTGAACCAATTTTACTTACATGTTCATGGAAAAAGAAAGTATTATCAGGAATTGCTTGATGTAAGATGCGGGAACTAAGCTTAAAGTTCCGTCAATCAGAAAATAACATGGGGTATTGTCGGATAGTTAATTTACTAAGGAAGTAATTTTGGAGGACTTAAAATTGTTTACGAAAAATCAGCGTCCAAGGTCGTTGAATGGTTTAATGTTTAACCATCATACCTGGACGTTACAACTCAGCAAGCAAAGTACAGTGCATAGTTAGGTTTTGTTGTTTTGAGCAAGTCAACTGTTATTTATTAGAAGTCTTGAAAAAACGTTTTTGACTAAAAACTTTAGTTGGCTTAATTTCACTTTCGTAAAGTGCAATAAATTCAATTTGGTTTCATTTCTCAACAAAAGTTGCCCTTATTTCACTTTCTCAAAGCGAAATAGGGCCAACTTTAAAAAGTCGGACTTATTTCGCTTGGCGTTATTACACGGCACCGATTTTATAACAATATTGATGATGATGATGATGATGATGGTAGTACTTAATGGTTATGAATAACTTTTAAATTTAATTTTCACTTAATTTTTTTTTATTTTTTATTTGATTACATTTTAATTGTTATTCTTCTTTTTATTGGTTTTATAAATTTTGCTGTTACTTAATAACTTGAAATTTTAGCTTTTTTTCTAAAATACAAAGCACATTTTTTGCTAACAAAATGTATGAATATAAAGACATTTGCTCTATCTCGTAAGATATTGTATCTTACTGAGCATAATTACAAAATAAATGAAATGAAAAATGAAAATAATGCAAGGTCCACACTATATAATGACATAAAATTTTCATTGAAAATGTAACGTTGTGTGTTTTATTAAATATTTTTTCCAAACAGAAAAATGAATGATGTTTTGTTCTTTTATTTTTTTTGTGATTGATTAAGTTTCATCCCCAACCTTTAAAATTTCACAGCTTTCCTAAAGAGCCCAGAAACTAAAGGACAAGTCTTCGCTTAATATCAACTAATGTGCAACTATCGACTGGTCCTAAAAAACAAATTTGGTGTTTCCTAATTTTCTTAGATTTTCGTCATAAAACATCGCAACACCAGGAACTACAATTCCTTTCAATTTGCGTAGTCTAAAATCATTGACGGTTTATTATGAAGTTTTTCACTTTGACACTTCATATTCGCTGTGTTGTTTATCTTATTAGAGAATATCAAACTTAATAATAAAACATTGTTGGATAGTGTTGCTTTTTTTAATATCCTGCAATCCTAATCTGCATGTAAAAGTAAAATAAATCACCCAGAAAAACTTAATAATATTAAAAATAAATTCCTTTTAAATTTTACTTGACCCTGATTAAACAGGACTATCATATCTTTTTGGCCTTAAAACAAAATATTTTTTTCCAATTTTTTTATAACAACAATTTTTTTTGATGTGAAAACCAATAAATTATAAAAATCATAATTTATGACTCTACGAATATGTCAAAATCCTTAAGTAAAGCAAGTAAATTTTATCCAAAGAACATAACATTTTGCCAAAAGAAAGAAAAAAAAACGATACAAAACCAATATGCCCAAAAAAAACTTCTCACAATGAGAGCATCTTGGATAACAAATGAGGCAAACACCTCGCCTCGTGCCAAAAATGATTCATATGCAAATATGAAAAAAAGGGTTTTTTTCTTATTCTTCTTTTTTTTACAAATCTGGATCATTGCTTGAATATTAAAATTCATAACACTATCAAAGTCTTATCTTTTGGAATTCAAGTAATTCTGTTTGTTTTTATTCTTAAAAAGGATTGAGGGTTTGTTAAGGAATTTCAAAGCATGTATTCATAAATATGGGTAGAATGGAAAAGCTTACACACACAAAATTTAAGATTTAACATGAAGTGAAACTGAAACGAAAAAGAAAGTATAACTTTATGGATTGAACCTTTTTGATGTTGGAAAGCTACTAGTGATTCTTTTCTTTGAACAATAAAGAGTAGAAGAAAAAGTAGGAAATAAAAAGATTTTGGGACTTTTTAAAATTACTATGAAAAAAGTGTTTCAAGCTCTTATCTTCATTTAAGCATGAAGTCGAAAGGTTTATAAATTAAGTTACAACCTTAAGCTGTGTTGTTTTACGGACTAATCTTTTTCACACTCGTTTATTACAACTTTCTCTCTCTTGATTTTGAAACCTTTTAAGTGTGAACATAACTTCGAAATATTGTTGTTGAGTTGGTATTAATGTAAGTCCACGATTGTCGATCATCTCTGAATGAGATGACGGAACAGTTTAATATTCACCTCATTTGGGTGCCGGGCCACAGAGACATTCCGGGAAATTGTAAAGCCGATGAGCTCGCCAAAAACGGAACACTTCTGCCTAATGTTAGACAAAAACATAACATAGGTATACCACTTGCTACATGCAAATATCTTCTCAAACAATATGCTCTAGAATCAACCAATGCTAGATGGTCACAGAGTACCACCTGCCTTGCAACCAAGCAAATATGGCCATGCATAGACTTAAAACGGTCAAAAGGCTTGATATCCCTGAGCAGACAAAATATAAGCTCTACAATTGGAGTAATAACAGGACACTGCCTCATAGGTAGACATGCTCTGAGGCTAGGGGTCTACACGAATGACTTCTGTAGAAGCTGCATGGGCGAGGAGGAAGAGGAAACAGTCCAACACCTTCTATGTACATGTCCAGCACTCTCCATTTGTCTCTCTAACTTCATTAAAAGCACGAATTGGTTTGTTTAAGTTCATTACTCTCCCATGAGTATTTTGTGGTATCACAACGGATCCTTGAGGTCTAAGTGTGTCAACAACAACTAGACAGCCACTACAACCTAACCTAACCTGGTATTAATGTTGGACCCGTTCCGCAAATAAAAGAAAATGGTTGGTTTTTTTTTAACTTTATTCTTATTGGCATGAGCATGTGTAGGAATTCGCGAATTTCAAATATGTAGATGTGCAGCGACTGTAAATTATTCTAATATTTAGTACAGAAATTGTATAAAACAAAAAATTAAATATTAAAAAAGTGAGATTTTTGTAAATGTCAAACTGCAGTGATGTCACAGTGGTTTCGAAAAACTGTTGTGTACAGAGTGTGTTTTCGAACAACGGTCATTTTGAATTAAGGTGAGGTCACATTACACAAATACGCCAACACGACAAGTTGATTAACATGTTATTGAAATTGTGAACCTCCTTGAGTGAAGAATCAACGCACTGGAATTAAGAGAAGTGGGTCGACTAGTAGCATGAGCCCTTTTTCGCTTCCAAGATCAAGGCATGAAAAAGTGTAATGACCCGGCTAGTAACTTGAGCTTTAAAAGGGAAGTAATTCGCTAAGTAAACAAAGAGACTGCTAATACCTTAAAGATCCTTGAATGTAAATCAAATTCACAATTAAGATATGCAATGGCAAATCATCCACATTAAATATTAAGTACGAACTTTTTTTGACAACAACTTTGAAACTCCGCATAATCTTCAAATCCATCACTAATTTAATTTATTTAGATAACGAACAAAAACACCAGACCTCGTGCTTCAAAAAGAGATAGAACTCACAACCCTAATCATAACCTCTTGTCAACTTCAAGCACCATTTTTACTTATTTTATTTGATTTAATTTAAAATGCCGGAACGTTCCCCTTCTTAATCAAAAGAAATCGTTTCAATGGTTGAGTGAAGCCTTACGTTTTTCACTTTTAGTTTGGTTTTGATGAAATTAATTAAAATGAAAATATCTGAAGTGGTAAATACGGACAGCGTGCTGATGAAACGACCACTAGGTATAGGTAACCAGGAAAACTCATTTCAGGACAACTTACCTCAAGCTCCTGGTAGTTGTTGTGCTGAGTTTAGCTATCAAAACGTAAAATAAAGCTCACTGATGCAATTTTTTTCTGCAGGATTTTTCATCTTTAGCAGCTGTTAATACTCGATATATTTATAGGTACTGGTGCTCTTTTCACAAAGTGACTGTTACCAATTTCTTACGGAACATATCTGAAAACTAAAAAGAATGCCATTTATGGCCATACAAATATAAAATGAACCAATAAAACGACGAAAACAGGACGATCATTCATTTCCACGATTACCGAGACGAACATTTTTTTTTTGTTTTTTTTGTTTACACGAATATGACGTTGACCTGTCAAGTGACAGTCAGAATTTCCCATCCATAGATAAAGTCGCATGTCGCTGAATCATATGTCGAAAAGGTAGTATGCGATGTTCTTAATGGAAGTGTTCGCCGAGTAGGGATCGTGGACTTAGGGAAATTTTATGAGAGACGACGAGAGAAAATTGAGCGATCGTGTTTTGGTCAGCGAGCGACGACTTTAGATTCGGCCTATACCGAAATGTCTTCGGAAAGCGATTATTAAGGTCTTGCTGTTGTTTTGCTGAATTTTCTCTCCGATGGGTTTGCGTTAGGCGTTATTCAATTCAGACAGGGTATGAAAGGCAAATGATTTTCATTACCGAACGTTAAATCCAGAAGACCAGTCCGTTGAAACAAGTTCTTGCCATTTTGAATTTAAAGTACATATATTGGTATATATATATAGTAAAATTGGTGATAATTGGAAATTTGGGAATTGCCCATTATAATTAACATTCCACTAAGAAGGAATAAGGAACCTCAAAAGGAGAGAATAATAAGGAATCAAAATCCAGAAATCAGGTACGGCTTTCTAATTAATTTCGGTGATTTTCAATTTTTCATGCTTTGAGCATATTGGAAATCACCTATACATATACATATGTAAAGAAAGTGCTAACTCAGGTTTAAATCCTTCAGGACTCAACTATTCTGCAATTTATTTCAAATTTTGCGCAGCCTTAGTAATAGGCGCGCAGGAATTTTAATCCCTTATAAGGGAAATTTATCATTTCAACCCGAATACAGCGCTGTGCAATCGAGAAAAAGTTGCAGAAACCAAGTTCGGCAACAAGTGCCATTAGCCGTGTGTGTCTAGGCGTCGGCAAAGGAAACTTAGACCAGCGGAGCCCCCGGTTCAAATCCTGCATACATTTTTTTTTTTTTAAATATTTATTTGATATTTTTTTATTATTCCTTTTTTTTTTACTTTTTTTACCTTTTTACATTGTATTTAACTTAATGGTAGTAACTATAAGTTTGAAAAGAACAAATTTCAAAGACTTTGATACTTACGCGAAACGTATTTGATAAAAGTATTCACGACGATTAATGATAGTCAAAAGAAAAAGAATTCAAAACTTTATGTACACTAAACATATCAATCAGCTCCAAACAACCAACACATCAGCTGCAGTGGCCACTACAACAGATCAAGGGGTAAGTTTGTTTGAGATTATTCGCAATATTATAATATTCGGATCGATATTTTATTTTGATATCAGAGTGATATAAAATTTGATTTTTTTTATATAATCGACATAATCCTCGCGAGTACTACTTGTACATATTGTTTAAATTTGATTGGATTAAAAGGTTTAGAGTAAAGTAAAGACAAAAGAGGAATCGGAATTCCCAAACTAGGCAATAAATCGATGACGTAAGCATCGAATAAATTGGAATTTGTCTCGATTGTTTTCATGATTGCCATCTATGCTAAAATTGAATTATAACTTAGATTAAACAAAAATCATAATTTTAAGAACTGAATTTAAAGTAAAAGACGAACCTAAATATACAATTATATTTTCTTTTGCTATATTTGGAATAAAAGTAAGAATTTTAAGAATGGAAAAAATCTCTTTTTGAATGGAAATTTTGAGAAATTGGCTTATTAAAATGAGCATGGAATAAGTTTTTTTATGAGAGGGTGAGAAGAAAGGCGAGAGGAGGATGATGACGACATGAGACGATGAAGAGGCCGTTTAAAGGGGTTGTCCTGGCGAGGGAGACAACCAAGGTAGGGTGGGTAGAGGCGACACTCTCGCGCGTCAATAACACCGTAGACGCTTTAACGGCTGGATTTTTTTGTGACCGTCTTAGGTTCAAGAACCCGCGGCTCGAGCTAGCCCATCGGGAATATATCCGGCCAAATGAACCAACGGCAAGAACGACGGTTACAAAATGGCGCCCGCAACGTGGAGCCCTCTATCTTTTTAGATAGAGTGGCTAATAGTATGAAATTTTGAGCCAATTCAAATTGTTTTTTTTTTTAATTTGCAAGTTTTTTTTAATTCATTTCAAACTTTTTACTTTTCATTAAATTTTATTTTCCGTTTTTATTTTAATTTAAATTCAAATTTCAACTGGGGTAGCGTTATTTTTTTTTGTGAGTCCCGATGACTGGGAAATAGTTACTCGGTATCGCGTTGCCACAGAAAATGCGCAGCCTTCAATGCAGAGCTTTTTGTGGAAGATTGTTTGAGTCTTGTGGGTACCTTCATTAAAGGTACTCCAAAGTCCAAACAGTCTTGCATAAAGAAAAATATAATGCTGGAAGAGACCCGTCGATATTTAAGGCGTCTTCGGAGGTCCTTTCAGCAGGTCACCTAAAATTCTCCGAGGGTTACAGAGTCTGCCTTGAAGAAAGATTCTTCATGGATAGTCCTGAAACCTGAGGAGAATAACATTTTTTTTTCAAGTCCTTTTTTTTAAAAAACAGTCATTAGTTTATTTCTTTTTTTTTCTCGGCTCGTATAGAACTTCAGCTTCTTCATCGTCTTCAGTTGTCATCTTTCTCATGTTTGAATTCTCATCCTCTTTCTTCATATGATAGAAAACTACATTTTTTTTTAAAAACTTTTTTTGAAATTTTATTTTTTTAATAATAAAACATTTTTTTTATAATACAACATATTTTCTAGACACATTTTAATATTATTTTATTATAAGAATTTATAAATAAATTACAATTTCGATTGAATTTTAATTGAAGAACTGGTAGGGTTTTGGTATTTGAGTTGGACTTCTGCTTTTTTTTTAATTGCACGCGGGGTTCACTGTCCATCACTTCGAAAATCAAGTCACGAAAGTCCGTGGAGTTTTCAACTTTCGTTACATATTTCTTATTTCATTAAAATTAAGTTTTTATCACTTTGGAAAAACTAAAATCAGTTTTTATCAGTGGAGCCACTTTATTTTTTTTACTTATTTTTATTTTTTTTATTTTCCTTATTTAACATTTTATACAAATTTGTTAATACAAACAAATTTTGAATTTTAATTACATTTTTGAAATTTTGAATTTAAATTCTGAATTCTGGATTGGATTTTTATTTTCTTTATCTTTTTCTGGGTTCCGTTTTGAATTATATATTTTTTTTTGTGAACCTAAACAGAGTTGCCAAATCTTTTTAATTATACTTGGGTTTCGACAGACGTCGTAGGTGAGGAATTCTTTTTTGTAAGTGCGCTTGCAGAGGCATGAGCACTAGTAGACGGGTTTCCTTGCACGATAGCCTAAGAACCATTCACGCTCGTTCTGAAGCAAATTTCGAGGCCTTCTACCAGAGATTTACGAATAGAATCGATCGTTTCGATCTCAATAATTCTTTTAGTTACTCCGATAACTTAAATTCCATAGTTTCCGAATCAACGGAAAGCATGCCGAACGATATGGATGGGTCGACCCATAAGGGCGAAGTTCAAGATGAACATGGTCAGCCAATTTCTGATGAAGGAAATGCTGGTCAAATCGACCAAACGGCTGAATTAGCTGCTCGAATAGAGCGAACCCTAATGACGAACCAAATAAAGTTGTTCGAAACTTTCGGCGTTTTCATGGGAAACGTCATTCAAAAGCTGGAGTCGTTAGGTATGCAACGCCAATACCAACCCAATCCATCAGGCAGCAATCCGTTTAATAACGAGGAACAACGTCGACAGAGTGAAGCTCACCAGTCGACACCCGATGCTAGGCTTTCCACAGCCCCTTCAATTACCTCCAGCGGTTCTATCGTATGCAGGTTAGATCGCTGGAATATTGCTTACAGTGGCAATGAAAATGTAAGCGATTTTCTCTTCAAGGTAGATCGAATGAGGGCATCTTCCCCTTATACCGATAAGCAAATAGTAGACAACTTCCATGTCTTGTTGAAAGAGAGGCCATACAAATGGTATTGGTCCTTTTTACGAAGGAATCCCAATGTGTCGTTTGCTGAACTTAAAACCGCGATGAAAAAGGAATTTGGTAGGTTAGAAAGCGATGTAGAGATCTACATGCGGGTACTTACCAGGAAACAAGGTGTCAAAGAATCGTTTGACGATTTTTATAACGCTATCGCGAGTATGAACGACCGGTTAAAGGAGCCTTTCGACGACAGGAAGCTGATAGACATTATCCGCAGTAATGCCAAGGACAAGATAGGCGAGATATTGTTAGCTGCGGACATAAAGAGCCTTGAACAAGCTCGAAATAAGGCTCGTGAAGCGGAACGGTTTTTGGCCAAGCGCACTTCTGCTCCAAAAACTGTACACGAGATCGAAGCCGGTGAAGACCAAAGTGCGGTTTTCCCGGATGGAGAAGAAGTCGCCGCTTTAGCTTTTAGCCGAAAACCAATTTCCACGGCTAACTTTATCTGTTGGAACTGTGGCCAGAAGGGTCACGCCTATCATTTTTGTCCGTCCAATATACGGACTCTTTTCTGTTTCCTGTGCGGCGAAAAAGGGGTTAATACTATTGACTGTGGAAAGCACTCGGGAAACCGACCGGGGAACGAAAGGAAGAGTGGCGAGATTCGTTCCACCAGGGATTTTCAAGACCACTCGAAAAATTAAATGACAATTGCCAAGTATTGACCAAGATTGCCGACACAGTTGTTCCAACTAAGATTTTGGAACGAAAAATAAATGTATGTCCGGTAGATGACCAGGTAGACCCAGTTAAAACTTATTCGCTAAAATCCCTACATGAACGAAAAATTAATTATTTTAAAACCAGACAACGCATTTTTGAATCGAATCATAGTGTGGCCAGTTTACATATTCAAAACGTTGACGTCGTTTTCGTAACCGAAGAAAGTTTCGAAAACAGATCGTAGAATCGATCATTTCTTCCGATACGGACGGAAGAATGTACGCTTGCGTTCAGATGAAGGGCGAATCTGTTTTCGGGTTACTGGATAGTGGAGCTTCAATCTCCGTCTTGGGCAACGATTGTTGGGAACTGGTTAAGAGGATTGGTGTGGAAGTAAGGCCATATAAAAACGTCGTACGAACTGCCGATGGCAGCTCGCACGATATAATCGGCCATTGCGACGTTGATGTATCGTATAATGGTCTTACCAAGCAACTTTCCTTTTACCTAATTCCCAACCTAACCCAGAAGCTCTATTTAGGAATGAATTTTTGGAGGGAGTTCCATCTTATGCCCCAAATTTCAGAACTTCAAGCTGACTTCAAATTAGAAGAAGATGAAGTTAATATTAAAGACGAGGCTGAGCTGATTGATCTTTCCCAGGAACAAAGTCGCGAATTGGAGAGAGTTAAAAATTTATTTCCGAACTTTGTAGTGTTAGGACTAGGAAAAACTTCCTATGGATGTCATGTTATTGACACCGGGAACGCAGCTCCGATAAAGTCTCGACACTACCCCTTGTCTCCAGTTCGCCAAGATGAAGTCTACAAGGAGTTAGATCGCATGCTGGAGCTTGATGTTATCGAGGTTAGTAACTCGCCATGGAGTTGTCCGGTGGTGTTAGTGAGGAAGCCAGGCAAGGTTCGCCTCTGTTTGGATTTCCGCAAGGTGAACGCAGTCACCGTTAAGGATGCGTATCCGCTACCACATGTGGAAGGGTTACTTAGCCGAATCAAAGATACGAAATTTATAACGGGTATAGATCTCAAGGATGCCTATTGGCAAATTCCGCTAGACGAAAAATCTCGTGACAAGACCGCATTCGCTGTACCTGGTAGACCACTCTATCACTTTAAAGTGATGCCATTTGGGTTGAGCAATGCTGGTCAAACGATGTGTCGCGTTATAGACCAAGTCATAACAGGTTCGCTTCGCGAAAATGTCTTCGTCTATCTGGACGACCTTTTAATTTGTACCCCCGATTTTGAGTCCCACATGCGCATCCTTAGCGAAGTGGCTGCGTGTCTACGAAGAGCGAACCTCACTATTAACCTCGATAAGAGCAAGTTTTGCATGCGAGAGATAAAGTTTTTAGGCTTCATAGTTGGTCAGGGAACATTACAAACCAACCCTGACAAAGTCGAAGCGATGATGAATTTTCCGGTACCTACTAGCGTACGTCAAGTAAGGAGGTTTTTGGGAATGACCGGGTGGTATAGACGGTTCATAAGGAACTATGCAGACTTGGCAGCTCCACTTTCGGACTGTTTGAAAAAGAAAGCCAAGTTTGAATTGACGCCTGAAGCCCTTGAAGGGTTTCACAAGCTAAAATCTGCACTTTCGTCTGCCCCCGTGTTAGCACAGCCCGATTTCAAGAAACCCTTTACTATCCAGTGTGATGCTTCTTCAGATGGTGTGGGTGGTGTTCTCTTTCAGTTGGATGAGAACGATAACGAGAAACCGATCGCATACATGTCGAAGAAGCTGAATAAAGCTCAGAAAAACTATACGGTTACTGAGCAGGAATGTCTTGCAGCCGTCCTAAGTATTCGCAAATTCAGGCCCTATGTTGACGGATCGCCTTTCACAGTGATAACAGACCATTCAAGTCTGAAATGGTTAATGTCAATGAAAGAGCTGAACGGTCGATTAGCCAGATGGAGTTTGGAACTCCAAGGTTACGACTTCAAAATCGAACACCGAAAGGGTTCCCTCAACATAGTGCCTGATTCGCTTTCTAGGATGGATATGGAAGAGATTGCTGCAAAAGTGACCGTAAAAGAAAATGAGATTGAGGAGGTTGCTTCGACAATGATGTGTGGTGAGATCGACCTTAATTCGGTTGAGTTCGATTCGGAGCAATATTCCCAACTGAGAGAGAACATCAACTCTCATCAATCTGAACTTCCTGACTTAGTGGTATCCGGAAAGTTCATTTATAAAAGGGTTCGGTTTAGGACGGGTGAGGTAGGCGAAGAAGATTCGTTATGGCGACTTTGGGTACCCGAAGCACTAACCAGACAATGTATCGAACTTTCACATGACACCAAGTTGAGCTGTCACAGTGGTTTTGCGAAAACTTACGCTCGCATTAAAGCTAAGTTCTACTGGCCCAAAATGGCCAAAGACATAAAGGCTTACGTGAAAGAATGCGATACTTGCAAAATGGTGAAAGCCCCGAACTCATCTCTTCGTCCTCCCATCACGACACAAACACTCACTGAACGACCGATGCAACGTTTGTATATTGATTTTTTAGGTCCTTACCCTCGTACCAAACGAGGTAATGTCTTTGTGTTTATTGTAGTGGATCATTTCACTAAATTTGTGTTTTTAAAAGCGATGCCAAAAGCAAACTCTTCTAGAGTTATCCAGTTTTTAGAGGCTGACATCTTTCACACTTTCGGCACCCCTGAAAAGATCCACTCCGACAACGGACGTCAGTTCGTCTCCAAAGAATTTAAACAATTCTTGGCGAATTATGGCGTACAGCATGTGCGAACGGCATTGTATTCGTCACAGGCTAACATCTCCGAACGGGTAAACCGCAGCGTTCTTAGTAAGCTTAGGGTCCTAATAGCAGAAGAGCAAAATGACTGGGATGTACACCTATCCAGTATAGCGTGTGCTCTCAGATCTGATGTCCATGATTCTTTAGGTTGCCAGCCATACTTTGCCCTGTTTGGGCAGAATATGGTGACCCATGGCTCGGCTTATAAAATAATGCGAGAACTGAAAGCGTTAGGAGACCCGGAGATGTTAGTCCTGCCGAAGGCACTTAAGACTACGCTTGCCAGACAGACGATGTCGGAGAATCTTTTCAGGGCACACGTTAAGTCTAAAAACACATATAATGCTAGAACAAAGCATGTCACTTACCGCGAAGGGCAAGAGGTTTTTCACAGAAACTTTGCCCAGAGCAAATTTGCTTCTGGTATCAACGCCAAACTTCTTCCCAAATTTGTGAAATGTCGCGTCCGAAAAGTTATTGGCAATTGTATGTACGAGTTGGAAACTCGTGCTGGAAAAGCCATCGGTATATTCCATGCGAAGGACATCCGTCAATAACTCTGAAAATGAAAATAAAACGGACCACAAAGTATCGTATTCATGTAATGAATGTTTCAAAAATACTTATCTGACTATTTTTCATGTTTTTGTGCCCAGCTAGTCAGTCCTTAAGTGGGTTGGCGTCCCACGTTAGTCATGTTTTTATCTGCTTGACAATGATTACAAATCTGCTTCTATTTATTTTTATTAATTGACTTTTTTTTTTGGTAAACAATACAAAAAACTTGTACTCGACATTATGACTTTATGACACACTTATTTATTAAATCACTTGACGATGTTAACTGACACAAGACCTTTTTGACTCGAACGATATTCATATTAACACACTTTTTTGACGAATGAGTAATTCAAATACATATTTTAACTGACCACACTTTAATTTATTTAGACATTGACCATCAGATTCCGTGCAATATTACTTTAGCTGTTAATACTTTTATTTATTAATTTCTTGACACTTTTTCTTTCAGTGCAATATTTCTGACTCTAATTCACTTTTATTTACTTTTTGTAGTACAACAAATTCAAATCCCGACGAAAATAATTTGCGACACCAAAATCCCGACGGCAAAACACAATTTCAATTTGCAATTCGGAGGGTAATAACCGATTGTATTTGCATGTACTTGCAACTCCTTGCGATTTGTTTACCAAAAACCAACGGTTTTTTTTTGTTTTTTTTTTTGCTGTTAACTCGCGTTATGTGACGATTTTTGATGATGAACTAACGGCGCAAACATTAGGTTGTCTTCTTCTCACCGCCGTTATCCCGTTTTCAAATAATTATGCACTTGTTTACTTTTTGACACAAATTTTAGTGCCCATTCTTTTGGCACAACACACAATTTTCAACATAATTTGCACTTGCACATTCACTTTTTATAATTGGACGAACTAATGAATTACGTTTTAATGTTATTTATTGCACTTTCGACCGACGATTTCGTATTCCGAAAAGTTTTGTTTATCGACCCGACCGAATGGTTTTTTTTTTTTATACGTAATGCGCGTTGGTGGGTTCGTTTGCATATTTCTGATAATGGTATTACCAGAAAAAAGCAAAGCCCTGTTACCAATTTCTTACGGAACATATCTGAAAACTAAAAAGAATGCCATTTATGGCCATACAAATATAAAATGAACCAATAAAACGACGAAAACAGGACGATCATTCATTTCCACGATTACCGAGACGAACATTTTTTTTTTGTTTTTTTTTGTTTAC
Source organism: Sphaerophoria taeniata (assembly GCA_943590905.1). NCBI lineage: Eukaryota > Metazoa > Arthropoda > Insecta > Diptera > Syrphidae > Sphaerophoria > Sphaerophoria taeniata. The sequence continues at coordinate 59,505,275 of OX016541.1, read as the reverse complement.
ACGAATATGACGTTGACCTGTCAAGTGACAGTCAGAATTTCCCATCCATAGATAAAGTCGCATGTCGCTGAATCATATGTCGAAAAGGTAGTATGCGATGTTCTTAATGGAAGTGTTCGCCGAGTAGGGATCGTGGACTTAGGGAAATTTTATGAGAGACGACGAGAGAAAATTGAGCGATCGTGTTTTGGTCAGCGAGCGACGACTTTAGATTCGGCCTATACCGAAATGTCTTCGGAAAGCGATTATTAAGGTCTTGCTGTTGTTTTGCTGAATTTTCTCTCCGATGGGTTTGCGTTAGGCGTTATTCAATTCAGACAGGGTATGAAAGGCAAATGATTTTCATTACCGAACGTTAAATCCAGAAGACCAGTCCGTTGAAACAAGTTCTTGCCATTTTGAATTTAAAGTACATATATTGGTATATATATATAGTAAAATTGGTGATAATTGGAAATTTGGGAATTGCCCATTATAATTAACATTCCACTAAGAAGGAATAAGGAACCTCAAAAGGAGAGAATAATAAGGAATCAAAATCCAGAAATCAGGTACGGCTTTCTAATTAATTTCGGTGATTTTCAATTTTTCATGCTTTGAGCATATTGGAAATCACCTATACATATACATATGTAAAGAAAGTGCTAACTCAGGTTTAAATCCTTCAGGACTCAACTATTCTGCAATTTATTTCAAATTTTGCGCAGCCTTAGTAATAGGCGCGCAGGAATTTTAATCCCTTATAAGGGAAATTTATCATTTCAACCCGAATACAGCGCTGTGCAATCGAGAAAAAGTTGCAGAAACCAAGTTCGGCAACAAGTGCCATTAGCCGTTTGTGTCTAGGCGTCGGCAAAGGAAACTTAGACCAGCGGAGCCCCCGGTTCAAATCCTGCATACATTTTTTTTTTATATTTATTTGATATTTTTTTATTATTCCTTTTTTTTTTACTTTTTTTACCTTTTTACATTGTATTTAACTTAATGGTAGTAACTATAAGTTTGAAAAGAACAAATTTCAAAGACTTTGATACTTACGCGAAACGTATTTGATAAAAGTATTCGCGACGATTAATGATAGTCAAAAGAAAAAGAATTCAAAACTTTATGTACACTAAACATATCAATCAGCTCCAAACAACCAACACATCAGCTGCAGTGGCCACTACAACAGATCAAGGGGTAAGTTTGTTTGAGATTATTCGTAATATTATAATATTCGGATCGATATTTTATTTTGATATCAGAGTGATATAAAATTTGATTTTTTTTATATAATCGACATAATCCTCGCGAGTACTACTTGTACATATTGTAATATTCGGCTTGGTCCGACAATTAAAACTTATTCACTTTTTAAATAAAACACAAATTCACTTTATTCAAATCACTCACAAACTTATTTATTCAACACTTTCAATTATAACTTTTCAAACACAGTGTACTTTACTTATCGCAGTTCACAATCAACTATCTCGTTTCGATTTCGAATCGGGTATATATAGTCCTGATAATGGTTCTAGAAACTACTAAACCGAATGTTCCAGAAGTTCTCTTTTAACCACTAGATGTTGCCCCTCATTTTTAACTGTTATACACATAAGTGTTTACTACTACAATTAAACGATATTAAGTAAAGAGAGTATGTACATTAAATAAACAAGAGATACAGAGTAAGTAAAGAGAGTAATGAAAAGTGTGTACATTAAATATAGAAAGAGATACAGAGTAAGTAAAGAGAGTAAGAAAAGTGTGTACATTAAATATAGAAAGAGATACGGAGTAAGTAAAGAGAGTAAGAAAAGTGTATACATTAAACAGAGTGTAAGAGATAATAACGTATACACATTAGACATTGCAATAGAAGGAGATACAGAGCGTATGAGATAAAATAAAGTGTATACACATTACATTGCCCCCTCCTTAGGATTGATCGTCCCGAACAAATCCATCATCTTCATCACCACTGTAGCGATGTAGTCGGTCGCGATGTACGACTTTAACTTTACCTCTGACTCCCTTTTGTATCCGGTACACGACGTCGTTGATTTTGCTAATCACTGTATATGGGCCTTCCCAGTCCCGTTGAAGTTTCGGTGACAACCCTTTTTGTCGATGGGGATTGTAAAGCCACACTCGATCTCCTGCTTGGAACTCTGTTGTTGTCGCTCGTATATCGTAGCGTGTCTTCATTCGGTCACTGAACATCTTCATTTTTGACCTGGTATCGTCGTGGATCTGAAGGAGTCTTTCTCTCAGGTCATCCAAGTAGACATCCTCGGCTTGCGGTTCCGACGTGGGACATCCAAATTTGATTTCGCTCGGCAGTCTGATGTTCCTTCCCATTAAAATCTCAGACGGTGTATGGCCAGTTGAGCTATGTCTTGCACTTCGATACGCCATCAAAAACAGTGGAATGTGTCGATCCCAATCTCGCTGGTTGTCGTCCACAACTTTGCAAAGATGTTCCTTAAGGGTTCGGTTGAACCGTTCGACCATGCCATCAGATTGTGGGTGGAGTGGTGTTGTTCTTGTCTTCTTGATGTGAAGAAGCCCACAAACTTCCTGGAATATGTTTGATTCAAAGTTCCTTCCCTGGTCGGAATGCAGTTCTAATGGAACACCGAATCTGCTCACCCAGTTGAACACAATTTGGTCTGCGACTGTTTTGGCTTCTTGGTTCGGTATGGCGTATGCTTCAGGCCACTTGCTGAAGTAATCCATGACGACCAGAATATAACGATTTCCATTATTTGTTTCCGGAAATGGACCCGCCACGTCTATTGCAATCCTTTCAAAGGGTGATCCGACATTATACTGCTGCATTTGGCTGTGATTCTTTTTGTTCGGGCCTTTGGTGGCAGCACAGGTATCACATTTTCGGCACCACTTCTCGACATCTTCCCTTGCATGTAGCCAATAGAATCGTTGTCGAACCTTTTCTAGCGTCTTGTTTACTCCTAGATGGCCTCCCGAAACTCCATCATGCATCTCTCGCAGAACGTCCACAATCTTTGATCTCGGTAAGACTAGCTGCATTACATAGGACTTTCCATCTGCTGATTCCCATTTACGTCGAAGGACACCCTCTTGGACATGCAATGAGTCCCACTGTGCCCAATAGGCCTTTAGAGCCGGACTTCTGTCGGAGATATCAGCCCATTCTGGTTTTTCCTGGTGTTCCTTGCATGCGAGGATGGGTTCAATATCTGGGTCCTCTTGTTGAGCCTTCCTCAACTCGTCGTTGCTCCAGCCATAAATGGGATCGGTTCTGGTTCGTAGGACAGTAACCACTTCTTTTTCTTCTTGGCGTCTGCAATGCTTACAGTCTTGCTTACATGGTCTCCGAGATAATGCATCAGCATTTGAGTGAAGCTTCCCCTTCCGATGTTGAATTTCATAATCGTACGTCTGCAGCCTCTCAATCCATCTCGCCACTTGACCCTCTGGATTCTTGAAATTCAAAAGCCAGTTTAGTGCTCCATGGTCGGTTCGGAGAAGAAACTTCTGTCCATAGAGATACTTATGGAAGTGCTTTGTTGCCAAAATCAGTGCAAGAAGTTCTCTTCTGGTCACACAATAGTTTCTTTCCGACTTTGAGAGTACCTTGCTGTAATAGGCAACCACCTTTTCTTCGCCATCATGTACCTGTGACAATACAGCACCAATCCCGACATTGCTGGCATCAGCATCAATGATGAACGGTTTTCCTGGAGTCGGGTAGGTCAGCACTGGTGCATTACACAAGCGTTGCTTGAGCTCTTGAAAGCTGCGCTCGCACTCACCTGACCATTTAAACTGCTTTCCCTTTTCCGTTAGCTGATGTAGACTCTTGGCGATCTCAGCAAAAGTCTTGACGAAGCGCCTATAGTAGGTGGCTAGACCCAGAAAGCTTCGGAGTTGATGTTTGTCCTGTGGTGTTGGCCAATTCTTCACGGTGTCAACCTTATCAGGATCCGTCTTAACTCCTTGGGATGAGATGATATGTCCCAGGTATTTCACTTCGGTTTTGAAGAGTGAACACTTTTCTGGATTGAGCTTGAGGTGGGCTTCTCGAAGTCTTTGAAACACGGCTCTCAGATTTGTACAATGTTCGTCAAATGTTTTCCCGTTTACGATGACGTCATCCAAATAGACCAGGCAAGATTTCCAAGTGAGTCCTTGCAGGACGCATTCCATAAGGCGCTCAAAAGTCGCTGGAGCATTGCACAGTCCAAAAGGCATCACTTTGAACTGCCACAATCCGTTTCCTGTCGAGAAAGCTGTCTTTTCTTTGTCTTCAGGATGGATTTCTACTTGCCAGTATCCACTTTTCAGGTCCAAAGTTGAGAACCATTGTGCTCCTTCCATTGCGTCCAGAGTATCGCTGATCCTAGGCAGAGGGTAGCTATCTTTCTTGGTCACATCGTTCAACCTTCGATAGTCCACGCAAAAGCGGGTTGATCCGTCTTTCTTCTTTACCAGGACCACTGGAGACGCCCAAGGGCTTTTTGAGTTTTCGATAAGACCCTCTTCTTTCATGGTGGTTATCAGTTCTTCAACCTCACCTTGTTTGGCTAGTGGAAGGCGTCTTGCAGGTTGACGAATCGGCTTTGCATCCCCGGTGTTGATTCGATGTTGAACCAGTTGTGTTCTGCCATATTTCCCTTGCGATGACGAAAAGATGTCTGCAAATTCTTCGAGGAGACCTTCTGCAGTTCTTCGTTGTTGGTGGCCAAGATTAGAGGACTTGAGAATGTTCGTCTTTATGGAGTTCAGCTCTTTGGACTTCAATGTTTGCCTTGGGTCTTCTTCGCTGATCCTTGTTATCGCTGATACAGATTCGCATTGTCCGACAATCTCACCCTTTCTAAGCTTAACTTCGTACGGCTTGATGTTGAGTATTCGTACGGGAACCATGTTCTTTACAGGTCTAACAAGAGTCTTCCCAATGGTGACGTTTTGGGAGGACTTTACAGATGCTGGTTCGACCATGAGGTATCGATGGCTGCCAGGCTTACCTTTCAATTTCGTCCACACGAATACTTCTGAAGAAGCAGGCAAAGTCAGATCTTCTTTGATGACGGTTTTCACAGATAACGAGGTCTCATACGAGTGGATCCCATAGATCATCGGAATCTCGATGTTTCGATATTTCAGGACTTGGTTCCCGATGTCCAATATCACTCCGTGATCTTTCATGAAATCGACGCCGACAATGCACTCGTCGCATATATCTGCTACCAGGAACAGGTGAGAGAATTCCAGCTCTGCCATCCGGATCTTAAGACGTACCTCACCATAAACTTTTGCGGCTTCTCCAGTTGCAGTCCTTAGACGATAGCTGTTGGTGTTGTGGAGCCACGTCTTCTTAACGAGGTCCTGCCGTACAATGGACGCCGTGGCACCGGTGTCGATGGTAGCCACACATTTGTTGCCGTTTATACTTGCTTCCACGGTCAGGCTCTTGTTGTCACGTTTCGTTTGAGAAACCTGGATGTCGTTTCTGGGGCCATCGATACCAGAAACCAGCTTCTGCCCCTCGAAGTTGGTTCTTATTCCCGGGTGGGAAACAGCTTCGGAAGCAACGTTGTTGGAGTTACTTTGACTTGTTGAGTAAGTTCTGTTTCCACAGTGTTGGCATGAGGTTCGTCTTCGCGGTAATCTGCACTGTCGTTGAAGATGCCCAGTCTTGTTGCAGTTCCAGCATCGTGCTGGTCCGTCTCGCTGACTCCTTTCCAGAGTAGCCTTCTGACAAGAGCATTCTTGGACTTCCAATTCTCTCACGCGATGCACGTTTTGGGATGCTTGTTCTGCGGCTTCCATTGTTAGAGCGAAAGCCAATGCTTCTGGTAGTGTTTGCTTTCCGGCAGTGCGAATAGCCCTTTGGAGATTTATATCGCCCACAGCTCTCACAAAGGCTTCAACAGCAAGTTGATTTATTATCTCGTTGCCAGCTGTTGGGTATGCCAGGTGGACTAATCGCTCGATATCTGCCTGAAGCTGCTGCAGAGTTTCACCTCTTTTCTGTGCCCTGTTGTTTAGTTGTACTCGGAAGACTTCTGTCATGTGGCTATCCCCAAACCGCTGTTCGATTGCGTTTACCAGAACTTTGAAGTCACCGTTCTTCTCTGCTGGGATGGTTTGTAGCAGTTCAGCAGCTGCTCCTCTCAAGGCAAGCGTAAGAGCAATGTATTTTTCGTCATCGTCCCAGCCGTTTGTTAACGCTGCTGCTTCAAACTGTTTCTTGTAGATTGACCACGGTATCTGACCATCAAAGCTTGGGGGATTCACTTCTCTCTTTCTTGAGCACTCACCAGAAGGTTCTCGAGCTTTCATCTTTCGCACTTTTTCTAGTTCGCTTGTAATGGTTTCGATCTGGTCGTCTATTTTCTTGAAACGTGCATTAGTCGTTGAATTTTGTTTTTCGACACGCTCATCGAGAGTATTGATTTTGTCTTCGAAGTCCGCAAACCTGCCTTCTAGCAGATTTTTCTGTTCATCAAACCGATCTCTAACGTCATCCCTTTGAGCTTGTAGTTGTTCCAGAACATCATTCTTTTGAGTTTCTAGTTGCTTGAGGACATTTCCTTCCAGTTGTTTGAGGACATTCTCTTGCTCGGTCTTCTGCTCGTTTCTTTGAGTTTCTAGTTGCTCCAGAACATTCTTGTTTTGAGTTTCTTGCTTCTTTTGATTCTCTTCAAATTTGGCTAGAAGAAGTGTCATCATGGTAGATAAGTCGGCAGTTGCATTTACCTCTTCCGATTTTGCTTCCACTTCGAAAGTAAACGCATCTGGGTCTTCATTTTGTTCTTCCAGATATTCCTGTAGCCGTTTTACGAGTTCGATTTTATATCCTGCCGCACTTAAGCCACGTTTGCTTAATTCGGCCTTTAGCTCAGCGACAGTTAAGTCTTTCAAAACTTTACTTATCATTTTTTTTAACTTCACTATTTCACACAAAATAGTTTAATCACTGTTCACTGTTTTATTCTCAATAAGTTTTAATCCCTTATTCTGACACCAATGTAATATTCGGCTTGGTCCGACAATTAAAACTTATTCACTTTTTAAATAAAACACAAATTCACTTTATTCAAATCACTCACAAACTTATTTATTCAACACTTTCAATTATAACTTTTTAAACACAGTGTACTTTACTTATCGCAGTTCACAATCAACTATCTCGTTTCGATTTCGAATCGGGTATATATAGTCCTGATAATGGTTCTAGAAACTACTAAACCGAATGTTCCAGAAGTTCTCTTTTAACCACTAGATGTTGCCCCTCATTTTTAACTGTTATACACATAAGTGTTTACTACTACAATTAAACGATATTAAGTAAAGAGAGTATGTACATTAAATAAACAAGAGATACAGAGTAAGTAAAGAGAGTAATGAAAAGTGTGTACATTAAATATAGAAAGAGATACAGAGTAAGTAAAGAGAGTAAGAAAAGTGTGTACATTAAATATAGAAAGAGATACGGAGTAAGTAAAGAGAGTAAGAAAAGTGTATACATTAAACAGAGTGTAAGAGATAATAACGTATACACATTAGACATTGCAATAGAAGGAGATACAGAGCGTATGAGATAAAATAAAGTGTATACACATTACAATATTGTTTAAATTTGATTGGATTAAAAGGTTTAGAGTAAAGTAAAGACAAAAGAGGAATCGGAATTCCCAAACTAGGCAATAAATCGATGACGTAAGCATCGAATAAATTGGAATTTGTCTCGATTGTTTTCATGATTGCCATCTATGCTAAAATTGAATTATAACTTAGATTAAACAAAAATCATAATTTTAAGAACTGAATTTAAAGTAAAAGACGAACCTAAATATACAATTATATTTTCTTTTGCTATATTTGGAATAAAAGTAAGAATTTTAAGAATGGAAAAAATCTCTTTTTGAATGGAAATTTTGAGAAATTGGCTTATTAAAATGAGCATGGAATAAGTTTTTTTATGAGAGGGTGAGAAGAAAGACGAGAGGAGGATGATGACGACATGAGACGATGAAGAGGCCGTTTAAAGGGGTTGTCCTGGCGAGGGAGACAACCAAGGTAGGGTGGGTAGAGGCGACACTCTCGCGCGTCAATAACACCGTAGACGCTTTAACGGCTGGATTTTTTTGTGACCGTCTTAGGTTCAAGAACCCGCGGCTCGAGCTAGCCCATCGGGAATATATCCGGCCAAATGAACCAACGGCAAGAACGACGGTTACATGACCCTACTGGAACGTGAAATTCTGTGCTCTGTTAAAATATATTTTTGTGGCTTTACTAATGGTGTATTGGGTTTTAATCTGGAACACTTTATATAGCAAAAGTAGGTTACAATGAGCTAGAAAAGGTGCGTTTAAATTAAAGAATGGAATATGTCTAAGATGGTTGTATATAAGTTGTTTTTGTTGTTTTTACTTGCTCTACAAAATTATGATAGGAAATAGGTATATCGATAGTTCTGTTGGTAAAGCAAGAAATGGACTATTATTATTATACTTCCCATATTCTGTGTTTCCGTCTTCATATTTTTCGTTAATCTTTAAATCTTATTCTGCCTTCGTCATCTTCGTATTCCTTGTTATAATCTTTAAGTCTGTGCATTAATTTTCAGTTTCTTTCTGTTCTGTTTTTATTCTCAATATTATGTTTTTCAAATAAGAGATTCAATCAATATACATCTATTTATTTATTTATTTCGTCTATAAAATCTATTACAACTTTCTTAGACTAATACAGTTATTTTATTAAATATGTACAAAAAATATTAATAATTTTAACTCACTGAATTCATAAGAATTAATTTCAAACAATTTCTATTTTGACAAAGATCGATTATATTTCCGTAATGATTAAAATTGACGCAAGCATTAGTGATTGGTTCATTTTGCCCATAGTTAGTTACATGGCGTGGAATATTAAAAAATGCATCGTATCTTGGCCTTAAAGTTCTTGGAGGGACATTTATACTAAATAAGGCTAAAAGAGGAGAACAATCAATATGACCAACAACAACATCTCTCGCGAACATTATAGAATAATAAGTTCTTCTACAATGTAAAAATTTTAAGTCAATTAAAAGACATCTACTTGTATAAGATGGAAAAAAATCATTTGACCAGTTCATTTTTCGAAGGGTGAATCTAGTAAATCGCTTCTGAACATTTTCAATTCGTGTGGAATCTTTTTTGAAGAGCGGATACCACACAACACAACAATATTCCAAAATTGGTCGAACTAATGATACATAGAGAGATTTTAACGTATAAGGGTCTCTAAATTCCTGAGAATTTCTACATAAAAATCCCAACATAGCATTAGCTTTAGAAATAACATAATCAATATGTATGTTGAACAAAAGACGTGAATCAAAAATGATTCCCAAATCTTTTTGGCTTAACACTCTTGACAATATATCATTAGCCCAGGGCCCGATCTAGCTTTTCTGCCGCTCTAGGCAAAAGTATTATTTGCCGCCCTTTAAAATCACACCTTAAAAGGCATGAAAAGTTATTTTTACTGTATGTATATGTATGTATGTTTTGTACATATTCAGGTAATGTAAATCTTCTGGATATCTATAATACTTGTTTTTTGAACTTATGTGTGTTTGCTTCCATACATCGACTTATCATTGAAATGATAATCATAAAAACAAAAAAATAACAGATAGTTTTTTATTTAATTTTAATTTTAGCAAACAAAGGAATAATTATTCATTTCTGAAAACAAAGCAATTACAATTAAAAAAATATTTTTAAGGTAACAAAACTTAAAAGTAATACAAACAATTTTCACATAACTTCAAAATCGCAATAATAAAAAAAACAACAAATAATAATTGTATCTTTTAAAATAAAAAATTCAGGTAAAATATTTCAGTAAATAATTAAATAATGGTATAAAAACAGATAAAGTTTTTACTAAAATTATTTTCTATGCACTTTTTGCTTTGCAAAATTTTTACTTGCGACATCTATACTAATATATAAAGTAAGACTTTTGTTTGTTTGTCGGTTGTATGTTTGTAGTCGATAAACCAACAAACAAACAAAAGTCATACCTTATAAATGTAGCCGAATTCTTCTGGGATGCACTGAATGTGCAGTAGGATACTCTGAAAGTAAAAGAAATAATAATTAATAGGAAAAAACATTGATTTTAATCTACTTATTCGAAAATTTTGTTTGGAATTTCAAAAAACTGACAGCCGACATCAAAACGTCTTTCTATTTTCATTTCATTTCATTTCATTTCATTTCATTCATTCTTCTATGGTATATTTAAGGCTGAATCAATACTTAAGCTTTTGGAACAAAACAATGTTTACATGCGAACTCTTGGGCACGACTTTCTGTACAAAAGAAAATTTTAACATCGATTTTCAAAAAAGCATGGATTTTATTTTCCAATCTCTGTGCATGAAAATTTCGCATTATGAAAATTGGTTTTCAAAGGAAAACTGGAAAATTTCAAAATTGGTTTTCGAATGGAAAATAGAAAGTTCTTCATGAAAAACTCGGAAAACTCATTGGTTTTAAAAGGGAAAATTGCATGTAACTGTAGGTGCATTGGTTTTAAAATGTAAAACTGGAAAATTTCAAAATGAGTTTTTGAATGGAAAATAGAAAGTTCTTCATGAAAAACTCGGAAAACTGGCAAATTTCAAAATGAGTTTTCGAATAGAAAAAAGTCATTTTAAGAACGAAATCATGAACATTATTAAACAAAGCAATTTTGTGATAGTGTCCGTGGCTTAGTGGTTGTGTGCGTTGGCTGCTAAGCAGAACGTTGTGGGTTCGAATCCTATTCGTGTCATTATTTCACTGCCTCTTACGTAGAACTCACAAAACTTTCAAGAGTATTAATCTGTCATGAAAAAAGTGCTTCTCAATTTTTCCGTTCGGAATCGGCATTAAGTTGTAGGTCCCCTCAATTCTTCACACGCACTCGGAGAATGTTTGATGAGAGTAAGCCAATTAAGCCTTGGATCTTCAAGAGCTGTCGTGCCACTCTTTTCATTTTATTTTAATTTATTTATTTATTTATTTATTTATTTATTTATTTATTTATTTATTCGTCTTTCAAGTTACAATACTTTATGGAGACTACATTAAAATCAAATATTATATTTACAAATTGACAGTGGTAAAAACATAGTGTTACAACAAATTCAATACATCTTTCTTAATATCTAATCTATTTTTATTAAAATCAATTACAAACTCAAATTCGTTATAAGCAATACAAGAATCAGTTATTGGATTATGTTTCCCATAACTTGTGCTATGAAAAGGAACATGTAGAAAATTACCATTTCTTGGACGCAAATTCCGAGATGGAACATACATATTATACTGAGACAACAAAAATGAACAATTTATGTTAGAGTTGAGCACATCGTAAGCAAAGAGTACTGAATACAATTTTCTTCTAGATACTAAAGGTTTTAAGTCAATTAAAGCACATCTGGTCTCATAAGGTGGCATATTTGAATAATTATAAAGCTTTCGTAAAGCAAATTTCGTAAATCTCTTCTGAACCTTTTCAATCCTAAAAATACTTGATTGTGTAAAGGGGTTCCATATTATACAACAATATTCAAGTAAAGGTCTTACAAGGGATACAAAAAGAGTTTTTAAAGTGTAAGGATCTTCGAATGATTTAGAATTTCGTGAAATAAATCCCAACATGGCGTTAGCTTTTGAAATAACATTATCAACTTGGAGAGAAAAACTCATATTCGAGTCAAAAATCACACCAAGATCCTTTTGATTTGTTAACCTCATTAAGAACTGATTCTCAATTTTGTAATCAAAACATATCGGATCCTTTATTTTAGAAAACGTTACAATACTACACTTTTTTACATTAAAATTTAAACCATTTATGAAACACCAATTGGTAATATTGTAATGTGTATACACTTTATTTATCTCATACGCTCTGTATCTCCTTCTATTGTAATGTCTAATACTAATGTGTATACTTTATTATCTCTTACTCTCTGTATCTATTTCTATATTTAATGTACACACTTTTCTTACTCTCTTTACTTACTCTGTATCTCTTTCTATATTTAATGTACACACTTTTCATTACTCTCTTTACTTACTCTGTATCTCTTGTTTATTTAATGTACATACTCTCTTTACTTAATATCGTTTAATTGTAGTAGTAAACACTCGTGAGGGGCAATAATTAATTAAGATTAAGAGAAACTTTTTGTTTAGCATTAAGAACGTTAGCCCCTACAAAAATCCCAGTATTTTCTCTCGAACTTTCAGCTTCCCCAAGAACCAATAGGAACCAATAGTAGTTTCTAGAACCCATCATTTTTGATATAAATAGCCGTTTGGTGGCGAGGCGAATTAGTTGATTGTGAACTGCGATAAGTAAAGTACACTGTGTTTGAAAAGTTATAATTGAAAGTGTTGAATAAATAAGTTTGTGAGTGATTTGAATAAAGTGAATTTGTGTTTTATTTAAAAAGTGAATAAGTTTTAATTGTCGGACCAAGCCGAATATTACATTGGTGTCAGAAGTGGGATTAAAACTTATTGAGAATAAAACAGTGAACAGTGATTAAACTATTTTGTGTGAAATAGTGAAGTTAAAAAATGATAAGTAAAGTTTTGAAAGACTTAACTGTCGCTGAGCTAAAGGCCGAATTAAGCAAACGTGGCTTAAGTGCGGCAGGATATAAAATCGAACTCGTAAAACGGCTACAGGAATATCTGGAAGAACAAAATGAAGACCCAGATACGTTTGCTTTCGAAGTGGAAGCAAAATCGGAAGAGGTAAATGCAACTGCCGACTTATCTACCATGATGACACTTCTTCTAGTCAAATTTGAAGAGAATCAAAAGAAGCAAGAAACTCAAAACAAGAATGTTCTGGAGCAACTAGAAACTCAAAGAAACGAGCAGAAGACCGAGCAAGAGAATGTCCTCAAACAACTGGAAACACAAAGGAATGATGTTCTAGAGCGTTTTGATGAACAGAAAAATCTTCTAGAAGGCAGGTTTGCGGACTTCGAAGAGAAAATCAATACTCTCGACGAGTGCGTCGGAAAACAAAATGCACGTATCGAGAAAATCGACGAACAAATCGATACCATCACAAAGGAACTGGAAAAAGTGCGAAAGATGAAAGCTCGAGAACCTTCTGGTGAGTGCTCAAGGAAGAGAGAAGTGAATCCTCCAAGCTTTGATGGTCAGATACCGTGGTCAATCTACAAGAAACAGTTTGAAGCAGCAGCGTTAACAAATGGCTGGGACGATGACGAAAAATACATTGCTCTTACGCTTGCCTTGAGAGGAGCAGCTGCTGAACTGCTACAAACCATCCCAGCAGAGAAGAACGGTGACTTCAAAGTTCTGGTAAACGCAATCGAACAGCGGTTTGGGGATAGCCACATGACAGAAGTCTTCCGAGTACAACTAAACAACAGGGCACAGAAAAGAGGTGAAACTCTGCAGCAGCTTCAGGCAGATATCGAGCGATTAGTCCACCTGGCATACCCAACAGCTGGCAACGAGATAATAAATCAACTTGCTGTTGAAGCCTTTGTGAGAGCTGTGGGCGATATAAATCTCCAAAGGGCTATTCGCACTGCCGGAAAGCAAACACTACCAGAAGCATTGGCTTTCGCTCTAACAATGGAAGCCGCAGAACAAGCATCCCAAAACGTGCATCGCGTGAGAGAATTGGAAGTCCAAGAATGCTCTTGTCAGAAGGCTACTCTGGAAAGGAGTCAGCGAGACGGACCAGCACGATGCTGGAACTGCAACAAGACTGGGCATCTTCAACGACAGTGCAGATTACCGCGAAGACGAACCTCATGCCAACACTGTGGAAACAGAACTTACTCAACAAGTCAAAGTAACTCCAACAACGTTGCTTCCGAAGCTGTTTCCCACCCGGGAAACGAATAAGAACCAACTTCGAGGGGCAGAAGCTGGTTTCTGGTATCGATGGCCCCAGAAACGACATCCAGGTTTCTCAAACGAAACGTGACAACAAGAGCCTGACCGTGGAAGCAAGTATAAACGGCAACAAATGTGTGGCTACCATCGACACCGGTGCCACGGCGTCCATTGTACGGCAGGACCTCGTTAAGAAGACATGGCTCCACAACACCAACAGCTATCGTCTAAGGACTGCAACTGGAGAAGCCGCAAAAGTTTATGGTGAGGTACGTCTTAAGATCCGGATGGCAGAGCTGGAGTTCTCTCACCTGTTTCTGGTAGCAGATATATGCGACGAGTGCATTGTCGGCGTCGATTTCATGAAAGATCACGGAGTGATATTGGACATCGGGAACCAAGTCCTGAAATATCGAAACATCGAGATTCCAATGATCTATGGGATCCACTCGTATGAGACCTCGTTATCTGTGAAAACCGTCATCAAAGAAGATCTGACTTTGCCTGCTTCTTCAGAAGTATTCGTGTGGACGAAATTGAAAGGTAAGCCTGGCAGCCATCGATACCTCATGGTCGAACCAGCATCTGTAAAGTCCTCCCAAAACGTCATCATTGGGAAGACTCTTGTTAGACCTGTAAAGAACATGGTTCCCGTACGAATACTCAACATCAAGCCGTACGAAGTTAAGCTTAGAAAAGGTGAGATTGTCGGACAATGCGAATCTGTGTCAGCGATAACAAGGATCAGCGAAGAAGACCCAAGGCAAACATTGAAGTCCAAAGAGCTGAACTCCATAAAGACAAACATTCTCAAGTCCTCTAATCTTGGCCACCAACAACGAAGAACTGCAGAAGGTCTCCTCGAAGAATTTGCAGACATCTTTTCGTCATCGCAAGGGAAATATGGCAGAACACAACTGGTTCAACATCGAATCAACACCGGGGATGCAAAGCCGATTCGTCAACCTGCAAGACGCCTTCCACTAGCCAAACAAGGTGAGGTTGAAGAACTGATAACCACCATGAAAGAAGAGGGTCTTATCGAAAACTCAAAAAGCCCTTGGGCGTCTCCAGTGGTCCTGGTAAAGAAGAAAGACGGATCAACCCGCTTTTGCGTGGACTATCGAAGGTTAAACGATGTGACCAAGAAAGATAGCTACCCTCTGCCTAGGATCAGTGATACTCTGGACGCAATGGAAGGAGCACATTGGTTCTCAACTTTGGACCTGAAAAGTGGATACTGGCAAGTAGAAATCCATCCTGAAGACAAAGAGAAGACAGCTTTCTCGACAGGAAACGGATTGTGGCAGTTCAAAGTGATGCCTTTTGGACTGTGCAATGCTCCAGCGACTTTTGAGCGCCTTATGGAATGCGTCCTGCAAGGACTCACTTGGAAATCTTGCCTGGTCTATTTGGATGACGTCATCGTATACGGGAAAACATTTGACGAACATTGTACAAATCTGAGAGCCGTGTTTCAAAGACTTCGAGAAGCCCACCTCAAGCTCAATCCAGAAAAGTGTTCACTCTTCAAAACCGAAGTAAAATACCTGGGACATATCATCTCATCCCAAGGAGTTAAGACGGATCCTGATAAGGTTGACACCGTGAAGAATTGGCCAACACCACAGGACAAACACCAACTCCGAAGCTTTCTGGGTCTAGCCACCTACTACAGGCGCTTTGTCAAAAACTTTGCTGAGATCGCCAAGAGTCTACATCAGCTAACGGAAAAGGGAAAGCAGTTTAAATGGTCAGGTGAGTGCGAGCGCAGCTTTCAAGAGCTCAAGCAACGCTTGTGTAATGCACCAGTGCTGACCTACCCGACTCCAGGAAAACCGTTCATCATTGATGCTGATGCCAGCAATGTCGGGATTGGTGCTGTATTGTCACAGGTACATGATGGCGAAGAAAAGGTGGTTGCCTATTACAGCAAGGTACTCTCGAAGTCGGAAAGAAACTATTGTGTGACCAGAAGAGAACTTCTTGCACTGATTTTGGCAACAAAGCACTTCCATAAGTATCTCTATGGACAGAAGTTTCTTCTCCGAACCGACCATGGAGCACTAAACTGGCTTTTGAATTTCAAGAATCCAGAGGGTCAAGTGGCGAGATGGATTGAGAGGCTGCAGACGTACGATTATGAAATTCAACATCGGAAGGGGAAGCTTCACTCAAATGCTGATGCACTGTCTCGGAGACCATGTAAGCAAGACTGTAAACATTGCAGACGCCAAGAAGAAAAAGAAGTGGTCACTGTCCTACGAACCAGAACCGATCCCATTTATGGCTGGAGCAACGACGAGTTGAGGAAGGCTCAACAAGAGGACCCAGATATTGAACCCATCCTCGCATGCAAGGAACACCAGGAAAAACCAGAATGGGCTGATATCTCCGACAGAAGTCCGGCTCTAAAGGCCTATTGGGCACAGTGGGACTCATTGCATGTCCAAGAGGGTGTCCTTCGACGTAAATGGGAATCAGCAGATGGAAAGTCCTATGTAATGCAGCTAGTCTTACCGAGATCGAAGATTGTGGACGTTCTGCGAGAGATGCATGATGGAGTTTCGGGAGGCCATCTAGGAGTAAACAAGACGCTAGAAAAGGTTCGACAACGATTTTATTGGCTACATGCAAGGGAAGATGTCGAGAAGTGGTGCCGAAAATGTGATACCTGTGCTGCCACCAAAGGCCCGAACAAAAAGAATCACAGCCAAATGCAGCAGTATAATGTCGGATCACCCTTTGAAAGGATTGCAATAGACGTGGCGGGTCCATTTCCGGAAACAAATATTGGAAATCGTTATATTCTGGTTGTCATGGATTACTTCAGCAAGTGGCCTGAAGCATACGCCATACCGAATCAAGAAGCCAAAACAGTCGCAGACCAAATTGTGTTCAACTGGGTGAGCAGATTCGGTGTTCCATTAGAACTGCATTCCGACCAGGGACGGAATTTTGAATCAAACATATTCCAGGAAGTTTGTGGGCTTCTTCACATCAAGAAGACAAGAACAACACCACTCCACCCACAATCTGATGGCATGGTCGAACGGTTCAACCGAACCCTTAAGGAACATCTTTGCAAAGTTGTGGACGACAACCAGCGAGATTGGGATCGACATATTCCACTGTTCTTGATGGCGTATCGAAGTGCAAGACATAGCTCAACTGGCCATACACCGTCTGAGATTTTAATGGGAAGGAACATCAGACTGCCGAGCGAAATCAAATTTGGATGTCCCACGTCGGAACCGCAAGCCGAGGATGTTTACTTGGATGACCTGAGAGAAAGACTCCTTCAGATCCACGACGATACCAGGTCAAAAATGAAGCTGTTCAGTGACCGAATGAAGACACGCTACGATATACGAGCGACAACAACAGAGTTCCAAGCAGGAGATCGAGTGTGGCTTTACAATCCCCATCGACAAAAAGGGTTGTCACCGAAACTTCAACGGGACTGGGAAGGTCCATATACAGTGATTAGCAAAATCAACGACGTCGTGTACCGGATACAAAAAGGAGTCAGAGGTAAACTTAAAGTCGTACATCGCGACCGACTACATCGCTACAGTGGTGATGAAGATGATGGATTTGTTCGGGACGATCAATCCTGAGGAGGGGGCAATGTAATGTGTATACACTTTATTTATCTCATACGCTCTGTATCTCCTTCTATTGTAATGTCTAATACTAATGTGTATACTTTATTATCTCTTACTCTCTGTATCTATTTCTATATTTAATGTACACACTTTTCTTACTCTCTTTACTTACTCTGTATCTCTTTCTATATTTAATGTACACACTTTTCATTACTCTCTTTACTTACTCTGTATCTCTTGTTTATTTAATGTACATACTCTCTTTACTTAATATCGTTTAATTGTAGTAGTAAACACTCGTGAGGGGCAATAATTAATTAAGATTAAGAGAAACTTTTTGTTTAGCATTAAGAACGTTAGCCCCTACAAAAATCCCAGTATTTTCTCTCGAACTTTCAGCTTCCCCAAGAACCAATAGGAACCAATAGTAGTTTCTAGAACCCATCATTTTTGATATAAATAGCCGTTTGGTGGCGAGGCGAATTAGTTGATTGTGAACTGCGATAAGTAAAGTACACTGTGTTTGAAAAGTTATAATTGAAAGTGTTGAATAAATAAGTTTGTGAGTGATTTGAATAAAGTGAATTTGTGTTTTATTTAAAAAGTGAATAAGTTTTAATTGTCGGACCAAGCCGAATATTACAATATTATCAATATCCAATTGAATTTTACTAGCATCTGATGAAGAACTTACAGAACTAAAAATCTTGAGATCATCAGCATATAAAAGACATCTAGAACTTTTGATACAATTCGGTAAATCATTTATAAATAAAATGAAAAGGAGTGGACCAAGATGACTACCTTGTGGTACACCGGAAAAATTTTGTATTTCATTGGAAATAACATCACCAATTTTAACGTATTGTCTTCGTCCCACCAAATAGCTTCTGATCCATTTTAGGAGATTAGAGTGGAAGCCAAGCAATTCAAGTTTTTTCAAGAGAACATTGTGTTGTACCCGATCAAAAGCCTTAGAAAAATCGGTGTAAATTACATCCACTTGAGCCCGATTTTCCAAACAACCAAGACAGTAATTTGTAAAAATTGCTAAATTTGTTGCAGTAGACCTACCACTCATAAAGCCATGCTGATGCAGGGAAATATGGTTTTGAACTAACCTATAAAGTTTAATTTTAACAATTGCTTCAAATAATTTGGGGATTAGCTGAAGCTTAGCAATAGGTCTATAATTTTCCACAGATGCTTTAGATCCAGATTTATGCAAAGGCGTTATCAGAGAATGTTTCCATGTATCTAAAAATACTCCTTGTTTCAAGGACAAATTAAAAATGAAGCAAAGTGGGGCTTTCAGGATATATTTACAAAATTTCAAAACTAAAGGTGGAACATTGTCCGGTGCGGCAGAGAAACTATTATCAAGCGACGATAAAGCATTTAAAACATCATCTGTCGATAAAAAAAGTTCACCAACATTAATGCTAGAATTGAAACTTAGTGTTTCATTATAATCTAAACCCAAATCAGAAAAGTTCGATTGGAAAAATAAAGCAAAGTTATTACAAATATCTTCTAAATTTTCAGAAAAAATACCATTGTAAGAAATACTGGAAGGAATTCCAATTGATTTTCTTTTAGTATTTAGAAATGACCAAAAACACTTCGAATTAGTTTTTATTTTTGACTCAAGAGACCAAATATATTGTTTATATGTAAATCTTCTTAAGAATTCGTACTCTTTCCTAGATCTAATAAATTGTTCACGAAAAGAATCCGACAACTTAATCTTTTTACGAAGTTTAGCTACGACATTTTTTAACCTAGACAAACTTTTATTAAACCAAATTGGTCTTTTCGAATTTTTAAATTTCTTTAAAGGAACAAAATTAGCAATAGCATCATCTAATATGTTCCGAAACATAGCAAAAGCCATCTCTAAATTACTGCAATCATAAATAATTTGCCAATTTACGCTTTCAAAATATCGGTTCATAGAAACAAAATCAGTATTTTTAAAATCGTATTTATGAGCTATAACATTGGAACAAAACTGTGATTCAATTAAAACAGAAAAATTAAATTTGATTTCAAGTGATTTATGATGAACACTATTTTCACCCAAAAGGAAAGTAGCCTCATCTAATTGAGCTTCTAGATTCTTATCAATAAAAATTAGATCTAAAATTCGACCAATAGAATTTTGAACAGTATTAATTTGATGCAAATTTAAAGCCAATAGGCTATCAATTACATTGTATTCAAAATCTTTAGTTACATACGTTATAAGGAAAATATTGTTCATCATCATTTGAAAATAGCCATTTTACATTTGGTAAATTAAAATCTCCAAGGATTATAATATAACAATTCTCATCTAAGGTTTTTGCAATATCCTTAACATTATTTATATGAGCTTCATAGACAGAATAATGAGATAATGGAGGAATGTATGAAATAAAAAAATAAATATGAATAGTTTTTCCAGTTAAAATACATAAATCTACACAAATACACATTTGTTCAATATCTTTGTCGTATAACAAAATTTCTCTACAAATATATCCAGATCGGATGGCAAATAAAACACCGCCGCCTCTTTGTAAGCCTGTACTCACAGAGCAGCGATCCTTTCGATAAACATTAAAGTCCGATGTAAAATATTCGGTTGAAAGAAAACTATCATTTAACCATGTTTCAGTTAGAACAATAATGTCATACGAACAGTCGGCAACAGAAATATAAAAATCATTAGATTTTGTTCTCATACCTCCAATATTATGATAAAAAATCGTAAAATCACTTTTGTTTAGGTTGCAGAACTTTTTTGGTGTGGATGAAATTCGTTTTTTGGACGATGTGAGAATTCCTTTATCTGGACTCCAACAGGCCAAATAGATGAATCAAGAACATCATGAAACGATCCAACTGGGACACCAAGTTTAAAATTAACAAAACGGAGAGATGAGATGTCAGCATCTTTCTTTACTAATTTGCTACATATTAAACTTGTTGGAGGTAGATTTAGTCGTCGCGCAGTGTAGTTTATAACATTCTCTTCAGTAATTGTCTTATTGAGTCGAGAGATATGAATAAAACGCCATCGAGGTACTGATGGAAGAGCACTTAAGGCATCAGCATCACTACCAAACAGCTGTTTACGTTTACGTTTTTTGTTATGACCATGAGCATCAAAAACATTGACGCCAGTAGCATTAGCATTATCAACATTATCACTAGTAAGACCTGCGATATTATCTCTATTGCAACCAATAGCATCAACGTCAACAACATCAGCAGCACCAACATTGTTTCCAGCAACATCCATAACAACAACAGCAACATTTTCATTATTGATAGTAAGTGCAGCAACATCATCAGAAACCACAACTTTATCGGCTTGAATAAATGGTTCAATGGGAACAACAAGAGCTTCGTTGTCATCATTTGGAGTTAACACAGCAGCAGCAGCAGTCGCTTCACTTGTACCAGCTTCTTGGTTATCATCGCATGGGTATGATGAGTGTGAAGGAGACACATTGTCTAACTTACTGTTAGAAGAAGATGACGCTTTTGTCGGTTTTTTAATGTTTTTTGTGCAACAGAAGAAAGAGAATCTCTTCTTTGTCTCGAAGAAAGGTGATCATTAGGTGTAGATGAGCTCCTCGGTACCCCTCTCCTGTCAACGGAGATAGAAGCAGTGATGCCAGACTTTTGAAGCGTAAAGTACCACGATGAATATCAAAAAACCCATTTTGTCCCACGGCATTAAACGAAAAAAACCCACAAATATCCCACAAAGTGTTAAACAAAAATTAAACGTTTGCTTCCTTATAATAATAATAAAACAATTTTTTTAAACAACTATAGTAAACATTTTTAGGAAACAAATTGTAGTCTTTAAAAAAAAGAAAAATAAAACTAAATAAATAACAATAATCAAAGAAAACAGAAAATCACATATGGTTATAGCCCAAGAGCTCCCATACAAGAAAGTTCCGTCATCGCACCCACTAAAATTTTTAAGACAAAATAAATGATAGAAGCAAGACAAATAAGATTCGCTTGACCGGCGTGAATTTTGTTAGCCGGAAAGGCCGCGCACACCTGTTTCAATGCGGTGAGTAACGGTGAAATTTCTCCATCATCACGGATTCCATTTTTGTTTCATTCATTGCACGCGTCCTTATGTTAGATGTTTATTGTTTAAATACCTTGGTTAGCTTGCTTTCAAGTTGCCGAAAGTATCGTGGAAACTATAGATTTTATTATTAACTTAACTATTGTTGTAACAAAAAATATGACAAGGAAAGGGAAAATGAGGACAAGGAATCTTCGCATTCCGTGATATCCATCACATAATTTTAAATAAATTTTTGTACAAATTGAGAGCTGAACATCCCGCTGTAGTTCAAAAAACTCAGCTTTTATAGAAATGGAACACATTTTTAGATTTTTTTAGATAAAGGCGAAAACGAAAATAAGGAAAATCATTGGTTGTTGCGGTCGGTCGTGAAATTGATTTTTAGTATAGAATTTGTTTTTTTTTTTTTGCATTTTTTTATTTCTCATCTGTGATGAAATGTGAAAAATCTCATTCTTATGAGAAAACCCATTTTTTTGTTCTACGGGGTTCAAGAAAACCCTTTATCCCTTTTTGCCTTTTTTAGACCAAAAAAACCCACAAAAAGGGATAAAACCCACGATATGGCATCACTGGATAGAAGTCCGTTTGTTATCATTGACTGATGGTTTTCTCTGCGTGCGAGTGGTATGACGCACATTGCGACTTGCATCAAGTTTAGGTGTATGAGTATTTGATGACAATGCAAGTGCATTCTGAGAGCCAGAACCAGAAGTGATAGGAGAGCAAGTAAGTAACAAAGAGAGTTCTCTCACTTTTTGTATGCACTTTTGCAATTGGATAAGTGTACATTTTTCACATTTGAAAAATATATTCTTATAAGAAATTAATACTTTAAAGTCTTTTTTATTGATGTTAGCACATTCTAAATGTGAATGCAGTCCACATATATCACACGATAGAAAAGTCGAATCGGAAATAACCTTTAGACATTTATTGCATTTGGAATTAGTCATTATCAATAGAGTTAAAGAAAACACAACCGGTTTGTTAGAAAGCAGTCGAGAGATTTGTGGTAATAAATCTAGGAATTAATAAAATAAACGTCATCGGTTTAATGCACTTAATATACTTTTAGTCAATTTACATAAATATAAGAGAGATCAGATCTATTGATTAAATAATTAATCAAATGAATGTTAGTTGGCCCTTGCATATTAATTTCCCATGTTGTTCCGATTTCAAGAAATTTCTATTTTTTGAACACTTTTTATTTGAAGTTTACAAACACAAATTATTGTAAACGATTGGAACTGAAATACGAATTAAATTCAAGCTTCATTTTGATTGTTGGTTTTGATTTGTTCTCTTGAAGAGCAAGAGAAAAAAGTAAATTTTTTGAAATGTCTCTCTATTTTTCATTTCATTTCATTTCATTTCCTATTCATTCTTCCTTATTATATATAAGGCTGAATTCCTACTTAAGCTTTTGGACCAAGACAATGTTTACACGCGAATTCTTGGGCACGATTTTCCTTGCAAAAGAAAATTTTAACATCGATATTTTAAAAAGGCATGGATTTAAGTTTCCACAATGAATATTGATTTTCAAAGGGAAAATTGCATTTAATTGTAAGTGCATTGGTTTTCAAATTGAAAACTGGAAAATTTCAGAATAGGTTTTCGAATGGAAAATAGAAAGTTCTTGATTAAAAACTCAGAAAACTCTTTGGTTTTCAAAGGGAAAATTGCATGTAATTGTAAGTGCATTGATTTTCAAATGGGAACATGGAAAATTTTTGATTGAGAACTTGGAAAACTCTGCGAGAGCACGAAGAACTTCAAGACCTTAAATCAAGTTTTTGCATATAATTTGAGCCGCATTGTTTAGTTTGTATGTCCGGTAGGAACTCTATATCCGCTCAATCATCAATGCTTTTTATAAAATTTTTACTTTAGATATAGCCTGAGTAAAATCAAATTTTTGGGCCAATCTAACGTGAAAGTCAGCAAATGAGGGGGACAATCATAGCGGTTACTAGGGTAGTGCAAAGGCGATAGCGGGTAGAGGGTATTGGGTTAACGGGTAGAGGGTAGCGGGTAGAGTAGTAGTGAGAACCCAAAGACTAGAGCTTTTATTTATCGATTGAGGCAGTACGAAGTCTGCAGGGTCAGCTAGTATAGAATATATCTATGGCAATTTTTTCTTGTTATTAGATTTTCACAAAACATAAAAGTCCGATCAGCGTAATTTTTTTTTTTTTGAAAGTACGTATATATTGCTCAAATAATATTTTGTATTCAAAATTTTTTTTTCAAAATTCTGTATCTCAAAAACGGATCAATATTAGAAATCGAAATTTACTTATAAATTGTATATTTACATATTCTTGAATACTGCATAGCTACCCAAATTAATTTTAAGACATTTTCGAAAAATTTTATATATAAAAAATTAATTAAAAAAAAAACTGCTCCTACGTAAATCGTAGAAAAATCAACAATTTCTTAAGAAATCATATAGATTTTTGAGGTACATATTTCAATTTAAATTTTTATTTATGATTTTTTTTTATGTTTTTTCTATGAGTTATAATTTGGAATACAGGAGCAAGTTCGTACGACCGAGTCGTGCTTATTTTTTATTATTTGAAAACAATACAAACTCAATAAAAAAATATTTTTTTAAGAAACAAAAATAAAGAGCCCCAAATAGTTTTGTTCTTACTCACATCTAAAATCACATTTATCAAAAGGAACAAAAACAAATTATAATTTCATCTTAGCTTCGTGTCGACTTGTAGGTAAGGAACTGCCGATGTTTTCCAAAAAATAAAACTTCGCAGACGTGTAAGCTTTAAGGTTAGTTTAGTTAAAACTTCAAATACTCCTAGTCTCCTCTTTCTTATTGACGCAAACGCTCCCATTATAAATGAATTGAGCGACGCACAGTGGCCCGTTTAGGCTAAAGTCATTCCATAATTCATTTTTTTCGTTGTTCCAGAATTCAAAATTTGCTGTTTTGCTGAATTAAGTTCTTGAAACCGAATTTTTTTTTGAATTTTCCCAACGGTTTGGTTTTGAGAGGGGGTCAAAGTTGAACTTTTTTTTAGTTTTAATAACAAAACAAATTTTTTTTCTTTTTCTTGACTTTGAGAAGCTATATTACGAAAGTTGGGAAAGAATTTTTGTTTTTTCTTTCTGAAATTAACAAATACGGTAAAATATATGTTTGGAAAAAATATTACAAAAAAAAAATGTCTATATATTTTTTTTTTTTTGGGACACCACCACACCACGCATGACGCACGAGCACGAACACTAAAATATTCTTAAGATCTCAATTTTCAAGTAAGAAAAGTGTAGTTGATGTTTGTAGGAAAAGAGAGAAAGACACTCTCAGTCGGGGATCGGGACTTCGTTTATGTAGTAACATTGTGATTGTAGTACCTACAAAAAAAAAGTCATTAATTTTTTTCAACCATCGATTTTGCCGCCCCTAATTTTTGCCGCCCTAGGCAATTGCCCCGTTTGCCCCACCCTGGATCGGGGCCTGCATTAGCCAAAGCATAATTAAATAAAATTAGTAATGCGGACCTTGAAAAAGTTATCACAGAACATTTGCTAACATTTAAATCTAAAAAGTTAGAATGACACCATTCATTTAATCTATTTATATCATTTTGAAGTTCTAAACAATCATCAATTGTTCTAATAGACTTAAAAATCTTTACGTCATCAGCAAACATTAAGCATTTCGAAGATTTTATAACAGTTGGTAGATCATTTATAAACAAGAGGAATAGCAAGGGTCCTAGGTGACTACCTTGTGGAACACCCGAATAGTTAAAAATTTTATAAGATAACGTAGATCCAATTTTAACAAATTGCGAACGATTTGATAAATAACTAGCCAACCATTTAAGAAGAGTCGAATGAAATCCCCAAAAAGCAAATTTTTTTAATAACACCTGATGACTGACCCTGTCAAAGGCTTTCGAAAAGTCCGTGAAAATAACATCAGTTTGACATTTATTTTCCATGTTATCTATACAAAATTTTGTAAAAAGCGCTAGATCGTAGTTGACCGTCCTTGTACAAATCCATGCTAGTTTGCTGAAATATGATTTTTCACCACTTCATATATTTTATTTTTCACTATTGATTCAAATATTTTTGGAATCAATTGTAACTTAGCGATAGGCCTATAGTTTTCAATTGACTGTTTTGATCCAGATTTATGAATGGGAGATAATATATAAGATGATTTCCAAGAATCTAAAAAATCACCATTTTTAATAGAAAGGTTGAATATATTATGATGTAGTGGTTTCAATAAACAGTTTGCACACTCTTTTAAGAATCTTACTGGAATATTATCAGGTCCTAAGCTTAAACCCAAGTCTAAGTTGGAAAGTTCTAAGAAAATCTCTTCCTCAGATATATCTACACTCCCCATGTCAACAAACTCATAATTATCTGGCAAAAAATTAATGAACGAAGTGTTAATCACAAAGTTTGACTGAAAAAAGTCTGCAAACATGTTACAAATTTCTAAGATATTGCTACATAGATTTCCATTGTAGCACATATTCGAAGGCATCCCGATGGATTTCCTTTTTACATTGAAAAATTTCCAAAATGATTTTGAGTCGTTCTTTATCTTTCCTTCCATGGACCAGACATATTGATTACCTATATAAGAATTTTTTCAAAAAGTTGTACTCTTTAAGCAAACGACAATAATCACCTCTATAATTTGAATCGGTCTTACTTCTTTTTTGAGCTTTCAACATTGCATTTTTCAAACGCGCAAGGCCTTTAGAATACCATATTGGCTTATTGGATCCTCTTCTAATAGCCCTTTTAGGTATAAACATTTCAAAAATATCATTTACAACATTTATAAAAGATGAAAAACATAATGATAAGTCAGATTGGTTCAAAATGACACTCCAATCGACAGTTACTAAATAATCATTAATTGAAACATAATCCGCCTTGTCAAAATTGAATTGAACATATTCAATTGATAAGGGATCAAACGATGATCGAAATATTGATAAATTTAAATTTAGATTTAAGGCTTTATGATGAACACTATTGTTGAGCAAAGGATTTTCATCTTTCAAAATTAAATATTCAAATTCATTATATATGTAAACAAGATCTAAAATTCTTCCAATATCATTTACAACATTGTTTACCTGACATAAATTCAAACCAGAAAACGTATCAGTTACGATAGCTTCAATATCTTTGTTAACATTAGTTGGAAACAAACATTTATCTTCCTGCGAATAAAGCCATTTAATATTGCAAAGGTTAAAATCACCTAACAATATAGCAAAGCAATTATCATCAAAATTAGAAACAACATTATATATGTACATTATTAACGTGAGCATCATAAATTGACAGATTAGAATTAGGAGGAATGTATGATACAAATAAATAAATTTTAACCTTATTTAAGCTGGTATCATGAGATTTTACAAAGATTTCAATACAAACGCAAATTTGTTCGATCATACCAGTGCAGTTTGACAATTTTACTTCTTTGCAATTGAAACAAGATTTCACCGCGATAAGTACTCCGCCGCGCCGGCCGCCTCTGTTAAATCCAGAACATGTTGCATCACGGTCCTTTCTGAAGACAACAAATGTTGAGTTAAATAATTCTGATGACAGAATTCCATCATAAAGCCATGTTTCTGTGAGTGCAATTGACTCAAACATGCAGTCTAACACAGATGTATAAAATAAATTTGTTTTGGTGCGCATACCACCAATATTCTGATAATAAAGAGAAAAATTATCAAATCCATTGGCAGCAGCAGTCGTAGACACAGCAGTATTGCGTATATAATATAAAAGAACAGCTTAATTTTTGTGTTCGTTTGCTAACCGGACACACTGGTTGATCGATTTTCCTAATTTTTTCTCTAAATGCAAGAGGTATTAGGGTACAAGGTTTAGAAAAAATAAAATGTATATTTTTCAAATGCAATCAAATGACAAACGGTGCTAATGTTAAAAAAAATATTTTTTTAACTACAAAAAAAAAAAACAAATCTGATCGATTTCAAGTTTCGAAAATTGTCAAATCGAAAAAAATTTATGTAGAAAATTTTTTATTTGCTATATGTATGTATGTTCATATGTATATATGTATAGGTACATATTATATCCCGGGGAAAACTATCCTTAATTGCAAGAAGACCTGCTATTCTTTCTATTCTACACAAATATTGGTGATGTTATGTAATTGCTGGCCGCTGCAGAATTACATAATCGAGAATGTCGGTATCACATAGAAGATAAACTTTGGATAACTCGAATTCCAGGTCTTAATCAATATGAAAAGAACGGTACAAAAGAACGAGGAACCTTTTGTTACTTCGATGCACAGACTTGGAGACGAATGTCTGAGGTTTTCCAAATCGATGCTAAGAAATAAGATAAATGTCCTTATATAAGTGCGTTTATGAACTTAAATGGACAATCTGTATAATAAACAAAATCGAAATCAAATCAAATCGAAATCCAGTTTCGCACCCTCAGGCTGTGAGCGTCGTGGTGTACATTCATACATATGTATACTATTCAGCGCAAATTTGGTTTGCAACGCTGTGTTCTACCATGAATTGTACCTCAAAAGACTTCCCGACCCGTTCCTCTTCGGTCATACAACTCGGTGCCCACTAGAGTCTACCACGCTAAATTTTTTTTAGATTTCATATACATACATAGCTCAAGGTCATATCGTCTCCAGAATCGTCCTTCCTCACAAACAGGGAGAACTAAGAATTCAGAGCCTTGAACTTTGAACAATGATGCCAAGTTCAATAGTTGACATGATGTCCTGCATAATTATTGACCAAATTCCAGCACCAAGAATAACGTCAATAGAACCTGGGATATTAAAGTCTGCATCAGCTAGTTCCAGTTCGACATTTTTTTTGGAATCAAATCAATGGGAACACGTGTATTTGGTAATAAATTCAGAGATAATTCTGGTACCACAAGTAATTCAATTTCTGCTATCGGCTTATCATTGAAGCGAGAGAGCAACTGACAGCACAATTTTTTTTGTGACTAGTTGTATTGATGAGCTGTTAACTCCCAACATCCGCATATGACACTGTTTTGTTAGCAGAACTTCAGTTTGAAGAACCGGAATCACACAAAGCTCGAATCGGATCTGTTGTAAACGGCCCGACTTTCAATTGAACTTGAGCTGTTGCCAGCAAAGCCAATTTCATACTTAATTCTTTGTCTTGATTTTTTTTCAAATGATGGTGAATATTGTTTTGAAGCATTGGAGGCACCGAGAACATTGGTTATAAACTTGTTTGAGTTAATTGCTATTTTGATTGAGCGGATGCTCTTGTCAAACTTTTTGATTTTATTTGCCTGTTTTCTGGACAAATTGAGCTGTTATGCCGTTGACCTTGACAATTAGGACACATCTCTCTGGAACAATTATTTGATAGATGGTTTGGACTAAAACATGATTCACACAAACGCTTTTTATTCACAAATTCTTTCTGGTCGGTCATAGACATGGCTTTGAATTGATCACAATAATTATATAGTGAATGTCTTAGTAATCCACATTTGAAACATTTTCGATTGTTGACTTGTCGTTTTTGATCAATGTTTTGCGGTACTGGTTGCCGACTTTGGCCTTTCGCTGGTAATAATTGTGAGGATCCAGTGTTGTGCTTTAATGTGAACATATCCTCCAATGTGGGTAGTTCGTTTACACGACGTCGCATCTCCCAATCACGACGTCCTTCTAAGTCCAACTGCTCAATCTGGTGCAAGAATTGGTAGTCTACTAACTGTTCTTTCCTGTGTGCTCCAATCGTTTGATGAGAGCGTTCGTAACCTCCGAGCGTTTGTTAGCTTGTTGTTGTTGTGTACTTCCTCAAGAAATTCATCACGGAATGATGCCCACTTGGCAAAATCTCTTGCTCCAAATACTCATAATTCGGTTTGTGTCCAATCTGAAAAATTGGTGACAAGCGCTGTCACCAGATGTCATCAATCATCTCAAGTTTCCTCTGTAAAGCATGTTTATCGACGTCAATAAATTGTTCTTCCTGAATAAAATTTCTATCCTTTGTCGTTTACTATAATTTGCTCTTCTGTTAGTTCCATGAGACGGGGCCCACGGTCTAGTATAAGTCTGATTCATAGTTGCATCTTCCGACACATTCTTCCTCGTATCATCTCTTTGTTTGTTCTTTCCTATGAAATAATAAAATTTTAATAAAAGCCTGCTCCAAATATCAGACCAAACCAATGCAAGCTCATATATTTTTATATATGTATTTGATTACATTTGTCATTATGATCACGCTTTTGTGATTTATAGTCTTACTTGTAGATACGGCCACGCATATGTGACCCATAATTATTTGTTAACATTGATTACGGCCACGCTTTTTGTGACCCATAATCGATTTGACTGCGATCACGCTTTTTGTGACCCATAATCGCTTTGACTACGATCACGCTTTTGTGACCCATAATCGTTTTTAATTACGACCACGCATTTGTGGCCCATAATTATTTGTTAACATTGATTACAGCCACGCTTTTTGTGTTCCATAATCAATTTGATTACGATCACGCTTTTTGTGACCCATAATCGCTTAGATTACGGCCACGCTTTTTGTGACCCATAATCGTTTTTAATTACGACCACGCATTTGTGGCCCATACTTATTTGTTAACATTGATTACGGCCACGCTTATTGTGACCCATAATCGATTTTAATTACGACCACGCATTTGTGGCCCATAATTATTTGTTAACATTGATTACGGCCACGCTTATTGTGACCCATAATCGATTTTAATTACGACCACGCATTTGTGGCCCATAATTATTTGTTAACATTGATTACGGCCACGCTTTTTGTGACTCATAATCAGTTTGACTACGATCACGCTTTTTGTGACCCATAATCGCTTTTAATTACGACCACGCATTTGTGGCCCATAATTATTTGTTAACATTGATTATGGCCACGCTTATTGTGACCCATAATCGATTTTAATTACGACCACGCATTTGTGGCCCATAATTATTTGTTAACATTGATTACGGCCACGCTTTTTGTGACTCATAATCAGTTTGACTACGATCACGCTTTTTGTGACCCATAATCGCTTTTAATTACGACCACGCATTTGTGGCCCATAATTATTTGTTAACATTGATTATGGCCACGGTTTTTGTGACCCATAATCGATTTGACTACGATCACGCTTTTTGTGACCCATAATCGCTTTTAATTACGACCACGCATTTGTGGCCCATAATTATTTATTTTACCATTGATTACGATCACGATTTGTGATCCGTACTCTTAAGGTACTGATTAACATTTTTATTATCAAGCAATTCTGATACATAAAACATCTTACTCCAATCTAAGTTACGCATATTGTAACTCAAACAAAATCTATGCACTGTTTATACGAACCAGTTTTTTGAGTCCTTTCTGCTTAAGCAATCCTCCTTTGACCCCGAGAAGTTCCAACGAAACTCCTTGATACAATTAGAACTCCTCACTTTCTTTTCTTCCGCTTAAGATTCTTAATAACAAAACAAACCTCAATATACAAACCACCTACATAACTCTCAATCTCAATATAATGTACATTTATGTATTGTACATATGTATTTCCAAACAGAATCTTAATTCAAAATACGACAACTCTCCTCAGTCATCACCATCATCATCAAATTATTTTTGGGGACATGTGTTACAAATGGGTAAGTATTTCTATAATCCATAGATCAGTTAGTTCTTTCCGGCTCGAAGGACCACATATCGATAGTTCTGTTGGTAAAGCAAGAAATGGACTATTATTATTATACTTCCCATATTCTGTGTTTCCGTCTTCATATTTTTCGTTAATCTTTAAATCTTATTCTGCCTTCGTCATCTTCGTATTCCTTGTTATAATCTTTAAGGGCCAGTTGCTCAATCGAATCATAAATTTAAGTTCTACATAAAGTTCTACTTTTGTATGGGGATTTTATGTAGAACTTAAGAATTCCGGAACGTCTCATACAAAGATGAGAACTTTATGTAGAACTTAAATTTGTGATTCGATTGAGCAACTGGCCCTAAGTCTGTTCATTAATTTTCAGTTTCTTTCTGTTCTGTTTTTATTCTCAATATTATGTTTTTCAAATAAGAGATTCAATCAATACATATATAATATAAAACTGAACGACATTAATTTCAATTAATTCAATTAATACAAATTCAAAACATATACATATAGTTATTTAATCTAAGGTAGTCCACACTTATAACGAATAAGTGTATTGCTCCACTGCCGAGGACCTTCACATTCGGAAGTATGTAAATATTCGATAGTGGCTGACGCCACGGCACAGGTAGGTACATTCATTTATCGGTTTTGAAAATAAAACTTAATTTAACATTTATTTTTTTTATATCTTCTGAGGTTAAAATCAAAAATCTCAGTTACAAGATTATGAAATGACCAATGAACTTCGACAAGGGCATGACGTGCCTTTTTAACCTGGCGTTGGAGAAAGCAATCCGTGACTCTGGAACATTTACACTTGGCTTGTAAATAGAAGGCAAAATTAAATTAAATTAAATTAAATTAAAGCTTAGTCAAATCAGAAAGTAACACAAACTTAAGTTTATTTTTGTCACTGTTAATATTTAACAAAAATTGTGTTTGATTTTCTTGTAATAAAAAAAAAAAAAAACGTTTTCTAACCTAAAACAAAGCATATCTTGATCTCAGCACGACCAAAAATGTACTCTACAGCTCCACACAAATCATGTTATGTGTGTATACCTACCATAATTTGTTTTTAAATTCTCCCCTGAAGGAATATTCAAGGTTGTGACTAAGCCGAAAAACTACGAATAGATTTATGAATTTTTGTTTAAAACAAACCAATTTATTTTATACGTTGCCATAATGCCATCGCAGTCATGTTTTCTAAATCTGCATCCGCTGCCATGCAAAACTAAGTTTTCATCCCAACATCAGGAAAAATAAACTTTTTCCAACATGGAAAACTCTTCCTCTAGTGTTTTTGCACACACGAAAGTGCTCCAACGTTTTAACACTTTTCCAGAAATTGAATAGGGCAATCATGTGTGCAGGATATGCTGGTTTGAAGAATAAAACGAATTTATGACTTTAAAACAGATTCTCCCTGAAGGTCTAGCTTAGCATGGCTATACCCGATATAATCACATCAACAGCCAGAGGACTTAACACGAGGAAAAGTTTTTTCAAATAAAAAATAGTAGAAAACTTCGAATAAAAACCTTTTCCACAAATTTAACAGAAATTTATTTAGAAAACACTGAAGCAGTCACTCCAGGTGCTATCGAGACGCCTATTCTTCGACTCTGAATTTGTGCAAGGGCTTTGAATTTTTGTGTTGTTTTTTTTTTTTAATTGTTCTTTGAGTGTGGAAAATATGTCCATCTGAAAATTTATGTTTTCTTTTTTTGTGTCTTAAATAATAATTCCCGATTTTTATTTTCTAAGGGTATCATTGCCAATAAATAAAATTAATCTTGTAACAGATAAAGTTTCTTTGTTTTAATCAGTTCATAAGCTTGGTTTCGTTCATAAGTAGGTATATGTAAAGAAATTTGTGTAACGTGTCGAAGAGATTTTATCTTTGTGGTATTCCCGATCGGAAATAATCTGCATAGTTCAAATGCAAAGAGCCCTATGGGCTATGCCGCTCACAGGTCAGAGGACCTGTGAAGAAGAAAACTGGGGTGGAATCATGTAAGGTGATTTGTGACTATCACATTTGTGACAATCAAATGTGATCACATTTTATTTTCCTTCTATGTAAGGTGATCACCGATAATTATTCGAAGCTTGGCACCACTTTCCACAAAAATCGTTTGAAGTTTCAATTTTGACATAAAAATCTTTGGTATGTATATGGCAAACAAGCAATCGATCGTAGCGCCAACTAGTTACAAGCTGAGATAGCTATTTTTTTACATAAGTTTGTATTGAGAAGAAAAAAAACACGATTCTCGATAGTACTAAAGGTATTTCATATACAAAGTTAGAATGAAATTTATTTGTTGACTCCAATTTATTCATTGATTGGATATAGACATAATTATAAATGTTCGATGTCTATCGAACTGCAGGCAAATCCAAAATCTGGAAGATATAATATGAAAACGTTTACATATTTTTTTTTCAGAAATCTATCAATTTTGACATTAAAAAATATAAACATTCTTGGTAAACAGCAAACTAGCTTCGCATTTGGAAGTACATATTTATTTTATTTCGGAGATTTGGTTTCAATAAACGAACCTCTTTTTTATTCATTTTCTCGCTATCCATTATTTTATTTTTTGCAAAATAATTGCGTTCATTCATTTTGTACGAAAATCTTAGAAAAATCCACAATAATTGAAAAGCGCGCAAAACTTTATATGAATACTATCACCTTACGTAGACAAAATTTGTGATTTGTGACTATCACCGATCACAAATCACCTTACATGATTCCACCCCTGTTTTTGTGAATGTTTTTTACCCTATAATTCAAAATAACAAATTTATTCACTTCAAAACTGCTGCTTTACCTATTTATTGCCAAAGGCAGTCTGTACTCCTAGCCGTGACAGGCTAAATTTGAACTGGATGAATGGCGTTGACCAGGATGCTCGAAGCATTTGAGTGTGATCACTATCACTTGGCGTCGGCCAACGATTAGTGTTAGGATTATTTTTAAAGCTTAGATGATTATTTAAGAAAAAAGCGATTAAAAAAAATCTTTAATTTGCGTGACAGCCAGTACAAGCGAGTAATTTATTACCAATGTTTTATTTGACAGTTTTTTTTTACTTTTTGACAATTCAATCTTATGTAGCTTTTCTTAAAAAGCATTGCCAGAAGGGCTTAAATTTAAAATGAAAAATTTATAAATGTTACTTCAATAATGGAATTTACTTTAATCAACATGCTCCCCACCTTGAAGAGGCGATGGCGATTCAACTGGTAACAAACAAATCTGAGTAATAGCTCTTTTAAGAGTTGCAGTAGGAGTCTTTACAGTAACTACCCTAACGATGTCATCCTTTCCCGGATGTAAGGAAACTATGCGGCCCATTTTCCATTTAAGTGGGGGAAGATTTTCATCCTTAAGAATGACCAGCGAGCCGATGATAACTTGTTCGCTGATACTGGCCCATTTGTTTCTCTTTTGCAGTCCTTGTAGATACTCTGAGGACCATCTTGCCCAGAAGGTTTGCGTTACCCATTGCAGTCGTTGCCATCGTGAGAGTCTGTTGAATTGGTGATCTTTTAGGTTGGTTTCGACGACTGCTGTGAGGGGTCCACCTATTAAAAAATGACCAGGAGTTAAGACATTGTAATCATTAGGATCATTAGATAGAGGTGTTAGAGGGCGTGAATTCAATATCGCCTCTATTTGGATTAGAATAGTTGTAAATTCGACATAAGTAGGTGAAATCAAATGCATCAATCTTTTTAAGTGGAACTTTGTAGACTTTACCGCAGCCTCCCAAATTCCTCCCATATGGGGCGATCTGGGTGGTATGGTCTTCCATTCAATACCATCTTCGGCACACATATTGATTATGTCTGTATTGGTCTCCCGTTTCATGAACATCTGATATAATTCGTGGAGCTCATTCCTTGCTCCGATAAAATTTAGCCCATTATCGCTATATATGGTTGAGCATAAGCCACGTCTGCCTGTAAAGCGTTTAAAAGCTGCAATGAAGGCAGCCGAAGTGAGGTCTTCGACGAGCTCAAGATGGATAGCGCGAGTAACGAAACAAATGAACACGGAAACGTATGCCTTCACCGGTGCTACACCTCGCCTACGATAATGTACCATAAAGGGGCCACAAAAATCAACTCCTGCTATCGAGAATGGTCTTGCTGGTACTACTCGAGATGCTGGCAGGTCTCCCATCAGTTGTTCTAGAGATTTAGGTTGGCATCGAGTACACAATATGCATTTGCGTAAGACCCTTTTTATTAAGACCTTTGCATTTATTGGCCAAAATTGTTGACGAATGACTGCTAGCACGTTTTGAAGTCCCAAATGGGCATGTTTGTAATGGAAGTATCGAATAATGGAATACGTGAATTCATGACCATGGGGCAATAAATATGGATGTTTGGCATCAAAAGCAAGATTAGAGTTGCTAATTCTACCCCCTACTCTGATTAACCCGTCTGTGTCCAAAAAAGGTGCAAGTGATCGCAAACTGCTTCGTTTGGAGACTTCGGAATTCTTACGCAACAGGGTGAGTTCGGATGAGAAAGAATCTTCTTGGATGACATATAAGGCTTTTTTCAGGGCAATTTTGATCTCACCAGCAGTGATAGGGCCGGATAATAAGTCGGTATTTGGAAGAAGTTTTCCTGGAGCTGTTCCATTAATTCCAGCTTTTATTTTCTTTCTCATTATTCTAGCCCAAACATTGTTTATAAAGCGATTTATGTATGAAATGACTCGCAGTGTTCTGATGTATGATGTAATGTATTTAATGTTGGTAATTAAATCACATTCAGTTTGTGCTGATAGTACTATTTTGACCTTTCGTCGCTCTAAGACATCGTCATCTATATTTGAAACGTGTGGACTTGAACATGGCCAATTTTCTGGCTCTTCTCTTAAAAATTGCGGGCCAGAAAACCACATATCTGAATGAATTAAAGTAGAAGGCCGCGCGCCACGCGATATGATATCTGCAGGGTTTAATTGCGATTCGATGTGTCGCCATTGTTGGACAGTTGTTGTTTCTTGTATGGTAGCGATGCGATTCGAGACGAATGTTTTCCAAGTTGATGACTCTGCTGATAACCAAGATAGAACAATTGATGAATCAGTCCAATAAAAAATGTTTTCAAAATCAATTCCTAGAATTTGAACTATACGATAAGTAAATTGAGCCGCCATCTCGGCAGCGCATAGTTCTAGACGTGGTAAGCTAGTGGACTTGGAAGGGGCAACCTTTGACTTCGCAGCTAGAAGTCTTATTTGAACGGAACCGTCTTCTAAGTATGATCAGGTACCATATGCATGTTTTGAACTGTCGGCAAATGAATGAATTTGTGCATTCTTCTTTTGAGTGGATATGGCCATCCTTGGCAGTCTCAGCTGTTGAAGGAGACTAAACTCCTGACGAAACTCAGTCCATCTCTTAGAATATTCTGTAGGCAGTGGTCCATCCCAAGAAAGCTTTGTTTGCCATAACTGTTTCATGAAAATCTTGGCGAGAACTACAACTAGATTGACTAAGCCTAGGGGATCAAATAACTGCGCGATGTCTGAAAGAACGGATCTTTTCGTATGTTGTGACACCTGCTGAGAATTGTCGCTTTTATACATGAATGCATCTGCGTTTGGGTCCCAAACAATTCCCAAAGTTTTTACCACGTTAGTGCTCTGCATTTGAAAATGAGACTCTCTTTTTTCAACTGGAATGTTTTCTAGCAAAGCGCTTGAGTTGGAACACCACTTGCTTAGTTCAAAGTTTCCTTTTTTTAATATTGTTATTAATTCGGATTGGATTTGTTTGGCTTCTTCCAGAGAGTCTGACCCAGTGAGCACATCATCTACATAGAAGTCCGATCTAATTGTTTTTGCGGCATGAGGAAAATTCTTTTGTTCGTCGTTGCTGAGTTGTATTAATGCACGAGTGGCTAGATATGACGCAGATGAAGTCCCATAAGTTACCGTGCATAAACGATAAGTTTTGACGGGTTCATTTTCAGAGTTTCTCCAAAGGATCAATTGAAAATTGCGGTCTCGTGGATCCACAACAACTTGTCGATACATTTTGTGATGTCGCTTGTAAAAACATAGCGATGAATACGAAACCGAAGCGCAATTGAAAATAAATCAGGCTGAACCACAGGTCCTACCCTTAGAATTTCATTGAGGAATATCCCACTATCCGATTTGGAAGAGCCATCGAAGACGACTCTCAATTTTGTCGTACTGCTACCTGGTTTCAGAACGCAGTGGTGGGGCAGATAGAAATGAGGTTTCGAATGATCAACGGAATCAATGAGCTCCATATGGCTCAGCTGTATGTACTCATTTACAAATTCGGTATATTGTTGATGTAAGTCACCGTGCTTCTTGAGCTTTCTTTCTAAACAGTAAAGACGCCTTAATGTAGTGTTGTATGAACTTCCTAGGAGCGAAGGATCGCATTTGAAGGGTAGCCTAACTTGATACCGGCCACATTCAAGTCGACAGGAGGTGTCGATAAAATGTCTTTCGCATAAATTATCACTTTCTGGAAGATTTTGTGCAGGCGAAGCTCTGTTTTCGATTTCCCAAAACGTTTTTAGACGTTGGTCTAATAGATTGTCCTCTAGATCATTTTCTACAACCACGTTACATTGCGAATTGTTGGAAGGAGCTGAGTAGCTGCCACTTACTACCCATCCAAAACGCGTATTTTGCAAAATCGTTGAATTATTTTCCAATTGTATTTGACCTTGTAGCATAAGGGAAAAGAAGAGTTCTGCTCCAAGAAGCAAGTCTATTTTCTGCGGAGTTTGAAAGTTTGGATCGGCTAAACTTATATTCGATGGTATCGCAAGCACAGAAGTATTAATTTTCTGAGATGGAAGAAAACCAGTTATTTTAGGAAGTATAACGGCTTCAATTGATGATGAAAAACTGTTCAAGCGAGATTTTATTGTGATTATGGCTTTAAAAAATGCCCGCTTTGTGATAGAAGAGATACCTGAGTATGACTGGTTTGTTTTAGTACGAATCGAACCAATGCGTTGTGCAAATTGTTCATTCACAAGGTTTATTTGTGACCCTGAGTCCAAAAGTACGCGACAAGCAACTGGAGAACCTTGAACATCGAGAGCATAGATTATTGCCGTTGCCAATATAGTTGAAGTCTCAGTGCAAGTGGTATCAAAAACGGAGTGCACGGTAGTATTTAGAGAAGATGGAGAAGGGGGAGCAGTGTATTCGATAGCATTTGGATTGAGTGGAGTTGTGTGTAAAATGTCCCGGTGGAGTAATGAGTGATGCTTCTCACCACAGCTACGGCAATTAGTAGAAGTACAGCTATCCAAAGCATGATCAAATTTAACGCAGTTTTGACATAATTTAAGTGCTGTTATTTGTTGTTTGCGCTCATCAGGAGATAGACGTAGGAAACGAAAACATCTTGTTATCATATGACCAGGTTTGGAACAGTGGGCACACGGCATGTTGTTGGTAATTGCAAACGATTTTGGAGTGTTTTTATTTCTAATCTCTACCTTATAATTAGGACTCACCTTCGATGTTGGTGTTTGGCTTACCATTCCTTCCAATATTTGGCTGCGTTTAATTAGATATGTGGACATCTCTTGGTAGGTTGCTAATCGATCAAAAGGTGCCTCTTCCTGCCACTTGGTCAATGTTGTTGCGTCTAATTTGGAAGCCATGATGTAGACTATGAGGTCATCCCAATGTTGAGTTGGACGTCCTAATGATGATAAAGCTCTCAGATGAACGTTGAAGGTATCAAGCAAGTTGCGAAGTGATGACGCGGAATTTTTATGAGTTGCCGGTGATTCAAACAGCTGCTTCAAGTGCTCCTGAGCAATGACCTTTTTATTCTCATACCTCTCCTTCAACATTTGAATGGCTACGGGATAATTTGCGTCAGTAACCTCCAATGATTTCACAATCATTGCTGCACTGCCATCCAAAGCGCTGCGTAGGTGATGAAATTTGCTTACATTACTAAGAGGTTGGGAGTGAACAAGCGAATTGAAAGCATCAAAGAAAGACGTCCACTCAGTGATTATGCCTGTAAAGGTAGGAATATGAGCTTTTGGAAGTTTTATAGTTTCAGATGTTGCAGCGTTTTTATTATAGGTTCTCTCCTCCAATGGCAAAGAGTTATCTCCTTTTTGTAAAAAAGTATGCAGCGCCGGTTGAGTTGTGTAGTAGAGTTCCTCATAAATAGCACGTACATTCTGTTTAAGTTCTTCTGAGTCAGCATCTTCCAACTTAGCTTGCAAAGTGCAGAACACTTTGAAGGAAGTTTCAAGAGCCTGCAATCGGATAGTAAGTTCTGCTGGAGTCGCTGTTCCTGCCTTTATTGTTGCAAATTCCTTAATGCGATCCATTTGCCTTAAGCAAACCTCCCTCCTGTTGCGAACTTCTTCGACTTTGGACATCTTAACCTCGTTATCTCTGTATTCCACGTGACGTGCGAAAATGGACAATTTTATTTTATTTTGATTTAATAATAATACTGAGTTCTGGCGATCACGTCGGGGTCACCAATTTTGTTAGGATTATTTTTAAAGCTTAGATGATTATTTAAGAAAAAAGCGATTAAAAAAAAAAAATTAATTTGCGTGACAGCCAGTACAAGCGAGTAATTTATTACCAATGTTTTATTTGACAGTTTTTTTGCTTTTTGACAATTCAATCTTATGTAGCTTTTCTTAAAAAGCATTGCCAGAAGGGCTTAAATTTAAAATGAAAAATTTATAAATGTTACTTCAATAATGGAATTTACTTTAATCAACAATTAGGATGGCAATAACGGCATCGGTCAGGCCAACGATTATGATGAAGAATAGAGTTTTGTATATATGTAAATATTGTCAAATGTAAACGTTGAAAAAAAAACCAAATGTGGCAGAAAAAAGAAGATTTTTTTTTTTAAATGAAAAAATATAAATTTATTAAGTAAATAATAATTAAAGGAGCTGGAACAACCAGAACAAAGTTCTGGGGTTCGAGCAATACTAAGGCTTGAACATTCTGCCCACCTTGGAACAAATTGAAATACAAATTTGGTCAAAAAATAAGAAAAATAATATGTTTTTGTTTTGTAAGGTTATTAATATTCGTCTTCGACAGGAAGAAGTGG
The DNA here is from genome assembly GCA_943590905.1 of Sphaerophoria taeniata. Classification (NCBI taxonomy): domain Eukaryota; kingdom Metazoa; phylum Arthropoda; class Insecta; order Diptera; family Syrphidae; genus Sphaerophoria; species Sphaerophoria taeniata. The sequence goes on along the minus strand of OX016541.1, from coordinate 59,464,750 downwards.
TGAAATCTTGACAATTGGCCGAGTTAAAGTCCCATTGCTGGTTTAATAGTAACGACTCGTACTCTACCGTCGTCGTCACCAGGGTGAATGGTAAGGATCCTTCCGAGCTTCCATTTTGTGGGGGGGACGTTCGCATCTCGTTCTGAGACCAGGTCACCCACTTGGAGATTTGGGCAAGACCTAGTCCACTTCGCTCTTTGTTGGAGTTGAACTAAATACTCCGCACTCCATCTTCTCCAAAAATGCTGCCGGAGATTTGAAATATGGTGCCATCGGGTTACAAGACTTCCACTGAAATTTTCCGTATGAGGTTCTGGTATAGCTTTAAGTGGCTCTCCTATCAAAAAATGTCCAGGTGTAAGAGCAGCTAGGTCATAAGTGTCGGAGGAAAGAGCACAGAGTGGCCTTGAATTGACACATGCTTCAATCTCAATTAGAAGTGTTGCAAATTTTTCATAGGTCAATAAATTTTCACCCAGCGTTCGACGGAGGTGAAATTTCACGCGCTTCACTGCGGTCTCCCAATAACCGCCCATATGCGGAGCTGCTGGGGGATTGAAATGCCAGTTCGTTCCATCACCGGAAAGATAGTCTGCTAGGGCCTTGTCTTTACATGCCTCAGACAGCATGATGTTGAGTTCTTTCTCAGCGCCAGTGAAGTTGGTACCGTTATCGCTGTAAAGGTCCTTGCATTGACCCCGGCGTGACACAAAACGCCTGAATACGGAAATGAATGTCGTCGCCGATAGATCACTAGCCAATTCTAGATGCATAGCACCTGTTGCCATGCAAATGAATGCGGCAACATATCCCTTTATCGATTTTGTACCACGTCCCTTTGATAAACGCAGATGGACTGGACCAGCGAAGTCTACACCGCTGTTGAGAAATGGTCGGCAAGCAGATACACGAGGTCTAGGCAAATCTCCCATCAGTTGCTGGCGAAGATGATGCGTTTGTTTTCGACATTTGACACAAGATAGAGATATCTTTCTCAGCACACCTCTAGCTCCGATGACCCAAAACCGATTCTGTAGAATTGCTTGCATCAATCGCGGTCCTCCATGTAATGTTGGGTGATGTTGGTGTCGGCACAGATAAGCGCAGTGAGGTTTGATGATTTAGGTAGTAAAATGGGGTATTTTTTGTCAGGTTGCAGTGTTGCGTTTGATAGTCTTCCTCCAACTCTCAGCAAGCCTTTTTCATCCAAAAAAGGGTGGAGTTTGAGTAACTTGCTATTACGTGAAATTTGTTTATTTAACGTTAGACGATTGATGTCATCATTGAAATAAAAGTTTTGAGTGTGTTGTACCCAAAACTGTAAAGCTTCTTCTAATTCATATAAATGCAGATGTTGATGATTTCGAAAAGGGCGAGCTTTTTCGATTCTTCGAATTTTAACAGCTTGTTTGACGTTATAAAGAAATCTCATAATATATGCTGTGATGCGTTGAAGTTTTTGTAGCGATGAATAACGATCCAGAAGGTCCCATAGCGGTTGTACGTTGTTGCAAGTAGCAATGTTGACAGATTCCGAGCGTTGATCCTGATTAGTTGAAAAAATCTTCTGGGGAGGCCAAGATGAGCTAGGTTATTTCATCCAACATGGACCGTTCCACCAAAGAGAATGCTCCGACAAGTTTTCTGGCAATATTCCTCGCGTGGCACAATCAGCCGGGTTGTGTGCTGACGGCACGTGATACCAATTTTGGGGTGATATCGTTTCCTGTATTTGAGAGACCCTATTAGCAACAAAAGTGGTCCACTTACCAGGAAATTGCCGAATCCATGCCAGAGTTATGCTCGAATCTGTCCATCCAAAAACTTGTCGGATGTACCTAGGGTTGTAGAGCCGGTTGTATTGTCTTGACAAGCTGCGCTAACAAAGCGGCTGCACGGTGTTCCAAACGGGGCAATGAAACCGTCGTTGTCTTCAGTGGGGCGACCCTGGTTTTTGCAGTGAGAAGCTGTACTACGATTTCTCCATTTGACAAGATAGTGCGAGAATAAACGGCGGCAGCTTATGCGATTTGCGACGCATCTGCGAAACCATGTAGATCAGTCACGGTTTGAGGAACCCCACAGCCAAACCATCTTGGGATTCTAATAGCGGCAAGTTCAAAAATGTGTTCAGTATAGTTAAGCCATTGGTAATGCACGTCATCAGGCACTGGTTCGTTCCAATCCACTTCTGGTTTCCAAAGCCGTTGGAACATCATTTTTGGAATTATGGTGGTTGGAGAGAGAAGGCTCAGTGGATCAAACAATGTCGCGGCTTCTGAAAGTAGCATTCTCTTATAGGCGGGGAGCCCTCAATCCTGAAAGTGCACTTACACGGATTTCAAAATTTCTTATATTAAAAGATAGTTTAAAGAAATACCAACAAATTAAGCCCGGTATGACGAGGCCTATCCTGGCACCAGTATTTTTTTGCAATTTTTTGCATTATTAATAATTATTGATAATTTGCACTTATCGCGGATTTTAATTTTAACTAGCGCATATTATTGGAAATTTAATGTGCTTTCAGGAAAAAATGGTATGACAGCTGCCATCCTGGCACCAATGTCTGTCATACCTATTTTATAATTTTGTCACTCATGTTTTTTTAAAATAGGTATGACAGACATTGGTGCCAGGATGGCAGCTGTCATACCATTTTTTCCTGAAAGCACATTAAATTTCCAATAATATGCGCTATTTAAAATTAAAATCCGCGATAAATGCAAATTATTAATAATGCAAAAAAATGCAAAACATACTGGTGCCAGGATAGGCCTCATCATACCGGGCTTAATTTGTTGGTATTTCTATAAACTATCTTTTAATATAAGAAATTTTGAAATCCGTGTAAGTGCACTTTTAGGATTGAGGGCTCCCGGTGTATTAGTTAATTTTGACGTTCTTACCTCCGGGATCTTAATAGAGAATGATAAATCGTCTGTAGATGGAATCCATTGTAGTCCTAAAGTTCGCACCCCATCTGCTTCCGACAAATCCAATGGATGAAGGACTTCACGTTCATCTTCAGGAATCGAATCGATAATGAGCGAAGAGTTCGACGACCATTTTCTCAAATTGAAACCACCTTTCGACAGAATGGACGCTACTTCTGTTTGAAGTCGAAGCAGATCCTTCTCTTCATATGATCCTGTCAACAAGTCGTCCATGTAAAAATGGTTCATTATGACCTCTTTTGCTTCGGGGTAGTTTTTGCCTTCGTCCAATGCTACTTGTTGAATTGATTTTACTGCAAGATGTGAAGATGATGCCACGCCATATGTGATCGTTAGGATGCGATAGTCTTCGATTTCCTCGTTTGGCGAGTTCCGCCACACGATGCGTTGAAAATCGATATGTTCTTTATTTACAGGAATCTGCCGATACATTTTTGTAATGTCAGCACTCAAAGCAAATCGATAAGTTCGCATTCTAATTAGGGCGAGATACAGATCTGGTTGCAATTGTGGGCCGATCATTTGGGTGTCATTGTAAGAGAATCCTGTTGTGGTGCGACAGGACGCGTTGAAGACGACCCTCAACTTGGTCGTTGTGCTGGTGTCTTTTAAGACTGCTCGATGCGGCATATAATAATGCTTTCCAGGGAATGGCGGCTGGGTCGCTTTCTCCATGTGGCCAAGATCGATGAACTCTTTAATGAAGCTTTTGTATTGACGGCTGAGAGCTTCGTCCCGTAGGAAATTGGCTTCCATGCGACGAAGAGCTCTTATTGCGGATGTTGCGGTTGCAGCATTTGCTGCAGTCAAAGCGATGGTTGCGTTCGAAGTTGCGAATGAAGCGATTGCAGAATTTGCTGCTGTAAAAGCGGTGGTTGCGGATGAAGCGGTTGTAGTTGCCTTGTTGTTGGCGTTTTTCCCAAATAAAATCCATCCCAGCATTGACTTTTGGGCAATGGGCGTTCCATGAGGGCCTTTGATTAAACCAGTGCACAGGAATTGTCCTAATTCATCAGCGCCCAAAATAATATCGATCACGCTTGGAATGTTGAAATATGCATCAGCAAGATGCAATGACTTAAGGTGATTCCATACATTTCCACTCAAAGGAATCGTTGGGAGCACGTTGGTCAGTTTAGGTAGAATTTGAGCGTTTGTAATTGTATTAAAACAACGGTCAATTGAAGAGAGTTTAAGTTGTACCTCACCTCTAGACTCAAGAGCATCCCGCGCTCGTAGCTCCGATACCTTGGATGATAGTCGTCTTAGGTGATCTTCTCAATTTAAGTCTTTGAAGGCAGTCTTCGCTGATGAATGTCAAATGAGACCCGCTGTCAAAGAGCAGTCTTGCTGGTTGATACGGTCCAGCATAATCGATGATGTCAACTCTTGCGGTTCCCAAAAGCACATCGTGTTCCGTTTGGGAGAACAAAACTTGCGACTGATGTGGTGAGGATGAAGCACTGTTAGTCGAAGGTTCATTTTGATGAAGAAAAGTGTGATGACGAACGTGGCATTTATGACAGGTGTTGGAGCTTCGACATCTCTCGTCTACATGGCCAGAAGAGAGGCAGTTCGAGCATAGTTTCTTCTCTTTAATAACAGCTCTTCTTCCATTGACATTAAGTGCTAGGAATTTCGGGCAAACGAAAATCTTGTGTTCTTTCAAACAGAAATAGAACTTAATTGGATTTCCAGTGCTCGCGCTCGTTGATGTGGCTGGTGATGAAGCGGTTAATGCAGAATATATTGGCTTAGACTTGCCTTTTTGTACTAGAGGCCTTGTATTGTGGTGCGAATCGATGGCGTCCAAAGAGCGGCATCTTTTTTCCAAGAAATTCACCAGCATGTTGAAGGTTGGAACTTTATCGTCAGTTAGGGACAGTTCCCATTGTCTGTGGGTTTCCTGGTCCAGTTTGTTGACGGTCAAATGGACAAGCCAGTCATCCCAATTGGCGACACGGGGCGACCTAAGGCCTTGAGCGATTGAAAACGTTCCTGCGTCCCGTCTAGCAAATTACGCAAGGCAACTGCTGACTCCTGGTTTACTTTCTTCAGGGAAAAAATTGCTCGAAAATGGGAATAAATGATAACCCTTTGAACGTTATACCGGTTTTGGAGTAAGTCCCAAGCAACGGAGTAATTTTCATTGGTGATCGGAAAACCGCTCACAATTTGCAACGCTCTCGGACTGTCTGCGAGGGAGGCTCTTAAATATTGTAATTTTTGTGCGTTAGAGATGGTTTCCGCGTTGTGAACTGCAGAAACAAAAGCGTCTTGAAATGGCCTCCAGTCCTTTGCCTCTCCGGAGAATTTCGGCAAAGCCAATGGAGGGAGTTTGAAGTTCGTGCGAGTTGGGGCAGGTGGGGGTTCGGACTTGGTTTCCTCGTGGCTAGATTTGATCTTCGCTTTGGCTCTTTTGAAGTTAGCGAGAGCCTTTCGGAACCACTCCTCGCCTTGCTCTCTTTCGGACTCCTGCTCTTGAATGGCATCATCACCGCATGACAGTCGAACTACTTCTTGCGCAACTAAGAAACCGCTGCAATGGTCGTTTAGCACAGTCAAATAGGAATCTATCTGCTCTTCGTCCAGACTTTCCGATTTTTTACTTGCCACGAGGCATCTTTTTATCGCGTTTCGCGACGAATCCCGCTTTATTAAACTATTTCGTCCGGTCACTGTCTTTATTGTCTTTTATTATGTTCTTTTTTTTTTAATGAAATGCTATTTTTCTCAAGCTACGCGCACTAACAGAACAGCAAATTGAAAACTCAACTGTACAATCGAAAAAACTAAGAATGCTTTTTTTTTAATGCTCTCTTTTTTCTTTTCAAGCGACGACGCTCACTAACAGCAAATCGTAATCACAAAAAAAACAACAAAATTGTTATAGAAAAATGTTTTTTAGCAACCGGAGCGAGCTAACGGCAGATCGAGTTTGGGGTGATTGTAGTCGGAGCTAACAGGCCGGCTCCACTGGGCATGAACGATGCCCTGTTCATGAACATGTCTTGAAAAAATCCAATGGAGGCAGAAAAATCCATGTCCACACAGACATCTTGTTGAAGAATCTTGTTTTTTGAACATGACTTGAGTGTGGTTCAAATCATGGGCATGAATTTTGATGTTTCGTGTACGTGTAAGGTTTTCATTTGAATGTAGATGTAAATCGAGTTATGAGTTTGTGTATGAATATTTTCGTTTGTTCTGCTTCGTTTGTTGTGTGACGTTAAATTGTGTGCTTTCTGCCACCACGTTTTAAGATAAAATGAGACGACATGACATAATTTGCCCAGCGAAAAAAATGTTCTGTTTGTGGATTGGATTGCGATTGTGAATGTGATGTTGGGCAGCTGTATGCTCATTGGAGACGCTGTGTAAACTCACGAACAAAACGTAACCCTTGTGTTTAACAAATACGGCATGAGCTAACGGCAGATAATTTCGCAAATTAACAATTGTTCACGTTGAGAATGTTTTTTTTTTACCAAGCAACGCCGACGACGAGAGCTAACGGCAGATCAAGTTTGCGGTGATTGCAGGCTCACATTCACGAATAATTTGGGTTTTGCGGGTAGAATTATTAAAATAATTAAAACTGAGCACTGCCCGAACCAACAAAAATATAAATATAAGGTTCGAAGGACCATGAAAAAAAAACCAAATGTGGCAGAAAAAAGAAGATTTTTTTTTAAATGAAAAAATATAAATTAACTAGTGCACTTAACCCTACGAACTGTTATCTCCTTTGAATGACCTAAATATGTTACAGGTCGTTTAGACCTTCAAGACAGAGTAAGATAGGGGTGTCCGATTTCTTGAATAACTATTAGGCCTGCTAGTCCACGCTCATCCTAGCTCGTCGGAAGGGTGGGATCTTGTTATTAGAAAAAAGACGGTGTTACATTTTTTCAGGCCTAGTATCGAAGATGTTATTCGATTTAACAAATGTTTAGAGAATTGGAGCCCGAATTCATGTTCCCTTGATCATAGTTTTTTTTTTTGTCCAGCCAGTAAAGAACATAGGTGGCAGTGTTCTTGTGAGCGAATTACCCTCCCTCTTGCGTCTCATGAGAAGAAAAAATGCAATGCTAGAAAAAGATTTCTCTTAATTCTGAAACGCACCTTGGCCATCGTCTCGTGCTCGTTATTCTACGATGACCCCTACATAAAAAGTAGAAAAAAGTGAATAAACTGTCGATTTATTCAAAAGCTCATCTCGTTAGTTTTTTCCTATCACTCTCTCTCTCTCACACATCCTAAATTTATTCTCTCAAAGACACATGATTTTTACTCTTTGTTTATCGTATTTTCTTACTTAAAATATGATAAGGGTAAGGGCATCTTAGCTTTCTCTCTTATTCTTCGTAAATAATGATATGAGATGCAAAAACAACTAACGATAATTCTCAAGAAAAAAAAAAATCAATGATTCCAAAGCAAATGTATCGTTACATTTGACGAAAAATAAAACAATAAAATTGAACCGAATTTTGGGTAAGACTGAGTATAAGAAAAAGAAAGTGGTTAAGTTCTTATTCAAAGCAATTGCAACAATTATTTATTAACTTCATTAATTTAATTTATGGCTTAATACAATTCTTTTGTATGGTAAAACAAATCAAATTTATAAAATAAATAAGGAATGGGAACTCAATTTTCTTTGTCGATTGAAATCGTAATATAAAAAATTGTTATTATTCAATTACATATATATTTATATATTACTCCTTAGTTTTTTAATTGACGTTCAAAATAAAATGTTTATATATCTTTTTATCAATATAGGTAATACGTAAATTTACTCACTTGTTCTTATTTTTGTTGTTCGACTCAGAATCCTGGAGGTACCGTGCACGATGACTCAGGTGTTTCTTCGTTGTGTTTATTAAAAAAAAAATGATATTTGCTTTATTTGAGGTTAAAAAGAATATATTATTTTAATTTGAACGTAATTTTTAGACTTCAAACTTTTAATTTTTCTTTTTTTTTTGGTTACGTTACCCTTTAACTTTAATTTCAAACGGTAAATGATTATGGATTCGGGATTAGGGACTTAAGGAGAGGATGTGGTATTCTCGGGAGTGGTGTAGTTGATAAGCGTTAATGATTTTAAATTTACAGAATTTTTGGCTTATTTGTTAACGCTCCGACACACGTGGTTAGGAACGTTCTCGAGTCTAATTCACTTCGTCGGTGTGGACTGCTGATTTGACGTGCTTCCTATCGACGATGCTTAAGAGTGACTTCGATGTTCCCGGGTGGTAATAGCCTTATAAGGAAGATGAAGAGGTCTCAAGAGCTGATCGTATAACTTTTATACCTGCTTTTCTTTGACCAAAAATGGTGTGTTGGTTGGCTAACTAACTTTCCTTTGACTACCTTGCTTGTCTAAATATAATTTCGATAGAGATCATAAGTTTTTCGGGCCTTTTACTCGATAAAACTAAACAAATTACCTTTTAATTGGTGTTCAGAGCTCTTGGTTGTACTTATAATAAAATAAATGATTTGTGCTTGCACAAGGCTTTATATCGCCTTTTTCGTATGACTGTACTTTACTTTTTAACTTTTTAATAAGCTTCTTAGCACTAATTAAAGTTGAACCTTTTTGGTCCGTCCACTTTAAACTCGTCACACCAACTAAATTAATAATTCTGCGCACTGTTGCTAATCGAAAAATGCTCCAAAAGAAAATTTAAAAAAAAACCTTGAGACCAAACGGTCACTGCAGTGTACCAATCTCGCTCATTCCACTGCAGTTAAAGTTTTTGGTGTAAGCTTGCTTTGATATCACAAAAACAATTAGGCTATACTTTCTCGTTTAGATTTCGATCGAGTTGTGACAGTGATGCCAAGGGCGCTTTTGCATATTAATTTACAGCGGTTCTTTATAAATAACGAGATAATCGAGCAAAAAAAAACGTGACGTAGGTACATACGCAGCCACGGACATACACACACACACACATGATTAGAATTTTATTTACCTCGAAACATGAAGTTATGCAAAAATTGGAGATTCACGAAATCGGACCTATTACAATAACTTCTTCTGAGAAGTTAAAAAACTAATTTTCACTGGTCAAATCCACTCAATTATTGGCATACGCGGACGACATTGACATCTCTGGAGGGAACCCACAAACTGTACATTCCTCTTCATCCAGATAGAGCAGGCGGCAAAAAACCTGGGGCTGCATATAAATGAGGAAACAATACTAAGTTCATGGTGGCCCCGTCTGCTGAAAACGTTGGCAATAGTAAAACAACAATTATTATTAAGGTGGAGGAGCACGCATTGGAAGTGGTGCGATCCATCCGAAAACTACATTGAAGAAAAAATACGTGGGCGGCTGCTCAAAGCCTACAGAACCTACTTTAGTCTTTCAAGGCTATTAAAATCTTACCATTACTTCAAAACTGCTGCTAGATCCGATAAAACAATAGTCTTACCAGTACTCATCTACAGATTCGAGACCTGGGTGCTTAGCCAAAGGCACTCTAAACTCTTAGGCCGTGTGTGAATTGCGTTAAAATGTGTATTAAAACTTGACGTTTGGTTAAAACTTGACACTATCGTGGTGAATAAAATGGGTTAAAATTTACCCAGCTGTGGAGCAGGATAAGTGGGTTAAAATTTTGACGTGTATTTTTTTCTCATGAATGATACGAGAAGTTTGCTTCTGTTTTATTGTTTATGTTTTTTTTTTTGTTATGACTTTTTAAAAATTGCTTTGATATGTATTTCAATAAAATAAATAAAATCCTTTGAATTCATCATATTTTCAAATCGAAAAACGAAATTATTGTTTTTTCTTTTGAGAATTATAACAGATGTCAGCTGTGAAAACATGTTTTGCAGTGTTACCAGATGGAAGGCACCAATCATCCAAAAAGGGAAATTTTCGTTTGAAGATATTTTACTGTTGACTCAAATTATCAAATTACCACTGCAAAGTCGAGAAAAATAAATATAACAGAGTTTGTTTGTTATCTTAAGTGGCTTTTCATGAAATTTATTGCTTAAATTTTGGTTTTGTACACAAAATTATTTTACCTAGGTGGATAAAAACATTTTTATTTGAGGGAAATTTCCTAGTTCTACGCAGAAATGTTGGTTAAAAATATCCCTTTTAACGCAATTCACACAGCAAATGGCTAAATTTGATCCCATTTTCAATCAAACGTCAAATTTTAACCAAACGTCAAGTTTTAATACACATTTTAACGCAATTCACACACGGCCTTAGTTCTATGTATATTTCGAGAGATTGAAATGAAATACTTTTTTTTATCATATTTTAAAGCCAAAAAACGAAATGATTTTTTTCTTTTGAGAATGATAACAGATGTCAGCTGGGAGAACATGTTTTGCAGTGTAACCACACGGAAAAAAACAATCATCCAAAAAGGGAAATTTTTGTTTGAAGATTTTCTTACTGTTGCTGCAAAATATCATATTACCACTGTAAAATCTAGAAAAATAAATAAAACAAAGTTTGTTTGTTATTTTTAGTGACTTTTCATGAAATTCGTTGCTTAAAGTTTGGTTTTGAACACAAATTTATTTTACCTAGAAGAACAAAAACATCTTTCGTTGAGGGGAATTTCGTAAATCATGAGGGAAATTTCTTAGTACTACGCAGAAATGTTGGTTAAAAAAATCCCTTTTAACGCAATTCACACAGCAAATGGCTAAATTTGTTCCCTTTTTTCACCAAATGTCAAATTTTAACCAAACTTCAAGTTTTAATACACATTTTAACGCAATTCACACACGGCCTTAGTCGAGTTGGAGAAAAGAAGGCTTACCAAGAATAGTTGGCCCTGTTTGTGAGCAAAGACGTCTCTGGAGACGATGTAACAACGAAGCAGATTTCATGACAAAATTTAAGTGGGCTGGACACTTATGTAGATCGTTTAAACAAAGAGGAACCGGCCCGGAAAGTCCGGTACAATAATTGTATACATGGTAAGAATAATAATAATAGCGCGGCAGACCAAATATGCGCTGGCGTACGGAACATGTATGGCGACGGAATACATGAAAGAGCTTTTTGAAGAACGCCCGGACCGGATTCCGGTTATGGCGCAGATGAAATGCCAGGCCAATGATGATGATGATGATGTACATATCACCAAACACCCCTTGTGGAACCATCACGTATGCGATGTCACCAAAATTCCCTCAAGATGCCTAGGTTTTCTAAGACGTTGCAAGAAATTTTTCTTATCTTTTTATCTGGTTACTATCTATAAAACATATATGCATACAGAACATACCTGTTTAATGATCCTTCAGCTTCATCTTTAGAAAATAATAAATTTTCAAAATAAATTTTTTGATTTGACATTTATAATTTTCAAAAATTTCAATCGATCAGATTTGTTTTTATTTTGTTGTAGTGAGAAAAGTATGTTTTTCTTTTTAAATTGGTAGATTGGCACCGTTTGTCATTAGAAAAATATACATTTTATTTTTTCTAAACCTTCTACCCTAATACCTTTTGCACTTAGAGAAAAAATTAGGAAAATCGGTCAACCAGTGTGCCCGGTTAGCGAACGAACACAAAAATTAGGTTGTTCTTTTATATATATAGATATTAAGTAAATAATTAAAGGAGCTGGAACAACGTCTTTGTTCTGAGGTTTGAGCAATACTAAGGCTTGAACAAACGTATTCATACATAATCGTACAAAATATACACTGCCAATCACTAGGATGAGGCCACATATTTTTCAACCGATTTTCGCTCTGTATACCTGTTGGAAATTGTTTAACCCGGAAAATTTTACTACATGAGAAAAGGTACATATTTTCTTAAAATAAAGTCATAAAATTATAGGGTTAATTAGAAAAGACCGTTGGAATTTCCCTACATTAATGAATGAGCTACTTGAAAAGGATATAAAAAAGTGCGTCATTAGGATGAGGCCATTGCGAATATTTCGTTGTAGAGGTTCACATCAGCGATTTTTTTCAAAATTTTGGTTGCGATATTTAAGAACGTTTTATAAATAACTCTTTTTATTTAATTTCAATCCCAAATGGGTTCCGGAAAGACGTGGACAGTGGCAGAAAAAGGACAAATCGATACAAGGAAGCTGAACAGAAGTAAGACAGTTGTAAACAACTATCTTGCTGATCCTCAAAACTATGGAAAAAAAACAAGGACGCACAGCCTAGGCAACAACATCCCGAAAAAAACGGTCAATCCTACGTATTGCTTCAAATTCCACTCAACTAGCTACTAAAATAAGGTCCAAAAGCGGAGTATTAGCCAGTATATTGACAGTCCAAAGGATACAAAAAAAGATGGTACTATTCAGAGAAGAAAACTCAAAAAGAAACCTGTTCTTAAGCAAGTACAGAAGGAGCTGCTAATGAACTTTGCAACAGAACATGTCGCTTGGAGCAGTCAATGGAAACGCGTTGCCTTTTCGGATGAAATATAGTTTAACCTTGACGGTCCCGATGGTTACAACTTATATTTCCATGATTTAAGAAAAGAAGAACTAATTTTGGGAAGACATCACAGCCGTAAATCAGGTGTCATGATGTGGGAAGCTACCACCTACTATGGCAAAATCGAGTTGGAGTTTCTTTCTACAACAATGAACGGAAACAGCTACAAATGCTTGTTGTAACGGTCATTTCCAAGGAAAGAAAATATTTTTGGAGATCTGCCTTGAATTTTCCAATAAGACAATGCCCCCATCCACACTTAAAGGGTTGTCAAAAGCTGGATTTTATCAGAAGACGGAGAGCTTTTGCCATGGCCGCCCTATTCACCGGATTTGAACATAATCGAAAACGTATGGTCATGGCTATCTCGAAAAGTTTATAAAGGCGGTAGACAATTTGAAGACAAGGACACCTTAATTGAAGCTATCCATGATGCCTGGGACGAGATATCGCTTGACTATTTAAAAAAAACTTTATGATTCCATTCCAAACCGTGTAATAGAGGTCATATCAAAAATTGGGGGGGCATACTCTTTATTAATGGAGCAAAACTTAATAAATAAATGTTCGAAAACCAAAAATTGTAAACCTTTCTTTAATTTTGTTGATATTTTATAAGATTTTTCATGTGGCCTCATCCAAGTGACGCACTTTTTCATACTCTTTTTAAGTAGCTCTTTAATTGATGTAGGGAAATTCCAACGGTCTTTTCTAATTAACCCCTTGATTTTATGACTTTCTTTTAAGAAAATATCTACCTACTCAAATGTAGTAAATTTTTATGGATAAGAAATTTCCAACAGGTATGAAGAGCGAAAATCGATTAAAAAATATGTGGCCTCATCCTAGTGATTGTCAGTGTACTTCTATAGCAGTACGTTTTTAATAACAACTTACAAACAATGTACATTTAAGCAATATGTTAGAAATCAAACACAATAAGCATAAACTTTCGGTATTGTATATCCTTTTAACACCACAAATGTATTATACAGAAGAATTTCAAATCACGACATACAATTTGTAAAGTGAAATGCACTTCGACAGGTAACCTAATGAACATTCTTCCCTTGAGATTGAGATTTCCAATATATCTAATGTCTTTCAGTTGGAAAATTTCCATCATGATGTGTTAAATTTTGAATGAAGTAAAATGTGATTCAAAATATATTTCCAACCACAATCCGGTTCACAACCTAATTCAAGAGACACGAATTTCTGGATAACCGTGCAAATCTTTGTAGGTACCATTTTCGCCATTTTTATAAAATGTTTGAAAATTTCTTTAAAAAATCCAATGTAACTGGCTACAGTTGTGGCTATCGATAGACATTTTTGTTTAAAATCAGGAAAACCCCGCAATGCAAGAAGTTTTGGGAGCTTTTTGGGAGATAATTCAACAAAACAAATTTTTTAAATTTTTTCTCAATTAAATTTAGTTTCAAATTTTTACTCTTCTCCAAGAATAACTTATAAAAAAGTCCTTACTTTCTTGTAGAGCCTTTTAGTGTTGACTATTCAAAGAAACTATTTCATTGAATTTCTCAATATGAACAAGATATCCCTTTGAGGATGCTTGGGTAGATCTAGATAGATAGTCAGTCTGTTTCCCATGAGAGTTAAAGGCCAAAAACTTTAGGTATATCCTTCGGTTTTCAATAGAATGCATGAAATTAAGTTCAAGGAAACGAGATGGTTTGAAAGAAGTCAATATTGGCATATCTTTTATTCTCTGATAGTTTTTCAGTTTTTTTTTTTTTTTCAAAAAAGGATGAAAAGAAATTTATAAAATGTTTTTGGGTATTCTATTTGATACCTTAAACAAAAACAGTTGTTTACACTTCTTCAATAAAGTTTCGTATTTCAATACCTAGTTTTCCCGCCAAAAATAAAACAATTATTAGAAATAGATTGAGCGCAATCACGAACCTAGTCACTACACTAGTCGAACGCAAACTGTCAAATAATGATAGTCCAGCAATATTAGGTTTTATCTGCAGAAAAATTAGAAGTGAGCTGAATTTTTGTATACACCTATATTACGGGCATATCGTTGTAAATAATTTCACGATGAACAATTTTTCTAAATATAGATCGCGAAAAACTCGATTTTGTGACTTTTTGACCCTTATAAAACGTTGCAAGCCGGCACGATATGAATGAAGATTTGTTCACATCTTCATAACAGCACTGTAATAAAATTGTACCTACTTATACAAAAATTCAGCTCACTAGGCATTTTTCAGCAGATTGGGGTCTTAAATGCCTAAAATGACTCGACTATTAGTATATGAAGTAAAAAACGCTTGTGAATTTGTGATTGGAGTTAAGAGAACTTTTAATAAACTTCCTGTGTTGTTTTGCTTATTATGCTTAACAATAAACACTACCAAATAAGATTTTATTGCATAAAATTCGTCTTCAAATTTCTTGTCGTATTGTACGATTCATTAAATTTTTTTTAATTTGAAATTGAAGTTTTGTTTCTTATTCAACAGCTGATTAGGAAATGTCAAACTTACTTTGAAGTCGAAATCTTTACACTACGTCGCGTCGGAGGGGAAATTTCAAATCATTTATTAGTTATATTTGGCCATTCAGAATGATTTTACTTCGTAGTGACTACGTTAGGTTAGGTTATGGGGCTGACAGTTGATTTCGTTACCATCACTGTTAGATCAATACAGATCCATTGTTATACCATGTGAGTTTTGCTACTCAAGCTAATAAAAACGGCGCAGGGACATTGGTCCCGAAGTCAGAAGTCCCGAAAATGGTTTTCGGGACTTATGGTTATGACCCACTATGGTGGGTCAAAAGTGCCAAATTAGATTTTGTCTTCTTTGGGACAAAAGTTCCAAATGATAAAAAATATGTTTTATGAGAATCACTCAATTTATTTGTACTCGTCAATATTATGTGGAAAAAAAATGTTTATTTAAGAAAATAAAACATAAAACTTTAATTCGTGGACCTATGTATGTATATACCTACACTACACATAACAACTACAAAAAAGTCTTATAAATAAATAGAACAAATTTTATTTACTATATTATATACTATATATACTATATATGTCTACAAAATGGACAGAGCAATTAATTTTTCAAAGCTGTCGCCGTTTCCTTCAATTTGGAAAAGCAACCACCACACATATTGTAACGCATGCTAGTGTCTCTAGAGCAGATGCTGCATTTCAATGATTCATTTTAAGCACCTTTTTTCACTTCGTCTGAGGATGATGACGATCCGAAATATTCAAGATCGATTTGGTTTGATAGGAACTGAAACGAGCGGAAAAATTTTTTCGCTAATTATTCGCGCGAATTTTTTTATTTTCACACCCCAAATTGATTCTCTTTTGGGCAAAATGTTTTCCGCTCGCTTCGCTCGCTATAGGAATTTTACCTGCTACGTTTTTTGGTTCGAGCTTCATATGCTTGATTAAAAAAATATATAAATAGAGTGTAGCGACAGCTCTTGACGAGCCAAGGCCTAAGTGGCTTACACTCATCAACAATTCATATTCATATTCATATTCATATTCATTTATTGATCTTTAGAAGTACACAAGATTATTACATCTTAAATCGTACAATAAATTACAAATTTTATATTTTAGTTGTATATACAAATTGATAACTAATTAATTTTAATTTCATTTAACATTGACTTAAAAAGTAAACCTAAATTATAAAGAGTTCAAGAAAATAAATAAAAGTTTCATAAATAACTGTATTGAATGGACATGCTTAATACTGACGGGTATAGTGTTCCAAAATCGTATTGCTTGGACAACGAAAGATCTTTCCATAACAGTCTTAAAGTGTATTGGAATAGTGAAATTAATATTTCTATTGGATTTAGATGAGACGAAAAATGTTAGAAGGTAGGAGGGTTGATGAAATCTGAGAAGTTTAAAAACAAAAACAATTATACGCAATTTCAGATAATTATTTAGAGAACAGCCGAGAATGCGACTTGTGAAACCTGACACATGATCGTACTTTCTCAAACCAAAAACAAAACGCGTGCAATCATTAAAAGCCACTTGAACGCGACGTTCACAAACACTGTCAAGTTCGGGGAAAACTGTTCTGCCTTGTATAAAATGAGGAAGAATCAACGATTTAAGTAAACGGAGTCTCAATTCAGTTGTCATAAGGTAGGCTGAAAGCCTCAAAGTTCTCAGAGTTCCATAGATTTTACGAAGCATTTCTTTTATGTGATCACAGCATTTCATTTTAGTGTTCAAAACAATCCCTAGATTTGTAACTTTGTTTGAGTGTGACAGAATAGAGCTATCAAGGGATACGCGAGGTACAAGATCCAGGGGCGATTCTTCATAGTTGGCTAGTTTAGCGGCGCTAAACCAATGATTTCAGAATACATATTAATTTTTTTCTAATATATATAAACATTATTCTTATGTTAAAGTCAATAAACGACAACGAATACGTTACAACATTGTATGTACTTAATAGCAACTTAATAGCAACAAAACCAATATGTATTTTTCATTGCATGCAAACAAAACTCGCATGCAAAAATCTATCATGAAGCTATATTTAACTCAAAAGTTAGAGCTAACAGATTTCATACAATCTTCATAAACAGAAAATGAACACATTTGAATAAATGCCTTCAAAAATGAACAGGAGGTTAAAGCGAAAATTACAGCTAACTATCAAACGAGAACAAAACAACGAAACGACAGCGACAGCCGACAGACAGGCAAGAGCCAACACATACAGTTACAGATCGTTACTCGTGTAATCGAATCGTGTTCGTGTTTCGTGTACGAATACGAAACGAGAAACGACTCGTATCTCGTATGTCGTATTCGTATCTCTTTGCTTACCGTTTTTGTGTTCTCGTTTCATAGTTAGCAAGTTAGCTGTGATTTTTGCGCTAACCCTCCTGTTCATTTTTGAAGGCATTTATTCAAATGTGTTCATTTTCTGTTTATGAAGATTGTATGAAATCTGTTAGCGCTAACTTTTGAGCTAAACATAGTTTCATGATAGATTTTTGCATGAGTGTTTTGTTTCGTGTACGAAACGACTCGTATCTGTTCTGTATTAAGGGTATTAAGAAAAGAACGATGAAGGTTTAGCGAAAAATTTGCGCTTCAGCCAGCAGCTTATTGGTTTTTTTGTATTTTGTGGGGTAAGGGGTTTGTTGTTATGTTATTAATGTTAATTTTTATCTTATTGTTGTGAAATTTTATAAAATTTATTAAATATATATTTATTTTTAAATTTTTAACAAGTGTATTTAAATTGAGATATCAATCAAAAATAAACGATGATAGAGAAGCCGAAAAAACTGCTCCGACGATTCCGTCCGTCCGTTCGTCTGTCGTTGACTTCAAATTAATTTTAAATATAGTAGTTTGAGCGAATTTGGATGGATCGTTTTTTATTTTATTTTTAATATCAAAATTTAGGGTAGCTACCATATAATTTTTTCGGTCAAAAGCTTCAATTCTCTCAAAATCAGCTACTCCGATTTTTCTTAAACATCCTCGTGTTTTTAATGTAAAAATTTATTTTTGCATTGCTCTAAAACGATACCTCACATAGAACCGTTTTTTTTGTTTTGTCAACAGATTTCCTCTAAAAATAATAGTCCGATTAAAAATATAAAAATAAAAGAGTGGCACGACAGCTCTTTAAAGCAAAGGCCTAAGTGACTTACTCTCATTAAAAATTCTCTGGGTGCGTGAGAATAATTGAGGGAACCTACAATTAAACACCGATTCCGAACGGCAAAGTTGAGAAACACTTTTTCATTAAAGTTTTATCAGTTCTTCACAAGACGGCAAGAGGCAGTACCCGCGAAAGGAAACTAAAAACTTTATGGACACGTGTAGGACTCGAACCCACGACGCGACGTTCTGCTTAGCAGCCAACGCATCTAACCACTAAACCACGGACAGCTGCAGTCCGATTAACGTCTTTTTTTAAGGAGTATGTATTTATATATTGGTCAAATAATACTTTGTTTTCACAAAACATTTCAAATTTTTTAGTTAAAAAAAAAATTGTTATTAACTTTTTTTTCAAAAATCCTTGGCCCATTGTTTTTCAGTTTCTATACAAATGACATAGAAACTGAAAAACAATGGGCCAAGGATTGATCCCTGCGGTACACCTTGAGGTAAAAACGATAGATCAGAAACCATGCCATTGATACCCACGCGTTGAGATCTTCCAGAAAGAAAACTTGTTATTAATTTTAAAGCTGTAGGACCAACATTGAAGAAAGATTTTAATTTCGAGATTAATTTTGCATGATTTATGCATTCAAAGGCTTTTGTAAAGTCTATTAACACTAAGATTGAAAATTTGTTTTGATCCAAAGTGCTCCTGATGTCAGTCGATATTTTCAGTATAGTGGTCTCACAGCTATGGTGTTTGCGAAAACCAGATTGGTGGGGTGTCATTAGATTTGAGCCCTCAGTGTATTGAACTAGTTGCTTATACAACAATTTCTCTAAAATTTTTGACATGAAACAAAGGAGGCTTATTGGTCTATAATCACTTATGGCTTCAGGAGATGATTTTTTGGGTAATGGCAAAACCTTAGCTTCTTTCCACGATGTCGGGAAAAATGATTTTGTGATGCATGAATTTAGTATGTGCTCAACATATTTGAAAATTAACGGATATATTAACTTAAAGAACTTGGGTGATATGCCATCGGAGCCAGATGCATTCGGTTTGATCGAAGCAATGCATGCAGTTATTTCATTTATATTCAAAACGCGAAATGAGAATCCATTTTCGTTACTTCTTATGGATGAAGAAGTGGAGTTATCTATTTGAAAGTTTTGAGAGTGTAGGTTCCTACTAGTACTAGCGAAGTAATCGTTTATTTCATTTAGAGGAAAAGGACAATTCGAATCACTTTTGCCCTTATAAACACCATACCGCCGCAAGTTACGCCACAAGTATGTAAAAATTCTCTTTCAGAAATGAGCTCTCGAATGTGTGGAGTAAACCAAGGTTTTTGTTTGGGATACTTGAGTTTTGAGCAAAGCGGTATATATGTATTTCTCAAAAAGATAAGAAATGTTTTCAGATAATATTCTTACTTGTTGGTCAATACATTCAAGTCTAAAAATTTGTTCCCAATCCAAAAGAACACATTCTCTATAAAGACTATCATAGTCAGCGTGGTCATAGTCGCGAAAGGTTACTGTTTTAGGTGTAGAGTTTTCAAAGCAAAACGTATAAGAAAAGAATAAAATGTCGTGATCGAAAATGCTAGGTGGTGAGATTTGGTCAAGACTAATTAATTTGTTACTATCTGAAACTATGACCAAGTCAAGTAACGATGGATTTGTAGTATTAAAGAAATAAGTTGAATACGAGTTTTGTACAGTTAAATTAAAAGTCTGCATGAAGCTTCTCAACTCATCAGTTTTATTATTTGAAAGAAGAAGATCGACATTAAAGTCACCGCCTAAGAGTATGTTTTCATAGTGATTTGAAAGCTTCATCAAGGTCTCATTAAGCTCCGTCAGGTTATCTATGTTAAACAGTCTCGATGACGGGCAATACACAGAAGTGACTGCGCACTTTTCGTACCCAGAATTTATCTCAACCGAGATAAACTCAAGGCCAGGCTTCTTGGAGTGAGAAATTTGTTTTGCATCTAGATCATCCCTAACAAAGATAGCCACTCCACCACCTGGACGATCATCGCGATCATTGCGGTAGACATTATAACCAGGAATAGAAACAGATGCAGATGGAATTGAATTATTTAACCATGTTTCACAAACCAGTAGTACATGGATATACCCTCCAGATAAAATATAACTTATTTCGTCAATTTTGTTACGAATACTTTTTGCATTAAACGTGATTATTTTTAGACCGTTATTATTTTTACTTATAATTTTTAATTAAGATCGTTCCTTGTCCAAACAAGCAAAGTTATTGTTTAAAGAAGAAATTGCCATAGCTGTTATTGAAGAAACTTATATTCTTACAAAAGAAAATTTATAAAGAGAAAAAGAAATTTCAATTTTATTTATCATAGAGCTTTTCCCCTTAAACGTATTAAAAGAAAAACAAAGTTAATAAAGTTCAAAAAGTACATGTTTTGAGAAGAGAAAATCGTTTCACATGGAGAGGAAACAAAAACAAAAAAAAGAAAACAATAAAAAAATAAAGAGACAAATTTTAACATAAGATCTATGGAGATAGATGTGACGTGCATAATATTTTTTCTTCAATGGCATCTCGTTCTGCAGTTCGTTTTATAAACACATTGCCTCTCCTTGTCTTGACTTGGTGAATGCGACCTTCTTTATGCAAAGTCAATGCATCATGCAGAATGGTTGCATTAATTGGTGTTAGGCTTTCATTTACATATACTGGAGAATCCGTCGTAAACCCCAAACCATCAAGTTGATTAAGCTTGATTCCCTTCATGGCACGGCAATTAGAAAGAAAGGCACTCTGTTCGGCATGCGATGAGAGTCGCACAATTATTGGGCTGCTTATCGAACCCTTTTTCGCTCGAAAAGCTTGGAAGTTAGTGGACAGATCATGATTTATTAGAGTTGCCATACTTTTAATGATGTTCGATGTGCTCTCTTTTTCCAGACATGGTATGCCACGCACTATGACGTCACTTAGTCTTTGAATTCGCTTAAACTCACTAAGCTCTTCTTGAAGTTTATTATTCGTTATTTTAAGTTCACGAATTTCCTGTTCATTGCAGCTGATTTTCTCAAACAAATCACCACACACCTTGCTCATATTATTGGTCAAACGGCCTTCCATATCAGAAAGCATGGAGTTGAACTTCACGGTAAGATTTTTTTCTAGGTTTAGTATCAGATGAGACAAACCAGCATCACTCGAACTTTGAACACTGTTTACGGGGGAAGATGGGAAATCGCTTAGTGTTTCACTCGAACTTTTTGCTTGACTGCGAGTTTGAGATCCCTCACGAGGTGACACATTTATCTTGTTTTGAGCTTTCGCCTTGTTTGATTGAAATCCCTCTTGTTGGGTCTTACTCATGTTTGACTTTTTTGTTTGAGAGCGAGACGAAATTAGAAAGAAAGTCACGAGGTGCAGATTATGTAAAAGTTAAAAAGTCAAACTTATTAGTTTAATATGTAAATATGTTTACAATATCTTAGACACCGCCAATAAGAAACACACTTTATTTGTGTCAAAAGGTCACTGAGGTTTTTTTGTACTTTATTAACTTTTATTTTACGGAAAAATTAAAAATTGGATGGGAGCGAGAAAAAACACGTCTATTCACTTGACATACGTCTTGGCACTGTCTCTGAGCACCTGTGAAGAATTGAGGGGACCTGCAATTAACACCTTTTCATGACAGATTGATACTCTTGGAAGTGTTTTCAGTTCTTCGCAAGAGGCACTACCCGTGAAAGATGAAATAAAAACTTTATGGACATGAGCAGGATTCATAATGAAAAAAATTCTTTCTGATGGAGCTGTTAATGTAATTGAAACAGCTCAGTTATTTTAGGTGACAAAAAATGCAATAAGATGAAACTGGGCTCAACTACAGTGTGCTTGTAGAACGCCCTACTCTCACCGAACCGGACCGGACCAGATTCCCTGCACCAATAAAAACCTATGTTTTCAGTTAATCAAGCCATTTAGAGGCATTGACGAAGTTCAGAATGTTAATACCTGGAGTACTTCTAAGTCTCCGCAGAAATAATTGCCGAGCTATTTTTTCCTTTGGTGGGAGGGTGCTGGCCAGTGACATAGAAAGTGCGAAGTGTCTTCATGCACCTCCTCGTCACCGCATCCACTGCATAGATCATCTTAACAGATTATGCCCGGTAATTATGCTTACAAGAGATCGAAGTGATCTCTTGTGTAATTGCATAATTCTTTCCGTTCTTTGTTTGTTAAAACAGGGCCAGATCTTTCTTGTAGTGCCTGTGCCGGAGGTGTCAAGAAGGTTCCACCTTTCATCGGCCTTAACAGTTATTCTTTTTGATATAATGCTTTTAATAACAGGTAGAAGTGCTGACTAGCTGAGCTTGGCTTACTTCAAGCATTGATCCTAATCTTGCTAGTTAATCGGCTTTCTCGTTGCCTGGTATATCGTTGTGGTCTGGGATTCAACAGAGTCTAAAGTTATGCTGTGCGCCAAGAACCTTAAGCTCTTCGCGGCAGCATGAAACAAGCTTTGATTTTATCTCAGTTGCAGTAATCGCCTTTATTGAAAGGCAAGTAATAATTTTAAATTATCTTAAAAGGCTTTTCAAAAACGGTGTTAATTTCCATTATAACGGAAATGGATTTGGGGTTTTGAATCATTCCCAAGTGGTCTTGAAATGAAGTCCGGCAAATATGCGAGCATCAGGAAAAGGAGAGAGGATTTGATTGGACGTGTCGGTGTTGGTCTGGAATTTCTGAATTTTGCAATGACTGGCGAAGACAGATTATAGTAGGGTTCCACATTCGCGTAGTACAGCTAAAAACGAAACTCTGTACTTAACAGTACGACTGAAGTTCGGTTCGGCTGTTGTATTCTACTTTCATTTTATTTGCCAAAAAAAAGGGTGTAATTTCTCCCATGTAAGGTAAGACTTGACGTTAGTAACCCCTGCCCCCCTCTTTTTTTTATTTTTTTTATATTTTTTATAAATTCCCACGCCTCTTTACCCCCCCCCCCCCCCCAGATACCGCACGCGCTGGGGTCCATTGTCCGAGTACGGCGGCAATTACGGTTGCTAGCCGTATCGGCACTTAATTAGAATTTTTTAATATTACTAAAAAAATAAATAAAGTTATGGCGATACGAATATGAGGATGAAAAGAGTTAGAGACTGCTTAATGCAAGCAGGGTCAAAAAGGAAAAACAAAAACATTACATTACATTACATTACATTTCACAGTACTTCGCACATAAATGTAACGAACTACAGACACATAGCAGCACTGGCGACTGAGACCATCGGCTGGGACAGAACAAGACATACAACAGAGAGAGACAGATAGACACATAGAAAGAAAGCACACATAACAGAAACCTACGTGGCTCAGAGGAGGAGACTTAGATTTGTATTGTCTCATGTTAAAAAAAAAAAAATCCAAATTAAAATTTTACAAAAAGTAAGAAAAGAAAAAAGTACAAAATTTTAGAAAACAAAAATTTTAAAATCAAAAATTTGAGAAAAAAAATAAAAAATAAAAAAGTAAATAAGTGTGTGGAAGACACTTGTCAAGTTCGAAAAAAACATTACATACCTATACTGATACAAATAAATGAAACTAATACAAAATTAGACAAACAAAAAACCTTTATTGGCGTACCACACTGGTTTTAAGTATAGTCTTAAGTTTATTCTTATTAAAGTGCAGGTCAATGAGATCTGAATTACAATTCAAAAGCCTACTCATCCGTGTCAAGGGTTCGTGCATTCCATAATTGGTCCTATGTCTTGGGACATTGAGAAGATCAATGCTACGAAGGTGATAGCCTCCTCCCCGATACTTAAAAAGTATAGCACTAAGAAGGTCTGGTGCATCTGTAACGCCAGTAATAAGTTGATGAAGGAAAACAATGTCATTGTTAGTCCTTCTTTGAGACAACGCAACGTTTGCATTTCGATACTCGATCCTCATAAGATGGAATATTAAGAGGATCATGCCATTGAATAACTTTTAATGCGAAACGAGTAAAATTACGCTGCACCGATTCTAACCTGTCAATATGAACCTCATAAAATGGAGTCCAAATCTGCGAAGCATATTCAAGGTGAGAACGAACTAGGCAATTATAAAGAGAAAGGGTCACATTAGGATCAAGAAATTCTTTGGACCAACGCTTAATGAACCCAAGCATAGAATAAGCTTTATTAACAATATTGTTAATGTGCTCAGTAAAATCAAGATTTGGTGTAAAAAGAACTCCAAGGTCCCTTACTTTAAAAACACGAGATAGAATTTGCTGAGATATAAAATACTCATAAGTCGAAGTTGCTCGTTTCTTAGAGAATGTCATTGTTTGGCATTTAGACGGGTTAAGATTTAAACTGTTCTTATTACACCATACAGAAAAATTATTTATATCATTTTGCAGAAGAATGCGATCATTGTTAGTTGTAATTTTCTTGAAGATCTTCATGTCATCTGCAAAAATAAGAATTTCACTACTTCTTACACAAAAAGGAGCATCATTAGTAGATAAAATAAAAAGAAGAGGTCCTAAATGACTACCCTGAGGAACACCCGATTTTGCAACAAAAGTCTTCGAAAACATTTCTCTAAACTTAACTTGATAACTTCTATTATCAAGGTAAGAAGAAATCCATGAAACAAGCCCAGGAGGAAAGCCTAATGAATTTAATTTTAACTTGATAATTGAATGAGATAGTTGATCGAAAGCTTTTGAGAAATCAGTGTATACACAGTCAATTTCCTGTCCATTTTCCAAGCTGTTCAAACATTTATGCGTAAACGAAAGAAGGTTTGTGACAGTTGATCTTCCTTGCATAAAGCCATATTGCTCACTGCATATGATGTTTTTGCAGTAAAAGGATAAACTGTCACATACAATTTGTTCGAACAGCTTAGGAATACAAGAGAGCTTAGAAATTGGTCTATAGTTGACAATATGCGACTTATCTCCTTTTTTAAACACAGGCGTGATGTAAGCCTGTAACCGAGTTGCAATGATAGTTCGAATATTTTACTAAGGGGCTTGGCTAAAACTGTTTTGCATTTTTTCAATAAAATAGGTGGAATACCGTCAGGACCAGAAGAATAATCTTCTTTGAGAAGGGACAAACAATTTAGGACTTGGTCAACCTCAATCGGAGCATTATTAAATGTGACTTGTTTGCTTTTTTTCAAATAATTGAAAAAATCAACATCCACATCTATGGGAGAATCTATGAAGGATTGACTGAAATTATTGGCAAATGCATCACAGATCTCAGTAGTAGAGCTCAAAATTAAATTGTTGTAAGTAAAATTAACTGAGTGTAAAATTCTGTATAGAATTTGTTCCAGAATAATTAAAACGAAACTTGTTACCACGTTATAAATTCAATTTTTATTATCCTAAAGTAGCAACTCTAACAATACAGGAGACTAAGTTCAGCGAATATGACTTGTACGAGCGATGGTCGAATTTTTAAGAGACTTTACAAATAAATTTCAATGATTAAGAAGGTACAATTTTTGAGTGTGGTGAATTTAATTATTGAGAGAAATGCAAACATATGTTTTGTACTAAACGCCATATTTATGTTAGGCGGCAAATTCAAATATTCTATGTTTTTTCTAATTTATAATAATGTAAGGATTTACAATTAAATTTATTATAATGCATAACTTTAAGGCT
This sequence comes from Sphaerophoria taeniata, assembly GCA_943590905.1. Taxonomy (NCBI): domain Eukaryota; kingdom Metazoa; phylum Arthropoda; class Insecta; order Diptera; family Syrphidae; genus Sphaerophoria; species Sphaerophoria taeniata. Next base: position 59,438,956 of record OX016541.1, on the reverse strand, counting down.
GCAACATTCCGGCCCCATTGATAAGCTATGCTTTCAATCCAAGTGGAGTATTGCGATTTTTGTGATTGGACGTCGAAATCTTCCAGATGCAGTCTTTAAATCGACAACTCGGACATAATTGTCATCGCCCCGGATAACTCGTTCAACCCTGGCAATGGCCCACTTGTAGGGTGGTAGATTTTCGTCTTGCATTAGCACCAGGGAACCTTCTTCAACATTTGGTTTGATCTTGAACCACTTAGATCTCTCTTGTAGACTTCTCAGGTAGTCAGTTGACCACCTCTTCCAAAAGTGCTGTTTAAGAGCCGTTATTCTTTGCCACCTATGAAGAAAAGAAATTTGATTAATGTTTCTTTCCGGTTCCGGGAAGGAATTAATTGGACAGCCAATCAAAAAGTGGCCAGGTGTCAGAGCGGTGAAATCTGATGGATCTGACGACATCGCTGTAATCGGCCTTGAATTAAGTATTGCTTCAACTTCAACAAGTGCAGTGTTGAGCTCTTCAAAGGTAAGAAGAGCTCCTCCAAAGGTTCTCGTGAGTAAAGTTTTTGCCGACTTTACCGCTGCCTCCCAGAGGCCACCGAAATGGGGTTCTCGAGGTGGAATGAACTCGAACTGGATTCCTTTATCTGCAACGAACTGAAGAATAGTGTTTTTATTTGAATTTTTAAAAAAGGAATCTCTAAAATCTTTTAATTTAGATTTTGCGCCAACGAAATTGGTTGCATTATCGCAATAAATTTTTGTAGGGCAACCCCTTCTACCTATCAACCTCTTGAGGGCTGCGATAAATGCGTCAGAGCTAAGATCGGAAACAAGTTCCAAATGAACTGCTTTCGTAACAAAACATACAAATACAGAAACGTATGATTTGTATGGCACCTTGCCACGAATCTTCCAAGAGGTTAGCATGGGTCCGCAGAAATCAACACCACAGATTTCGAATGGTCTGCCAGGTGTAACTCGATCTTTAGGTAAATTTCCCATTACTTGGTCAAATAATTTTGGTTTGTATCTATTACAATTAATACATTTAAAGATTATCGATCTTACTAAGGGTCGTGCGTTGGTAACCCAAAATCTATCTCTTATAGAACTTAAAAGAGCTTGAGGTCCTGCGTGATAGTTTTGAATGTGAAGATGTCGAACGTACTGCTTAACAAGATGACTGTCACCCGGCAAAATAATCGGAAATTTAACGTCGTAATTCTCATCAGAATTTTGAATACGGCCTCCAACGCGAAGTAACTCCCTATTGCATGTGACATCCAGAAACGGAGATAGTTTTGCTAAGCCTTTTAAAGATGGGTTTGGGTTTTTTGAACTTATTTCTGCAATTTCTGTTGAAAAACTTTGCTGCTGAATAGACCACACCAGAGCCATGGTAGCCTCGTTCAATTCATCTGCAGAGAGTGGTATACTCTTCAATTCCTTTCTTCCCTTCGTTATTTTGCGAAATCGCAGGATATAGGCAATTATTCGAATTGTTTTTCTTATGTCACTGTATTTTCCCAGGCGTTCCAAAAATTCCGTATCGACTTGGAAACAGGATAACACCGTTTTGATCTTCTTTGTTTCTAATATTGAAGAGTCGAGATTCAATTGATCGACCTTTGGATTTTCTGGCCATTTGTTTGGAGGATTTCTTAAAAATTCAGGGCCATCAAACCAAATTGATGAATTCAAGTCTTGAACAAGACTTCCTCGCGATATAAGATCAGCAGGGTTGTTTTCTGATCTAACATGTCTCCAACAAACATTTGAGGTTAGAGACTGAACGTCACTGACTCTATTAGCTACGAACGTTCCGTACAGACTGCTTGAAGACGAAATCCAATAAAGAACAATTTCGGAATCCACCCAAAAGAAAACTTGGCTATATTCTACTTTAAGTGCCTCTTCAACCTTTTTAAACAATTTTGCCAACAATTGAGCACCACAAAGCTCTAAGCGCGGTATGGACTGTATTCTTGTAGGAGCAACTCTCGACTTTCCAGTTATAAGCCTCACAGATACGTTACCAAACTTATCCACACAACGGGCGTACAGGCAACAGCCATATGCTTTCATCGAAGCATCAGAAAAACCATGTATTTGAAGAGTGTTCATTTCTGATTGAAAGATAAAACGAGGAATCTTAAGAATGTTGAGATTTTTGAGATCTTCGAGGTACTCGATCCAACAGCTTCTTAATTCGTCAGGCAACTCATCATCCCACTTTAGTTGTGCAGCCCACAGCCTCTGTAGAAATAGTTTTGCCTTTACAACAATTGGTCCAAGAAGTCCGAGAGGATCAAAAATTCTACTTGCATCAGAAAGAACAGTGCGTTTGGTCGAATAATTGATTGAAAAAGTGTCTTTTGAAAGGAAATTAAAGACATCGTCCTTAGGATTCCATTCTATTCCAAGGGTTTTCGTTTGTTCCATTTCGTTAATTTTCAATTCTAGTTTGGTATCTTTTACTTCTGGATTTAATATAACATTTGAGTGCCACTTATGCAACTCAAAACCGGATTCACTTAGCAGTTGGGTTACATCTTCTTGGATTTTTCGAAGTTCTTCAATAGAATTGGCTCCAGTGATGAGATCATCCACATAGAAATCATTTTGAATGATTTTACTTGCAAGAGGATATTGGGCTTGATTTCGAATACCAATTTCATTTAGAGCACGCGTTGCTAAAAATGGGGCAGATGCAGTTCCATATGTAACTGTATTTAAGCAATAGGTTTGCAGTCTTTCATTGGAGTTAAATCTCCAAAGAATGAGTTGATAACGACGATCATCAGGATCAACTTCAATTTGACGATACATTTTTTGTATGTCAGCTGTTAGTGCAAACTCATGACTTCTAAAACGTAAAATAATTGAAAACAATTCATCCTGTTGAGTTGATCCTACCATGAGCAAATTGTTGAGGGACAAATTGGACTTGGTTTTGCACGATGCATCGAAGACTACTCTTAATTTGGTGGACGAACTTTCAGGGCGAATAACGCATTGATGCGGCATAAAATAATGGGGTGTACTCAATGCGATGTGCCTCACACGGGACATGTGTCCAAGTTCTAAATATTCTTGCATGAACTGAGAATACTGCTCTTTTATCTCAGGCGTTTTGTCCAATCTTTTTTCTAAAGAGTAAAACCTTTTCTTGGCTATATCCAAAGAATCACCTAATTGGTATGGACTGTCCTTAAATGGTAGTTTCACACGAATTCGTCCCGTTTCTAAAACCTTGTAATTTTCTTTAAAATGAGCTTCACAACGTTCTTGTTCCGGAGTGAGAAGAGAATTGAAAGGCACTTCTTCCAATGTCCAAAACCTTTCCACCATTTTGACAAGCTGCACCAAGAAGCAGCTCCGTTTCCCTTGTCCAGAACAGCTGCCCGAGACTATCCACCCTACAGCTGTATTTTGCAGAACCGGTAAATTTGCGCCTAACTTAATTTGTCCTGATTCCATGAGATCAAAAAATAATTCAGCTCCTAGCAGCATGTCAACCCTTTGAGGTTTGTAGAACCATGGGTCGGCTAATTCAATATTTTTGGGTATATTCCAAGTTTCTATCATCAATTGCCTTTGGGGTTGAAAGTCTTTTATGGAACGAGCAATCCAAAATTCAACCTTCTTCTCATACCCTCCAAATCTAGATTGTAAAGTCGTTATAGTGTGAGAATCAATCTTAGTTCCTATAGCACTAACACCGCTTATGTTGACTGGACAATGAATTAAATTCAGCTGAAGACTGTTTGCTAATGATTGGGTCATCAAGTTAATCTGGGATCCAGAATCTAATAAAGCTCTAGCTAATACGAATTCCCCATTACTATTCCGAACCTTAACAACAACGGTAGCCAAAACTACTTGAGAATCTGCATCATCGAATGTTAAATTTAGTAAAGAAGTCCGAGTCAATCCAGCAAGTCCTTCAGGTCCTGAGGATTCAGGTTGAGTTTCTCCGTACCTATGCAGAAGTAGGTGATGAGGATCCGAACAAACATTGCATTTACTGGCAGAACACTCCTTAACTCCATGGCCTTTACTTAGACAGTTGATACAAAGTGATAGAGCCTTTGCCTTCTTATAGCGGTCGTAGACACGTAGTTTTTTAAATTTGTTGCAATCTGTAATCATATGATTTGAAGATTTACAATAAAGGCAAATTGATTTTGTCAATGACAAAGAAACATGCGATGGCTTTTTCATCTGTGATTTAGGAAAACTAGAGACTTCCGAAGCATTGGGAGTTTTTGATTCTTTGCTTTCCAAAAACTGGCAACGATTAATTAAAGTTTTTGCACATTGATCCCATGTGGGCAACTTGGAATGATCCAGAGATTCATTGCATTTGTTGTAGGTCTGGGTATCTACCTTCGACATTACTAAATGAATTATAATTCCAGTGCAAATCTCTTCGTGAGTAGCTAATGATTTGAGTGAGTCATATAAAGCAGAAGTATCATCAACCAAACTTCTGAGCTGAGATGAAGAAACCCCTTTCATTTTAGGTAGATCAAAGAGCGACGAGATATATTCCATAAATATTAAACCCTTTTTATCGTACCTCTCTTCGAGTCGAGCGAGCGCCTTGGCATAATTTTCCTCCGTAACTTGAAATGATTTTATTGTCCCACAAGCTTGTTCACTCAAACAGGAAATCAAATGATTAAACTTTTCAATCGTTGCAATCGAATTATCGTTGTGGACTAAGGTTTTGAATAAGCCAATAAAATTTTTATAATCTGCATATTTGCCGGTAAACTTAGGGAGCTTTTGCAGAGGAAGACGAGACATAGGTACCAAATTTGACAGTGTAGTATCTCCAGTTGTAATACTGCTTCGCCTATTATTGCCCATCAGGGATAATATTTTACTTTTGGTTGCACAATATAGTTCCTCTATTTCAGCCCGACCTGTATCTGTAGGAATAGCCTCTTCTTAATCCAGTCATTTAAGCTAAAATTTGGTAAGAATCTCGGAATTCGAGATACCCAGCTGTAAGTCTGTAAATACTTGCATATTGACACCCTAAAAGTTGTCTCAAAACCTACATATGGTAGGGTGTGAGCAACTATATAATTTCAAGGTCCAAGGTCACCAAAATCGTTTTTTTGGAAATATCTCATTTCCTATGGGTTTTTTGCTATAGGTATGTATATATGACCAATATTGTAGAATACAAAATTCTCTACAAATTTGGTTCCAAAATTTTTTTTATACGGTGAACCGTTTTCGAGATAGAGCGCGGAGAGCGCACGGTCACAGCATCACTTCAGGTCAACCGGTGCCTCCGGTCGAAAACGCGCATATATAGTTGATGAACTATCGATAAATCAATTTTTGCAGCCAGAAGTAACAAAAGGAATTATTTTAATTAATTATATTAATTAAAATTAGAATTATATTAATAAAAAGACCACGATTTTAATTTTAATTGAACTTTAATTTCTACTTGTTGTTTTTAACTTTTTTTAATATTAAGGTTTTGGTCTCAAATAAAAAAAATTACTATTATAAATTTTCTTCTGATTCAAAAAGGTTGAACTTTCTTAACGAAAATAAATATTATATTGAATCTTAATTTGAATCTTAACATTGCAATATTTGCAACTCAAGGTAAAATATGATCTATCGAGGCACAATGATTATAAATATTTGTCAATTTTTATTAACTATTATATTATATTTTATCATTTTCTTCATGCATTAAATATATATCTATTCAATAATACTGATAACCGTTTACTAAAATTAAAAAATATTTAAGAGAAAAACTTAAATCATAATATAATTGTATTCCCATTGGAACCCCAGGTATGGGGTTGGGCAATGCGAAACGATTTTCTGGAGCCTATCATGACAATTTTATCACCTGCTCCAGAAGATTTGCTAAATACTATATTCTGCAACTGCAAGAGTGGTTGTGGTTCGCGATGCGGATGCAGGAAAGCGGGCTTGCAATGCTCTTTAGCTTGTGGCCAATGTAATGGGCAAGCTTGTCTCAATGCTCTACCATATCAGAGCGACATTAACGAAGATGGAACCTTTGACCACGAAATCATGGAAGAACTTGAGACAAATGTCGTTGAAGACGATAATGAAGACCAGTTTGAAATTTACCAGCAGCCAGATGACGACGATGAAGAGGAAGAAGATGATTAAAATTATAAATGGTAGTTTTTGTACCCTTTATTCCATTTCTTTACTTTCAATAATGTATTCTGTGATATTTTTTAATAAAAACATTAATTCATAATTTATTTATTTTTTTTTTTCATCATGTAAGAAGCTAAAAATATTAATTAGGTTAAAATTCAAATATAATTCCTACATTTTCATTAACAATTCTGCAATTACATGGACAGGTACGTTCATCAACTATATATGCGCTTTTTCGACCGGAGGCACTGGTTGACCTGAAGTGATGCTGTTACCGCGCGCTCTCCGCGCTCTATCTCGAAAACGGTTCACCGTATAAAAAAAAATTTGGAACCAAATTTGTAGAGAATTTTGTATTCTACAATATTGGTCATATATACATATAGCAAAAAACCCATAGGAAATGAGATATTTCCAAAAAACCGATTTTGGTGACCTTGGACCTTGAAATTATATAGTTGCTCACACCCTACCATATGTAGGTTTTGAGACAATTTTTAGGGTGTCAATATGCAAGTATTTACAGACTTACAGCTGGGTATCTCGAATTCCGAGGTGAACTTCCTATAATGACTGGACTATCTATCCTAGTTTGATAATTAAGAGCTTGTTTAAAATAAGACTCTAAGATACCCAAACGACATTCAAGCTCAGTAAACTCCAATGTTTTAGTTTCTAGAAGAGTTTTGATTCTTGAAATGCTACCCTTAGTTGAAGCACGATTTGTTTTCAAATTTTCTAACGATTTAGAATGATTTGCTTCGCCAGTCATAATGAATTGATGTAATTCGATTTGGAAATTAATGCAGAAAGTTTATATTAAATAAAACGAGAAAGTTAAACTCGCATGCGACTAAACTTCAACCAGCTGCGACTAGCTTGATCCGACGAGCGAAGTGAGCTTTTGATGAGACAAGTTTGATGATAATAATGCTCTGATATATGTAGGTATGTCAACTATCTGCAGCAACAATGTTGCGATGATGCTAATGAATTGTACGATTAAGCTTCTAATTTCTCCAACATAAAAGAACTTAAGCAACCATATGCTCTTGAACGACGAATAAATTTATGTATGTATAAGGAGTATAGCGATGAATTTAGAAGTATGTATTAAGCTTTGAGTTAGAATTTCCCCACTACCGGAGGTGTTGATTGATGAGCTGCAGAGCGATGATGTGAAGATGATCGTGATGAACGAGAACCGATGAACACAAAGAGAAGAGAACTCTGTTTTTTAGCGTGTTTTCTAATTTGTAAGAGAATTCCAATGTACATATATATCCACTTTTTAATGTGTGACGTGTGAGTCACGTGGATGAATTGAGACTTATTTTGCAAGCGAAATTATGGATTTTTTTTTTTTTTTTTTTTTTTTTTTTTTTTTTTTTTTTTTTTTTTTTTTTTTTTTTTTTTTTTTTTTTTTTTTTTTTTTTTTTTTTTTTTTTTTTTTTTTTTTTTTTTTTTTTTTATATGTGGCGAGGAAAAACTAATCTCAACAATATGAGATGAGCAACAAAATAATTTTTTCGATATTAGGCGTGTTTTATTGGGAACTTAGCTCAGCTTAGCAATAGAAATTACATGTCAAACAACAACAACCGAAAGCTAAGTAAAAATAAGTTAGGAATTTTAGTTAGGAATTTCCTGAAGATAAGGTTTCAGCAATCCGACACTTGAGTTTTTCGTTGTGTTTTTCGTTTATCAAATGTCAAAACCTTTTGAAGAAAATAGTTTTCCACCATAGCAACTCAATGTAAAAAAAATTGTTTCAAATTTGAAAATAGTTTTTCACCATAGCAAACTCAATGTAAAAAAAATTGTTTCAGGTAGGTGTAAAGATGGCGTTTGGAATATTTCGATTTTTGACATTCTGGTGAACGAAACTTAATTCAAAGCTGACTATAGCGTTTTATTGGAATTCCTATTGCTAAGCTAAGCTAAGTTCCCAATAAAACACAGCTATTAGATATGTCTCATGCTAATTTTTAGAGTTGCCAAAGTTTTTTATAGCATAAATGCTTAGAGAACTTATTAGGTTAGATCTTTTTTATTAAATATATAAGTATAAACTATATATGTATGTATGAAAGCGTGAAATAATTCGTGAAAGTGCAATAATCGAAATCGACGATTAAATGATGATTTAGGTTTAAATGAGAAATTTAATGAATCAATGGTAATTTAATGATTTGATGGTAATTAAATGGTTTGCTGGTGCAGTAAATTTATTTTAAAATTAATATAATAAATTGAACGATACAGACTCACCAATATTTTATAATTCCATAAATTATGTATTTTTCGATGAATTCCTAGATTTCTTTTTCGATGATTTCCTTGATGATGGGTACAGCTTCAACCGAACGCGAAACCGAGCACTTTCACTTAAAAGTCTTTAAATGTTTTTAGGAATTATTTCACTTTAATTGTCTATAGTTTTTATTAAATTGGACTCTATATATGTCCTGTCACGGTCGCCATGTAAAATTCTGTATAGAATTTGTTCCAGAATAATTAAAACGAAACTTGTTACCACGTTATAAATTCAATTTTTATTATCCTAAAGTAGCAACTCTAACAATACAGGAGACTAAGTTCAGCGAATATGACTTGTACGAGCGATGGTCGAATTTTTAAGAGACTTTACAAATAAATTTCAATGATTAAGAAGGTACAATTTTTGAGTGTGGTGAATTTAATTATTGAGAGAAATGCAAACATATGTTTTGTACTAAACGCCATATTTATGTTAGGCGGCAAATTCAAATATTCTATGTTTTTTCTAATTTATAATAATGTAAGGATTTACAATTAAATTTATTATAATGCATAACTTTAAGGCTGCAACACTGAGTAAACATCGCATTTTCTTTTGGAGTTTACAAAATTCCAGAAACGTTTAGCGTCTTGCTTCAAGGAATCACCCATAGTAACGATGTAATCATTATAAAGAATGTACGAAAGTCTTTTGAACTCTTCGAAAAGAGATATATAAACCACGTGGTTCGCTAATGTCCCAGATCTGATATAGTTTTTCCACGCCCTATTTCTTTTATTACGGAGGTTTTTTAATTCTTTTGTGTACCAAGGATGACAAGAGGTGTTAGTTTGGATGATTCTTTTCCTTGGCACAGTTTCATTTATGCATCTCATCAGTACAGAATAGAAGCTAGAGATAATTTCGTCGATGTTATTGGAAAGTGGTAAGTTATCAATACCATAAGATGTTAAATTATCCGAAAGCTGTTGAAAATTAGCTCTGCGAAAGTCATATTTATACGAGCAGTCATGAGAGTTACTATTTTCTAGTAAGTGACCACTCAAGTCAAGAAAAATATCTAAAGGGGGATGATAATCGTCAATATTAGATATTGCAGAGGCGGACTTAACCACAACTGTAGAGGCCGCATTAGATGAGAATACCAGATCAAGTGTCCGATTAATTGAATTTTGAATAGAGCTTACTTGTTGCAGGTCAGCGGAGATTATGTTATCTAACATTTGGAGCTCTAATTGGGAAGAGCTCTTTAAAAAGAAAACATTACTACGAAACCGAAAATTAGCCTTGGAAGCGGTATTAAAGACAATGACAATAAAAACCAAAAGCAGCAGCTGCCCGATGTTTTGTCCACATATAAAGCTGACATAACAGCTTCACAAGAGATAAGGTGGCCAAAAAACATAACGGGGAGTCCTCTTTAATGACAGCGATATGACAGATGGTTTCAGTTTAGACAATTTTACAATTGATATAGAAATTTATTCTAAGGTAGGCGACGGAAAACTATCTAGTATTTAACATCCTTAAATATAACATAGCATCTATTAATAGAATTAAGACACGTTAGAAAAATTTGCGCTGGAAGGAAGGCGTAGACCATTACGGCTAAGGCCCTTACAGCGAAGTTGAATTGCGATGACCAACGATAAGGATAGGTGGAACAACTTGTTCATGGAGGGGCGGATTGGATCCCAGTTATGGCGCAGATGAAGACAAAAACTTCATTGAGCTGGCTGATGACAATGATGATCATTTATAATCTAATATGGCCGTCGAAAAAAATGACGGATAACATATTATTATCAACCAATTTTTTTCTCAATATGGGATTTATGTGATGGTGCAGGGTAATAACTCCACGAGAATCTGATCCACATGGGAATTTACTCCACGCAAAGCGGGAATTTGCTCCACTTTTTAAAGTGGAATAAATGCACACATTGATGATCAATGCATGTCGAGACGTCTTCGCAGGGAATAGGACAAAGCAAGAGAATCTGATCGGTGGTATTCATCAGCACTTGATAATGAGGTTTTGCGCATTGGCCGGTTTACATTCCTTGTAAGACTAAGTGGACAAAGAACATTCGAAAGTGAAAAAGAAAAAAATATATATCACAAATATGAGCAAAAAACAAAAATGAAAAAAAATGTTAAAATTGAAAAAAAAGGCAAAAAAGATAAACAAAATTTGAATAATAATAGAGATTTTCTGTTGTGTATTATTGTTTAGAAGGTTTGAAAGGTTTAGGTTTTATTGTAAGGACCGAAGGAGTAATGAAGGATGGTAATACCTATGTTTGTTGACTGTTCAGTTTTCTACTAAAAAAGAAAGAAAGAATTAAAATTAATTACCAACAAATTCGACCTAAATGAGGTAAGAATAAAAAGTTTGGAAAACAAAGAAAATATCAAAGGAATCTTCATTTTCACAAGGTGAGTTTTTTTTTTTTTTAGCTCCCGACATCTTCTACAGCCGAGTAAAAAGTCAAGTATGTAGTATGTACATAAAGGCAGTCTATGTCCTTTAGAAACAGGTCATTGAACAAGTAACTTACGTTTAATAGAAATGTTGCACTTGCATTATATAAGTGACAGTATGCTGTTACATCTACCGGAAGAAATCTTGTGTAAGCTTTTGTGAACACGGTGTGTACATGTTGCTGGCAGGATACAGGTGTGCTGAAAAAAATAAGATTTATCAGGAACAAGTTCAGTGTCGAGCGAATGTGTACGAGAAAAATATTCTTGTAATTTATGGTTATTAATAGCCGCGTTTTATTATCCTCACTAACCCATATGGGTTTATTTTTTGTACACAAAACAAAAACAATCTGAAACCCCGATAGCTATCGGGGTTTATTTTGTAACTCAAAAACTATGTTCTTAATATGGCGGATAGATGGCGAGTGTGAGACAAAAAAAGAACTTATTGTAGAAAGATTTATTAATTTCAGCCATATTCATAACAAATTACGCGTATTCCAATCTTAGCCACAGTTTTATAAAGCCATAGGATAAGAGTCAATCCAATTAATTAATAAAAACAAGTTGTTTTTGGAAAAGCAAAATAAAATTTTACTGGGGGTTGCGTCTCGGATAAAAAAAATAGCTTAAACTTTTACCTTTTTAACCCAGATCGTTTTATTATGATGGGGTAACCCATATGGGTTAGTGAGGATAATAAAACGCGGCAAATGTAATCTTTTTTAACCAAGGTGGTTGTGTGATAAAAATTGAATGTCAAATGAAAAGTAGGTAGATACGGGTATATTTTCAACACTTAAGAATTCAGTATCAAACTTTTTTAAACCATAAATCATTGCACCTTCTTAGAGCAGCGTTCTCGCAAAACAAAAAGATTTATGGTGCAATATTGGAATCGGTTCCTCTTTTAGGGTGCGATTTTATGTGAACTGTCAACTGTCACAGTTAATGTACTTGAAGGAATACTCTTGAGGTTAATGCAGATGAACTTTGTTCCTCAAATAGTAACTTTTACCTTTTTTTATAGCAGAGTAGTTATTGTCAATAAATTATTTTGAAACCGTGCTGATTTGTGTTGCACTTATAGTCTTATAGGAACTCTTTACATTTCTTTTGATTTGGTGTTGGCATGGGAAACTGTCTTACATCTTCCTGTTATTGTAAAAGATCTACCTTCCAAAAAACCTTGTCTTATACTGATATATGCGAACACTGAACACATACATAATGTACTTGTATCATCCTTTGTTTTATTATTATTTGTGAATTCTAATTTTCCTCCCGGGCAAGTACCTTCTTTGTGGCTGCACTGCTATAACTCAGAATGAAAATGTAAGTTCTGCTTTGAAAGTATAACAATGAAATCGTTAACATAATGGAAGTGACAATAAGGGCAAGGATATAACGCTTTTATGATGACTTGGTATTCATCCAGCCTTCCACTGTTTTGGAAGTCTTGAGAAAACTTTTCAATTGCTCATTGTCATTATCATTAGTATGACATCTTACAAGAGAATATAACAATGCCTCGAATCGGATTGAAAAGATTCAAAAACGATTTACTAATTTTCTCTTCGACAGTTCCATTGCCAACATATAAAACGCGATGCCTTTTATTGGATTTAAAAAGTCGAGAGTCTAGACGTATTTATTAATATCTCTTGCGAGGGATGTCTTAACTGAACATATTGTTTGCCCACCTTTACATTTATTGTTTAGACCGTATAACCCTTTTCGATCTTTGAGACCTAGAGTAAATCATTTTTTTTTCTATACCGCAACATTCAACCAATTATGGATTGAATGAACCAGTAACAAGATCTTGCAATTTTTTTAATTAATATGCCGATGTAGGTAATTGATCTGGAAAGCTCTAAGGAAAAATTTAAATTTTTAATAATGAATATTTTGTCAATGGACTTTTAAAAAGTTAAAAATGTTATATTTAAATTTGTGATATGTACTCTTTGTACTGTATAAATGTAGCATTTAAACACTTCCGTCTTCTCATGAGTTTTGTTGTTGTTGTTTTATTTTAATTAACAAGTATGAAAAAGTGTAAGCTTATCTATACTAATATATAAAGTAAGACTTTTGTTTGTTTGTCGTTTGTATGTTTGTAGTCGATAAAATAACAAACAAACAAAGTCCTACTTTATAAATGATGCACAATTGTTCTCCCATGCACTGATTGTGCAGTAGGAGGTTCTGTAAAGAAAAGAAATAGTTAATAAGAACAAAAAAAACATAAGCGCAAAATTTTAGTCCGCCTTCTATTAAGGATTTAATGTGATACTAGTTAGCATCGTGTTAACTTTAGCACGGTGCTAAAAAAATTTCCAGCATATTAAACATTTTTAATAAACTGATAACTAGTATCATACTAGAACCATTTTATTAAGAAATATCAAATGAACGCAGCTAAAAAGTGACAGTTCGTTCAAAAACACTGAGTTATTCTCAGTATGTTGTGGTTTTGAAAAATGCAAGAAGAAAAGGTAAGTGACAAATTAATTCAAAGCCATATGATTTAATGGACTTAATTTTCTAGTCAAAACGAGATCGAGAAGCAAATTGGGACCAGGTGGAGAAGGAAATATTGCGGCAACTAATTCAACAACATATTAATGTTGTTGAAAATAAGGCCAGTTACCTCAAACTTGTCCGAAAAAATAGACTGCTTGGGAGGCCATAAGAGCTGGCATGCTTGCGGCGGGCTATAACATAATGAAAATGTCAGCGAAAAAATCAAAATCGGCAACGAAAAAGGCTGTAAAAGCCACAGGAAATATGGTATCCATGTGGGGGAGGGGGGCTTATCGTATAAGGAACTGAAAGGTTTAGAAGGTTCCTTTAAATAAAAACAAACACTGTCTTTTAGCTAGTAATATTCAAGATTTAAATTTAATTCAGTTTTAATTAGTATTAAGTAGTAAATAATTCAATATGTTTAAAATATAAGTAAGTAAGGTATTTTTCAATTCTTCGCGTTTTCGTATCGTTTTTTCTTCGTAGCGTTTCTTCACAACCGTTTCACCGAACTGTACTCTTGCTCTTCTGTTGGCTGTTGTTGGCTGTTGTTGGCTGTTGTTGGCTGTTGTCATCGAGAAATTGTTGGTTAGTGTTGCCGTTGCTGTTCGTGAATATGTGAAGAAGTAGTAGTAGAATGGAAGGGTTCGTTGGTAGGTACATTTTGCCTACATCCGGCCATCTTGAATTAATCTGAGCTGATGTCTGATTCGTAATCATCTTCTTGAGGCCACGGCTTCATCAGGTCAGCTGCAGACGATGTTTTATTAGGACCTTCATGATTACCGACCTTAGATACCTCATAGCGGTCATTTCGTCGAATTTTAGTGACCTTGTATGGACCAAGGAACTTTGGTTGAACTTTAAGTCCTGTTCCGAACTGTGTTCTTTGAATTGCTACTAAATCGTGGATGGCATACTTTCTGGCTGGTTTACGTTTTTTGTTGTATTGTGTTTTGTTTTCTTCTTGAATTCGCTCGATTTGTAGTTTGGCTCCTTTTCTGAGCTCAACCCTATTGCTTTCAAATTCTTCGACCATTTCGTCCTCCAATATTTCTGCTAGCTTAACATCTTCGTTATTTCGCATTTGCACACCAAGTAATAGTTCGAATGGCGTTCTTTTCGTAGCTCTGGATGTGGTGGAGTTTATAGTCTTTTGCAATTTTGGGACGTGCTGGTACCATTTAAGGGGATTCTCCAAGGACATCTTCGTTAGGGTTGCTATTATGATTCGGTTCATCCTCTCGACCTGACCTTTACCTCTAGGAACACCCGTTGTTATTTGAATGTGTAAGATTTTGCTTTGCTCACAATATTCCTTAAAGTTATTTGAACTAAAAGCTGCTCCTTTATCCGTCACAATTCGTGTAGGGTCTCCAAAGATGTTTCCAAAGTAACGATTTTTGCTAGGACCTCCTCTGTTGTCGTTGACTTAACTGGGAATATCCATACAAACTTTGTAAAGGCATCCATAATTACTAGAAGATGCTTATAGTTTTTGCTAGTAGAAGGCATAGGACCCAGGTGATCCATGTGGAACGTATGTAATGGGACATCAATTTTAAAAATCGGATTGAGGTACCCTTCTTGCTTTCTGCATTTCCTAGTCGCTAAAATACATGACACACAGTCCGATGTTACCTCATTTACTTTCTTGCGCATATTCGCAAAGTAATATTGTTGCTTTAACCGTGTTTCTACTTTCTGAGGGTTAATATGTCCGACTTAATGAATGCTTCTTATAATTTCTCTTTGCATACTCTTTGGGACTACAAGAAGATAAGCTCCTTCGATGAATCGGTACAGGACACCACTGCGATTAATGTAGTCTTCGTATTGCTCACGTTCCAAAATGTTGAGAATCATTTGACAGGTTTCATCTTTTCCTTGAGCCTTTTTGATGCTGTGAAGAACTCCCGCATCCACTGCTGCTAGGGTCAAAACACGACTTAGCGCATCCACGTGCTGCATATACTTTCCTGGCCTATGGTGTACAGTACAGTCAAACTCCTCTTAATATAATGCCCAATGTGCCACGCGGGTGCATAGTTCTTTTTTGTGCATCGTTAACTGGAATGCTTTACAATCGGTGAAAATTTTGAACGTTAGACCTAGCAAGTAAATCCGTAGCTTCTCAAGTGACCGTATTATCGCGAGCACCTCTAACTCATAGCTGCTGTACTTTTCTTCGGAAGGTTTTGTCTTAAAACTTAAGTAAAAGACTGGATGCAACTCTTTATCGTGGCGCTGGAGCAGAACTGCAGCAAGACCGACTTTGCTTGCATCCGTATGCAACTCAGTTTCCAATGTTGGGTTAAAAAGTTTAAGTACTGGTTCTTGACATAGAATATCTTTCAGCTGCAGATAAGAGTTTCTTTGTTCGTGGCCAAAATTAAAGTTGACACAAGTTTTTCTTGTCATATCGGACAACGGCTTGGCGATTCTTGCGTAGTTAGGTATAAATTTTCTAAAAAAAACCTGTCAGTCCAAGAAAACTCTTAAGGTCTTTTAAACGCTTGGGCTCAGGGAAATTTTGGACAGCTTTGGTTTTTTCGATTGAAGGTCGTACCGTACCGTTTTCGACAATATGCCCAAGAAACTCTATTGATCGCGTCACAAAATTACACTTTTCCCATTTAATTATGAGCCCGTTCATTTCCGCGACGTTTAAAACAAGTTTTAGAGTCTTTTAATTGTCTTCCTCATTTTCCGATGGGATTATTAAATCGTCCATATATATGAATAAGCATTTTTCGCGTACTAGATCTTTAAAAACTGTATTGATAAACCTTTGAAAAACAGATGGTGAATTACAAAGGCCAAAAGGAACCTTACAAAATTCATATTGAGCGTCCGGCGTTACAAACGATGTAAACTTTCGACTTTCGGGGTGAATATCTACATGAAAGAATCCATTTCTAAGATCTAGACTCGTAAAAACACGCGCGTTATAGACGTTTTCTAAAATGTCTTCGATTATGGGTAATGGGTATCTATCCTTTACAATTTTCGCGTTTAATTTACGATAATCAACACAAAGCCTGTAGCTACCGTCTTTCTTTTTTGCTAGAACCACCGGACTTGAAAAATTGGACGTGCTTGGAACTACGACTCCTTCAGCAAGCCACTCGGATACTTGTTGGGCTACAAACATTTTTTCTTTAGGCGCTAGCCTCCTAGGACGATAAAAGACTGGCTTTTCATCTTCCAACAAAATTTTCATCTCCACGCACGACTTTTTCGGTTTTTTAGGATTATATTTTCTAACCAGATCTGATATCGTTTCTTTTATTTGTGTGTTACGTATCATGGGTGCCGTGAACGAAGGCCATATGAACTAACGCCATAATGGCCTTAGTTCTCAATTGAATGTGAACTATCGCCATAATCCGATTATGGCCTTAGTTCACAGTCGAATGAGAACTAAAGCCATCACTTGAATGAGAACTAACGCCATATGGGGTAAGTTCACATTCAAATGAGAACTGATGCCATAAAATGCTTTGAGCTTTGGAGCAAAGTTAGCAGTAAGTAATTACCTAACAAAATCTCATCGAGATCTCAGGGACCTCAGATATTTTTACAAGAGATCTCACTCTCAGCGAGCGCTGATATTTTCTTTTAACATTTCTGAAATAAAAAAATGTGTGGATCTTGGTCAGCCATTTGAACGTAATCTAACATATGATAACGTTCAAACAATATTAATGTCAAAGAATCTCACTGAGTTTTGAAAATTGTGTTCCACCAAACAATTTTCGTAGATGCTTCAGTAGGAAAACAAGTTTTCTAGACTCCGAAGTAATACAAAAATTACATACTAAGAGCCGAAATTTTTTTTGGCAAACAGAGAAACAATTTGGGGTGTGAAAATAAAAAAATTCGCGCGAATTTTTTTATTTTCACACCCCAAATTGTTTCTCTGTTTGCCAAAAAAAAATTCGGCTCGCTTCGCTCGCTTTCCAGTACTGCAGTACGCGGTTTTTTTTGCTTACTTTCAAACTCTGGAAAACTAACTTTGAGAATGAAACATCTACGAAAATATTAAGAAACTTACTCATTCTGAAATTTAATAGAAATATCAAAAATCAACATTTTTGTATTGATTCTTGTATTTGTTTATAAAGTAACTTCATTCGATTACTTTGCAAAACATTATCAACAATTAAACGATTTCATTTGTTTTCCATCCTCGTAAATTTGTGCATAACTCCGCCGTAAAAACGAAGATTAAAAAAATAACATCGAAATCGGATGATTTTCGATTCTGGGGCCAAAAAAACGAGACCGCGAAAGTATAAAATAACAACGAAATTTTTCCAAAATTTGCAAGTCATAAGCGTGATGAAAAAAGTTAAGAATAAAGCAAATGTGTGACCATTGGTTTTTCAATTTGATTTATAGTAAACCGTGTTAAAATATTTGTGTTAACGCCCGCTTAACTAATAGATCGTTCGTTCATCCTTTTTTCCTTTTTTTTCGTTAAACCATATATTTCCCTACATAATGTTCCTATATCATATTAAAGTTATTTGGATTGCTGCGAGTGGCTTTAATTCACATTGAAATGCGTACTTGGGCCACTTCTTAAAATGAACTAACGCCATATGACTTTAGTTCGCATTCCAATGTGAATTTAGGCCATAATCGGATTATGGCGCAAATTCACATTTGAATGAGAATTAAAGCCATTATGGCGTTAGTTCATATGGCCTTCGTTCACGGCACCGTATCATGTCTATACAATATACTTTTTTATTTTCCGTTACTAAAGTTTCCGTATCGATTTCATTAATATCATTTTCGCTTCCCGAATTATAGTTACACTTAGAATCTTTGCACTTAAATTTAACGTTGCCATTTTCGATCACCATAAAATTTCTGTTCCGATCAGTACATTTTCAGACATCCATTCATCATTGACAACATCAAAAGTTAAAATGTATGGCATATCATCGACAATAACAGTCATTTTTACCGCACCGATTGATTTATAAACCGTTTGGCCTATACCCGTTAACAAAGTACCGTCAGTATCAAATTGTTTATTTAACTGTAAGAAGATAGAGTTTTTTATCAAGCATAATTGACTACCCGTATCAAATAACGCATCAAAACAAATCGAATCTATTTGAACCTGCATTCGAACAATGGGGGAAGAGACACGATTGACATTCGTTGAATTTAGGGTTTGTGTCTTTTTTGGACAGAGTCTCGACAGATGTCCAAATTCATTGCAATTGAAGCAACGAGGTCCTTTCTCTTTGTGGGGACAGCTTTGTGATGGATTACTTTTTGCTCCACACGTAATGCAGGGTTTTTGGGCTTCCGAACCTTGCCACAACTGGCTTGGAGCTTGCGCGTGATGTTGACTTTTTGAAACCGACGTTGAAGAGTTTGGTTTTTGCGTACGGATTTCATTTTTTTGTTTTTGCATTTGAAGTTTCATTTCTTCATAAACTTTAAATTTTGACTTTAAATCGCTAAATGTTCTTGCTTCGTATAAAATCGTTTTATTCGTTGTATTATCATTTATACCCGAGACTATATAAGAAAGTAAGGACTCTTCGTCGACGTTACCTCTATTCGCAATTAATTTCATTTGGAACATATACTCCAAATACGACTCGCTGTTATGTTTTCGTCGTGATTGTAATTGACGGTGAATCATTAAACCCGAAACAGTTTTCCCGAACTCGTTTTCTAATGTAGATTTTAGCGCTTTCCATGTGTGAATGTTTTTCCCGGATTCTATAGCTAATTTCGCGGCACCTTTTAACAAACGTCTAGCGTACAAATAACGTTGAATATCGCTCCATTCGCATACAGTGGCGATATCTTCAAAGTCCTTTATCCAATCGCTTACTTCCTTACCGCTTTCACCGTTATATGATTCTAAAGAATCTTCAACATCTTTAAATACGAAATTATTTTGCGCCATTTTTTTATTACCGGAATCGCCCGCACTTTCCTTATAGCTTTCGTCCTCACTACCACCCCTTTCGCTATCCCCGTTGACGCTTTCCTCGAGTTCAACCCCTTTTAAAGATTCTTCTAATTTATTTTCGTCGATCACAGATCTTAGTCGCTCGACTAATTCTTGTTTGAGCCTATAACTGTGGGAAAGCCCACGTTCTTTTAATAAAGCCTGCAACTGCTTTGTCGACAAATCCTCAATATTCATTTATGTAAAGTATGCATGCATACAAATAATAAAGTGAACAAAAAAAAATGATAAAATGATACTTATCGTTTTGTTCCTGATTCTTTAAATTTGGATCGAGTTTTTCAATTTTCTTATATAATATTTCTGGATATCTATCATTGCCAGTTTAATGGTGTATAAAATCCCGCTTATTCGCAATGCACATAAATCACAAATCACACCACGTTTGAACAGTTATCCAATTAACATGTTCGCAAGCCATGCATTCAATATACAGTACACATATATATTTTTTTTTGTATTATGTAGGTACACTTATGCATGCATGTAAGAAATTTTCTGATTAATTCATTTTTTTTTGTTTTAACTTTTTTTCGGAAATGAGTATTTTTTTTTTCATGCAAATTATTTTTTAAAGTAAAATTTTCACGCAAGAGACACTGAGAGGGGTAATAAAAACACTTCTGACACCATGTGGGGGAGGGGGGCTTATCGTATAAGAAACTGAAAGGTTTAGAAGGTTCCTTTAAATAAAAACAAACACTGTCTTTTAGTTAATAATATTCAAGATTTAAATTTAATTTAGTTTTAATTAGTATTGTAATATTCGGCTTGGTCCGACAATTAAAACTTATTCACTTTTTAAATAAAATACAAATTCACTTTATTCAAATCACTCACAAACTTCTTTATTCAACACTTTCAATTATAACTTTGCAGACACAGTGTACTTTACTTATCGCAGTTCACAATCAACTATCCCGCTTCGCTTCCGAATCGGTTATTTATAGTTCTGATAATGGTTCTAGAAACTACTAAACCGAATGTTCCAGAAGTTCTCATTTAAACCACTAGATGTTGCCCCTCATTTTTAACTGTTATACACAAGTGTTTACTACTACAATTAAACTTATTGTTACATACTTATTTCCTATAAAATGATATTAGAGTTATAGTGATAAGGAGTAAGTAAAGAGAGTAAGAGTAGTATGTACATTAAATATAAAAAGAGATACGGAGTAAGTAAAGAGAGTAAGAAAAGTGTATACATTAAATATAGAAAGAGGTACAGAGTGTAAGAGATAATAACGTATACACATTAGACATTACAATAGAAGGAGATACAGAGCGTATGAGATAAAATAAAGTGTATACACATTACAGTATTAAGTAGTAAATAATTCAATATGTTTAAAATATAAGTAAGTTAGGTATTTTTCAATTCTTCGCGTTTTCGTATCGTTTTTTCTTCGCAGCGTTTCTTCACAACCGTTTCACCGAACTGTACTCTTGCTCTTCTGTTGGCTGTTGTTGGCTGTTGTCATCGAGAAATTGTTGGTTAGTGTTGCCGTTGCTGTTCGTGAATATGTAAAGAAGTAGTAGTAGAATGGAAGGGTTCGTTGGTAGGCACATTTTGCCTACATCCATTCCAGTTGTTGATGATTTTGATAACTTAATCGAAGCTATGATATCTGATCAGCTAGAAGAGGATACCATTCACATAGACAGCAACACCGAAACGTCACGTCACCAGTGTTACCTGCCATTCCTGTTGAGGAATTAAGTGGCTCTCCTGATGAAGGAAACACTAGGGATTTTGTAAGAATAACGCCGATGGAAGTTTGTGAGGGCGTAGATGCATCCAGTCCTCCTGCTTCAAGACCAAGAGTTGCTCCCCAGGAATCTAATTTGTTATCGTCTTTGAGGCAGCTGCCCAAAAACTCAATAACAAGGGCGGATGTTATGGCAGCACGTATACTCGGCAAATTGAAAAAGAAAATTTAAAGGCGGCTGAACTTCATGCGCTGCAAATGGAACATGCCAAACAGGTACTGTTAAAGCCAAAGAGGATGTTAAAAGAGCTAGGGAAAAGCACCTTTTGGAATTGCAATAAGCAAAAGAACTGCATGAAAAACGCCTGGCAAACTTCAAGTCTACTTGTTAGTGCATTCTTGTTTTTTAAAGTTAATACAAACATATGTATGTTTTGAATTAATGTTTGCTTTTTATTTAATAATAATGAACATTTTGAAAGTTATTTTTTGTTTGTAATTTAAAAGAAGCGATTGATAAAAGCGTTTCTGAAAGCTCTTCCTGTTTCAGTGCTCTCTTGACTGCTTTCGTTTGCAAATGACTGTGAAAATGTTTGGTCTTCTTCACAAACGTAGGCAAAATTTCTTTCCTTTGCTATGTTGTGAAGCACAGCTACTGCAACAATTACATTTTTCGTACTACCTAGATCAACTCTTAGGCGGTCTAATAATGCTCTAAATTTTGATTTGAGTTGCCCATTCAAGCATTCGATTCTGCTTCTTGTTGTTATACCTTTCCTCTCTCTGGCTTGCCGGATTTCTTAAAGGCGTAAGCAAAATGTTGGAGCATGGGTATCCAGCGTCACCTAATAACACATCCTGATGGCTACTTAAAGAATCCTCCAAAGTTCTTTTAAGCCGGCAATTTTTCCAAATGTTGGAATCGTTAAGGGAACCACGGGACCTTGCAACAATGTCTAGTATCTTGAAAAAAAAAAAAATATTGCGCTTGAATAATTATGTTTTGTTCAATACGAAAAAATATAAACCTTTTCTGTTAATGTAGTGGCCGGCCATTTCATTCCCTACAATCCGAGCTGGTCGCTTTATTTTAATGTGGGTGCAGTCAATGGCTCCTATTACCTTTGGGAATATAGTGATGTTATAAAATCCTGCCTTGACATCGTTGAACTCCGCAGTGGAAGACGGAAACTTGATACAATGCGGTAGAAGAGAAGCAATACGTTTTGATTTATCTCTTATTATTTTGCCAACAGCGGATTGCGATATTCCGTAAAGAGATCCTATAGGTATATGTAAATTTATGTGACAAACATTTTCCTTCAAAAAAACTGAACTAACTCACCAACATCTGTTTGATGAACGTTTCTTCCAAAAAAGTGTAAAGTTGTTAACTCTTGCAGTTCTGGAGAAATGGGAAGTCCACGATTTGAGACCGGCTCTATAATGTTGAGGCATTCGATGAGGAACTTCGTGGTAATTTTATCCAGTCTATGACGGGAATAAAATTCGGCGTCGTCCAGGTCTTCGAATGGATTTGATCTTACTTTAAAATTTCGGATATTTCTGCAGAGATCAGAATCTTCAAAAATTTCGAAATCGTCAAGCTCGGGAAACATTTTATATTCACTTTTTTGTTTTTTTAACCCAAATGAATAGAAACCGAAAAAAAATTAAAGGAAATGCCAAAATTCCTAGACTAGTATGATACTAAAAATTTAATAACGCCATTTCGTGGTTTTAACTTTAGCATCATGCTAAATGCCTAGCGATACACTAAAATCTTTTAAAACTTACAGAAGCGTCACTTTTGCCTAGTATCGTACTAAATTTGATTTAGCATCGCACTAAAATGTTTGAAATTTTGCGCTTTTGATTTTTAATTTACTTACCCGAAATTTTGTTTTAAAATTCAGGAAACTATGACAGAGTGACAGGCGAGGCGACATCAATTTTTTGAAATGTCTCTCTAGGGGAGAGTGGGGCATATTTGAACACGTGGCACATTTGAACATTAAATTTTAGTTTATTACTTTTTATCACACAGCGTCTCCACTGAGCATACAGCTACCCAACATCACAACCGCAATCCAATCCACAAACAGAACATTTTTTTTTCGCTGGCCAAATTATGTTATGTCGTCTCATTTTATCTTACAATGCGGTGGCAGAAAGCACAACATTAAACGTCACACAACAAACGAAACAGAACAAACGAAAATACGCGATTTACATTTACACATTTAAAATCACTCGATTTACATCTACATTCAAATGAAAACCTTACACGTACACGAAACGTCAAAATTCATGCCCATGATTTGAACCACACTCATGTCATTTTCAAAAAACAAGATTCTTCGACAAGATGTCTGTGTGGACATGGATTTTTCTGCCTCCATTGGATTTTTTCAAGACATGTTCATGAACAGGGCATCGTTCATGCCCAGTGGAGCCGGCCTGTTAAAAGCAATTCAATATATTATACTGGCAAAACAATATCCTTAAACGTCATTGGCTTTCCGTGTTTCCTTCAGTCGGGCTTCAGATTTAGAGGTAGAAGGTGGTTTTCGTAGTGCTGGTGTATTATTTTAGTTTTTTAGTAGTAAGAGTATACAAACATTTTAGTAAGCGATATTAAATCGGGGAAAAAAAATGTCTTAATAGTAGATAAATGTGAAACTAAATCACGGCGAGCTTTTAAATAAATATGTTAAAAGTTAAAAATTATTCAACATTTTATGGCTTTTATACAGTTGGAGTAGATTTGAACAAGTGTTTTGGGGCACGTTTGAACTAGTTCAAAGCTGATCCCATCAGTTTCTATAACACACAGGTACAATCCCAAACTAAAATTCCCAAATCTTAAATCCCCAAACTGAAATCTCCAGAAGCCAAATCTCCAAGGAGAGAATCTTCATGACTAAAATCTCCATGCCAAAATTTCCGAAACAAATAATGTTCAAATAATAATGGATCATGCGATTAAATCACATGATAAGGTTGCACGAAACGTTATGTTAGAATTAAAAATAATCATTTTTATCCTGCCACAACACCATGGATAATTTTTCATTTAAAAATATCTTTTTTCCTCCTCTATTTGATTTTAAAACAATAATTTGATCCATAGTACGTAAATTTTTTTTATGAAACAACACAACTCAGGCTTGACACACTGAAAGTGCGTTCTTGTTCTTAATTTGTTATCATGTCATAACGGTTTCATGCAGTGTACATGCCGTGAGAGAATCGGTGTGAGAAGTCGTACCTGAACATTGGGGATTTGGAGATTTAATGTAGATTTTTACAAGAAACATTTTATCTTTGGGGAGAGTGATATTTTCTTGTAGTTGGATTAGTTTTATTGAAGATTTTGTCCCATCGTGATTTTAGTTTTAGGGAATTTCCTACGGCTCTTTTTTATTATCCTCTTACTAATTAAGCTAAGAATAAATAGTAAAAACTTTAAGTATTGTTCACTCATTAACACGAAATTAATGCTACTGTTCAAAAGTGCCTCTTCCAATTTCAAAACTGCCCCATACATGGGGTACTTTTGTACATAAGAACGTATATTGGTTAAAAATTTAAATTTAATAAAAATGTTTTGATAAATTAATTAAATATTATTTGAAATCGAAGTTTAATAACACTGCTGCATGTAAATTAACCTTACAGATCAATAAATCCAACATATATGGTTCCAGAAGCTGCGAAAGCCAAAAGTGTTCAAATGTGCCCCACTCTCCCCTATTTTCATTTCATTTCATTTCATTTCCTTTTCATTCTTCCTTATTATATTTAAGGCTGAACTCCTACTTAAGCGTTTGGACCAAGTCAATGTTTACACGCGAATTCTTGGGCACGATTTTCTGTGCAAAAGAAAATTTTAACATCGATATTTTAAAAAGGCATGGATTTAAGTTTATACAATCTACGTGCATGAAAATTTCGCATTACGAATATTGGTTTTCAAACCGAAAATTGCATGTAATTGTAGATGCATTGATTTTCAAATGGAAAACTGGAAAATTTCAAAATGGGTTTTCCAATGGAGAATAGAAAGTTCTTGATAAAAAACTCGGAAAACTCATTGGTTTTCAAAGGGAAAATTGCATGTAAGTATAGGTGCATTGGTTTCCAAAAGGATAACTGGAAAATTTAAGAATGGAAAATAGAAAGTTCTTGATGAAAAACTCGGAAAACTCATTGGTATTCAAAGGGAAAATTGCATCTAATTGTAGGTGCATTGGTTTTCAAATGGAAAACTGGAAGATTTCAAAACGGGTTTTCGAATGGAAAATAGAAAGTTCTTGAGGAAAAACTCGGAAAACTCATTGGTTTTCAAAGGAAAAATTGCATGTAAGTGTAGGTGCATTGGTTTCCAAATGGAAAACTGGAAAATTTTAGAATGGAAAATAGAAAGTTCTTGATGAAAAACTTGGAAAACTCATTGGTATTCAAAGGGAAAATTGCATCTAATTGTAGGTGCATTGGTTTTCAAATGGGAAACTGGAAGATTTCAAAATTGGTTTTCGAATAGAAAAAAAGAAGGTTCTTTATGAGAAACTCAGAAAACTCTTTGGTTTTCAAAAGGAAAATTGCATGTATTTGTAAGTGCATTGATTTTCAAATGGAAAAATTCAAAATCTTTGATTGGGAACTTGGAAAACTCTGCGAGAGCACGAAGAACTTCAAGACCTTAAATCAAGTTTTTGCATATAATTCAAGCTGCATTGTTAAGTTTGTATGTCCGGTAGGGACTCTATATCCACTCAATCCTCAATGCATTTTTATAAAATTTTCACTTTAGATAGGTATAGCCTGAGTAAAATCAAATTTTTGGGCCAATCTAACGTGAAAATGAGCAAATAAGGGGGACAATCATAGTGGTTACTAGGGTAGCGCAAAGTGGGTATTGGGTTAACGGGTAGAGGGTAGCGGGCAGAGTAGTAGGGGGATACCAAAGGCTAGAGCTTTTATTTATCGATTGAGGCAGTACGAAGTCTGCAGGGTCAGCTAGTAGGTAAATAAATAAATAAATAAATCCCTCAAGGCAATTATATATTAATACTAGCTGACCCGGCAGACTTCGCACTGCCTAAATCGATAAACAAAAGATCTAAACATTTGTAGCCCACTACACAACCCGCTACCCTGCTACCCCAGTACTCTGTTACCCAGTTACCCTGCTTACCCTGCTACCCGTTATCCCACACACTTCCGGCTTCCCACTATTGCTACGCGCTACCCCGTTACCTGTTATCCCGCTTTCCCCTTACCCCGCTACTAACTACTCGCTATCCTTCAACCCGCTACCCGCTTTCCACTGGTATAAAAGTAGTGAGTCCTTAACGAATTTGTATGAGATTTTTATATATCTTAGAAAACATTGTTTACTGGGTCAGCTAGTAAGGTCGTGACAACTCAGAAACCTTCGTTGCCTCAAGCACAACAACTTTGTTTAGGATATGGTCAAATGCATAGTTAACGTTCTAGAGGGAAAATTGTGTTTCCACATTTTTTGCTATATCTCATGAACGGCTTGGCCGATTTTGTACAATTTTCTTAAAAACACTACTCTACACTAATACTTGAACATTTTGTCAAAATTTGATGAGAAACGGCTCAACCGTTCTCGAGTTTTGTGCTTAGCAACACATTTAGCGTTCCATTTTTATATATAAGATTAAAGCAAACACATTACTGGCTATGTGGTTACTGTTCAAAGTGCGAGCGTAAGGAAAGGTGGAAAACACGGAAAGAGCTAGGAAGAGGTTTCGGTTTACATTTAGTACAGTGCCGCTCACTTGAATAGAACCCCCTAATGCTTTCGAATTCGAAGTTTAAAAACTCTTAAAATAGCAAGAAAAATAACTCCATTTTTTTTTATTGAAGTATAAAAAATATTAAATCAGAAATAAAATCAATAAGGTCTCTAATAAAATCAAAATTTTATTTTAACTAAAAAAAGCAATTTGGTTCCAAATTTTCATTTCAAATTTTGGCTCATTTGAATAGCACCTCCATCTAAAAAATGTATTTTAGCATATTTAAACACTTTAAAAGTTTGTTAAATCATAAAAAAAACTTTATTTTGATATTAAAAATATGATTTATTAATGAGTGCTTCCACCCTGGTTCCGAATAACCTCAAAAACTCTGTTTGGTATAGAGTCATACAACTTTTAAATTAAGTCCAGAGAAATTGAGGCCCAGCAACATTTTATTGCTTCTATCAGCTCGTCTTTGTTGGAATACTGTTTACCAGATTTATAGACCTTCCGAGAAAGCCATCCCCAAACATTTTCTATTATGTTTAAGTCCGGCGAGTATGGTGGCCAGTCTAACAATGACGCGTTTTCACGCTCCAAATATAGCTTTACCGCTCTAGCGTTGTGTATAGGTGCGTTGTCTTGCTGAAGAATCCACGGCAAAACTCCAAACTGATCTTTTATTGAAGGAAGAACCTTTTCCAGAACTCCAATGTAAGATTGCGCATTCATACGAGGTGTCAAAAATTGTAGTTCTACAGTGCCATAGTAAGTTATGGCTCCCCAAACCATTACACCGCCCACAAGGCTGTGTAATAGATCCAATTGATGCTCTTCTTTACGCAGATCGTGAAAATAGTAATTAAATCCATCAGGACCCTCCATGTTAAACTTTTTTTCATCGGAGAAAACGACGCGGTACCATTCGGAACTCCAAGGTCCAAGTCATGTAAGCACGACAGAAAACAAGACGTTGCTCTTTCCGGGATGCGTCAAGGGGTGGTTTCTTTTTTAGCTTCAAGCGTTTTAAGTGTTTAGCTTTCGAAATAACGCGTTTAACCGTAGAAACACTTGCTTTTACACCACTTTTTTCCCTTATTTTGGCGGCAGAATCGTGTTAGTTGGAAGCCAAACGCAGAATAGCTATTTTTTCTGTAGCAGTTAGGGCACTAACGGTTCGTCCTTTCATGTTTTTTCCATAACAGAACTCATTGCGTAAAAAACAGGATATAACTTTCCGACTTCGATTAATTTTTTTTTGCGATTTCATGAATTGACAGACCACACTCGCGATATGTTTTGATTTTGGTTTTTTCCTCGTCGTTTAATGCTTTTCCGCGTCCCATTGCGACTTGGATACTAATAAAAGACTTGAAGACAAAAGAAAAAAAATTGACAACAACCTGCCTTGACCGTCACACGTTAACTGATAAAATTTGGTTGGGTGCTATTCAAATGAACCAAAAAATATGCATTTTTTTAAAGTAATTTTACATAAAATAGCAAAATTTTTTAACGGGACTTTTCCAATGCATGATCTTGCTCGCAGAGAGAGTGTATAATGAGATAAGAAAAACAGAAAAAAATTAAATGGATATACTTAAAGAGAGTTGAAATATATCAATTTATATGATGAATGAATGGGGGGTGCTATTCAAGTGAGCGGCACTGTATTGAATTCCTTAATATTGAAATGAAGTGGAAAAGCAGAGTGTGGTATTCATATTCATATTTGTGTTGTTAGGCTAAGTATTGCTGCCGCAAGTACTTCGGTCTAATCTCTTAAGGAGATTTTCCCATCACCACCTCAATTTTCCCATTTTTTTTAAATCCACGCAAAATATGATTTGGGGTTTTCTTGCTCTCCAGGAGTTTTCCATTGCGAATTTGTTATGTTTTTGCAATTCGTTTTTTTTTTTTTTTAATTATACTTGCTTTCCAGGACTTCTCCCAGTTCGCCAGCATGAACTTTCCATTTTAAGATTTCAAAAGTAATGCATTTCATTTGAAAGAGTTTTTATGAGATTTTTGTTTAATCAAATTTTTTTTTGCATTTCAAATTTTCCAATTTTTCTTTTTACTCTTTCTTGCATTCTCGTTCCCCATCATAAATGTTCCATTTTTCCATTTGAAAACCACTGCACCTACAATAACATGCAATTTTCCCTTTGAAAACCAATGAGTTTTCCAAGTTTCTTAGAGAACCCATTTTGAAGTTTTTCATTATTCCACTCCAATATAATTACATACATGCAATTTTAATTTTGAAAATCAATGAGTTTTCCGAGTTTTTCATCAAGAAATTTCTATTTTCCATTCGAAAAAACGCGTTAAACTTCCATTTTAAAACCAATGCACCTACAATTACATGCAATTTTCTCTTTGAAAACCAATAACATTTTCCGATTTCCTTTCGAAAATAAATTTTGAAATTTTCCAGTTTTCCATTTGAAAACTACTGCACTACAATTACATGCAATTTTCCCTTTGAAAACCAATAAGTTTTAAGAGTTTTTCATCAAAAAAGTTTGATAAAAAAGACCTTAACTTTTGTACCCTGCTAGCACACTACCCTCTTACCCTCCATGCTCCATAGCTAGCTGCTACCAACTACCCGCTACTTCTACCTGCTACCCCCTACCCCCTTACCCGATCCTCGCTTCTCCACTTCCCGCTTCCAAGGCCATATCTCAAAAGCAACAAATCTAAAAACGGAAAAATATCGACAACAAAAAAATTTCAAGTGTAGGTACGTTTTTTTTCGATGAAAAACAATTTTTGACGAACATAATGTACATTATGTACCTATATGTATTTTCTTCGCTGACATTTTTTTTTGTTTTGATGAAAATAAAAATATTTGAAATTCTAAACGAAATTGATTGATCGTAGGTATATTGGTATATTTTGATGTAGTGAGAAAAGGATAATTATTTAACATTTGCATCGTTTGTGATTTGAAAAGTATAATTTTTGTTTATCTTAAACCTTCTACCCTTAATCCTCTTTAGTTTAAGACAATGTACATTGCGCATGTTTGTTTTGATTAGTCTTGAATATGAGCCATTTCGGGCACCAGACATAAAATTTGTCCAAAACTTGAGAACAGCGCTACCTACCGGGTCCAATTATGAAACAAAACCTGTCTCGGATGGACCTTATCACACCCACCAAATTTCAGAAAAATCTGTCCAGTACTTTGGGAGGAGTAGGGTCACAAACAAACGCACAGGAGAATTATATATATAAGATAGTATATGGAATCTTTTTCTTATTCTGACTCGAAGCGCTCTTACAATAATAAAGTTGAAGATGAATAAAATGGAGGAAATAGAGGTTTATCATTTAAGAACATTACGACTCATTCATTTCGTGGTTTCAAGTTAGTAGCGCTATTATTTTAAACGTGTCAAATTTAACTATCATTTTAATGTTTGCCATTTACGATACCTAGTCGAACAACGTGCTAAAATTATTTAAACTAACTACAAAAGTTGTAATTAAAACGTAGCCACTTTTCGAGCACTACCCTATGTTTATGGTCATCCTCATCATAATCGACCAACAACGCAAGCAATTCACCATGGCGTATTTTGAGTTTGGATTTGCATCGCATACTTAAAAAATTTAAATTAATCAAAAATTGAAGCCTTCTGACCATTCACAACGCCACCGTAGAAACGCTTCTTGGGTGTTGGAAGAACAGACAATAAAGACCGATTATTCCAACATTTTCCTTAGCGATGAGCACATTTCTCACTCGGCGGGTATGCAAACAAATAAAATTGGGGTATATGGAGCTCTGAAAACCCACAAGTGATCGAATAGGTGCCATTGAATCCAGAAAAAGTGACTGTTTGGTGTGCTCTATGGTCATTGGTCCGTATTTTTTCGAAGATGGGCGGACAGTTACAGTCAATTCGGAGCGACATGGTCGAATGACATCCGTTTGATTTGTTTTTGGATACACGACCAAATATAGCTTTAATAAGCAAGAAGTTTCCTAGTCGGTTAATTTCACGTCTATTGGCCACCAAGATCATGTGATTTGATGCCGTTAGATTTGTTTTCTATTGGGCTACGCAAAGGACAGAGTTTTTAGGAATAGTTCCCGAAATCTAGACGCATTAAAAAAAATTATTACTCAAGTCTTGGCTGAGATACCGCCCGATATGTGCCAAAAAATGGTTGAAAATTATCTCAAAAGAATCGGATGCTGCGAAAACTCCTGCGGCGGCCATTTGAATGATAATTTTTTCCACACTTAATGGCAAAGGCCAAACTTTATAATGAAATAATAAATAAAACTTTCATTGAAAATGCTCCGTTGTTTGTGTTATATTTAGCTTTTCTTTCGAAATCGAGAAATGAATGACCCTTTACTTTAAGATTTTTTATGTCTACTTTCTTTAAGCTTTTCGTTCGGAATGAAACATTTTATTTTAGAAAATGCAGTTGATTAAACAACAAATTAACTAAATCCAGATTGGTATTTCAATACTTCCCAACTTTCTTGAAAATTAATGGATAAAGGCCGACCGGCTATTCACAGCATGTAAAACAACAGGACGCAGTGGCATATTAACCTTAAGGCAAACTAGGCACGTGCCTAGGGGCGCGGCAACAAAGGGGCGCACGGGCGCAACGCGGTTGTTAAAGTAACAAACTTGTGAACTCGAATTGCACTTGCATCTTTTTTAAAATAAAAATCGGTCCTGATCAATCACTCTTACAGTACAGAGTCAACTCGGTTTGCAAACTCTGAAATCGAGTTAGCTTTCTTCTATTTTTGTATGCGTTTTTGAGTAGGTGTTGATTTTACTTATTGTAGGGGCAAATAACCTAATGGTCGAAGTTCATCAGCGGATGGCAAAGATTTCGACGGATGTAAAACCTATAATATTTCTGTTTTTAAGTTCTTTCTAGATTGATTTTCGGGGCGATTCCGATTTGAGAACCGAGTTGCATAAGAACCAACTCGAGTTAACTTGGTTTACAAAATTTACGTTGCGGCAGATCATTTATTAACCAAATTCGTAAGATCTTTCGGACAATACTAATAGATCTCATGTTAACTTAGGCCGTGTGCGAATTGGATCAATTGTGGTTGAAAATGGATGAATTTTTAACCACTACTGTCATATTTTAACCTGCTCCGCAGCTAGTCAGATTTTAACACATTTTATTCAATGCGCAAAATTTAACCAAACGTCAAGTTTTAACCTTTTTTTAACTCAACTCAATTATCACCTAGAACAATTAGGCCTTGATCTCATTTTCCTTGGCCCCTATTTCAACGCCTTTTCTTTAGGCGCGGTGCATCCATTTCGGTCAAACTATAGTACGATATATTTCTATATAGGGGAGCTAGTGAGATGCTTGCCTATGGCGCCCTCAACCTTTAATCCGCCACTGACAGGACGCCAACAATGTGTTGATTTGCGCGTGTTGTTGAGGGCTATATCCTACCATGCTGATTAGGTCAAACACAGTGGCAGTTAATTTGACAGCTGTAGCTTCAAAAAGATGACCGCTATCAACTGTCAAAGTTCGCAAGTCCATATTAAAAGACTTTCAAAAAGCTGTGCTCTTTTTCTATTGACTTAATTAGATACTATAGTATAAACTTTAAATATCCTATTTTAGTGTCAATCTAGTATTTTCCATTGAAATTCAATTATCTGCAAATTTATCTTATCAAGTTGATTGACATTTTTTTTCCCATGAATTCGTAATGAAATATTTCATTCAATAAAAGTTCCCTGAAGTAATGGAAAAGTAAGACTAAACTAAAAAGGCAAAACAAATTGCCAAAAAATAGACCAGGGTTTTTCTTTTCTCGGAATGGAATCTAAGTTAATCCAGCTCACTTTAATGACTTAATTTTTTCTACGCCTTATTTATTACTTCAAAGTTCCAAGCTATTGACAGATTGGTTTTAAGGTTTTGCTTTGTAAGAAAATATTTTTGAACGAAAATGGGACTACTAGAAGGATCAAAATAGATAATAGTGTTCGTCAAGTGTTCGAAGAGTCCGGTTGTGCAGTGCTTTGTCTCTTGTTCTAGTGTTTATTTTTATGTCCCGTCCTCGTCCCTCGCGTCCGTTATCAAAAAACAAAAAATAAAATTAAATTAATAAACGCCACCAACAAAAAAGAACAATAATAAACATTAAATAAAACACTCAAAACCCAACATAAAACTAATTATAAAACGAGCAAAAAAGAAAACCAACAAAAAACCATCGAAATCAACCAACAACAATAGCATCGCAAACAAACGCCAAAAAATGCACCCACAAAAAAGACTTAAAAATACCCGCTAGCCACAAGAGCACAGTAAGTACATATCCATCCCGTTCTCCTCGTTTCCCCGTCGTACAATTGCACAGCTTATCATATGCATTACATTGCATTGAGCTTTTTTTACTCATTCAATGTGTGCATATGGTGTGTTGTCAATAACAGATGAATAGAGATTAACTGTTTGAATTCCAGGGTCGGATCGATTCACGCTGCCGTTAAGGCATAACACTGACAGTGGCGCTGAATCGTAAAGATTTCTGATATTCAATTCAGTGACTCTTTTAGATCTTGTCTGTTTTGGTCTTTTATTTTTTTTAACTTGTAATGATCGATAATTTCAGAGTCGATTATTGCAATATTCGTGGGCTAAGAATTAATTTTCTTGCTGTGTACATCCACACTGTTACAAACAGGCCAGCTGTTTTGGCACTGAGTGAAACCCAAGTAGGTGAGAATACCGACCCTGCTGAATTTCTTATTCATGGGTATTGCTTAGTGCCTTTATTCTTCTCCCACCATGGTCTCGCCGTCTACATTAGGGATGATGTCGCTTATCAATTCCTTCCACAATATGGACATTGCTCCGACCCTTTTTTTAATCTTATGTGGTTCAAGTTCACCATAAATAAGCACATCATCCACTATTGTTTCCTCTATCGAAGCCCAAATTTGGACAGAGCTTCAACTTCTCGCGAATTTGACGCTCTGTCTGACTCCATCCAAAGAATTGTATCCTTATATCCTCACACTGAAATCGTTATTACGGCCGATTTCAATGTACACAATTCTTCGTGGCTTCTCCATTCGGGCCAGACAACACCCGAAGGAATGTGTGCTGAAATCTTTGCTGAGTTTAACCACCTCACTCAGCTGGTCACTGAGCCCACTCGAATATCGGATATTGATGGCCAAGCGGAAAATACTCTTGACTTGTTCCTTACGTCTGACCCTGATAAATACACTATCAATGTATTAACGCCTCTAGGCAGATCAGACCATAGTATAATATCTGCAAATTTCTCGTGCCAAACTAATCCAGTTAAAGAAAGAGCTCCGAAGAGAACCGTATGGCAATACGAGAAAGCCAACTGGGACGGTCTCAATAACTTCTTCCGGATCTTTAACTGGTCACTATGCTTCCTCGATAGTGACGTAGACGCCAGCGCAGATATGATTACTAATATGATTATCTTGGGAATGAAAACTTTTATCCCGAATAGAGTTAAAAGCATCAAACCTAAGGAAAAATCATGGTTTGATTCAAGCTGTAAAGAGGTTATCAGGGAAAAAGAAGTAAAGTTCCGGTGTTATAGAGCCAACCCAACTGAGGAAAACCGGAACAAGTTTAAACAAGCCAGGAAGGCCTGCAATGCCCATATTCGACGGACTAAGTTTTTGCATGATCAAAAATTAAGGCAAAAAATACTGCAATGTCCCAAAGGCAGTAAGAATTTTTGGTCTTTTGTGAAAAATATGAAGAATTCTTCTTCTTCCTCGGTCCCTACGCTCGTTGACAATGACACTCCAGTTGTTAGCTCTCTCGCGAAAGCTAACCTTTTTGCAAGGCAGTTCGCCTCCAACTCTTCGCTGCCAGATAGTGTCATGACTCCCCCAGCTCTAGAGCGCGTCAATGATTCCATGGGGCAAATCTTCTTTCGCACTCGTGCTGTGGCGAGAGTCCTAAAGGATCTCAACATACATAAATCCGCTGGTCCGGATGGTATCCCCGCTGTTGTTCTGAAGAGGTGTTCTTCCACGCTGGCAAAACCCTTGCGTAAGCTTTTCCATCTATCCTATTCTTCTGGGCTCGTTCCGAGCAGTTGGAAAACAGCATTTGTCCAGCCAATCCCAAAAAAAGGCGTATCTTCTTCTCCCTCCAACTATCGTCCGATTGCACTAACGTCCCTTCTTTCTAAGGTCATGGAAACGCTGATAAACTATCAGCTCAAGAAATATCTCGAAGACCGAAAGCTTCTTAATGACCGGCAGTACGGCTTTCGCAGCAACAGGTCCACTGGTGATCTGATGGTTTATCTCACCGAACAGTGGAACAAATCTTTACATCGTTTTGGAGAAAGTAAGATTGTTGCACTTGATATTTCAAAGGCATTTGATAAAGTCTGGCATCTTGCTCTTTTATCGAAAATGCGTGCTTTCGGTATCGATGAATCCCTTCTTCGATGGATTAGAAACTTTCTTTCGAACCGTACAATACAAGTTGTATTGGACGGTTTCAAGTCTGAAACCCACAATATAAACGCTGGTGTGCCCCAGGGCTCCGTTTTGTCTCCAACACTCTTCCTCATTTTCATAAATGATCTCTTGTCTGTAACTTCTAATCCAATTCATTGTTTCGCCGACGATAGTACCCTTAGCTTTTCTTATTCGTTCCCAGACTCACATCCCTCCACTTCGGATGTGGACCTGCAACGGCAAAATATGATAAGCTCATTAAACTCTGACTTAAACAGCATTGTACAATGGGGAATTAAAAACCGCGTCGAGTTTAATGCTTCGAAAACTCAATGCTGTCTTGTATCGTCAAAGCGAGATGTACGCCCCTTGCCACTGTCCATGAGTGGCACTTGCATCAATGAGACCGAACATCTCGAGATTCTCGGTATGTGCATTACAGACCACCTTTTGTGGAGCGAGCACATATGCGATGTCGCCAAAAATGCCGCAAGATGTTTGGGTTTCTTAAGACGGTGCAAGAAATTTTTCTCCCCTTCTGATCTGGCTATTATCTATAAAACCTATATCCGCCCAAAGCTTGAGTACAATTCCCATCTCTGGGCTGGTGCTCCAGCTACTTACTTAAGCCTCTTGGATGGAATACAAAAAAGAGCTGTAAGAATGATTGGTGATAGAGAGATCACTGACTCATTCACCTCTTTAGACCACCGTCGTAACGTTGCGTGTCTCTCCTTGTTCTACCGTTACTTCTACGGTAATTGCTCTAGTGAAATAGCCAGTTGCATTCCTCCCCTCAAACAATTCACCCGTAATACTCGCGCTTCTAGGAATGCCCATCAGTTTACCCTTGAGCCCAACTTCGGACGTACTGTCAAGTATAGAGAATCATTTTTTAGCCGTACTACGCGAATGTGGAACTCTCTTCCACACTCTGTCTTTCCCGATCATTGCAATGTTCAAGAATTCAAGACCAATGTACATCGACACCTCCTTTCCAACCCCTTCACCTCTTCCTAATGCACTCACTGTGTCTCTGGCATAAAAAGGGTATAAAAAATCCCTTGAGTGGGTGCAAATTATAAAAAAAAAAAAAGATTCTTTATATTTCAATATTCCTAGATACATATAATTTATCTTTACAGTTTTGCGGTTATGTGTTTTGGTTCTCGTTGATGTTCACTGTGACGTATGAGTACTTTGTTTAATTCTTATTTATTCCCATTTTAATATTGTGTCATTGTGTGTTTTATTTTAATATATTTTACCATCGCCAAACATCTTACATACGTATGTAAAAATGAATATTTTTCTGGAAGTCAAAAGAATACAATATGAAAAATTAATCATGACATTGTCATCAGAGAAAAACTTTCGCAGTACAAATAATAATGATCACATCCAGATTACATTAACAATTCATGGGGCGAACCGAGCCAATGCTGCTGTCAAAAAATGTTGCAAAATGATTTTTTCAATATTGAGTAAGGAGGTTAAGCGGATGGAAGCTTGGAACCCTTTTCGGGTGTCATTAATAAATAATCAGATTAACCATAAAAAAGTTGACCGAAAGGATGATAAAAGTTTTCTTTGTTTTTAAGGGTATCAAAGTAAAAAAAAAACAACACTAATAATAATAACTGTTAATTTTTTTAATATTTGCAATTGCAATTGACATTTGGAAAGGGTTCGAATTCAATTTTTTGTTTCCTAAAGACAAATTATACGGAAATAAAAGAATTCTCTTTGGTCTGTGTTGGTAAGCAGTCTACTTATTTTTTCTGTCCGCAAACCATTAAAGTAAACTTCTTCTCTTCTCAATCAATATAATCGATTCATTTTTCAAACGATGAAAGCAACAACTCAGAAACGGTTTTATTTATTGTTCGATAAAAAATATTTTGCCTTTATCTATGTCTATATGTACCTCTTAAAGAAAAATCATAGCAAACGTCATGCTGGCAAAAAAAAAAAGAAAAATCTGTTCACTACTCAAGAGACGAAAGACAGCGTGAAGTAAGACTTCAGAGGAAATTAAATAAAAGGTTAGGTTAGGTTAGGTTAAAGTGGCTGTCATGGATGGTAAAAGACACACTTAGGCCAATTGAAGGCCATGAATCTAAATAGGCTTTCTTCGAAAGCTCATTGAAACCAATTAGAGTTCCTTACGAAACGTAGTAGATTACTTGTAGATCATTGTAAAAGTATTCTCCTAAGTGAATCATACGTTTATGAGCTAGAGCAGGGCAGGTGCAGAGGAGGTGAAGAACTGTTTCCTCCTCCTCCTCATCCATGCAGCTTCTGCAGAAATCATTAGAAAATACGCCCAGTCACGCAGCGTGTCTTCCTATTGGACAGTGTCCAGTAATGACACCAATTAACGAGCTAATATGCAATCTGCAAAGATATCTCTTACCTAGGTCTCTTTAGGTCCAGATTAGGCCAAATGT
Source organism: Sphaerophoria taeniata (assembly GCA_943590905.1). Taxonomy (NCBI): domain Eukaryota; kingdom Metazoa; phylum Arthropoda; class Insecta; order Diptera; family Syrphidae; genus Sphaerophoria; species Sphaerophoria taeniata. The sequence continues at coordinate 59,401,050 of OX016541.1, read as the reverse complement.
TTTTCGTCGCCTGACAGGTTGTTATGTTATTCCACCTGATGTTAGTTCTCTTAATAGCATCTTGTTGTAGCAAAAGTTTACATGTAGCGATTGGTATACCAACATTAGCCATTTGTGGCTTAATGGGTAATGTTGTACCATATTACGAGTTCATCGACTTTACAGTTTCCTGGAATGTCACTATGGCCCGGCACCCAGTGAAGGTGAATGTTAAACTGTAGTGCCATCTCCATTAGAGACGATTGACAGTTTTGGACCGTAATTGAGTTTGTAGAGACAGAGTTCAAGGATTTTATAGCTGCCTGACTATCTGAGAAAATTCGGATATCAGATGTGGATACCACGTTTTCTCTGAGCCAGGACAGGGCCTCCTTAATCGCCAAAAGTTCTGCCTGAAACACGTTACAATGATTTGGAAGGCTGAATGAGAGACTTAGTTTTAGTCGTTCGGAGTACACACCTCCACCAACCCCATCATTAGTTTTCGATCCATCTGTATAGAAGTGGATTGCCTCGTCTTCCAGGAATGTTTTATTTTCCCAGAAGGATCGGAAAGGGATAGAAGTTTGAAAGTTCTTATCGAACTGTAGTTGGGGAATGGTGTAGTCTGTGTGCTTTGGAATTGATTCTAGATAATTAAGAATAACAGAGTGGCCAATGTTATTGTTAGTCCACTGTGAAGAGGCATTCAGGCGAATAGCAGAACTAGCAGCTATTTGTTTGCTGATTATATCCAGAGGTGTCAGATAGAGTAGGGTGTCTAGTGCCGCAGATGGGGTCGTACGAAGAGATCCGCTTATACTTAGGCATGCTGAGCGTTGCACTTTCCTAAGCTTATCGCAGTTCATTTTTACGTCCAAGGCAGTCCACCATACTGACACACCATAAAGCAGAATGGGTCTGATTACCGATGTGTATAGCCAGTGAGTGATTCTGGGTTGCAGACCCCATTTGCTACCAATGGCTTTCTTGCAGGTGAAAAGAGCTACCGTAGATTTTCTTATTCTTTCGTGTATGTTGCTCTTCCAATTCAGTTTTCTGACTAAGATAAGACCCAGATATTTAGTTTCCTCTGAAAACTTTAATTGGACAGCGTTTATAGAAGGAGGGTCGATGTGCGGAATTTTATATTTCCTAGTGAATAGGACCAAATCGGTTTTGTGTGGGTTAACGCCTTAACCACACCGATTCGCCCAAAGTGATAGCTTATTTAGAGCGTTTTGTAAGAGTTCTTTTAAGGTTATTAGATGCTTCCCTGAAACAGCTATAGCAACGTCATCAGCATAGGCTATCACTCTGAAACCCTCTCTATCCAGACAGGTAAGAATTTCGTTAGCAACCAGATTCCAGAGTAGAGTGGAGAGAACACCGCCTTGCGGCGGCGTACCTCTGCTGACAGATCTTCTTGCGGAATAGCCGCCAAGTTCTGAGTTGATTATTCTGCTAGTCAGCATTAAATGAATTAACTCACCAAGCGAACTCTCCACATTCAGATATGACAGTGCAGATGTGATTGCAGATGTGTCCACGTTGTTAAAAGCGCCTTCAATATCAAGGAATGCAACCATAGTATACTCTTTATGATGGAGGGAGTATTCGATAGTGCGTACTTAAGTGTGTAGCTCCGTTTCAATCGATTTTCCCTTACAGTAGGCATGTTGAGACATAGACATGAGTCTTGTATCAATCTTCTTCCCGGGCGCCGAACTTGTCGAGTTCAAGAAGCTGAGTAAGGTCAAAGATTCTCGAGAACTTTTCTCCAGATGAGTCCTGAAACTAACGGGCGACCCATATCCCTCTACCCCTCCCTAATCCTTTTCCACTCCAACAAAGGTATGGCGAAAAAGCTAGCCTATGTCACCAACTCCGCTCCCACCTCTCCCACGTTGGCACGGCGAAAAAGCTGTTCAACCTTCCCAATCCTTATATTTCAGTACGGTCTCAAGACTGTCTGTCGTTTCCTTCCCATCTCTCTGTAGCACGACTAACGCTGTCTACGGTTCCTTATCTTATTCCTTCCGGTCAGTACGATGTAAACATTATCTGACTACTCACCCCCACCTCTTCCTTCCTAAATCATCACTTCCCAATTTAGGCTGGATCTAAGGTGTTACACGACCCGTGTCGATGATCAGCCTGGCTGAGGGCCCAATTTAAAAATAGCTCAGTCTCTTGCGGAGTATCCGGATACCTGGTGACCTCCGGATTAACCAGCCTTATCTGTACATGCGAATCTCTGTGCAGACGGACCTCCCTTTCTTCGCAACTCGTGGGATTTTAGATGGAGAAAACAAACAAAAAACAAAAACAAAACAAAATTGAGACCGGTACTCTTTCAAAACCGGGCGGCAGTACGGCTCGAGGGCTGTCTGCCGTTCCTCCTGCGGCGGGCACAAAAGAGGTGGTTCTGATAACACATGATCCCTCTTCTGTTGCAAGTTGCAGCGAGAGTAGGCAGGTAGTAATACCTAATTCGAGCAGTGGCGCGGTTGTGAATAACGACCCCACTGATTCAGGGAGTAAACCTCCCGTCACGCAAGTAGACAAGCAGTTAAGACCGTCTAAGGCCATCTATAACAAAAGGCGCAAGGCTGAGAGAATCCTGAAGACATCTGGTGCATCACTGGATGCTGGAGGGACCGCGAAGCTTGCTGCCCGACTTAGATGGGCCCAAAACGTCCTATCAACACCCAGGACGAGTGACTCAACGTCAAAACGTGAACGGTCTCTGGAGGGGGCCACTTCGACACCAAAACGCCCTTGTGTGCAAAACACCAGCACTCCCCTCAATCCTGCTCCCACTGTTAGGATGCCATATAGCGATGTGGCAAAAGGTAAGATGGTTGTTGCCGTTATCGACAGGAGCGATATAGATGGCACGATTTCTTCTGATCGGTGGCAGGTGGTGAAGCTGAAACTCTCAGCTGGCTTTCTAAGCACCATGAGAGCATTTCCGGGTTCACCTCCCTCCATAAGCGATGGAGGTTTGCATCAAGGGCATGTCAAACTCATCGTTTATGACGACCAGAGGTCTTGCAATCTGTATAAGCTTGCTGTCAGCAGGTTATGCAAAATCTGGCCAGGTGCGAAGCTCGAAGTTGTTGCTAAGGAGGACATCCCTAGCAGACCTAGAGCCCGCACATGGATTCCAGCTGAACCTTCCTGCATGGAGGACATCCTCCAGATAATGCAGATCAGCAATCCATCCTTGCCTACGCAGAATTGGAAGATCGCTAAGTTGGAAGAAGTTAAGGGTCCTTATAGGAGCGCCATTGTGGTGATCAATAAGGAATCCCTGGCCCCGCTAGCGCTTACAAAGGGCATAATAAGATACGGCTTTGAGACCGTCACTTTAAAAGTCTATAAAAAAGATGAGGTACCTGCGAATAGCGAGCCTCCACCCCAACTCGAAGGTGAGCCAGTGTCCGAGAAGCCTGGTACATCGTCATCCCTACCATCCATCGGTAGTTGACGTTGTACCCTTGTCTTCTCCGGCGGCGGTTCAACCTTCTACTGAAGTCGACAACAGTCAAACCTTAATGGAGACTTAGGACTGCGTTGAAGCTCTTCTGAACGAGGATGAACTTTTGGCCTCATCTTCTGATTCGGAAGATACTAACAAAACTGTGGTGGAGGTTGATCTGCCTAATTGTATCCAAAATGATGTAGTTAGTGCAGATTAATCTCCAACACTCCATCAAGGCTTCGGCCTCTCTCCTACTTCGACTGGCCAGAAGTGGAGAAGACATTGTCCTGATCCAAGAACCATGGATAGTCAAATCCATTATTCGTGGACTCAGGACTCCTCAATACTACCTACTGTATGCGAGCTCTGCGAAGAGTGGGTGAGGGTTTGGAAAGGATTGCTTGCAATTTCGAGTACAGATTTCTTGCCGCTCATGTGCGGAAGGTTCAACCTCCAAGTGGTGCAGAGCGGTAACCAGACTTCGGTCAGGGCGAATGAACCTACGTTTTCATTGTACAGGTATCATTAAATTTTTATGGATACACGGTGATTAATGAGACTGTACTTGAAATCAATATGATAGAATAAGGCACTAATGAGTGTTCCTTAGAAATTTGGTGTTGCATGACAATGTGTCATGCAGTCTTCCAGTTTGGTCACCCAACTTCTTTCTGGTAAGAGGACTGCATGACAATGGACACCAGTATTCCTGTTGAGCCGTAAACTCAACGAAGCTGGAAAATATTCTTTTGGTTTGTACGAATGTGTGATAATTTCACACATTCGCAAAGAATGTATGATAATTTCATACATTCACAGAGTACAATATAACAAAAGAGACCACCAGGTCTTCTGAAAAAATTGGTGCTCTGGGGTAGTTGGATGCCCGATTCATTGAGTCTTTATGACCTTTGAATGTCAACTACAGTTGCGATAGGCCCCCTTGTGGGAGTTTCAGAGTGGCTGTGGTTGACGAGAGATTCGTTCTCGATAACTGAGTGGTTAGTCTCTAAGCTCAGTTATATAGATAGAAACACATTTACCAGTATGGCCTTCATTTAAGGTGAAGCAAACTGGTACTTGAGATAAATGGAAATGGACGGAAGGTAAATTTTATGGCTATGGGGCAGATGCTTCAAGATTAATCTTGTGCCTTTTCCTTTAACTACAAGGCAACATACACTATAAATATGCATGTAATTCATGCATATAAAAATAGAGTGGATTGGAATCCAATCCACCGCGAAATTAGGGCCTTGAGCCAAGTGTTCGCGTGTACTGGTTCTCTGTATCTACTGTATGCGAGTGATAAAGGTGAACCTAGATCTTGCATATTAGTCAAACGTAGCATAAATGTATTTTTACTCCATAATTTCAGTGATAGAGATACCACCGTAGCTAGACTGGAAACAGCCAACGGCGCTTTCTGGCTAGTGTCGGCATATCTTGGCCATGACCACCTTGGCCCTCTCCCTGGTCAGACACTGGAGAATATCATCACTGAAGCGAAACGGTAGAAAATCAGCCTCATAATTGGAAGCGATGTTAATGCTCATCATACAGTGTGGGGGAGCACTAACATAAACGAAAGAGGTGAGTCACTTTTTGATTACATCCTAGGTACTTACCTCGTAGTAAGTAATGTTGGAAGCGAACCTACCTTTGTCACTAAAACCAGACAAGAAGTTCTCGATATAACTCTAGTCTCCGACTCAATTCATCACATGATTTTGGACTGGATGGTATCCAGAGAACACTCATTCTCTGAATACAGATACATCCAATTCAGAATCAATGTTGATGAAAAATCTAGTCCACTTAAATTTCGTAATTACCGAAAAACCCATTGGACCACTAATAAAACTACACTTCAAAGTTTAATTAAACCAGGGCTCCTAAGTCCCTCTCTTAATGCTAGTGAACTTGACAACAAAGTCAAGGACTTAACCTTAGCCATGAACAGATCGTTAGAGATTGCCTGTCCACCTGTATGTGTAAGGGGAAAAAAGAAACCACATTGGTGGACCTAGGGTCTCGATTCGCTCAGGAAAGAGTGTAGAAAACTCTTTAACAGAGCCAAATATACAAGACAGGCTTCTGACTGGGACTCATACAAAAGTTCCCTAAACAAATACAAAACGGAACTAAGAAGATCTAAACGATCTTCCTGGCGATCCTTTTGTGATAGAATAGAAGAAACCTCCGATGCCTCCAGGCTACGAAAAATTCTTTCAACAAATCCAGTGATGCCCAGCTGTCTAAAAAGAGCAGATGGCTCCTTGACAGCCTCAAGTGAAGAATCTCTTAACTTGCTACTAGACACTCACTTTCCCGGTAGCTCTCAAAATGTAACCTGTAACAATCAGTTGCACACAATTACTACTACATCATTTCCATAAGGTCTAATCACAAGGGATAATCAGCGGTGGGCTATCAACACCTTCGAACCGTACAAATCGGCAGGACCATACGGCATTATTCCAGCTAAACTCCAAGAAGCCTCAGACATAATAACACCAATCCTTGAGGTATTGTTCAATAGCTGCTTGCATCTGGCCCATATCCCCTCAGTATGGAGAGAAGTGAAAGTTGTTTTCATACCCAAGGCGGGAAAATGTTCGCAAGTTAACCCTAAAGATCTCAGACCCATAAGTCTATCATCGTTCCTTCTTAAGACATTAGAAAGACTGATAGATATACCCCTCAGGGCAAACATTGATACAAGACTCATGTCTAACTCTCAACATGCCTACTGTAAGGGAAAATCGGTTGAAACAGCGCACTTAGTACGCACTATCGAATACTCCCTCCATCATAAAGAGTATACTATGGTTGCATTCCTTGATATTGAAGGCGCTTTTAACAACGTGGACACATCTGCAATCACATCTGCACTGTCATATCTGAATGTGGAGAGTTCGCTTGGAGAGTTAATTCATTTAATGCTTAATAGCAGAATAATTAACTCAGAACTCGGCGGCTTTTCCGAAAGAAGATCTGTCAGCAGAGGTACGCCGCAAGGCGGTGTTCTCTCCACTCTACTCTGGAATCTGGTAGTTAACGAAATTCTTACCTGTCTGGATAGAGAGGGATTCAGAGTGATAGCCTATGCTGATGGCGTTGCTATAGCTGTTTCAGGGAAGCATCTAAATACGCTCTAAATAAGCTATCACTTTGGGCGAATCGGTGTGGTTTAGGCGTTAACCCACACAACACCGATTTGGTCCTATTCACTAGGAAATATAAAATCCCACACATGGACCCTCCTTTTATGAACGGTGTCCAATTAAAGTTTTCAGATGAAACTAAATATCTGGGTCTTATCTTAGACAGAAAACTAAATTGGAAGAGCAACATACTCGAAAGAATAAGAAAATCTACGGTAGCAATTTTCACCTGCAAGAAAGCCATTGGTAGCAAATGGAGTTTGCAACTCAGAATCACTCACTGGCTATACACATCGGTAATCAGACCCATTCTGCTTTATGGTGTGTCAGTATGGTGGACTGCCTTGGACGTAAAAATGAACTGCGATAAGCTTAGTAAAGTGCAACGCTCAGCATCTCTAAGTATAAGCGGATCACTTCGTACAACCCCATCCACGGCACTAGACACCCTACTCTATCTAACACCTCTGGACATAATCAGCAAACAAATAGCTACTAGTTCTGCTATTCGCCTGAATGCCTCTTCACAGTGGACTAACAACAACATTGGCCACTCTGTTATTCTTAACTATTTAGAATCAATTCCTAAGCACACAGACTACACCATTCCTCAACAACAGTTCGATAGAAACTTTCAAACTTCTATCCCTCCCCGTTCCTTCTGGGAAAATAAAACATTCCTGGAAGACGAGGCAATCCACTTCTATACAGATGGATCGAAAACTAATGATGGGGTTGGTCAGTGGCGTAACTACCACCCGTCTTACCGGTTTCAGAAACCGGGGCCCCCGATCGCAGAGGGGCCCCCAAAGCTGGCAAGAATTTTTGCTTATCCAAATATTAAAAACAATAATAAATAAAAGACATACATAATTACATAAATAATAATAGTTTTTGTCTGCTTGTTATTACATATTGGAGATAAAGTACAATCATAACTCAAAAACCAAATTTTTTGTTTGGTATTAGACAATGCTGCAATGCCTGAGATCCGAAAATTCTAGGAAACAGTTGAACAAATTAAGGTTTTTTTTTTGTGCGAACAATATTAAGATATGGGTGTTATTATACACTTTTCTCAAAGAAAATTCTTCGTTGAAATCGAAATGACTATGTCCAACTCAATGGTCATCCCGGAACGATTCTCTACAAGCTGTTTCCTTCAGGTATTATGATATTTTGAAGTGTCTTCAAACTCATTCTTATCGGTAATTCGAGAACCTAGAGAAATGAATTGGGGTCAATATTTTCCATGGATGTTTGAGAAACGTTATCAAAACTTTTCGAGTACATCAACCTAAGGAATTAAAAAATATGACAGATTAAGAACTCTACATGGAAGCTTTAATACTTGCAAATACTTATACTGAAGACATTAGTGACAAATTTCCTGAACAATTGGTTTCTATTCGATCATGCTCAAAAAAACAAATTGAAAAATTATTCAAAAGTTTGCTGATTTAGAAGTTAGCCGTATTAAATTGTGAACTCAATTGTCAATTTTCGGGTCTACCACGAAATTTCGAATGCAAATATCTCGAAAACAAAAATCTCGTTAGTAAAAGTCTCGAAAACAAAAATCTTGAACGAAAACAATCTCGAAAACAAAATTCTCGAAACACAAAAATCTTGGAAAAAATTAATTTCGAATGACAAATTCTGGAAAAATACAAAAAGAAGGTTTGTTAAATAGTACGGAAAAGATGAAAACTTAAGTCTACACATGCGAATGCTCAAATGCCTACCTCAGAGTCAAATTCGTGACTCTTTCGAACCATAGGTACAAAAAAATATTATGGTCTTGTGCAGACCAAATAAGAGAAATTTACCAAGAACTCAAAACAGTCTAATGAGTCTGAGCATAGAAGACTTAAAGTTTTAGTTGATAAGCTTCACATTGGCGTGTTCAAGCTAATTCATGTTTTAGTGCAGGAGTCGGTTCTAGCAAAATATAAGGTAGAAAACTTAAAATGGAGGAAGAATTTAAAATAATGCGAAAGTATGCCATAAAAGAAAAACAAATTTTGAAAATATTCCAAGAAAAAGAAGAAAGAAGCTGTATCGGTTTCTTAAAAAGCTTAGCTCAAAACTCTTTTTTGTTAACTGAATATTTTGTTCAATTTTTGTAAAATTTTGTTGGAAAAATAAAGTGAGTTACGTGATAAATACTTGTTTCAATTTTCAACATTATTTGGACGAATAGAATAATAGCACTTATTATGTTAAAAAAAAAAATATTTTCCTGGGAAGGGCCCCCGCTAAGACTCCGACCGGGGCCCCCATATCTATAGTTACGCCACTGGGGTTGGTGGAGGTGTGTACTCCTAACGACTAAAACAAAGTCTCTCATTCAGCCTTCCAAATCATTGTAGCGTGTTCCAGGCAGAACTTTTGGCGATTAAGGAGGTCCTGTCCTGGCTCAGAGAAAACGTGGTATCCACATCTGATATCCGGATTTTCTCAGACAGTCAGGCAGCTATAAAATCCCTGGACTCTGTCTCTACAAACTCGATTACGGTCCAAAACTGTCGATCGTCTCTAATGGAGATGGCACAACAGTTTAACATTCACCTTCACTGGGTGCCGGGCCATAGAGACATTCCAGGAAACTGCAAAGCCGACGAACTCGCCAAACATGGTACAACATTACCCATTAAGCCACAAATGGCTAATGTTGGTATACCAATCGCTACATGTAAACTTTTGCAACAACAAGATGCTATTAAGAGAACTAACATCAGGTGGAATAACATAACCACCTGTCAGGCAACGAAAAACATTTGGCCAAATTTGGACTTAAAGAGATCCAAATGCCTGATATCTCTAAGCAGATTGCATATAAGCTCCCTAATTGGTGTCATTACCGGACACTGTCTAATTGGAAGACACGCTACGTGACTGGGCGTATTTTCTAATGATTTCTGCAGAAGCTGTATGGATGAGGAGGAGGAGGAGACAGTTCTTCACCTCCTCTGCACCTGTCCTGCTCTTGCTCATAAACGTAGGATTCACTTAGGGGAATACTTCTACAATGATCTAAACGATTTCGAACACATTAACATAATAAATCTTCTACGTTTCGTAAGGAACTCTAATTGGTTTCAATGAGCTTTCGAAGAAAAGCCCTCTTAGATTCATGTGGTATCACAATGGGCCTTTGATTGGCCTAAGTGTGTCTCTTATTATCCATGACAGCCACTTTAATCTAACCTAACTTTGTATCAATGTTTGCCCTGAAGTGTATATCTACCAGTCTTTCTAATATCTTAAGAAGGAACGATGATAGACTTATGGGTCTGAGATCTTTCGGATTAACTTGTGAGCATTTTCCCGCCTTGGGTATAAACACAACTTTCACTTCTCTCCATACTGAGGGAATATGGACCAGATGCAGGCAGCTATCGAATATTACCTCAAGGATTGGTGTTATTATATCTGAGGCTTCTTGTAGTTCAGCTGGAATAATGCCGTCTGGTCCTGCCGATTTGTACGGTTCGAAGCTGTTGATAGCCCACCGCTGTTTATCCCTTGTGATTAGACCTTGTGGAAATGATGTAGTAGTAATTGAGTGCAAAGTAAGTATCTAGTAGCAACTTAAGAGATTCTTCACTTGAGGTTGTCCAGGAGCCATCGGACAGCTGGGCATCACTGGATTTGTTGAAAGAATTTTACGTAGCCTAGAGGCTTCAGAGGTTTCTTCTATTTTATCACAAAAGGATCGCCAAGACGATCGTTTAGATCTTCTTAGTTCCATTTTGTATTTATTTAGGGAACTTTTATATGAGTCCCAGTCAGAAACCAGTCTAGTATATTTAGCTCTGTTAAAGAGTTTTCTACACTCTTTTCTGAGCGAATCGAGACCCTAGGTCCACCAATGTGGTTTCTTTTTTCCCCTTACACATATAGGTGGACAGGCAATCTCTAATGATCTATTCATAGCTAAGATTAAGTCCTTGACTTTGTTATCAAGCTCACTAGCATTAAGAGAAGGACTTAGGAGTCCTGGTTTAACTAAACTATGAAGTGTAGTTTTATTAGTGGTCCAATGGGTTTTTCGGTAATTACGAAATTTAAGTGGTCTAGATTTTTCATCAACATTGATTTTGAATTGGATGTATCTGTGATCAGAGAACGAGTGTTCTTTGGATACCTTCCAGTCCAGAATCATGTGATGAATTGAGTTGGAGATTAGAGTTATATCAAGAACTTCTTGTCTGGTTCTAGTAACAAAGGTAGGTTCGTTACCAACATTACTTACTGCGAGGTTAGTACCATGGATATAATCAAAAAGTGACTCACCTCTTTCGTTGATGTTAGTGCTCCCCCAAACAGTATGATGAGCGTTAATAGCGCTCCCAATAATGAGGCTGATTTTCTGCCGTTTTGCTTCAGTGATTATGTTCTCCAGTGTCTGACCTGGGAGAAGGCCAAGGTGGTCATGGCCGAGATATGCTGACACTTGCCAGAAAACTCCGTTGGCTAGTAGGAATATGGACGGTTTGGACTGTGGTTTGTGTCTTTGCTAAATATGACGTAAAACATTTGAAAATCTGAATATTTGAATCGAGGTTTGTGTCTTTGCTAGAAAGCAGTTTATTATTGTTCAACCAATTGTTTGGATTATTTGAGTTTCATGGTGTGACAATTTTTTTGTGTATGCGAGCTAAGGCAATGTCAACTGGTAGTAAGTCAAATGCATCAGTTAGGGAGGCTATTAATAACATATAATTATTGTTGAGCAATCAAATTTTATGTTTGTAAGACCAAGACTTGTGTGAGCATGTTTTTAACGATGGGGCACTTGTAACAATATTATTTTGTGTACGAGCTAAAAGGCAATGTCAATTTGTAGTGAGTCAAATGCATCGGTTAGGTTGATAATTAGGTTGAGCAATCAAATTTTATGTTTGTAAGATCAAGACTTGTGTGAGCATGTTTTTTTAACGATGGGCACTTGTAACAATATTATTGTGTGTGCGAGCTAAAAGGCAATGTCAAATGGTAGTGAGTCGGTAGTTTATGCTATGGTTGGATGATAGACTGTTTTTTTTTTATTTTTATAGGATAGGGATGAAAAGAAGAATTGCTGCGTGAGGATTTTGAGTTTAAAGTGTGTTTATGGATAGCTATATAGATATTGTTGAGCGTACCTGAAATGAGATTGAATAATAAAAAAAAGGCTGTTGGGTTTTTTAAATGTATACAAGATTGTTTTATTTCTTTACTTTTGGAATAGGTATCCAGGAGTTGTGATCGGAAGAAAATCCCAACCACTTTACAAACATTTTATTTTTTTTCTTTTGAAGTATTTCTTCAATTAAATATATATCAGGAAATTTTGTTTTTTGCAGTTCCAGTTCATAAAATCCTCCTTTAATAGGGTTTCCTTGATAGTCTTCTAACAAATAAGTAACTGGATTAGTAAGTTTTACTTTTACTATTTTAAAGATCTCTGTTTTCCAATTGGGAGTGTACCCTTTTTCAAATACATGTTTGTATTTACTTATTCTAACCAAGTCTCCAACATTGAATTTAGGTTTAACACGTATTTTAATGTAATCATAGACGTTGGTGAGTAGTTGTTTTTCGTTTTCAGCATTAACTTCAGATGGCTTAATTTTTATGGTACGATGTTTGGTATTATTATATTTTTTAATAAGTTGTGCTATTATATCTATCCACCTATAATTACCATAAAAAGCGAATTCCTTCCACATACGAGTTTTCAAGGTTCGATTAAATCGTTCAACAATGGAAGCCTTAAGATGAGTATACGTTGAATAATGATTGATTTTATATTTATCCATTAGGTTTTGAAACGATCGATTGAAGAATTCTTTTCCGTCATCTGTTTGTAAATTCTTTGGCCAACGGCCTTTATTGAATATGTTCTGTAAGGCTGTAGTGACTTCGTAACCGGTTTTATTTTTAATAGGAGCAGCCCAAGCAAATTTTGAAAAAGTATCTATAACTGTGAGAAGGTACTTAAAATTTCTATTTTCTGATGAATATGGAATCATTTCCACTAGATCTGCTTGCCACAATTCGTCTAACCCCTTTATAATTCTTTGGAAAATATTTCCGAGTAGGCTTATGAAGTTCTTCGACAACTGCTCGTTTATTCATCTTTATTTGAAATGAAAGAAACTAATAATGTATTTGTTTTAAGTATGTTTATTAAAATTTTATTTTTTTATTTTTTCAATCTTTTTTATACAATGCAATTAATTTTTTTGTTCTAATTAATCTATTTTCAAGCAAGTAGCATGCACAGGTATCAGGTCCCACTCGGCATGCGTTAGATGACCAAGGACAGTTCTCGAAATGACATCCGTAATCTGAAGTTTTGCTGGATACATTGACAAATCTTGAATAAAACTCAATGTTGCTTAATAATTCCTCAAAGTGTTCTTCAAGTATAATTTGATTATAATCCTCCAGAAACTTTTTAATTTCTTCTACTATTATTTTATAATTAATGTTAGACATGATTGAAAACCTTTTACGTTCAATGTCTCAACGACAAATGATATTAGTTTTGGAATTTTTTGTCGTATGAGCAAACTCATTTTGAAAGTACGTTTTCATACGTTCTATTTCTTGGTCAACATATTGTTTTGTAGCAGCATCTGATTGTTCTATTGGCTCGTGAAGGTTTTGTAAACGTTTCCAATTTAGATCAAAATCGTTATTTTTTGTTTTAAGAAAACCTTCTCCCTGTGGTCCCGGTGGTCCTGGTGGTCCAATTGGTCCAGGAACCCCCTGTTTCCCCTCTTCTCCAGGTGGTCCTTTTTCTCCCCTGAGTCCTCTAGATCGGGATGGGGTTAGGTTAGGTTAGGTTATGAGGGGTGTGCACAGCGTGAGCTGTTGCGTACTCGGGGGCCTATTGGTCCATTGTGATCCCCTATAAGAATAAAAGTTAGCATCGATGCTTCTCAAGGTCGATTAACGTAGACTGGCTCGTTAACGAACCAGCCTGTGCTATCTATAAATTTCTTCATGTTTGCCATTGAGACCTGTGCTAGATCATCCAGTTCTCCAACAAACCAGTTTCCGAAATAACGGAGTCGGCTGGTTTGGAGGTTCGGACAGTCACAGAGCAGGTGTTTAATGGTTTCTATTTCCTCCTCATCCTGAGAGCTCCTACAAAAATCGGGTGCAAATGCCCCTATCTTGTTGGCCATTGTGCCAATGGCACAGTGACCCGTTAGTACACCTATCAAGATCTTAATGTTCTTTTTACTCAGCGATAGAATATACCGAGTTTAATTTTCATTCGTGCTAGGCCATAAACTTCGCGAGATTACGCAATCGTCCCTGGATTTCCAAGAGTTATTGGTTTTCTCTTTTGATTTAAGGTCTATCTGCCTCTTGAGTACCCCAATTGGGACAAGTGGTCCCCTAACTGAGTGGTCACTACTACTTGCGTCTGCTTCTGACCCTTTCCTGGCTAGTTCATCTACTATTTCGTTCCCTTCTATATTGCTATGTCCCGGAACCCAGCAGAGCTTTACCTGGTTAGTGTGGCAGATTTTATTTAATTCCTTCTTACAGTTTAAAACTGCTTTTGATCTTATGGTCTCACTGGCTAAAGCTTTGATAGCGGCCTGGCTGTCCACGAAAAAAGTTATCTCCGAAGAGCTTAGCTTTTCGTGATGTGCCAATTCAGCTGCTTTTTCAATGGCAAAGATCTCGGCCTGAAAGACACTGCAGTCAGCTGGGAGTTTATACGATGCTCTGATGTTGAGAGATTGGCAAAACACTCCAGCACCTGTTCCTGATTCCATTTTTGAACCGTCAGTGTAGAAAGGGATACCCTGTTTACTTATAAGTGAATTAGGGTCCCAGCCCTGTCTTTCCGGTATAAAAATAGAAAATTTCCTATCAAAATCTAATAAAGGGGGTATGTAATCGGTTGTCTCCAACAGTCCTGGAATTGTGTCATATCTCTTTAGGATTGACCCGTGCCCATAAGTGCTGTGCTTCCAAAAACTCAGTTCTTTTAAACGAATTGCGGTTTTGGCTGCCGTGCACCTTATGAACTCATCCAGGGCCGGAAGGTCCAATATCATTTCCAACCCAGCTTGTGGTGTGGATCTTTGAGCCCCTGTTATTCCTATACAGGCTAGTCTCTGTACCTTATTCAGGTTCTTGAGATAGCTTGATTTTTCCACCGCTTTCCACCATACAATAGAGCCATAGGTAAGAATGGGTCTGACAATCGCTGTGTACATCCATTGGATGACTTGCGGTCGCATGCCCCAACGTGAACCGAAGGTTCTTTTGCATGTGTAGAATGCGCATAGTGCTTTTTTCATTCTTTCCTCAGTATTACGCTTCCATGTAAGCTTGGAGTCAAGGATTAATCCTAGAAATTTAGCTTCCTTAGAAAGTTTTAGAGGAATACCATTTAGTTTGGGAGGGTTGAAGCCCTCCAGTTTCCGTTTCTTCGTGAACAAAACTAACTCCGTCTTGGTGGGGTTGACCCCGAGACCGTTCTTAGTTGCCCAAGAAGATAAATCCTTTAATGCGTTTTCCATAATGTTTTCGATGATGGTAAGAAACTTGCCTGATACCAAAACCACTATGTCATCTGCATATGCCACGATTTTAATGCCCTGATTTTTGAACTTTGTGAGAATTTTGTTGACTACGAGGATCCATAGCAGGGGTGAGATGACTCCTCCCTGTGGTGTGCCTCTAGTTACTGTTTTCTCAATAGTGCTAACTCCTATTTGAGAGTTGATAATTCTGCCATTTAACATGGTGAAGATCCAATCGACAATGACAGATTCAACTCCAACTTCAACTAAGGCAGTTTTGATTGATTCCGTTTTAACGTTGTTGAACGCACCCTCGATATCAAGAAATGCTGCCAGTGTATATTCTTTATGTTCAAGACTTTTCTCAATATGTGAAACCACTTCGTGCAGAGCGGGATGGGGTACTATGTGAATAATGACCAAACTTATCAACGCTCATTATTTTATTTTATTTATTAATTTTTATTATTCAATAATATTGGATTCTCTTAGTTCTTCAATAATTGAAATAATTTCGTTTGAATGATTACTGTGCCCAGCTTGTTGTGAAGCAATCAGAAGTCTAATTCGATCTACAAGCTCATTGGGGTCATCCCAATATACATATTCTTTCTTGGAATGTGAAAGTTGCATTAGACCACTTCCTGAATGCGATAGCTGATGTGATGGTGATGGTGATGCAGATGTTGGTATCGGTGAAAATGATTTTGATTCACTATCGGATAATCCTAATAGTTTTTTTTATTATTTTTTTATATTTTTGACCCCTATTTCCGTGTATTTGATTTCTTGAATCATGTCCGACTCTATAAGCGTGAGTGTCATTTAATATGGTTTTGTAATTTTTTAAATCTGTATCAGTGAAAATGTTTTCATGGGTTTTTTTTTCAATAACAGTTCATACAATCCTCTTGTTCCTTCGAAGGTATTATTTTTGATTTTAATATTTTTATCATCAAGAATACGAAGTTCTTCGATACCGATAAAATATTTTCCATTTTTTAAATATACGCCATACGTTTTATCAAGCTCATTGGAATCATTTGTAAATAATTTTGTATACTCATGCGGTAGTTGGTATATTTGTTTTTTTATTCTTTCTGTTAATCGGGGGCGTTTATTTTTATGTTTTCCCGATGTATTGCTACTTGTTTCAGATGATAAAGATCGGGGACGTTTATTTTTATTTTTTTCTGATGTTTTGCTATCTCTTTCGGATAATAAAGAATTTCTAGAAATTGAAGACTTAAGTGTTATGAAGTCATCTGCATCTGTGAAAAGTTTTTTCTTCACAAGATCAATCTGTTGTTGTTGTGACTTTGTTTTTTGTTCGGATATGGGTTCATTTTTCTCTTGAAAAATTTAGTTTTTCTAAAGTAATCCTGATGATAGTCGTCCTCTTGTTGTTTTGATTTATTTACCAATTCATTAATTGGTTTAGTAATAGGTTTCAGAGATTCTTCAATTTGAGTTTCGTATGCGACTCTACCAATTTTGAGAGCTCTATATTTCTTACGTAGATCATCTGTTGTTTTGATTAACTCTTTTGTTACTTTTTCGTCTGTATTTAACATTGTGCGATTGTACATGATAAATATTAAATAATGAATTAAACTTTATGTATTTGAATCAAACTGTTATACAAATATTTATTGAAAATTACAAATTATGTTTACTTAGCCTTAAATGCAGAATTGCCAACTGTTATAAACGAATATTGAAAATTGACAGATAAAAACTTATCGAAAATGTAAATTGTAAAGGAGTCAAATGAAGGTCAAAATATTAACTTATGTACTATACTTTTAAGATTATTGTATGTAATAAAATTTACTTTGAAAAACGAAATCGCCATCTTTGGTCATCATTTTGCATTCTTTTTTTTTAAATTTTTTTGAATAAAAATTCAAGTTCAAGACAATCATTGGTCCTTCGAGCCTTAAAATATTACATTTAAAGACAATTTAATAAAAACTGTTCAAGAAGCAGACAATTGAAAAACAAAATAAAGTGTTTGATTAAACATTTTTAGACATTTTGAAACATAACCCCAAAATATATCTCATTTTAACAAAAAAAACATTAATAAACGCTTAAAAAAGTGTAATTTTCTTATAAACTAAACGCGATATATCAAAATCGCAATTAAAACTACAAATCGTAGTGTTCGAAGTGCAGCGACCACTGGAGCCCCCAAGGAAAAATACAACGCCGAAGCAAGACGAAGACGCCGCCGCCGACGACAACAGCAGCAGCAGCATACAATCAGCATACAACGCGGTAAGTGTTGCCCTCATTTTGTGTTGTAAACTCGTCAATTGAAACGTGATTTCTGTGAGACAAAAAATACATATATTACAATAAATAATGGACCGCAAGGGTTTTAAGTACGGGGAACTCCAAAAGGGAATTCTAAATAAAATTATTAAAGACTTAACCAATTACAAAAAATCACCAAAAGAGCCTATCACTAAGCCATATATATCGGGGCGACTAACAAAGCTGGAAGAGGACGTTAAAGCGGCTAGGTCTTACCATGAGGCCATTGTTGGCGGAGGCTGCCTGGAAGAGGGATTAGTATTAGAAGATTTAGTCTCAACTTATGATCATATCGGTGATAATTACCTTGAATATAGGGCAGTTTTGGTCGAAATGCTTGACAAGTTTCTTTCCACGAATGTTGTCACTATGGCGTCTGGCTCGGAAAAGCAACTGTCCACTCATTCCGAAGTGAGGTTGCCTCGTATCGATCTGCCGAAGTTTGATGGGTCTTATACCACCTGGAGAGCCTTTCATGATAGATTTCAAGCTCTAGTTCACGATAATTCGAACTTAGGTGATTTAGACAAACTCCAATTTCTCCAATCTTGTTTAACCGATGATGCAAAACGGTTCTTACAAAATTTGTCCGTTGAAGCCGCCAATTATGAAAAGGCGTGGGAGCTCCTTAAAGAGAGATATGACCACAAGCGCATTCTCGTGCACATCCAAATGCAGCAACTTTTCGGTCAATCTCAACTACCTCGTGAAACGGCATCCGGATTAAAAAATCTCCTGTACACAACAAAAGAGTGTTTCCATGCCTTGGAAAACTTGCAAGTTCCTGTGGACAAGTGGGACATTGTCTTGATTTGGTTCCTTAACCAAAAATTGCCCCCAACTACTCAAAAGCTATGGGAAGAAAAGTTGTGTGACAAGAAAGAATTACCAAATTTTACAGAATTTACCTTGTTTTTGGAGAAACGCTTCCGAACTCTAGAAGTTTTCGATCAAAAAGACCAAAGTACTTCGAATTACAACAAAATTGATCCGTCAGCAAATTTCAAACCGCGATTTCCAATAAAGTCTAAAGTTGTACATGCAAAGCAGAAGTTTAACTCTCCGAAACCAAGTGGTACGCAGGGTTTAGTATGCCAATTATGCAAGGTAGAAAAACATGCGTTGAAGAGATGTCAACAATTTCTAAATATGGACACTGCGGGACGTAAAGAAGTTGTCCTAAGATTAAGAGTTTGCGACAATTGTCTCTCGTACAGACATACTTTACGTGATTGTCCAAGCCAACTATGCTGTTTCTTTTGTCAGCAAAAGCATCATTCTCTGCTGCATGTCAACCATCAGCAGATAGATAACAATTTAATGAGAAATTCTGCACCATCGTCTTCGAGATATCCAACTCATCCGAGAGCAACAACATCAAATGTTGTTCACACAACTATGAGTCCAAATGCAACAGAATTTCAACCAACCAATGATAATAATCAAAACCCAACAACCTTAAACTACCATGCGTCGCAGAGTGATCGAGATTTCTCTCACCAAGTGCTTTTAGCAACCGCTATTGTTAAGGCCCATGCTTCAGACGGCCGAATTTATCATTTACGAGCCATGATTGACACAGGTTCTGAGAGCTCATTAATAACAGAAGCGGCTGCCCAATTATTAAAGCTTCGGAAGTGGCGTACATGCGTTGAGGTATCAGGGCTGGGGTTGGTCAGTAGCGGCACTACGCAGAACGCCACTTCCGAAGCTTTAATAATTGGGCAGCCGCTTCTGTTATTAATGAGCTCTCAGAACCTGTGTCAATCATGGCTCGTAAATGATAAATTCGGCCGTCTGAAGCATGGGCCTTAACAATAGCGGTTGCTAAAAGCACTTGGTGAGAGAAATCTCGATCACTCTGCGACGCATGGTAGTTTAAGGTTGTTGGGTTTTGATTATTATCATTGGTTGGTTGAAATTCTGTTGCATTTGGACTCATAGTTGTGTGAACAACATTTGATGTTGTTGCTCTCGGATGAGTTGGATATCTCGAAGACGATGGTGCAGAATTTCTCATTAAATTGTTATCTATCTGCTGATGGTTGACATGCAGCAGAGAATGATGCTTTTGCTGACAAAAGAAACAGCATAGTTGGCTTGGACAATCACGTAAAGTATGTCTGTACGAGAGACAATTGTCGCAAACTCTTAATCTTAGGACAACTTCTTTACGTCCCGCAGTGTCCATATTTAGAAATTGTTGACATCTCTTCAACGCATGTTTTTCTACCTTGCATAATTGGCATACTAAACCCTGCGTACCACTTGGTTTCGGAGAGTTAAACTTCTGCTTTGCATGTACAACTTTAGACTTTATTGGAAATCGCGGTTTGAAATTTGCTGACGGATCAATTTTGTTGTAATTCGAAGTACTTTGGTCTTTTTGATCGAAAACTTCTAGAGTTCGGAAGCGTTTCTCCAAAAACAAGGTAAATTCTGTAAAATTTGGTAATTCTTTCTTGTCACACAACTTTTCTTCCCATAGCTTTTGAGTAGTTGGGGGCAATTTTTGGTTAAGGAACCAAATCAAGACAATGTCCCACTTGTCCACAGGAACTTGCAAGTTTTCCAAGGCATGGAAACACTCTTTTGTTGTGTACAGGAGATTTTTTAATCCGGATGCCGTTTCACGAGGTAGTTGAGATTGACCGAAAAGTTGCTGCATTTGGATGTGCACGAGAATGCGCTTGTGGTCATATCTCTCTTTAAGGAGCTCCCACGCCTTTTCATAATTGGCGGCTTCAACGGACAAATTTTGTAAGAACCGTTTTGCATCATCGGTTAAACAAGATTGGAGAAATTGGAGTTTGTCTAAATCACCTAAGTTCGAATTATCGTGAACTAGAGCTTGAAATCTATCATGAAAGGCTCTCCAGGTGGTATAAGACCCATCAAACTTCGGCAGATCGATACGAGGCAACCTCACTTCGGAATGAGTGGACAGTTGCTTTTCCGAGCCAGACGCCATAGTGACAACATTCGTGGAAAGAAACTTGTCAAGCATTTCGACCAAAACTGCCCTATATTCAAGGTAATTATCACCGATATGATCATAAGTTGAGACTAAATCTTCTAATACTAATCCCTCTTCCAGGCAGCCTCCGCCAACAATGGCCTCATGGTAAGACCTAGCCGCTTTAACGTCCTCTTCCAGCTTTGCTAGTCGCTCCGATATATATGGCTTAGTGATAGGCTCTTTTGGTGATTTTTTGTAATTGGTTAAGTCTTTAATAATTTTATTTAGAATTCCCTTTTGGAGTTCCCCGTACTTAAAACCCTTGCGGTCCATTATTTATTGAAATATATGTATTTTTTGTTTTACAGAAATCACGTTTCAATTGACGAGTTTACAACACAAAATGAGGGCAACACTTACCGCGTTGTATGCTGATTGTATGCTGCTGCTGCTGTTGTCGTCGGCGGCGGCGTCGTCGTCTTGCTTCGGCGTTGTATTTGTCCTTGGGGGCTCCAGTGGTCGCTGCACTTCGAACACTACGATTTGTAGTTTTAATTGCGATTTTGATATATCGCGTTTAGTTTATAAGAAAATTACACTTTTTTAAGCGTTTATTAATGTTTTTTGTTAAAATGAGATATATTTTGGGGTTATGTTTCAAAATGTCTAAAAATGTTTAATCAAACACTTTATTTTGTTTTTCAATTGTCTGCTTCTTGAACAGTTTTTATTAAATTGTCTTTAAATGTAATATTTTAAGGCTCGAAGGACCAATGATTGTCTTGAACTTGAATTTTTATTCAAAAAAATTTAAAAAAAAAGAATGCAAAATGATGACCAAAGATGGCGATTTCGTTTTTCAAAGTAAATTTTATTACATACAATAATCTTAAAAGTATAGTACATAAGTTAATATTTTGACCTTCATTTGACTCCTTTACAATTTACATTTTCGATAAGTTTTTATCTGTCAATTTTCAATATTCGTTTATAACAGTTGGCAATTCTGCATTTAAGGCTAAGTAAACATAATTTGCAATTTTCAATAAATATTTGTATAACAGTTTGATTCAAATACATAAAGTTTAATTCATTATTTAATATTTATCATGTACAATCGCACAATGTTAAATACAGACGAAAAAGTAACAAAAGAGTTAATCAAAACAACAGATGATCTACGTAAGAAATATAGAGCTCTCAAAATTGGTAGAGTCGCATACGAAACTCAAATTGAAGAATCTCTGAAACCTATTACTAAACCAATTAATGAATTGGTAAATAAATCAAAACAACAAGAGGACGACTATCATCAGGATTACTTTAGAAAAACTAAATTTTTCAAGAGAAAAATGAACCCATATCCGAACAAAAAACAAAGTCACAACAACAACAGATTGATCTTGTGAAGAAAAAACTTTTCACAGATGCAGATGACTTCATAACACTTAAGTCTTCAATTTCTAGAAATTCTTTATTATCCGAAAGAGATAGCAAAACATCAGAAAAAAATAAAAATAAACGTCCCCGATCTTTATCATCTGAAACAAGTAGCAATACATCGGGAAAACATAAAAATAAACGCCCCCGATTAACAGAAAGAATAAAAAAACAAATATACCAACTACCGCATGAGTATACAAAATTATTTACAAATGATTCCAATGAGCTTGATAAAACGTATGGCGTATATTTAAAAAATGGAAAATATTTTATCGGTAACGAAGAACTTCGTATTCTTGATGATAAAAATATTAAAATCAAAAATAATACCTTCGAAGGAACAAGAGGATTGTATGAACTGTTATTGAAAAAAAAACCCATGAAAACATTTTCACTGATACAGATTTAAAAAAATTACAAAACCATATTAAATGACACTCACGCTTATAGAGTCGGACATGATTCAAGAAATCAAATACACGGAAATAGGGGTCAAAAATATAAAAAAAATAATAAAAAAACTATTAGGATTATCCGATAGTGAATCAAAATCATTTTCACCGATACCAACATCTGCATCACCATCACCATCACATCAGCTATCGCATTCAGGAAGTGGTCTAATGCAACTTTCACATTCCAAGAAAGAATATGTATATTGGGATGACCCCAATGAGCTTGTAGATCGAATTAGACTTCTGATTGCTTCACAACAAGCTGGGCACAGTAATCATTCAAACGAAATTATTTCAATTATTGAAGAACTAAGAGAATCCAATATTATTGAATAATAAAAATTAATAAATAAAATAAAATAATGAGCGTTGATAAGTTTGGTCATTATTCACATAGTACCCCATCCCGATCTAGAGGACTCAGGGGAGAAAAAGGACCACCTGGAGAAGAGGGGAAACAGGGGGTACCTGGACCAATTGGACCACCAGGACCACCGGGACCACAGGGAGAAGGTTTTCTTAAAACAAAAAATAACGATTTTGATCTAAATTGGAAACGTTTACAAAACCTTCACGAGCCAATAGAACAATCAGATGCTGCTACAAAACAATATGTTGACCAAGAAATAGAACGTATGAAAACGTACTTTCAAAATGAGTTTGCTCATACGACAAAAAATTCCAAAACTAATATCATTTGTCGTTGAGACATTGAACGTAAAAGGTTTTCAATCATGTCTAACATTAATTATAAAATAATAGTAGAAGAAATTAAAAAGTTTCTGGAGGATTATAATCAAATTATACTTGAAGAACACTTTGAGGAATTATTAAGCAACATTGAGTTTTATTCAAGATTTGTCAATGTATCCAGCAAAACTTCAGATTACGGATGTCATTTCGAGAACTGTCCTTGGTCATCTAACGCATGCCGAGTGGGACCTGATACCTGTGCATGCTACTTGCTTGAAAATAGATTAATTAGAACAAAAAAATTAATTGCATTGTATAAAAAAGATTGAAAAAATAAAAAAATAAAATTTTAATAAACATACTTAAAACAAATACATTATTAGTTTCCTTCATTTCAAATAAAGATGAATAAACGAGCAGTTGTCGAAGAACTTCATAAGCCTACTCGGAAATATTTTCCAAAGAATTATAAAGGGGTTAGACGAATTGTGGCAAGCAGATCTAGTGGAAATGATTCCATATTCATCAGAAAATAGAAATTTTAAGTACCTTCTCACAGTTATAGATACTTTTTCAAAATTTGCTTGGGCTGCTCCTATTAAAAATAAAACCGGTTACGAAGTCACTACAGCCTTACAGAACATATTCAATAAAGGCCGTTGGCCAAAGAATTTACAAACAGATGACGGAAAAGAATTCTTCAATCGATCGTTTCAAAACCTAATGGATAAATATAAAATCAATCATTATTCAACGTATACTCATCTTAAGGCTTCCATTGTTGAACGATTTAATCGAACCTTGAAAACTCGTATGTGGAAGGAATTCGCTTTTTATGGTAATTATAGGTGGATAGATATAATAGCACAACTTATTAAAAAATATAATAATACCAAACATCGTACCATAAAAATTAAGCCATCTGAAGTTAATGCTGAAAACGAAAAACAACTACTCACCAACGTCTATGATTACATTAAAATACGTGTTAAACCTAAATTCAATGTTGGAGACTTGGTTAGAATAAGTAAATACAAACATGTATTTGAAAAAGGGTACACTCCCAATTGGAAAACAGAGATCTTTAAAATAGTAAAAGTAAAACTTACTAATCCAGTTACTTATTTGTTAGAAGACTATCAAGGAAACCCTATTAAAGGAGGATTTTATGAACTGGAACTGCAAAAAACAAAATTTCCTGATATATATTTAATTGAAGAAATACTTCAAAAGAAAAAAATAAAATGTTTGTAAAGTGGTTGGGATTTTCTTCCGATCACAACTCCTGGATACCTATTCCAAAAGTAAAGAAATAAAACAATCTTGTATACATTTTAAAAACCCAACAGCCTTTTTTTTTATTATTCAATCTCATTTCAGGTACGCTCAACAATATCTATATAGCTATCCATAAACACACTTTAAACTCAAAATCTTCACGCAGCAATTCTTCTTTTCATCCCTATCCTATAAAAATAAAAAAACAGTCTATCATCCAACCATAGCATAAACTACCGACTCACTACCATTTGACATTGCCTTTTAGCTCGCACACAAAATAATATTGTTACAAGTGCCCCATCGTTAAAAAACATGCTCACACAAGTCTTGGTCTTACAAACATAAAATTTGATTGCTCAACAATAATAATATGTTATTAATAGCCTCCCTAACTGATGCATTTGACTTACTACCAGTTGACATTACCTTAGCTCGCATACACAAAAAAATTGTCACACCATGAAACTCAAATAATCCAAACAATTGGTTGAACAATAATAAATTGCTTTCTAGCAAAGACACAAACCTCGATTCAAATATTCAGATTTTCAAATGTGTTACGTCATATTTAGCAAAGACACAAACCACGGTCCAAACCGTCCATATTCCTACTTTGGCTGTTTCTAGCCTAGCTACGGTAGTATCTCTATCACTGAAATTATGGAGTAAGTTGGGAAGTGATTTTTTTTTTTTTTTTATAATTTGCACCCACTCAAGGGATTTTTTTATACCCTTTTTATGCCAGAGACACAGTGAGTGCATTAGGAAGAAGGGAAGGGGTTGGAAAGGAGGTGTCGGTGTACATTGGTCTTGAATTCTTGAACATTGCAATAATTGGGAAAGACAGAGTGTGGAAGAGAGTTCCACATTCGCGTAGTACGGCTAAAAAATGATTCTCTATACTTGACAGTACGTCCGAAGTTGGGCTCAAGGGTAAACTGATGGGCATTCCTAGAAGCGCGAGTATTACGGGTGAATTGTTTGAGGGGAGGAATGCAACTGGCTATTTCACTAGAGCAATTACCGTAGAAGTAACGGTAGAACAAGGAGAGACACGCAACGTTACGACGGTGGTCTAAAGAGGTGAATGAGTCAGTGATCTCTCTATCACCAATCATTCTTACAGCTCTTTTTTGTATTCCATCCAAGAGGCTTAAGTAAGTAGCTGGAGCACCAGCCCAGAGATGGGAATTGTACTCAAGCTTTGGGCGGAAATAGGTTTTATAGATAATAGCCAGATCAGACGGGGAGAAAATTTTTTTGCATCGCCTTAAGAAACCTAAACATTTTGCGGCATTTTTGGCGACATCGCATATGTGCTCGTTCCACAAGAGGTGGTCTGTGATGCACATACCGAGAATCTCGAGATGTTCGGTCTCGTTGATGCAAGTACCACTCATGGACAGTGGTAAGGGGGGTATATCTCGCTTCGACGATACAAGACAGCATTGAGTTTTCGAAGCATTAAACTCTACGCGGTTTTTAATTCCCCATTGTACAATGCTGTTTAAGTCAGAGTTTAATGAGCTTATCATATTTTGCCGCTCCAGTTCCACATCCGAAGAGGAGGGATGTGAGTCTGGAAACGAATAAGAAAAGCTAAGGGTGCTATCGTCAGCGAAACAGTTTATTGGATTAGCCAAATTTGGGCTTCGATAAAGAAAACAATAGTGAATGATGTGCTTATTTACGGTGAACTTGAACCACATAATATTGAAGAAAGGGTCGGAGCAGTGTCCATATTGTGGGAGGAATTGATAAGCTACATCATTCCTAATGTAAACTGCGAGACCATGGTGGAGGGAGAATAATGGCACTAAGCTATACCCATGAATGAGAAATTCAGTAGGATCGGAATTCTCACCTACTTGGGTTTCACTCAGTGCCAGTACAGCTGGCCTGTTCGAAACAGTGTGGATATACAAAGCAAGAAAATTAATTCTTAGCCCACGAATATTGCAATAATCGACTCTGAAATTATCAATCATTGCAAGTTTAAAAAAAATAAAAGACCAAAACAGACAAGATCTAAAAGAGTTACTGAATTGAACACAAGAAATCTTTACGATTCGGCGCCACTGTCAGTGTTATGCCTTGACGGCAGCGTGAATCGATCCGACCCTGGAATTCAAACAGCTAATCTCTATTCATCTGTTATTGACGACACATCATATATGCACACATTGAATGAGTAAAAAAAGCTCAATGCAATGTAATGCACAATGATAAGCCGTTCAATTGTACGACGGGGAAACGAGGAGAACGGGATGGTTGGGTTATGTACTTACTGTGCTCTTGTGGCTAGCGGGTATTTTTAAGCCTTTTATGTGGGTACATTTTTTTTTTCTTTGTTTTTTTTTTATTATTTTTTTTTTGTTGCTTGTTGCGTTTCTATTGTTGTTGTTTGTATGTGGATTGGATATTTTTTATTGTTGTTTGTTTGCTTTTTTTGGTATTATTATTTTTATGTTGGGTTTTAAGTTTTTTGTTTAATGATTATTATTGTTGGTTTGTATGTTTAAATGGACGCGAGGGACATGGACGGGACATTAAATGAAAAACTAGACACAAGCACTGCACACGCACACGCACAGACACAACCCGACTCTTCGAACGCTTGACGACAACTGACAACTGATGATTTGGGAAGAAAGAGTTAGGGGTGAGGAGTCAGACGACGTTAGACATCGATCTGACAGGAAGGTTTAATATTAGGAGCCGTAGACAGCGTTAGCCGTGCTACAGAGAGATGGAAGGAAACGACAGACAATCTTGAGATCGACTGAAGTATATGGATAGGGAACTTCGAACAGCTTTTTCGCCGTGCCAACGTGGGAGGTGGGAGCGGAGCTGGTGACATAGGCTAGCTTTTGCGCCATACCTTTGTTGGAGTGGGAAAGGATTGGGGAGGGGTAGAGGGATATGGGTCGCCCTTTGGTTTCAGGACTCATCTGGAGAAAAATTCTCGAGAATCTTTGACCTTACTCAGCTTCTTCAACTCGACAAGTTCGGCACCCGGGAAGAAGAAAAAAAAATTAAATAAAAGCTTAATACAGTTTTGATCAATGTCTTCGCTTTTAAGGTACACCTTATAATTATTATAATTATATTCGTCCATAAAATAGTATCATTGATTCAAGAGCAGTTAATTTTCATTGAAAAAGGAAAACAAAAGAGGCGTATTTTTTGCTGGTTAGAGGTCTGTTCTAGGTATACACAGAGAAAAATCAACCACATAAAATAGAACAAAAACAATCAGATTTCTCTATGGTTTTCATCCAAGAAGAAATTCTGATTAAAACAATCATGAAAATCCAATTGTGATTTTTCATTGTAATTCAAGAGGATTACACATTAATTTAAGATGATAATCTATTATATATGTAAAAGAATGTATATGCGAATCTAATTGTTATTATTTGGAGGACTACTTAAAACAAAATGAAAAACTTTTCGAAATAATTATTCTTCCATATGATATTAAATGGGTTTCCGAATACTTTCAATGAAGTTTTCCTAACATATTTTATTTCTCTTTTACGTAAGTTTGCATGTGCACATATATAAAGGTCTGTTAACTATTAGTAATATAAAGAATAAAAAAAGTCTGATTCAAGAAACTTAATCATAAAATAAATACGTAATAACAAAAAAAAAAAAAATTTACTTTACCTGTGAGGTGTCCACTTTGTTCGTGGTATATCAAAAGAAGGTTCCCTCTTAAACTTGACTTTAAAAGTTTTCTGAGATCAGCTACCTCCAAATCTTTGGACTCTTAGGTTCGTGAACTAGACGAATTGATGGAATTAATATCGTTCGACATTTTAACCAATCCAAGACCTTTTGTGTTGACGGTGGTGACTGTGTAGATTGGTCACACAGTAAGGGTATATTCTGAAAAATGAAAAACACACATTATAGTTTTTTTGGTCAGACAAAAAAAACTAAGATTGAGTTTCTTATAATTTTAAGGCATGGTACTTACCCTTTCTTTTCTCCACTTTTTTAGACCCGAACAAAATTTGACCCTTTCCTCAAAATAGCCAAAGGCTTATGTTAGGGAAAAAAGTTTTTCCACGTCCTCGGCTTCCATTTTTTCAAGGTAACTCCGTAATTTAAAAAAAAAAAATCTATCGTAGCCCGAGTTAAAACCCAGGAATTGTAAAGTTCTTTGGTTTGTTTCAGGTCTTCATCACTAAAATATTGTATTGGCACACTTAAAATTTGACAAGAGTTACTTGAAAACTGATCGACGTTTTCATTTACTTGACTCTCCATTATAAAAGCACAACCGCACTCGACGAAAACGAAACAAAAATGCGTTTGTAGTTTATAATGTACCGTTTGCAAAATTCAGTATAGGAAGAAATATAGTTTTAAGTTTTAAATCTTATTGTTTTAAGAAGATTATCTTCTTAAAGTGTTAAAATATAAGAAAATCTTTTTGTTTAAAATTGTAAGCACTTCTTGATTTAAGAGGTTTTCTCTTTAAACGTGGAAAACCATGATTCATAATTAAACATGCATATATGTTTAGATCGACTTTTCAAAAAAATTATAGGGAAGATTTTTTTTTTTAAGTTTTCCTTATGAAAGGATATAGAAAATTCTTTTAATAAGTAAAACACATTAAAGTTGAACATTTATTATGTTATTCTTATTATTAAAGGAAATGAAAGGAAAAATTTAAATACACATATTTTTTGTTTTTGTTTTTGGTTTATAAGATATTCCTATTATTTACTGAAATAATAAGATATTCCTATTTACTACTGAAATAAGTTGATATTCTCTTTAAAACAAATAAGAGAACATTATTTTATATTTTAATAAGATTTTTAACATCAAAATAATGGGATTTCTCTATGAAAATATGATATAATTCGTATGATTCAATGGAGATTTCTAAGTAAAACATCTCAATATGGCAATCTTTTTGGTTTTAGGTAGTAAAATTTTTCTCTGTGTAGGTATGATTATTTCGTGTCCAAAAACTGTATTCATTGAAAACTATGTTTATTAAGGTAAATTTGTAGAGATGGAAATCCATCTGAAGAGAGACAAGGAAACATTTATTTTCCACTGTCTACTGGGCGCCTATTTTTTGGCAATTGATAGACCGTCGCGGTCGACTAAAGGCTGAGAAATAAAAATGTCATCGTCGTAGTATTCAAATTATTTTTTAGGAAAAATAAGTGCCGTGAACGAAGGCCATATGAACCAACGCCATAATGGCCTTAGTTCTCAATTGAATGTGAACTAACGCCATAATCCAATTATGGCCTTAATTCAAAGTCGAATGAGAACTAAAGCCATCACTTGAACGAGAACTAACGCCATATAGGGTAAGTTCACATGAGAACTGATGCCATAAAATGCTTTGAGCTTTTCAGCAAAGTTAGCAGCAAGTAATTACCTAACAAAATCTCATCGAGATCTCAGGAACCTCAGATATTTCTAAAATGGAACAAGAGATCTCACTCTCAGCGAGCGCTGATATTTTCTTTTAACATTTCTGAAATAAAAAAATGTGTGTATCTTGTTCAGCCATTTGAACGTAATCTAGCATATGATTACGTTCAAACAATATTAATTTCAAAGAATCTCACTGAGATTGGAAAATTGTATTCCATCAAAAAATTTTCGTAGATGCTTCGATCGGAAAACTAGTCTTCAAGACTTTTTTTTCACACCCCAAATTGTTTCTCTGTTTGCCAAAAAAAAATTCGGCTCGCTTCGCTCGCTTTCCAGTACTTAATTACATAAAATTTTGAAAAAAATTAGTTCAAAAATATTTTTTTTTTTTTTGAAAATTTTGAGTTTGAAATTTTTTTTTTTTAAACTATTAGCTAAAACAATTTAATTTAAAAACAAAATGAAAGAAGAAGTTTTTGGCTTTCCAGAAAGGTATGGCG
This sequence comes from Sphaerophoria taeniata, assembly GCA_943590905.1. Taxonomy (NCBI): domain Eukaryota; kingdom Metazoa; phylum Arthropoda; class Insecta; order Diptera; family Syrphidae; genus Sphaerophoria; species Sphaerophoria taeniata. The sequence goes on along the minus strand of OX016541.1, from coordinate 59,370,809 downwards.
CGGTGTTGTTTTAATATTTTTAATATTTTTTTTACAAAATAAGGCAATTTTTCAGAACATTTCCCCTCCCGGCTAAACGGGGGGGGAATAGACCCCCCTCCCTAACAATTTTTTTCTTGTCTCAACTCAACCTACACGCTCTAGCTTTTGGCACAACGCTCGTGAGTCACCCTGTATAATAAGAAGTGCACGCACTGAATTTTTAAAATAAAAATACAATTCTCTACTACATACACTCGCACCCGTTTCAGCTACGATGCAATCAACTACACTGAGCACATCCTTCAAGGAAACACACATCCTTATTCGTATCATTAATGAGTGGGATTAGGTCATGAATTAATAAAGCAAAAGTTTCTAACTTGCATTTTCACTCGACTGAATATGCAAATAATGGACAAGGAGCTTCAGGTCATACAAAACTAGAACATTTCATGAATATTCAAATTGATAACACTTCCTATCATGGTCTTATCGCTTGAAATTCAGATTCTTCGTGGAATATTTTGTGTTTTGTATTTTTTTTTCTTCTATAGATTTCCCTTGAAACAAGTGAATCGTTATATTATTCGACGAAAAACATGATAATGCAAATGTTTTTGATGGTTGAAAGGATGTCAAATGTTAATAGAAAGTGATCATGAAGGTCTTATTATATTTATCGAACGTTTTAAATGAAACTTAATTATCGAGTACAACAGGTTTCCTGATTTAATAAAAATAAAAAAATCGTATTTAAAAAGTTAATCATATTGCTTGCTCTGTTAAAGAGTCTGTGCCGATTTACTTTAAATTGGTTACTGATGTTTTTCGCTCTGCTATTTGATGATTGATACAAATTTTGCTACATCAGATCGGAAAAATTGTATCAAGCTTCAGTTGTAACATGTTCTTGCCGCAAAAACGCCCTTTTTCATTTACGTACACTTTGTATCATGTACTGAACAATATTCCAGTTTAAATTTATAAATATAGCTAAATAAATTATGATAAGCATATATCGAAAACACCCTTGCAGACAGTATGTCATTTTTTGTTTGTTTTTGTTTTATTTAATTTTGTATTCGTTGCGGCAATCAGTATCATGTCAATTTGTTTCTGGTTGCCTACTTTTATGACAGCTTTCCACATGTAGGTACGTACGCATATTGTATGTTAACACACACTCATTTTGACTAGCGTGCAAAAAGGTTTCCCATTTTACCACAGTGACACATCCTTTCCAATAAATCATCCCCAACTTGATAGGAAATTCCTACATATATTTTCTGTTTTCGGCTCAGTGATTTTTCTGTAAAACGGATGCAGCCGTCTGCATTTGTTTTAATATCGAAAGTTTGCCTTTTAAGTCAAAAGGTTTGGCTAAAATTGTAGAAAGAGTACTGAGATTGTCACAATTTTCATAATTTTGTTTAGTTAAGCCTTGTTGATACACACAGAAAAAAAATCGTGTAAAATCAAGAAAAAAAAAATAATAATGATTCAACATTTTTTTGCTATGATTTTGCTCTAATGGCGTTTCGTGTTGATTTAAAATGATTTTCTTGTAAAACAAGCGTAAATTCTTTTCGTTTTGAAATAACGCTTAATTGAAAAGATTATCGTATCAATATAACTCGTTGATTCCTGTTTAATCAAAATGACTACCCTTTTAAAATAATACACATATCCTCTTGAACCACATAGATTTTAAAATTGAAATAACACGATGATCCCTGTTAAACCAAAATGATATTCACCTTAAAACAAAATCAGAATTCGAATTGAATCAACATGGCTCTCATGTCAAAATAACATGAAAGTTCCTTTTAAAATAATAAAAATATCCTCTTGAATCTATTTACTTTTATTTCGCTATTAAACAGCTCTACAATCGCTTCTTAGAGTGGAGAAAAATCTTTCGGTGTTAATTTTTTTTATGAAAAAAAATATCTTCTAAAATTATAATTATTATATCGTCCCGAAATGGGTCAATCAAGTGATTATTATCCTTGTAAAATTGTTTTACGGCTTTGCCCTTTTAGTTTTCTTCCAGAAGATGTTCAAGTTTCTAAAATGAAATAGAACAAAAAACAAACAAAAAATTAGAATACACTCAAAATGTTTGAAATATTAGGTGTGAAACAACCACTGGATTGGGTTTTTAACCACGAAACGACTTATTCGCAATGGAAATCGACAAAGTTTCATCGGCAATCACAAACTGCAAAGAAAGGAATATTATAGTTCTTACTAAATAACACTTTTTAAATTCAAGAAGAATTCATTATTATAATAATGAGGTATACGTATAATTCAGTTTTCCTCAAGCTAAACAATTTCTCTCTGAAACATGCTCGCAGGCCAGTAAGTAGTATTGCCTCTTGGATGTCTTCTTTTGACAAATACTGCAAGCTTTCATAGGCTATGGACGCCTCTGCGAAAAAGAAACGCATGAAGCCGTTTGTTATATTATATTGTTATATTATATCATTTTTGTTGCTATTGATAGTAATAAAAAAAAATCATTACTGATTATATTGTACTTATGTAGGTATGTACTTACTTATCAAATAATATTTTGCCTCTGGTAAGTTAAATTTATATATCCAGCAGCTTTGTTTGACTTCGGTCCAACACTGGTACTGAAGGCAAATTAAGATAACGGATCTTTTTGTCTGGTTTGCAGTATGAACGCTACTCCCTCTTACTTCAACACGATTTCTTTTTTTTTAAACGATTACCTAAATTTAGATTGGCTACTAAACAGTTTTTGAGCTGAGACGCGCAATCAAATGAACTCAAAGTAAAACTAAAATGCTAATGCAACCAGACAAGGGGTAGCTGAAAAGATAACGGATCTTATGAAAACGACTCCGTTTTATTTCAACACGATTTACTTTTTTTTAACGATTTCATGTTGATTGAATACTACAGAAACAATAATCCATCGTGTTGATTTTACATTGGGTCTGTTTTCTATTTTAATCCGATTATTAACACGACTCCCTTTTATTTCAACACGATTTACTTATTTTTTTTAATCTGATTCAAAGATTTTTTTAAACAAAATACTTTGAAAACAACACTTAATTATTAATAATAATGACAGTTCAAAAAGCATTCACGTTAAAATAATCACTAAAAACATCAATTTAAAACGAAACCATTTCAAATCTAAATGAAAAAAAAGTTGATTTAAAAATTGTGCACCATTGTAAAAACAATAATTTGTCGTGTTGATTTTACATTGGATTATTTTTCTGTGTGTAAGGCTTTGGTGACCAAATGTCATAATTAGCCTAAATTTTGACAGTAATATTGTTCCTAATGTTTCGTTTATTAAATTGCAATCGAAAGTTGCATTTTTCATGCATAGTTGGCCTTCAGTCCATCAGAATATATCAAGCTTAAATTTATTTTAGGATACAGATACAGTTGCAAATTGCAATTGCAATGAAACTTAATTAAATAAGTATCGTGATGACTAATAATTCAATGCAGACACTTATTTGTTAAATGAACAAGGTATATCCAAATATAAAAATTGATTCGCATCTATACATATTCATATTTTAATCAGGGGAATAGACCGTTGTTTATTCTTTTCTGTTATGAATGCACTTTAAGTAGGTATTAAAAAACAGAGTGAGCAGGCTTTTCGACATTTTCTGTATCATTTATGAAACAAATTTTTCAAGTGTCGAAAATAAACGTTAAATAAAAGTAATAGATTATGTATATTTTAATAGATTTGAACTGAGCAAATAAATTTCAACCTTAACAGGGCTGCCATACTGCAGTTAGCGAATGTGAAATGAATGGAATGGAAACGTTGGGTTTCATATAGCAGGTTTCATTCCTATCAAGGGAATGTCACATACAATTTTCCATTTTTAAAATAGCATTTTACAAAAGCCTGGGCTGGTTGAATTGTTTCAAACTCCCTTTTTAGTTACCGGTATTTCTATATACTAAATAAACTAGAATTTTACTATACCTTTTTTTAACATCGTTTATCTTTTGAGAGAATTTATAGAAGATCCTTGTTGAAATGCTTTTGAGTCAACTCTTGGTATAATAAAAAAAGAGCGACTTTAGGTGGTGTGTGTAGTAAACTGGTTGTCACAAAAGTGGTTCGAATAACTTGACTTAAACATCTTTAAGCTTATTTAGGGGAGTCATTGAAGCATTTTAGGTCCGAATTTTTTTTACTTTGAACCGATTTGCATGAAATTTTGGAATAAGGCTCGTCTTACCCTTAACTTCAAAAGTAAAAATGATTTGAGCTTCGCCACCACCCTGGGGCTGGTTGCCACCCCTTTCCTGGGGATTTTTTTTTCTTAAATAACCTCGGATATCGATAGAAGGCCTAATTTTAAGCACAAAATCATCTATAAAGTTTTTCAAAAAATCCAATATTTTTCAAGTTATTGGCAATTGAAAATTCGAATTTTTTTCACGTTTTTCATCGGTTTTTTGCAAATAACTCCAAAAATATACGTTTTATCGAAAATTTTATTGAGAACAAAACTGTAGCAGGTAAGACAATGAACAATTTGGTTTTTTATAAAGTATTCTAAGTGCAATATTAAGCTAGATGTTAAAGATCAAAGCCGTTTTTTACTTTGTCTGAAATTTAATCGATGTGGTCAATGCCATCTAGCGGCGAGCAGATGAATTTTATGCATTCTAATACAAAAGGGTTTTATAGTGCTTGAAATGAGCTTTAAGATGAGCACTATTAAAAGTCTTTTGCACGTAAGATAAGTGAGCATTGCAAATAAGGGGAGCATCTAATGTTTTTTTCTTTTAAATCAATGGGTTTCTAAGTGTAATTTCCACCAAAATTAAAGTTAATTGTATTCCGCCTAGAATTAACTTTATTATGAAGAGTTTGAAAGATAGTATCAGTTTGGCTGCTTCAAGACACATATTTTTTAAAAAACTCACGATAAAAAAAAGCAAAATTTCAAATTAAAAAAAAACACTTTTTTTTCATAATATCTCAAAAATGACGACAGATACGTATAAAAGTGTTAAGATAAAAAATTTAGGTATCTTTCTGACAAACAATTGGTTTTTTTTTTTAACCAAAAATTGACGGAGATATGATTGTTTAAAGATCACGTGGTAGCGCAATCACAGCCTCTCTTAAGCCCTTTAACCCTTCACCGTTTTGGAAAAAAGTTTTTTACTATATATTGCAATGAAGGATGTTGTAGCTCTCTTAAATACCTTTACAATGTTTTTTTAAAAAATTGTGATAACATGAAAATTGAAGGAGTTAAGATCCAAAAACTTATCATATTTTTTTTCTACTTAGTAACTGAAAATTTCGGAGTGTTATTATTGCGAATTTTCAATTGCCAATAACTTGAAAAGTATTGGATTTTTTGAAAAATTTTATAGATGATTTTTTGCTTAAAATTAGGCCTTCTATCGATATCCGAGGTTATTGTGAAAAAAAATAAATTCACCCCCGAGAAGAGGTGGCAACCACCCCCAGGGTGGTGGCGGAGTTCAAATCATTTTCACTTTTAAAGCTAAGGGTAAGATGAGCCTAATTCCAAAATTTCATGCAAATCGGTTCACAGTAAAAAAAAATTCGGATATCAGGCCGTATTTTTCGCTTCATTGACTCCCCTAATTTGAAACTTGATAAAGCTAACGTATCAAATTTTTATTAAAAACAAAACACCGGGTATCTAAGCTCGCTTTTATACTTTGAAGGGAATCAATTGTATGGTGCGAGTTGATTTGAATGTTGTCTCTTTTGTTTGCCTATTTTCAGAAAAAGTTTAACAGACCCCAACGGAATTCAAGGAAACAATAGGTAGCTAACGAATAGAATAAGAAACAATTTTGTGTGATGTAAAGATGATGGTTATTAATGATCCTTCTGAGGTTGTGGGTTTTTGACAACCACTTCTGTTGGCCTTGAAAATGAAAGATAATAATTTTAAATATTGTCCGCCTTATAAGTTGGAAGGACCTACCTATAATAAGTTCAAGGAGTTTATTTTTTAAAACCTTTATTAGGGACTTGAGAACAAGAAGAAGCTAAAATAATTCTATTTCAAGTTATTTTTAATTGGAGCGTTTTCGAAGGAATTTTTTCCAGAAATTCAAAATGTTCCAACATATTTCCTCTTTTCAGGGAATAAAAAGTTAAAAATCAAGGGAAAATGAAGTCTAAGAAAAAGAAGAAAATATGTGTAGAATTTGGCTTTCTCTCTCCTTTTCTCTAAGCTCATTATACTGCTGCAGAATCCTGTATTTCAAAATACTGTAGAAAGAATGTTAAATGAATATCAGTATTTTGACATACAGGATTTTGACCACAACCCGGAACCGATACCAACACTTAAAAAGTATTAATTCACACTCTCGTTTAGGTCAGTTTATTTAAAGAAGCAAATGATATTAAATCATTTTCCTACAGCGAAACGACGAATTCTTTCGCATATTTTGGGGAAAGTATTGTTTCATTAAAACGAAACTTAAGATTATATGCTGTACACTTAGTGAGCACTTACAGTCTATCACCTGAATTAATTCACGAAATCTATAAGGTATATCGGTTTAATTGGAGCTTTAAGAGATAAATGCACTTTCCTTTCAACAATAAAAAAAATCCACAACCATTTTTTACTTATGATAAATATATTCATACATCAGACAAAAAGTCAAAAACCATACCCCTTTTTACTCCCCCGGCTCTCCTAGAAATATGCACTTCTGTTCGAAATAAATAACTTCGTTTTCCAATGTAAAACTTTCGCTGGTCAGTTGTAGTATCCATTAGGGATTACTGCACAAGTGAACAAATTGAAATGAAAACTGTGCGATTTTATTACGTTTGATCACCAGCGATAAATTATTTTATTTTACTTGAAAATGTCGAACGAGTTGAACACAAAAATATTAACAGCTTCTGAACATGCGGGAGTTGGAATACTATGGATATGTTGGGCTTTTCGTTAAATGGGATCGATTGCGAAAAATGAAAAACATTATTTCTGTATGTAAGCAGATGTTACAAAAAACATATTGGTACATTGTAGTTGTTCTTGTCATACAATTTCGAAAATATTTCATTTGACATTTTTTAATCAAATTGAATTTTTTTGTTGAAAGTTATCTCTTAGGAGAAAAGGTGATGTCTTTTTTGTTTAATTGACTTGGTAATAAATGTTATCAGCAATTATTTAAATGGCTCTCTGGGTAAACGTCATGTATACGAATAGAAAATTTATAAAGCTACCTACCAATATAGTAAGATAATGCATGCCAATTGTATTGTTTAATGTTTATGCATCCATTTAATAACGCAATATAGGTGTATTCAAAGGGTAGGCATTCCAGAGGACAAAAGTGTCCTCGGAACCTCTGTATATCAATTTCTTATAGTAAATTTCACGCGGTGACATTAATGACGACCAACGAAGTGAAGAAAGCGATATCATAGCTTAAGTCTAACAAAGCCGCAGTAGACGGCCTAGTTGCTGTTTTGATATGCAACATTTGGTCGGGTGAGAGAATGTACCAGGAATGGACATCCAGAATCCCAGAAAAACTCTGGACGGATGGATGGAAAAATCACGCTGTTATATCATGGTCGAGAAAAACTTCACGAATACATTTAATGGCAAAAAAGATTTTAGACAAGCGATGCGCAGTCACTTTAGAAAAAAAAATTTAAAGCTTGCACGTCAACATCAGAGGTACAATCTTTCAAAAGTCCGTTGAGCTACTAGGAAACGCCGATGGATGACGTTGGCATAATTGAAAGAAAACAGTGTGATGTCACATGTCAGTGGAGTGTATATGAGCATTGATATTTAGACGGTAAGTGAGGTCAAGATCAAGTTAACGCTGTCAATTAGGAAGAAGACCCAACAGCGACGATGAAAAAGCTTTGGGTTGCTCCGAGATAAAATTTCGTCTAGTCAATTATAGTCCCACCTTCTTAAATAGAGAATGGAGACGAAAATTCAAATAAGAACGGTATGAGTTTGAATTATCCAGGGATACAGCTCTAGCCAGTAAAGTTAACTAAAAGTTACTACGATTAAGATGGATGGATCATTTAGAGTAAATGAAGAATAATGCTTCGGCCCGTAAAGTCATCGAATCTATATCGGAGCACATCCATCACAGGATATAATGGCTAGAAGACTTCAGTTAATTAGCGACTAAAGTGGCTGAAGGAAGATGAGGAACTGGTCTGACCAGGAAGCGCCACCTTAAAAGTTACTTAGTTTCTTACAGTAATCAAGGAAAAATCAACAGTTTTTCTTAGCTTTTTTCATTTGTGACTTAAAAAAATGTAAACCTTATAATACGGATTGACCAAATTTATAAAAATTAGTTTTCATAAAAAAAAACTTCAAGACTTCAGAGATCTTATTAATTTCCGGGATTACGAAATTTTTTCTATAGGCACTGCAACGAATTTAACACTTATTATTAGAGACAGAGAACATTTAGTTATTGGTACAGAAAATAACCCATAACTGCAACATCCCAGCCGAAGTGTTTATTTGCCATTTTCATGTTCCATTTACTTTTTAATTAAAAGATATACGTATGAGTATTATAAATAAGGAGCTTGTTGAGTGCCAAAAGGTAAATTTAATCAGGTGTGACACTCACAAGGGTCTAGTTGCTCAACTACTCCACCATCTTTTGACTCGTTTAAGCATTACGATTTACGAGTGAAATGATTTTCGTTCTCATGCATATTTGCCTCAATGCACACACAATTTATTCCATGTACGAGTGCATGTAGTCTAAAGCATAATTGAATAATTTAGTAAAGAAAACTACTTCAATTTCAAGCTTGTTAAGGCAATGAGGTACTTTAAGCCTAACCTGGTAGAGGCAATGAGGTTCAAATCCTTCTTCCCAGCCGAATTTTCCAGTAAACTAATTATTATCAAATAGAATTTCCTGTAGTGTAGATCATTTTTGGGTAATTTTAATCGATGACGTTATTGGAAAATTGATGAAGATTAAAATTAAGTTTGACTCAAGGATACTCTTAAGCTGAAAGTGTGTTTGTGTGGCAAGTGAGATGATGCTGTAGTTGACATAGTTCTGGTAGATAAAGTACCCAACTTCCATAATTCAGTTGAAGGAAGTAATGCTATTGAACGTTTTCCGCCTCCAATCATAGATCAAGTTGTGGTCAATAGGTGTCCATTCAACACCCACCTCCTATTTTATTGATAACTCAACGTGCACCACCCTACTTAATTTAATTTTCTTTTGAAAAGATCAATCTTTTTTCAACCTTTATTTTTATTGGGAAAATCATCTTATTTTTATATAAATAAATTAAATTTGAAATGAAATGTTCAGAATATACAACAAACTGCAGTTTTTCCCGAAAGTAATATGCGAATTCCTACCTGTCTCCATCCGATTTCATTATGCAAATTAATGAACGCAGGAAATATCTGGCCTCAAAAACAACACCATTGAAGAACAAAATGCAGTAATTTCACTGATGGTAGCGTTCAATCAACTTGGACAATTATAAGCAGCTTAAAAGCCATATGGGTTCCAGATCCGATGGGTTACTTTTGCTTTGCTGTGCAGTTTCAGAACGTATGAAAGGAAGAAGGAAGTTTACTGAAATTAATGACTTTTTTGTAGGAAAATTTCGTCCATGTCTGCATCAAATGATAAATAAAGAGGTTTACACTTTCTCTTGTGAATGACAGAGTGAGATGTTTTGTACATGTCGGATGGAAGGCATTACGGATCATAGTTGGAGGAACTAGCCAATGTCCTTTTTTAGTTTGATTAATCGTCGGCTTGTCTATGACCTACTTATTATGACTTGCGGTATTCAGATATGAATCTATGTGTATAAATAATGTTTTGCTGGTAAAGAGATAACAAATACATATATTTAGTTAACACAATATACACATACATATATATATGAAAAAGTAACTTTTTTTTTCTTTTCAAAATATCTCAATCAACTTGTTACTCTCTAATTATTTGAATGAAATGGTGAAGTGTTCGAGCCTCACATCGCAATAATTATGTTAATGAAACAAAAAAAAATCCTCTAAGGAAATTTACGGATTTATTGTCTTAAGGCCCTTACAGGAAGAACCCATCGGCGTCGGCGGGTGGGCAGCCTCAGGCATAATAAAAATATGGAGAGTCACCTTTTTTGAAAACTCACCCCCCTTTCTGAACGGGAGGATATGTAAGAAAACAAACGATCTTGGCGGTTTTCTTCAGGATCGGGCAATCAATACTGAAGTTCCATTCGTCGGGCATGCATTCCTGCTGTTGGCTCTCAACATTTTCGATGTGACACTTCTCAAGCAGCCTCTTTTTTCTTCTGATAAGCCGACGTTCCTCTCTCCTCGTTTGCTCGTAGAGCTCACGAGCAGCTCTTGTCTGTGCAGCGCCGCTTTGTATGCCTCCTGCTTGGCTGCATGTGCCTGTCTACATTCTTCGTCAAACCTGGGATTTCGCTTTGGGTACTGTGTGAAACCTAGCACTGGTCTTGATGTTGGCGGCATCTGGATCTGGCGATCTCTTGCGAGTGTAGCCGTCTGACGTCGAATATTCTTGCAGCATTTCCTTGTTTTGGCCGTTGTCGGGATATTCGTAGCACAACCTTGGCTTTGGGTTAAAATCTACGAGGACAACTTTAATGCCATAAGTAGGAGCTCGCAGAACTCGTCTTTGGTGTCGTCTTTTTTTCTTCTGCGGGGGCATGCAAACATATTAAGATACCTAATGTTGGCGAATTTTACCTTGATTCGAATCATATAGGGATGCGTTCGCTTACACTTTTTACTCTTTACCTGAGTCTGCTTCCAACGACGAATCAGCATCCAAAAAACCCCGTTTGTTGCTCTTGATAACAATTACCATTCTGAATGAAGTAGGTTTTCATCCCATCGTATTTAAAAACTGCTTTGTAGCCGTTAAGGATCTCTGTTAATTGTTTGGCAGCCCGCAGCTTAGGGACTTAACATTCCCCGTGCATATATTGGAATTTCGTTGTCCTTATTACATTTGCTTGGGTCGTCATCATCATATTTTTCTGTTTCCGAGGCGTGATGTTGATTCGCAAATAAGTCTTTTCCTTTGTAGCCAGGAAGTCACCACGACGTACAACCTCCAACCTGGAATGCCTGGAGGCACTTGATGTAACTCCAAATGCGTGAGCCGGAAAACCCAGCCCGTTTTTATGTACATATTCATGTAGCCTGTATAAAGGTGTTCACCGAATAGTTCGGCCTAACTAGAACAGAGGACGCCACCCTTGATTCTAAAAAAAAAAGAATTTTTCTGCATTCTGCTACCGTCATTCTGGCACACTCCTTCGTTGGGGGTTAATTAGTAGAAACAGCTGACTCCGTTTCGACCTGTCGACCATGCATGGGAGGTCCTTCTGCACAATTAATTTTCACGATCGCATAGCTCTTACCTTCATAGATAGTAGTAGTCACCGTAAGCCTTTCTGCCACATCAAGGCTAACCCACGGAGGTATTCACATACCACTGTTAATAAGTTTACATAACTTCATCGCGTTTTTTGCAATAACCAGTGAGTACTTTTGAAGTATTTAGAGGACCAATCATTTTATGCCAGTTTCCAATTTTAAAATTTTAAATAAAAAACTATTTGGATAAAATTAAATGACCATTTTGTACAAGTCTATGAGTACGAATATTATGATGGAATAACATCAATTGGTTTAACTTTTACGGAGTATTCATTTGATTCCATTTTAAGCCTTTTAGAGTACACATAACAATTTTATTTTGCTGTTGCATTTATCCTTGATTTTAGCTTGCTATCGATACGAGCTTGAACCTTATTCCATGTTTTAATTGGCTGAAAAAAAAAATTATTTTGTAATCTTTTCAATTTTTAAACAACCCACTTAACTCAACACCATACGCCCTCATCGGATTGTCAACAAATTAAAAGCACATTGAGTTAGTCGATTCCCAAAACTGATTACTACTGGTTAAAAATGTTGACTTAAATCGTTAAATTTAAACCAGTATCCTGCTTGCCACTAGCTTAAAGAATTTTTAAATAATCAAGGTATCGTATAGAGTAGACGGAACATTTATTCGCCCTCGCCATCCACCTTACTTGAGGCAACCAAAAAAAACCATCATCGTTGGGTTTAGCGTTCAACTTAAGTGAACAAAATATCTTGCCTCTGGATATGAGGTGGCTTTTTTTTATCCGTTTATGCCAAAAATGTGCAAAGATTTAGGTTAAGAGTTGGAAGCAAATTGTATATGGTGCGGTGGCTTGGTAGTAGATGGGAGCATGGGAGCATTCAATTTTAAAGGTGCTACTTGATGTTGGGAAACATGGAGGTGTGCATTAAGTGCTAAGCATGCATGTACGTACTGCAAACTTTTTGTAATAGTCCTTCGGTGTGAAATGAAACCAATTTGTTGAATGCATTGAGTGACGAAAATTGGCAGAGTTTACTTAATGAAGTGAGCAAATGTTTGGTTAAAAAAAAAGGCTTTCAAAGGCAGAGGGAAATGTAAATTCTACACTCAATATAAACAATATAAACATACATCTTTATGTGAAAGCTATCACACTCTAGTACTTAAATAATAAATTTGAATTAACATCCTTACCAATCCTACCCCCAGTTACTGATTGTTAGCTTTTCGACCTTTAATATTGGGTGTGAGCAAGACTTCAAAGAAAAACAGGCTTAAGAGGATAAAAGAGTTTATTGATACTACTTTTTTGATGAAACATCAAACTGATAAGTTTTTGCGGTTTTCCAACCGGCTTGTTCTCATACACAAGAAACAAAAAAAAAAAGGTTAAATCCATAAAGCTTAATGTTCCTTTTTTCAGTTCAAATTATATGTGAAGTATTTCTTACATAGACATTTGTTTCCGCTTGAAATTTCTTTTAAGTTCAACAAAAAGTTAGTTTGACTCACAAAGAAAAGAACGTAGGATTGTGTTATAAATTTAAATATGTAATGAATGTGCCAGTTCTGTGAAAACCTTAAAACCCTTTCCCATATTTGCATATTCATTCAAGCAAAATGTTCTTGGCAAGTGGCACGAGGTGTTTGCGTCATTTATTTCTTCTCAAGATATTTGGGTTTTCTCAAGCTTATATTGATCCATTTATTATAAATGAATAAAGAATTGCTGCGATGAGATTTCTTTCTCAAACCTTAAGCTGTGATATAGGCAATTAATAAATCATGAATAGGAATCAGTTCTTTGGCTTTTTTTTCATTTCGGATTTCTTTCGTATAGGAAAACTGTTGGCGATATATGTAGCTTAGCTACCTTACACAAAATATAAAGCTTGATTGAAAAAGTAATTTTTCTTGATTTTGAATCTCTGCTTTAATTGGCAATTATTGAAGATGCTGGTATTTGTTAGATAACAACTTTTAATAAACCAAAACTAAAAGAAGATTTATAGTAAAGCCATATACATTTTTAGGTAATACAAAAACAAAAAAAAATTAGCAATTGGTAACAATGGTGACGGTGAGTGTATGACCGCCAGCAAAAAAAGAGAGATAATATTTGGAACCAAGACGACACGAATTTGCTTTCTGAATAAGGCTCGACGAACGAGATGAAGAAAAAAGAGTGGACCCTTATTCATTCACACTTCAATGCAGACCCAAAGATGCGTTATAATTTGATTTCCTGATCAGTTTTTGATGTTGCTTTTGGTTCAGATGAAGACGCAAAGAGATGCACTCATACAAAACATAGAACCGTTTTTATAAGATTTTCTCGAAAAATAGCGCAGTCCGATCAGCGTCTTTCTTTTTTGAGAAGAATATAATTTGTTTTAAACAAAAAATTTAAAATTGTTTTTGATTTGTAGGTGGCTATGGCTCAGAGGATAGTGTAGTTGACTGCTAAGCCAAACGTTGTGGGTTCAAGCCCCAGCTTCGGCAGCAGTCTTTGTCTGACTCACGACTCACATGACTGCGAAAAAGAAAGCAGATGTGAGAAAATGAGATGTAAAAAAAATTTTCCGGTGAGTCTCGGGAAATTTTTTAGTAGACTCACTTTGACAATTCATTTTTCTCATATTCGTTTTATGCTGTTCTTTTTCATTCGATTTTCTTGTTGCTGGGATAAACAACATCGGATTTGTTTGAAAACCAGAAAAGTTCAACAGCTTTAATAAATTTTCGGAATCCATTTCCAAAATCCTATTTATTTTGTTTTATAAATTTTACTCAACTTCAAAAACTATCGAAAAATTAAAGCCAACGAGAAGGAGCATTCAAAACAAAACAAACAATAATAATTGTCAAATTTGAGGAATGGGCACGAGTCAACGTGTAATAGCGCTTGCCTCACCGAATATAAATTTATAAGGAAAGTCAAAAGTGAGTCGTGAGTCGTGAGTCAACGTGTAATAGGGAATTTTTCTACAATAATCGCCAGCTTATCTGAGGCCACCTGTGCGATAATATGAGACAATATAAATCTATTAGCCTGATCCCACCAACGTAATTTAGCTCATATGATTTGTAATTACGATGAGCGTTCCCACTGAACTTTTTACCTGATTTAGCTTGACACTTAATTAGACTTGACATTACTTTTGAATTTTTCAATAAAATATATTAATATATGACACAAAATTTGAATTTTGACTGTAAAAAAAAAAAAATGAATTCAAAATCATTACTTGAGCATGAAATCATTCAGCCTGGAATCATCGAGGTGATTTATACCTAATTATAAAATAAACAAGTTAAATCAAGTAATTTCAAATCATTGAAAATGTATGGCAAATCATGAAATTAATTATGTGATTTAGCTAAATCAAGTCTCCTCCTCTGTGCCACGTAGGTTTATGTGGTGCCGTGAACGAAGGCCATATGAACTAACGCCATAATGGCTTTAATTCTCATTCAAATGTGAATTAACGCCATAATCCGATTATGGCCTAAATTCACATTGGAAAGAGAACTAAAGTAATATGGCGTTAGTTCATTTTAAGAAGTGGCCCAAGTACTCATTTCAATGTGAATTAAAGCCACTCGCAGCAATCCAAATAATTTTAATATGAAATATATTGTTTAACGCAAAAAAGGATGAACGCTCTATTAAAAACAAATATTGACATTGACATTTCACAGTACTTCGAATATGAATGTAACGAGCTACAGACTCACAGCAGCACTGGCGACTGAGGCCATCGGCTAAAAACAATTATTTTATACACGATTTACTATAAATCAAATTTTTTAAAAATTTCTTTGTTGTTTTATACTTTCGCGGTCCCCTGTTTTTTTGGTTCCAGAATCGAAAATCATCCGATTTCGATGGTATTTTTTAAATCTTCGTTTTTACGGCGGAGCTATGAACAAATTTACGAGGATGGAAAAAAAATGAAATCATTTACTAATTGTTGATAATGTTTTGCAAAGTAATCGAATGAAGTTGCTTTATAAACAAATAAACAAATTAATACAAAAATGTTGGTTTTTCATATTTCTAATGATTTGATAATGAAATAATGAATGAGTACGTTTCTTAATATTTTCGTAGATGCTTCATTCGGAAAATTAGGTTTCCAGACTTTGAAAGTAAAAAAAACTAGCGTACTGCAGTACTGGAAAGCGAGCGAAGCGAGCCGAAATTTTTTTTGGCAAACAGAGAAACAATTTGGGGTGTGAAAATAAAAAAATTCGCGCGAATTTTTTTATTTTCACACCCCAAATTGTTTCTCTGTTTGCCAAAAAAAATTTCGGCTCTTAGTACGCGATTTTCTTTTTACTTCAGAGTCTACAAAACTATAGTTTTGAGAACGAAGCATCTACGAAAATTATTTGGTGTTACAAAATTCTCAAATCTCAGTGAGTTTTTTTGAAATTAATATTGTTAACACATGATCCCTGACCAAGAAAACGAAGAAATTTTAAAAGAAAATATCAGCGCTCGCTAAGCGTTAGATCTATCTGAGAAATATCTGAGGTCCCTGAGATCTCGATGAGATTTTGTTAGGTAATTACTTGCTGCTAACTTTGCTTCAAAGCTCAAAGCATTTTATGGCATCAGTTCTAATTTGAATGTGAACATACCCCATATGGCGTAAGTTCTCATTCAGATGATGGCTTTAGTTCTCATTCGACTGTGAATTAAGGCCATAATCGGATTATGGCGTTAGTTCACATTCACTTGAGAACTAAGGCCATTATGGCGTTAGTTCATATGGCCTTCGTTCACGGCACCGGTTTATGTTATGTGTTCTTTCCTTCTATGTGTCTATCTGTCTCTCTCTGTCGTTTGTCTTGTTTCAGTCCCAGCTCCCAGCCGATGGCCTCAGTCGCCAGTGCTGCTATGTGCCTGTAATTCGTATCGTTCATGTGCGAAGTACTGTAATGTCAATGTCAATGTTTTTGATTTTTAAACTTTTTTTTCAAAATTGTGTATCTCAAAAACGGAGGTACCGTTTTGGAGCAATACAAAAATAAGTTTTTTCCATTAAAAACGCCAACTTTCCGAAAACAAAAAATTACGAGGATGTTAAAAAAAATCGTAAGAGCTTTTTTTTGGGAAAATTTAAACTGTACGGTGGCTACCCTAAATTTTGATCTTAACAAAAAATAAATGATCCACGCAAGTTCGCTCAAACCTCTAATTTTTAAGTTTGAAGTCAATGGGACCAGTGGTTAAGGCTGTAGGTGCGTTTACAGACAGACGGACGGAATCGCGTGTGCACCTTTTTCAACTTCTTTATTATCGTAATGTCATAGTGCATCAAAATCTTAACTTTATTTTTTTACGAATTCAATAACTTTTTTTTTGAAAATGCTATTAAAAAAACTACTTAATATTTTCTCAAATTTCTTTTTTTATTTGAAAGTACAATCTTTCCGGTTAATAATGGAAAATAATTTCATTCAAATGGCTGCCTCGGCTGGCCATGCAGTAGCCTACACGATCGGTTCAATTTTTAAGCACATTATCGATTGTGTGCAGCTGTATTTCACCAATGGCTTCACGAATATTGTCCTTTAAAGCGTCAATTGTCTCTGGCTTGTCGGCGTAACACTTATCTTTTACGGCACCCCACAAATAATAGTCCAACGGTGTCAGCTCTGCGGCTGATAATGCGATCTTCAAAAACAGGGCGCAAAACATCGAGTGTAGCTTCGGCTGTATAGCCTGTTCAATTTTTGCAAAAGAAAAATGGCTCAATTATGTCTCTGGACTAGAGATGGCAGAAATTGAATATTTTTTGATTTACTACAATCGTTACGTCTGCTACACGAATTAGGTAGTAAACGTAGTAAACGTAGTTAAATGTAGTTAAATGTAGCAAACCAAGAAATTCAAATTCAAATCGAAATGGTCATGGATTACTACGATGATTTTTAAAATCGTTGCCTTTGCTTTGTTCGACAAAATTCTAATTCAAATTAGCCCTGTGCACGGGTGCCGTTCTCCGAAAAAAAATTCTACCACAAAATTTTCCAAAATCTACCAATTCAAAGAAAAATCTACCAAAGTTCAATTTTATAAAACATCACATTTATTTTAGATAAAATATAATTTTCAATCCTTTTTTTGTACATTTGAAGTATGTAAAAATAATACAGACTTTTTAAAGGTCGTACCGGCTGGAGGAAAGCGGTTCTCTCGATGTTGTTGCCTTGGTTGTTGATGCTTCTGCCGACTTCTTCAAAACAACGTCCAAATCAGTTTCGTCATCGGCTTTTCTCTTGTGCCTCTTTTGCTGTCGCGTAGAGCTAAGGGTTCTTGGTATACAGCATAACGTAAGACTATGCTGGGTTCCCGGACACAGTGGTGTGCCGGGAAACGAAAAAGCGGTTGAGCTTGCAGGAGAAGGCTCGGTACTTGATCCCTCCCTCATAGACCTTAGCATCAGAATCCCTCAATGCGAATTAAAAAGAAACATCAGTAAAAATAATCATTCAAAAAGCAAATGATAGATTGAACCAACTAGAAACCTGCGGTAACACCAGGAAACTGGCGTTATTACGACAAGAAAAAATCCGAGCAGATTTTACTTCTCAAAAAAACGTCCCTAAGTTCCCTTATAAGCGTGATAACGGGACATAACCGACTTGGCTACCACAAAAGGAAGATGGGGCTTCGTACAGACGACATATGTAGAGGCTGCGGCGATGAGGAAGATGAGGAAGAGCACGGGAATACGGCTCCCTTCGTATGCCACTATCCAGCACTCTGCCGTACTAGATTTAAATTTTTAGGCAAATATTTCTTTAATGAACTAGAAGAACTATCTGAACTCCCAGGCAATCGCCTACTGAACTTTGTCAAGTCTACCAAATGGGTCGACCAACCATAGAATTCATAGGTTTAATTACTTTTTAAGAAGTTACAATACTTCAGGGTATCACAAGGGATCTACATTGATCTAAGTGTGACGGTAACAAAATCAACTGTCGCCCATATAACCTAACCTAACCTTACTAAATGACGCAAATTTTGAAACATTTAAACTCTACTTTAAATCCTCTTTAAAATAGGAGTCGACTCTAAAAACAAATTTTAGATTCAGGGTCGACTTTATCTCATTTTTGAACGACTTAAAGTATACTTTTTCGTTAAAGTGGTCGTCTAACTTTAAAACGGGGAAATCGTTCGTTTAACTCTTTAAAGTATAGTTTTGAACAAGCAGATTTTGAGATTTTCGAAGATTTTGAAGTTAAAAGAAAGCAAAGAGTTTGTCAAATTCGTGCATCCTCTTATTTAAATTCAAATATTCATTTATCATTTTTGTAAAAAAAAAAAATATGAACCATGGGACTACCAAGCTGGATTTGCTGCTTGTTTTTTGACACTTCTTGCAGTTGTGTGTGTACGTCGTTTGCTTTTAATTTTATTACCTATGTGCCTTTTTTGAGAGTTTTTATAAACAAATTACACTTGTAGGGAAATTTATTCCTGTTTTAAAGGAATATTTTATACCCATTTCAGAGCACACTATTGCACCTTCACTATGACAAATAAAAACAAAACAATTTGGAACATCATTTGGATATTTATTGAAACACATTTTCACAAAGAAAAACATAACATTTATTAGAACTAAATATACAAACACTAAATAATCACATTTTTTCCTGTTTTGGGGAGATAAATGTAACAAAAACTGGTAAAAACTGCAAGCGTAAAATGACAGTTCACTAATTCAATTCATTGTATATGAAACCACCTAGTACAATCAAGAATGGGTTTTTTGAATTTTTGCGCCAGATCGAAACCAAAAAAAAAAAAAATTCCAATACAAAACCTATGTAAAAAGAGTTAGCGCTGCGCCAGAACTCAAGATGGCACTACAATCGATTGCCAGGTCGCGGGTACTAGCTAGATAGAAATACAATGATTCAATTTATCGCTCTGTCACATTTAGGCGAGTTCACACAACGTTATGTTTAAAGTCCAATCTAATTAGAAGACTTGTTTAAAGTGTTTAAAAATAAGAAAAAGTTAGAGGTGCTTTAAGTAGAGTAGACTTTATTGCTTAAACGAGGGCAAAGGCTGACTGAAAATTTGCGCCAAATCTTTGAAGAAAATTCTCTTTTTAACCCTAGAAAGCTAACCTATCTGGACTGCCATGAAAAGCTAACTATTCGACTTTTTGACGACCATTAACAAATGCTTTGTTTTTTCAATAAGTTATTACTTTTTGCTCAAAGTAATTTTATTTATTAACAAATAAGAGCAAAATAAAGAGGAATCTTAGACAAATGTATATATTTACTTCATGTTTTAATACAGAAAATCGTATTTTTCATAGCACTTGGTTGTCTTAGATCATATAGGCACTCTGATTCTATTTTAAATAATTAAAATTAAATAATAAACAAGTATTTCAAAAATATAAATACCACATAATAAGCAAACCAAAACAAATACAAAGTGACTAAAAAACTAAACAAAATCAAAAATTACCAGCGCCACCTACGCAAAAATCAACAGAATTAAAAGTTACACAAAGGCTAAACATTCGTCAAAATGACGAGTACACTGTCCATATATAAAAAACAAAAGGACTTACAAGAAAAAAAAGTCCACCGCACAAGACATACCACCCCCGACTAAGTTGGCGCGAACGTACGATTCTGTACTACAAACAGTAAAGAAAGGAGAGGGAGAAATGTGTTCGACGTGTGCCATTTTGACGAACGTTAGCTTTCTAGGGTTAATTTATGACACATTATATTTCCATTTAATACTTATACTTATCCATGATTTGTTCGTTATATAGTTATATTCAACTTTTCGAAAATTTTATTATTTTACTTGACAACCAGAATTTAATTAGTGCAAATGAGTGCATTCAGTAACAAACTTAGCATAATGGGCGTACACACAACAGTAGATTCAATTGAAAATGTAGGACCACGTTTACATTTGATTGCTTAAAATAATCTAATTTAAAAAGTAAATTTAGGGCAGGTTTTTTAATATTTTCATAAACATTTGCATTCGAAAGGACTAAAATCTACCAAATTAAACATGAATCTACCAACCTACCAGAGCAATTAAAATCTACCAAATTTGGTAGAATTCTACCAAAACGGCAACCGTGGCCCTGTGTCGTTCGTGATTGATTCGTTCATTTTGATTCGTTCACTTAAAAGAACGATTGATTGCAATCACCCGTTCAATAAAGATTCGTTCAATCAAAGATCAAATCCATCTTTTTTCCATCTCGTTCATTCAAAGATCGAATCAATCAATCGTTCAATACAATATACAAGGTAGAATCGGTCTTTTTCCATGTCGTTTCGTTCATTCAATGATCGAATCTTTTTTTCCATCTCGTTCAATACAAGATAGAATCAGTCTTTTTCCATGTCGTAATAATAAGAAATGTCTCGTTCATTCCATTCAGTAATCTGTCACATATTGAAGTAGAACACTTCTTGTTCTTTATTGAGAGATGAGAGCGAACTTGAATATTGGAAAGAATTCCTTATGGTACGATCATACTATTTTTTGAGAAAAATTAATGCTGAAAAATTAAAATTAAACTGCAATTTTTTCCTCATTTTTTCCTCATCGATTTTATTTTTTGTTTTTCAAACAAACAAACAAACAAACCTAGCAAGAACATGGAACAATTGTAAAAAGAACCATAGAAAAGGAGAGCGAAGTGCAAAATAGTTATTGATTGAAAAAGGGAACGATCCGAAAAATGAGCAATTGAAAAAGAGAAATGATTGGAAAAATGAACGATTGCAAAGATTAAGATTGAATCTTTGAAATGAACGAGATTTGAACGATTGAATCTTTGAAAGTGAACGATTGACACAGGTCTAATTCAAATCGACATGGTTATGGATTGCTATGATGATTTTTAAAATCGTTGCGTTGTGTCACCGTGCGTCGTCGTCGGTCGCTCAAATTCAAAAGCTCAGCGAAAGAGGTGGCAATGTTAATGATAGTGGTGGAGACAAAGGTGGTGGAAGCGATGTTTTGCTGCCCAAGACTTATTGGAGTTTGGCATCCAGACAACATCCAGGCATATCGAAGTATGCTATACGTCTTCTGAGTATACCAGCATCATCTGCAGCAATAGAGAGGGTGTTCTCGCAGTGGTCGTTCGTCCATTCAAAAATCCGGAATAGACTTAACCAAGAGCATTCAAAGAAACTTATCGACATCTATTATACTCCTAAAATGAACGACAATAATAAAACAGATGATTATTAAATTTGCATTCTTCTTATTAAATTTAGAATTCTAGTTAAAATAAAACAGTTATAGTAGTCCTTAAATGTTTTTCAGTTTTCATTTTCAGTTTTCATTTTCTTTTTCAATCTTTATTCTTTAATTTCTTTTTCTTTTTTTTTAAAACCTTTTTGAAATTTAACGATTTGTATGTAGGTAGTTAACTTAACAAATGTAGGTAGTAAATGAAACAAATGAGACGTGTAGTTTATTCGATTAACTACGCGTAGTAAACGTAGAAAATGACCTGACGTAAACTACTCTGGCATCTCTGAACTGGACCAAAATCCGCACCAAACAGTGACTCGTTTTGGGTGTATCGGCTTTTCAATGTATGCGTGCGGGTTTTTTGTGCCCCAAATGCGACAATTTTGCTTGTTTACATACCCGCCAACATCAAAATGAGCTTCATCTGAAAAGATGATTTTTTTTGGCAAAATCGGCATCTTCTCTAAGTCGATCGCAGGCCCACTTAGCGAAGCGAAAACGCATTCGATGGTCAGTTGTTGGATTCAACTCCTGGACCAATTGGACTTTGTATGGCATTATACCAAGGTCTTTATGCAAAATTCGTCTCAATGATGTCTCCGAAATGTTCAATTGTTGAGAACGACGCACGGTGAATTGATATTGATGGCGCTTCACGCTCACTTTCTGCCACAGCAGCAATATTCTCGGGTGAACGCACTGTTTTTGGATTTTCACGCTTTGGTTTATCGATGAGGATGCCAGTTTTTTTCACTTTTTTCACAAGATAACGAACATACGGAGCTGACGGTGCTTCTCTTCTTCCAAAATCCGTACGCAATTTTGACACACATTCTGCAAAATTACCATGATTTTCGAAGTAATGTCGCAATATTTCCCAGCGTTGTTCAAGCGTATATATACACAACCATATTCGTTCAGCGGAAGAATAAAACTAATTATCTGTCAAATCAGACATGAGTTAAGTGTTACCATTCACGAAATAAACACTAGTTGAAAAGAAAACGTTAGATGGCGGCAGTGATGCCATATCGTGGGTTTTATCCCTTTTTGTGGGTTTTTTTGGTTTAAAAAAGGCAAAAAGGGATAAAGAGTTTTCTTGAACCCCGTAGTACAAAAAAAAGGGTTTTCTCATTATGATGAGATTGTTCACATTTCATCACAGATGTGAAGTAAAAAAATGCAAAAAATTAATTTCCAAACTAAAAATCACATCAATTTAACGAGCGACCGCGACAGCAGCGCAACATTACATTGATTTTCCTTATTTTCGTTTTCGCCTATGTGTTCTTTTTTTTTTTTATAAAAACTGAGTTTTTCGAACTACAGTGGGATGTTCAGCTCTCAATTTAAAAAAAAATCTAACGATTATGTGATGGATATCACGGAAAATATTTGTTTGTTTGTCATGAATGCGAAGTTTCCTTGACCTCGTTGGACATCGGTTTTTGGATTTTATTATTATCTAAACTTCTGTTTTTTTTTTTTTTTTTTTTTTTTTTTTTTTTTTTTTTTTTTTTTTTTTTTTTTTTTTTTTTTTTTTTTTTTTTTTTTTTTTTTTTTTTTTTTTTTTTTTTTTTTTAATGAACTACAGCAGTTTAGTTAATAATAAAATCTAGTTTTCGCGATACTTTCGGCAGCTTGAAAGCAAGCTAACCAAGGTATTTTGTATACATTTTATACACTGAACCAAAAAAGGTGGTGAAAACAACTAAATCGCAGGTTAAATCAACGAAAAGTAGGTTAATATACACCCTACTAATCCGTTTGTTGAATTGAATAATTCATTTATTCAATTTGAATATTTGGTAGTCAGCTGTGAATTTGAAGAAATTTCGTCAAATCCACGAATCTTTTTTAGTTAATTATTTATTCAATTCTACTAATTAAGATCGTTAATTTGACGATTTTTTATTAAATTTTAATAAAAGCAATTAGTCAAATTGAATATTAATTTAATTAATTTGACTATAATAACCGTTGTGAATTTGATGAAAATTTTTTCAATTGACTTATTAGTTTAGTCAATTCAACTTTTTGTTTATTTGGTTTAAATAAAAACGTTTGTGTTTTCAACAAGAAAAATATTCAATTTCACCATGCATTCTTCAAATCAACTATAAGATAGCACGTTTTTGTTCTAATCAAGCCAAATACAATTGAAAATCAGTAATGGTAGATGCCTTACTCAATCCGTTGATTAAGATCTAAACAAGTTAAGTAAAAGCAGCTCTGGATGAATGCTGAAAAAAAAACCCAAAGTAATAACGACACCTTAATAACGACAACAACGAAATTACTTTAGATTATTTTATTTTTCAATAAACACAGTTTTTTTTATTTCATTAATTGGATCAAACAGTTGATGGCGGTACTTTCAATGTCGTACTCCGTTTTTAAATTGTAAAAAATATTTTTGGATGAATGTCCAAACAAGCACTGAGGGTGCTGGATATTCAAGATTAAAAACTTGAAAAATTTTAAAACATATATCAAACGCATAGTTTGCTGAATTCATCTTACATTTAATTCCATCGATGTAAATGATGATATCCATTGGGTTTAAAATGTCCCCAGTGAGGAGCACAAATGGCTGGATTCGCATATTTTGGTCCATCCTTTCCTTTATATGCTCCTCACAGTCCGCCACTTTTTTCCGTCTAGCATAAAGGTGAGCTGCGAGTCTCCGATGGACAATTTTGATCTTTTATTATTTTCGCCAGCCGGAGTTGTTTTTTTTTTTTTGATGTTGGAATGAGAACGTTGTGGAAAGAAAGAAAGAAAGAAATGTATAAGCATAAGCACCAAATTATTGGTCTACAAAGTACAAACAAAAATATAAAAAGTTTATAACTCACCAAGAAGTCTGTATTAACAGCAAGCTGTAGGTAACAACCACAGCACTTAGGACACAAAGTACACAAACTAAACACAACACACAATGAACACTTAATTTTTACACGTTTTTAATTACAAACTTTAGCTACGTACGGTTCAATTGTTTGATAAGAAGTAACTATGTATACTGAATGTTGCATTTTTTATTTAACTTACGCGAAAACAAGAAAAAGACGCAAGCAAGTTGACAAAATTGATTCAAATCTTGGAATTTTTCGTTAATTTTGCAGAATGCGTAAATCGGTTAACGAAAATTCTTCATATTTATTCAAATATAAAAATGTTTCGTTGATTAAGTAGAATGCTTAAGAGCTAAGGGCATAATGAATATTTTTTTTTCAATTTTAACGAAAAAATTTCAGTTTTGAATAAAAAGAAATAGTCAATTTGAATATTTTCTTAGTAAATAACAAACAAAGTGCTTGTTGATTGAACGAAAATTCTTCAATTACAAATTATTAGACCGGGAAAACAAAATAACCGAAGAGTTATCTAAATTGAATAATGTTTAGTTGATTTGAATAAAAATTTTTACGAAATATCTTCAAATTTCTTATATTTTTCGTCAATTCAACTATTGTTTCTTCCGTTAAAAAGTTAACTAAATAAATTATTCACTTTGAATAAATTTCCTTATTTTCGTAGATCAGCTTGTTGATTTGAATAAAATATTTACAAAAAATCATCAATTTCGTAATATTCTTTAGTTAATATGTTACGAAAACATTTAGTTGATTTCACCTCTTATATTTGGTTCAGTGTACAAATAACATAAGGACGTGTGCAATGAAAGAAACAAAACTGGAATCCGTGATGATGGAGAAATTTCACCGTCATTCACCGCATTGAAACAGGTATGCGCGGCCCTTCCGGCTAACTTAATTCACGCCGACCAAGCGAATCTTATTTGGCTTGGCTTTATCATTTATTTTTTATTAAAAACTTTAGTGGGCACGATGACGGAACTTTCTTGTATGGGGGCTCGTGGGCTATAACCATAAACGTTATTTTCAGTTTTCTTTGATTATTTTAGTTTTTTACTTTCTTTTCTTGAAAACTATAACTTGTTTCATAAAACATTTAACTTTGGTTCTTATTATTATATCGAAGCAAACGTTAAATTTTTCTTTTAAACGTTGTGGGATATTTATGGGTTTTTTCGTTTATTGCCGTGGGACAAAATGGGTTTTTTGATATTCATCGTGGGATTTTACGCTTCAAAAGTCTGGCATCACTGGATGGCGGACCCTTTATTCTAAATGTCGCAAGTGTGTAAAATTAAAATAAATCGTGATTTGTAACGTGCTTAACTTTACCTTTGTGTAATTTTTTTATTTATAGGGATCCGAAGACAGAGTTGAAAACGAAACCCTTATAAGATCACTTCGTTTTTGTTCACTCGTCTTTCGCAAACGATTTCTTAAAATCTACTCAGCCGATTGCAATGAAGTTTGATAAACATATTCTAGAATACAATTGTGATCCGAAAATGTTGTTTCCATATTTTTAACATAAGAAGATATTAATGAAAGCAGAAAAAAAGCACAAAATTGTTCTTCTGCAAATTACTTTCCGGTCCAATTCCTCTTCGATAGTATTGATAAGGCTCATAATTATATGATCAGAACAAAAACATAAAATGTAAAAAAAGAGCCAAGTTCTCTTATGTACGAACAGCACTGTGTAAAAAGTTAGCCACCAAAAGTAATGAGATCTAAAAGAACGCCAAGTTCTTACATGTACAAGTGTTATGTTGAATATTTTAAATCATAGAAGATAATACAACAATATTAAAAGAAAATAGAAAATAGCTTGGATGAAAATTTACAAGTTCACTGTTCAAGTTTTAAAATGTTATTAATCACGCTTCAAAAGAAAACTTGCCAAGTGAACTTGTAAATTTTCATCCAAACTATTTTCTATTTTCTTTTAATATTGTTGTATTATCTTCTATGATTTAAAATATTCAATATAACACTTTTACATGTAAGAACTTGGCGTTCTTTTAGATCTCATTACTTTTGGTGGCTAACTTTTTACACAGTGCTGTTCGCACACGCACATAAGAGAACTTGGCTCTTTTCTTACATTTTATGTTTTTGTTCTGATCTCACATCTTTTTGCAAAGTTTTTTTTTTCTTTATGAAAGCATGAACTTCGAAATAACTTAATAAAGTAGCAATTTGCAAACTAACAATATAATTTCTCTGCCAATTTATAAATAAATAATAGGTAGGTTAGGTTAGAGTGGCTGTCTAGATGTCACATTTAAATATCAAGTGTCCATTGTGAAACCACTAAGGAAAGTTACTCATGGAGTATTATGAAGTTAAACAAACCAGAATTCTATATTTCAACCTATGACCATTTAAAGAAAGTGGGTGGCAGCCATGCCCCTGTAATGAAACTCCAATTTTGTACATATACCTTTTTTCTCTTTTACTCAACCGAAACCCTATCAGAATTTCGAATTTAAACGTTTTCGAACATTTTAACAAAGTGGGCGGATACCACGCCCCTAAATGAAACTAAAATATTTTACTTATATTTTTCCTTATATTCAACCAAAACCCTATTGGACTTCCGAATTTCAAGATCCTACGACCAGTTTTAGAAAGTGGGCGGATACCACGCTCCCTGAATGAGAAAATTGAAATTTTCGATTTTTTCCCTTGTATACAACTGAAAACCTACCATTGTACCAAATTTCAAGATTCTGCTATTGTTAGAAGTGCTTCATAATTTTGATGATCAGTCAGTCAGTGAGTCAGTCAGTGAATCAGTCAGTGAGTCAGTCAGTGAGTCAGTCAATTATGGTTTTTGAAATTTTTACTGGCCAATATCTCAGGAAGTAGTGGTTCTACAAAATTATTTTTTTACAGGGCCTTTGTGCCCATGAATTTAATACGTAATTCAAATTTAAAGCTTCTAACTCCATGGGTTCAAAAGTTATGGAGGGTTAAAAATGTGTTTGAGTTCGATCCTGTAAAAAGGGAGTAGTGCTAGAACTTGGCTGGGCACTACCGTGCCCTTTGATTCCGGAATCGTCCTTCCTCACAAACAGGGCCAACTATTCTCCGTAAGACTTTTCTCTCGAACTCGTCTAAGAATTCAGAGCGCCTTTGGCTACGCAGCCAAGTCCGTAGATAAGTGAGAACTGGCAAGACTATCGTCTAATGCAGCAGTTGTTTTAAAGTAATGGTAAGTTTTTTGTATTTAAATAGCCGTGAAAGACTTAAGAAGTTTCTGTTGGCTTTGAGTCGACGTCCGGCTGCTACTACTGATCCAAGGTAATTAAAGGATCGCACTACTTCTTAATAAGTATACTTCTTAATATATAGTTTTTCTTCTACTATTGGCAACGTTTCGTTTTCTGAAGAGCCACACATGGTGGCGTAGGTACTTAGTTTTTCCCTTATTTATATTTTTATATGCAGCTGCAGCCTCTGCTCGATCTGGATAAATGAGGATTGTTCCTTACATAGAATGCATTTTCGCCAGTACTCCGGCATTTCTTCCTGCTCCCATGTGTGCACATTAACTTAATGAACTAGTTGGTGGAGTGATGGTACTTCACGTTTTATCAGCTCGGCTTGTGTGCCATCAGCACCTGCGGTTTTGTTGTCATTTAGCCGGTTGATAGCTTTTTTTGACTTCATCAATGATTGACGGCTGCAGCATAATATTGTCAGCTTGAAATGTTGGAGCCGTCATTACTTAAGGTAAGCTGACCGTTGAGCAATTCGGTAGAGTGAACTTCCCATAGCTTTAGAATGACTTTGAATTACATCTTTAATTCATTAATAGGCATTGGATCTGTTGATCTCAAATGCAAATTCTGCCGCCTATTATTTACTTATTTTAATGAATCATAGGAAAACTAGTGGAGTGCGCCAACCTTAGCATAACGTTTTCAAAATTAATGTTTTATTTATTCAATTACTGCTAGAAAGTAAAGCGCACTTTTCCTGTGCGCCTCAATTTAAATCCTGTCATGAAGAATTTTTTACTAGCACAAGGTTAATATAGGGCCTTTTTTATACTTCCTTCAACATGTTTATACTTGTTTCTTGTCATCATATTGTTCCATATTTCATTACATTAACTTTTTGTCTACTAATCTGAAGCAATAAGATATTTTAAATACAAGTGTTGTAACAACTTTTTCCACTCAAAAAACACATCAGCCTACATTCATTTCATGGTGAAAGAAAATTATCTTCTCTAGTTAATTACCCATAGCCTTAATGAATGAATGTGAAGCAAAACACGAAGGATGATCGACTTGCATTAATCTGTGTTCCAGCTTCCAGACCAAATGGTCCTCGTTATAAAGAACAAAAGCCAGAAAAGTGAAAAGTAAACTATGCTAATGACATTTAATGTTTGCCTAAAAGCTGTTTATTTTCCCGACGTGTACCTTTATTGTCCTGAAAGCGTATATTAGAAAAGTTGTTAGTTTTGCCATGCATGTACAAAAGGACGTAAGGCAGATTTTATTGAAAGAATGATGCTCTACTCTACTTTTAGGAATACATAAATAGTTACTGCGCAAGCTGCAAGGGCAACATTATCTAGTTGTTTGTAATAAACCTACTTGTTTTTCATTTCATGAATTCACAGCAAGCAAGGAGGTTTTTATTCTCAGTTTTGATTATGAAAAACGCATTACAAACTTAAAAGGCTAGTAGTTTACACATGACTTTAGTGCTTTAGAAAATCTACTACGATTAGTACTTTCTGGTCTTAATGTATGTCTGATTAAATAGGAAGAATCTACACTTTCCATGTTATTGTAAGTCTCGATTTCTTTTCATTAATATTATTGTTCATTAATATTTCTTTTATATACTTATGAAGGTTTTTTAAATGTACTCATAGCTCATAGGATTAAAAAAAAAGAGTGAAATGAATGCGACAACTTAAACCATTTAAGTTCTCTTATAAGTCCAAATAAGCCTGATCTGCCATTTCTTTTGGTCACTTTACCTTTACCGACAATACCGAACAACACTACTCGAGAAAACACCATGGCCCTTAATATCTGCTCCATTGAATTTATTTTGCATGAATTCCGCACACATTCCCTTCCGAAACATTTACAATATTTGTTTTCCTGAATATTCTACTCGATTTCGTGTATAAAGGCACTCTTGTCCTTCACCCACATCACCAAAGACTGAACAACATCAGATTATTCAACAATGCTGTTGAAAATTTCATGAGGATGGAGATTCAGAATATTGCATCCTGGAATAAGAATTCCAAATTCACATGTGCAGAAGACGATATGAACTACAAAAAGGAACTAAAGTGACAGAACAATGCGAGTCCTGACTTCAAATGGCATTTGGAAATGATTTTTTTAAATCACATTTTGATGTTGGAGTGCACCTGGGTGATTTACTTAGATTGTATTGGAGCAGAGTATGTAATGGGATATTTTGTTTTCTGTAGGTATAACCATTTACAGGCTGAGATTTGAAGAATTCTGCAAAAGGTATTTTCATTGTTTTGAAAGCTTTTTTTGGTTTTATTTAGAACTGGTTCAAGCGTGGAATCAGCAATATAAATTTGTTCGGTACCTTAAGTTGACTTGCGAAATCAAGGAAATCGGTTTTCGTAACGCTTCATAAATAATTATTTAATTTTTGTCAAAATTGTTAAGCCCGACCAATTCCATTTTTATGCTTACCTTAAAAAACGTTGTCAAAGTATATATTTTTTACCTTTGAGTGGAATAATTTTTGCCGAAAGAAGTCTGAAATTTGAATTTCAGTTCACTGCATACCGATTTTCTGATCCACATAATATTTATTTGAAAAAGTTTAAAAATCTATGTTCTGTAATAAATATCGGAGATACTTCTCGTGATGACGATAACAATCATCCAGCCAACTCAATGCTTGGATGACCTCGTTGACCGAAAAACGCACCTTAAAGGCTGAACTATAATGCAATTTTGCTCACTCAAGCACGCTTAAGTGACCCAGCGAATACACACCATAATGTACTTAAGCTACGTTCGTTAAATTGTCGTTCAACTTTTCTAGTGCGGTCTCATTCGCTCGTTTTGAGAATTGAAGGCCAAGCCTTCTTCTTTTGCTCACTAGGAAATTTTCGTCCGGTTTTTTTACATTAGCTTAAGTTCACTAAAGCAATTATGTATAGTTAGGCCTATAAGCTCAAAGGCGGTTGTTCGTCCAGCAAGCAAATACAATATAGGACACATCCGTTCATGATGGGAAACCAGGGCTACCTTTGTGCCACTAAAGTGGGCTTTTCCCTCTTTTTTGAAGTTATTTATTATTATTATTTTACGTAAAAAAAATATTTTTGTATTGCTCCAAAAGGGTAAATATTTAGTTATGAATTTTAATTGCAATATGTTTTTATGTTTTAATGTTTTATGTGAGTTATAGTTTGGAATACAGGAGCAAGTTCGTACGACCCAGTCGTGCACATATTTTTTTTTAATATGGAAAATTTTTTAGCGGTTCCACTTTTTTTCTGAAAATCCTCTTTTTTGTGCCACTTTCTTAAAATTAAGGAAGGTAGCCCTGTTTACTTGACAGTTCGTTCGGTTTTCTCACTACCTTCCGTTTGTTTCCATTCATTATAGTTAGCCCTTCAATCGCCCATAACCCGTTGCTTGAATTAAAATCAAACACGTTTGATATAATAATAAATATTGTCAAATTAAATATATAAAAGTTCCTTTTTTGGAATTTTAAATTTATTTTTAGTTTTTAGGTATATTTATTAACACTATCAGAATTCGTCGAAGAGAGCTTTTAGCAATCTCTGTCTAGTGAATAGCGACCAATGGTTTGCCAACACAGAATCGCTGTTATACCTCTTCACTTATACTGCGGTGTTAGTTGTTGTTAGTAGGCAAACACTAAAACAAGCAAACACTTACACAAACGCAAGAATAAAATACAACGAACTAAGAAAAAAAAAATTAATTTGTACCTATATTCAAAAAAAAATCTATCAAAAAGGTTTGAGTTGCAAAAGTCTGCTCATTCGATCAAGGGTATGCCCTTCCCTAGTTTTCTTCTATGTTAAGGTTCTTCTTATGCTTTTCTTTTAAACTTTTCCATAGCACAACAATTGCAGGGTCCATATTGAAGTTAAATCTTGAAGTCAATTTTGAAAAGTAGTTTTTTACTGAAATTTCCAATACAACGTCATTTGGGTCCGCTAGTAAGCTGAATTTCAGGCCTAAGACATTTTTCAGCGCATTCAAACAGGAACAAATTTTCATAAGTCATCGCTTTTCTTTTCTAATTACAACGTCTTTAAAGTCAGCTAAGCATCGAAGTTTGGTTTAATTTAAATTTTATTAGTGCCATTAACCATGGAATTTTATATACATACTATGGTTATTTTCGAAACAATTGCAAACATTTAAAATTCAAACATTGACTTCCTTTTTTCATTATTTCCTTTCGGAAAAATATATAATGCTTAATAGGAAATTTATTTTGGTACTTTACCCAAATTTCTCTCATTTTTAAAAACCACCGTCTCATTTCAGAAAATATAAACCAAACGCTTAAGAGTACAGTTTTATGGCCATTCTGGAAACGATCTCATGCCGTTTCAGTAATGCCTTTCGTTTCTCTTTGACATTGCACTTAATCAAATCTAAATCAAAGGAAGCTTGCGACTGCACTTTAAGGCAAGCATTTAAATTCCACTACCTTATTATTTATTCGTTATCCAACAATGTCACAAAAGGTCTTTGACATAGCCGTATTTAGGGGGGGGGGGGTTACAGGGTTTAACCCCCCCCCCCCCCCCGAAATTTTTTTTACATCCATTTTCCATTAAAGTTAAAAGTACATAAGTCATTACATAGATGACTATATTTAAAAGTGCCGTCTTGATAGCACATCTGTATTTAGGGGGGGGGGTTACGGGGTTTACTGACCCCCCCCCCACGAAATGCAAAATCAAATAATTATTGATTAACAACTTAATAAATTTATTTTTTGGCTAACACTGAATTTATAAGTTTCTATTAAGGCTTAAAGGCATTTTTCTTTCAGAATAAAAGTCTGTTAGAGCCATAGCCGTATTTAGGGGGGGTTACGGGGTTTTCTTTTAAATAAGTCGTTATATAGATGGATACAGTAAAAACCGCCATCTTGATAGTACCAGTCAAATAAATATACAAAGCTCTGAACACACTTTTAACTGAACGTGTTCTGAGCGCTCAAATTTTTTCGAGACGCATTTAATATCTAATTGATATTCGTCATTTAACAGCCGAACATTCATGAGAAGTTTTTGTATATATATATTCTTGGGTAGTAGAGGCAAAATGGCAATCTATTTTGGTGACATCTTGAGAGGGAAGCAGTTTTTTTAACATAAAAAATCCAATTAAACCCATCCTACTTTGACGCAGTTCGGACTAAAAATGTAATCCATTTTAACCAAACGTCAAAAAATTTCTAATTAATAAAAAATAATTTGTTTCCGGAGTAGTAAAGTTAGTGACGTTAAGCTTAAATTCCCTTTGGGAAATTTGTTGTTGTTGATACTTATAAACCATCTAATGAACTTTTATCTTACATTTTTTTATTGCTTCGCTAAATCACCCTCCACGGTGGAGTAAGTTTGTAAACGCCTGTTAGATACTTTTCTTTTATTAATAGCATTTTGCACTTAGTCCATGTCCACAGAATAAGAAATAATCCTTCGTTATTCCATAGGTACTAATGGCATTTTGACTGAATTTAATAATCTATATGATATTATAATATATAAAATAAACTTTTTTAACACAGATCATCACTCTTGTGAATAAATAACATGTATACAAATAAATTTCTTAACATAAATTTATAAGATTTATATTATGTGTATTTATTCTTCTTTTGGTTTTGTTTTTATTTGTTCGTTCAAATAATAATAAATAATGCCATACTGTGTTATTTTTTGTTCAAAGAATTTATTTGTATATAATTAATTCAAAATTGTGATGATCTGTGTGAAAAAAGAATTATTTTATATAGTTAAATATTATATTTATGTATTTATTTTGTTTTTCTTCTGCTTTTGTTTTTATTCGTCCCTCAATAAACAATAATGCTTTTTATGAAAATAGTTCTCTCCTACTTTTTCCAAAACAAAATAATACAAAAATGTTATTGACTTCCAATAAAGGTAAGTTAACTTAATTTAAGATTCATATATCTAATATACCATGCAAAAACATCTACTCTGAAGCTTTGAAGCCAATATCTTCAGTTAGACTTCAATTTTGTAGGAGAAATGATTTTTTTTTCATATGATTTCAAATCTTTATTATGTGTTTTACAATATATTTAAAAATACTGCATAAATAACAATGATTAATATTAAAGATTTATATTAAAGTAAAAGATACACTCAAGAAATATTTTCAAACTTTCCATCAAAAATTGTTTCGTGAACAAATGAATTGGCTTCGGGGAAGTGTAAGAATGTAATAAATTTGATAAATATGTTTCCTTTTTTATTAAAAACTAGCCGACCCCGCGAACCTCGTCTCGCCTGCCACCAGATCAAATTAAATCTAAAAATAATTTAAAAAATTCTCGTTTTGCGAAGTTTTCTGAGTTTTTTTAGATACCTACTAATTTTTGAACAATTGCAGCTATGATCCCGTACAAAAGTATAATTTTCGACCACCATTTGATTGTTCCCATTTTTTTAATTTTCCCGTAAATTATTCCCAAAATTTGTTTTCGCAGGAACCCTGGCTCGTGTTAGCTTTGCCTACAGTCAAAATTTTATAACAATTCGTTGGACTACTTAAGAGTCTTTACCGGTCACACAAACAAATCAACATGCATCCATTTTATTGTTTACAGTATTCCCCGCTTAAATGCACTGACCATTTTGTCAGATTTTTCGGTCAATTATCCGGGTGGTTCAATTAACGAAACCCCGCTTAATTGACATATCTGTTCAATTAAGCGAAACCCGTTTAATTGCACGAGTAGGTCAACTAAAAAATAAAATATTCATCTCAGAAATTCACTCTATAAACATTTCAGTGTCAACTTACGAAAACCTGGAAAAAAATCGAAAAGAATACAAACGCAAATATGTTAAAATATCTCGTATGACAAAAAACCATTGAATAAGAAGTACAGGAACAGGAAGGGGTCTGAAGCATTTTTCAGAGTAGTGTGAGTTTCACAAACACAAATGCATTACAACAGGGCTGGCTTGCAGTTGAACGGTTAATCTCTGGGGCGCCAAGTGAAATTTGATCGAATCAAGATTATATCGATTGTGCTTCAATTTTTTTTTCAATTTCAATTCTTTTTTTGAAATAGGTACATAGTGTTATAAAGCTCAAGGTGCACACGCACGATTTGTATTGTTTTTCTTTTTTTAAATTCCTCGGTACATTTTCTTAATTTTTCATCCGTAATTCATCACATTTATTGCACCTTTTTCGGTGGTATTTGAAAGCGTTAAAAAGCACAAGAAATTGTACAGCACCTTACGATCACCAACATAAATAAATGCGCACCTGAATTCGAGTTTTTGTTTTTGTGATAGATAAGACTAAAGATCAAGACCAAATAAATTCTATGGACAAAGGATTTTTATTTTTGAGAAATTTAGCAAAAACTTCACTATTTAAATTTGTTTTACAGATTTGTTAAATAAATTTATAAAAAATGACAGCACAGGAAAAAGTTTGACAGCACAGGAAAAAAATTTGACATCATCAGAAATGTTTGTTGCTTCACTCACGTACACTGTACATGTAGCTAACACCGCTTTCTGTACTTCTTATTCAATGCAAAAAAAAACAAAAACAAACAATAGCTAGCTGTTATTTGTTATACAGCGAACAGTACTGACAATTTTAGCGCTTCCACTAATGTCGTTTTTCATTGGTCGGTTTTTGACGTTTCTTCTTCTACCTCCAATGGAACGGGTTATGATATATGTGTCATTCTTCTTGTTTTCAAAACAGAAGAGTTCTGCTCTTCTCAGAAGCATACCGTCTGTCAAAGTCAGTTCAATGGAATGGTTTCAGAAGACTTCTGGACTCTTCCGAAATCCGAAGGCTTCTGGACGACCAATGGAAAACGACATAAGAGAATGTGTTTTTAGGTTTGTTTCATTATAATTTTTTTCCCGTCCAATTATCCGAAAAATGTCCATGTATTCAGTTTTTCTGCTGCATATTTTTAAGATCAATTAAGCGAGTAATTCAACTAAGCGGGGTTCAATTAACCGTCTAAAAAGCCTTACTACTAATATGAGAAATTTTCGAAGCCAATTTTTTCGATCAATTAAGCGGGATGTTCAATTAAGCGAGGTGCAACTAAGCGGGGATTACTGTACATTAATCTTTAGCTAACCTCGTTTCACCACCATTAAGCGCCTTCA
The DNA here is from genome assembly GCA_943590905.1 of Sphaerophoria taeniata. NCBI lineage: Eukaryota > Metazoa > Arthropoda > Insecta > Diptera > Syrphidae > Sphaerophoria > Sphaerophoria taeniata. The sequence goes on along the minus strand of OX016541.1, from coordinate 59,334,772 downwards.
GAGATAAGCTCTAAAATGATTATAAGACCTATATTTCCAATTTCAAAGATATGAAATTTTTCTAGCTTGACAACGAACTTTCCAACACAGTCAAAATCCTAAATGTGATAAACAAAATCAAACGTGTTGCTCTTTTCCTTAATTTTCCAAAATTGTACCTTAAATATCATGCAATAGTTTGATATTGTGCTCTCCCAGAGATTTCCAAGTTCCCCATCACCAATTTTTCAGTTTTCCGTTTGAAAACCAATGCACATAGATACAATTCCATGCAGTTTTCCATTTAAAAACCAATGCGTTTTCCGAGTTTTTCATCAAAAACTTTCTATTTTTCTATTCGAAAACCCATTTTGAAAACTAAAAAAAATTCCAAGCAAAAAAAAAATCAAATTTCCGACCTTTGTTTGGTTTTTCCAGTTTTCCTACTCTTCCAAGAGGTTTTTCCGTTTTATTTTTTTGTCACAGAAAGCATCACTGAATACAACAGTATTAACCATTAAAATTTCACAAATATCTAGTTGGCCATTTCGGAGTCCATAAAGGACATATAAACAAACAAACGTAGTATATACATTCATTTTTGTATATATAGAGATTTTGAAAAAAATTATCATTTATCTGTTATTACTGTTATCTAAACTATTTGCGGAAAGGTTGTTGTCATCAAAAACTTAAAACATCCAGCAGGATGTTGCCAACACTTTTAAAAGCCCTCAATTGATTATCTCTAATTCGGATACGCAACAAACATTTTCCCTCCCCATTACCTACATAACCTTTTATAAATATTAGGCGTGTTTTTTTGCACGCGTATATACGCTTAAAAAAACATTTAGGTTCATGCAAAATGCAACAACAGAAAATGTCTATATCCGCTTAGCAAGCGCCGATACTTATCCACGCTTAAGAAATAAGCGGATATAAAAACAGTGCTTCCATACATCTTTTTCACTGTTTGCGATGAATTTTCAACATATGTCAAAACTTCATTTCGAAATTCATTCCATTTTACATACAAGGATACGAGGCTGGTCTGCAGTTGAATGGTTAATCTCAGGGGCGCCAAGCGAAATTTGATTGAATCAAGATTATTTCGATTGTACATCAATTTTATTTTTCAATTTCAATTCTTTTTTTTGGACTACATGGTGTTTTAACGTTCAAGGTATACATGCACGATTTTTAATATTTTTTGTTATTCTTTGTTACATTTTCTTCCTTTTTCGTCTTTAATTCATCATATTTATTGTGCTTTTTCGGGTCGTATTCGAAAGCGCATTCTATGAATAACTTGATCAAGTGTTAAAAAGTACAAGAAATTGTGTAGCGCCTAACGATCACCAACAAAAATAAATGCGCCCCTGAACTCGAGTTTTTGTTTTTTTGACAGATGAAACATTGGACCAATCACAGCTCAGCACATGAGGGAAATTTCAAATTGTAATTGGCATTTGACTAGTAATGCCAAATTACATAAACAAAACAATTGTCGTTTTTTTGTGCGCTGTTCATTTTAAGCGTATATACGCGTGCAAAAAAACACACCTATTATGTTTTTAATATTATTCAGAAAGCAGATGCAGCGCAGCGGCGCGGTGGTGGTGTCTCATACTTTAAATTCAAGTGGGAGGCGAAATAACATGTCAAGAAAGTACAGCACAAATTCGATGAGAAAACAGGATATTCATAGGAGTAAAGTAGATTTAGTGTGAGAACCATTTCCTATGAATTATAATTAGCTTGGATGAAAATAAGCTCTTGAAGAGCTGTCAATATGCTTTCAGTTATTAGGAATTTTGCCATTCTGAGAAGTTAATAGCTTTAAGTGCATTTAAGGCATTTTTGTGTACATTGAAACGTTAGTGCATTCATTCTACGTGTTTGCTTATTCATTCTGAACTATAATTTTTTGTTTCATCAAAAAACAGATCACTGAGCGCGACCAACGAACGACGAAAGAATGAAAAAACTGGTTTTAGATAAGTTTGAAGACCTAAATCCTCACAAATTCTCAACAAAATGATAGAAATATACTTAGTTCATATTTACGATGCATAAATTCCTTTTTTGATAGGGTCGTGGCACCAGTTACCGAACAGTATTAACTATTAACGGTCTATGAGGAAAGAACATGTTGCAAAAAATACTTTAACTGAGTTTAGTATTGTAATTTTAGTTTTTTCTGAATTATTATCTCAAATATTTTCATGTTTGATACTCTTTTTTTCCATAAACATTATCAGTAAATACAGGGCCGGCCTTAGCCATCTTGGCGCCCCAGGCGAGTCAAATATTTGGCGCCCCTTCTTTCAATTACAAATTATTTAACCTCTTTCTCCAGAATTAAAAAAAATGAAACTTGTATCTCACTTATAAAGTTGATGAAAAAGTAGAATTTATGGTTTAAAGAATAACTGTGTAATTCTCCTACGCAAATACTATAAACATTTCAGGTCACTTTGTTACACCTTAGCGATACATATAATTTACATGCATTTTTCATTCATTTTTAAAAATAAGCTTACGCCTAATTACTTGACAAAATTCTAGTCCTAAAAAATCGGTTCAGTGAAATTTTTGACTTTGCGTTTTTTTTTTTTTGTATGTTGTAGGTACTTAAGTTTATTTTTGTGATGCCGGTGGCGTGGTGCTTATGTGTGTTGGCTGTTACGCCGAACGTGGGATTCGAATCCTACTCCTGTCCATAAACTTTGAAGAAAAAAAAGTGTATAATAAATTCATTCCAATTTTTACTGTGGTTGTGGATGTTGAAGGTCTTTTGCCACCAGTTAAAGGACTCCAAAACACATTTGCTTTGTTAAACGGAAGAGCTGACAAAAATGGTGTCATCTCAAATATTAATAGTGGCATGTATTGGCATTGGCATTCGATAAATACGCCGTTCTTCCAGGATAACGTTGGCATCGTACTCAAAGTCAACGTCTATAAATAGGAAATCATCAAAAATTTGATCCATTTTTGTATATCTCCACCGTTTCGAGTTGAGAAGAATTTCGACTTAGGGAGAGTCGACTGTTATACAATTTTAAAATAACTTTCACGGACGAGGAAGAGGTAGACTAAGTCGCGGGAAACTGATAGTAGTGCTAGTGATAAATAAACCAAGTTTTTAAGGCACTAGACCCCCAAATGCGAGGGTATAATTTATCAAAGTTCTAACTATAATAAAGTTCTAAATCAAAGTTCTAACGCGTTAGAACTTGGTGAAGAATTGACTAAGAGTTACAAAATAAAATTTCACTAAACCAAGTCTTAAGGGCCAGAGCTATGTCAAGAAATTAAGCGTAAGAACTCAAATGAGTTCTAAAATTTCAATAAACCTAGTTATATACCTTTGATCCACAGGATGTCTAGGATTTTGGTCTACTTTGAGAAGGTTGTCCTTGGGGTGACCTGCCAGCAGGCACGCAAGCATGCTCAATTGGGCCTGCTCATCGGAGGGGTGGGATCTTGCGGATCCCTTTGAACTACCGTGGATAAAACTTGCCTTGAGTCGAAAATCATCTTACCACAAAAAAATCTTCTAAATATCATTCCATAACTTCTAATTTACATAATTTTAAGGGCAACATTAGCTTTTTCATCTGAGCTCATAGGTGTTCTTAGCCCTGGAGTGTTCCCTTAAATCGCTATCATATTATATACTCCTCCTAGTTTTAGTATTACCTAGTTAAATGTATTTCTAAAGATATTATGATTATGATATTGAATGAATGTATTCCGCGCTGGCTGACATGGCACCCCTGAATCGCCTGGGTCGCCATACCCTAAAGCCGGCACTGAGTATATATTGAAACAAGATTATATTGAAAATAAGCATTTTTTCCTATTCTCGAACACCTTATTTTGATTGTTTCCTAAGCCCGAACAAGGAGTTTCCTATTTTCGAACACTGGAACCAAAAAGTTATAAACCATTTTAAAGCCAAAATTTTCTGTTCTTTCGCATATTTTCATTACATAAAAATGTAAATAATAGTATGATCCATTGGCAAAAATAAAATAAATAAAAATCTCATTTGAGATATCCTTATAGGTACTTAGTTTTATCTTAAAAACAAATATATGTAGGTACTTAAGTTCTATTTTGTAAATAGTCAGTGCGATTTATATTTGAAAATCTTCAATATAGAAAGTTGTTGTCACATCAAGTTTCGAGAAAAAAATGTTCAATAATAGTTAGGGGCTTGAGAGCTTTTATAAACAAACGGACGCACACTGGGACGAATGTATGAGAAAACACTTCAAAATTCATATCTTGTGAATAAAATAAAGTTTTCAACAAAACATGCCTTTAATAGTATTTTAGTACTCATATCTATGATTGTAACCTAAAAACAAGAAAATTGATTCACTAAAACTTATGAATTCAGGATTTTTTATTCAAAAGAGTTGAGCAGCGAACTTGTTTTTATTTTTTTTTTATTTATGATTTTCTGTTTATGTTTTTTGTATACATTACATGATTTTGATATCAAAATAAATAATTCTAATAATAAAGACTAAGAAAAATTAATCAATTTCACTTTCCGATGAGTAATTCATATTACTTAGAAATCCTGGATCTTCGTTATTGTTTACCAAATAGTGATCTATATTTGGGTCACTTTTCGATAACTTTTGGTTTGTTGACTGTCTTTAAAACGTTTAAGAGGTCTTCCTTTGCTTGTTCTAGATGAATTGTCACATGAAACAGAAAAAAGGGTTTGTTTTAGAATTTTGAACGATTTTTCAAGTGAACTCGGAAACAGCAAAGGCTTATTAGGAGGGACTTTACTTAATTATTTTAAGAATTTCGCATAAAAGTTAGTATTATTACTTACGGAATTTATAAACACGTCTGATAAGGACAAATTAAGGTTAAGCCACCGTTGGTGAACCTCCATAAACCTGAATTTGTTTCCTTGGCAACACTGCCATTTTTGCTTTAAATTAACACAAAAAAGCTTCGAAATTTCTTGTAAAACTTCGTTTTCTCCTTCATTCAACTCTTGCAAGCCAAGTAACTGCTGAATTTTGTTAGCAACGCTGAAAACTTTTTTGGAATGTGCACTATCCATCCATGTTGCTAATAAGTCACCATGCTTGATGAATACGGTCGAACCTAAAAATGTCAATTTCTTTAAAAAGCGCAAACTTGCGCAAGATTTTTTTCGTGATTTAGTTAGCTGACACATTGCTTATTATGAAACAAAAAAGATCTCAAGACCCCTTTTTGACCATTATTTGAAAACTCTACTTGAAATTTGACATTCGTTTTTTTTTTCTTGTACCACACTAACAGAGCAAAAATCGCTGCTACAAAAAAAAAAAAAGAAAAAAAATCTATTTCTTACAAAAGTTTCTTAAATTTAAATATCTTCACTATTAATATTCTCCATTATTAATTTAATTTTCACACGCGGAATATATTTGCACAGCAATTGAATATGTCACAAAAAATCACCTTAAAACTCTTTATATAAAATGCGGAATAAAAGGTAATGTTCACGTGGCTATAACTTGCGGACCAATAAATAAAAGCAAAAAATTTTATTGCATTTCGAGCTTCTATATATTTGGGATGACTTACCAATTAATATAAAGTACCGCTAAAATAGTTGTATTTTTTATTTTTTACTATGGGTCGTCCCACTGTGGGACGCAGCCTAACTGCAGGGTTAAATAACACAAAAACAAACTATAACAAATAAACTAACTAGTGTCAAAACTTTCAATAATCTAACCCTTGGTGTACATAACGAATTGTTGTGACACAAAGATAGGAAATTAGAAAAAATGAAAGCGGAAATAGATAGCATACTTTGAGGACCTTGTAAAAATGCGCCTATTCATTACCAATGATAAACAATACAAAAGTCTGCAATGGGAAACCAAAAATCAGTGGAGTTGTAAGCGCAATGCGTAGTGCATTGGCTTCACAACTAGCTGGGCTATACACTGAACCAAAAAGGTACACCATATTGATAAAAAAGGTCATCTATATGATGTAGAATTCATCAATTTTAGTCCAGTGAACCTTTTCATCCATATGATGAAGCATTGTTCATTAATATGATGAAAATTTTCAGCGACAAATTTCGATCATCATTCATCAACTTTGTTCGTCAATATTATGAAAAATGATGAACCAAATTTTGATTTATTTGTACATCAAAATGATGAATTATTTCATCGATCTGATTATCGTATTCATGAATATGATGAAAATTTAAGCAAGTAAATCATCAATGTGATGAATGCATTCATCATTATTGATGTTTTTTTTTCAGATTGATGATCGTATCATCGTATCATAACCAAAAAAAGCATTTATGATTCAGGAGCGTAATTTACGATCAGCCAGTTATCAACTACGTAAATTATCCTTTTTGTTTCCCTCCCCCCCCACACCATCCCCGTTTCGGGGGGATCTTGCCTCTCTCCCTTCCTCGCCCTTCCCCCGGTACTATATTCTCCCTTCCTCTCTCTCACCTCACCGATCAATCTCCGTACTTCCTTCTCATTCTGCACTGCTTAATGGCGACTATTTTTTTTTTTTTACAAATCCGTCACTCCGCACTGCTGGGATTCGAACCCAGGCATGAGAATGCACGACGGTCTCTTGATCGGCACCTCTACCCACTGAGCTACTTGACGCTTTATAAAATTGGAATTGATTTTCGACCGCATGAAAACTAGGGAATAAATAAACAACACAAAACGTTTTTCTTTTTCAGGAAATATTGTCGTAATTTACGATTCAAGAATCGTAACAAAAAAAAACAGTTTGGATTCAAAAGTAGTAAAATGCGATAAGAATTCATGATTTGATAAACACCTATTTTTTAATTCAGGAAATATTTTTGTAAACTACGATTGTCTAAGATCGATTCGTTCATTTAGCTTCAAGAGTTTTTAGAATATTGAGATCATAAATCTCGATCTTTGATTTTGTAAATCAGAATTATTTAGTCGTACAATTTATATCATGCTCCAAATGTTTAAAATTACGAATACAAAATTTGTAAATTGCTCTTACAATGAAAATCTAAAATCATGACATTTTTTCGTAATTCTCAAATTATACAGTTTTGTAAATTTAGACGGAATAAAGATTGATTTACAATATTGACTCTCATTTTACGAAAAAAGGGGGATGATTTACAAAAAAAAGATTTTTCATAATTTACGACATAGAAATTCGTGATTACTGATTTTTCATTTCTTTCCGTGAATATGATGAACATTTTTCATCAATTCAGTGAATATCATCAATAAGATTCACATTTTCATCATATTGAAGATCGTATAAGTATGATGAACATTTTTCATCAATTCAGTGAATATTTTCATCAATAAGATTCACATTTTCATCATATTAAAGATCGTATACATCAATATGATGAACATTTTTCATCAATTCAGTGAATATTTTCATCAATATGAATAAAAGGATTCATTCATGCAATGATACTATTCATAAATAAAAAGCGTTTATATTCTTCTTCGTACTCATGATCGACTTCATCAATATTGAGGTATATAATGGACATAATGAAAACACAAGTCTGTTTTGTTCATCAATATGATAATCATTTACATCACCTAATTTTCTTCCAAATTCAAATTGAAGTCGATTTTTTGTTGATAGTCTTCATCAATATGATGAAATAAAATTGTCATTTAAATATGATGAATCAATTCATCATATTGAAGAAGAAATCATCAATGGGATGTAAAAACATTTTTTTTCGTCAAATAGATGCTTTCATCCTATTGACGAAAACTTTTGATGAACTAAATTTTTATCAAATTCTGCCGAAATTCTCCCAAAAAAAGTTGATGAATGCACTTTCATCTTATTGATGATTGGTTCATCCGTCATCAAAAAGTTTTCATGAATTTATACATAATATGCAAGAAAAGTACATCTTATTGATGAATTACAGTTGATGAACGCCATTCATCAATATGATGACGGCTTTTTTTCAGTGTAGGTTCAAATCCCAAAGTGAACTCAAAAAGTTTTTCGATTAATATGAAAAATAACTAGGCAGCACCACTAATAAAGGAGTCTGATGATCGGCTTGGCACCCGTGAAATAGCTATAACTCCAGCCAAAAACAAAGGAATTGACGGAAAAAGCCATTGGTGGAAGCACCTCTAAGTTGCTATCGTTGTTCAAACATTCATTTTCATTTCATTTCATTTCATTATTTATTGAGACCTTTAAAATCAATTTACAATCATTAAAAATAGTTCATTATTTTGGTCGACTTAAAGATATGTCTGACTTATGGAGAGTGCTTAGATAAATGACTTAAATTTATAAATTTCGTGTTCAATAAGAAATAAAAATAAAATTGTAGTCGCTTGCTCCCGGCCACCATATCTGCTTTGCTCTATTTTGGCAGTTTACTTACTGGCTAAAACTTAAACTAATCTTACACCTAGTTAAAACTAAAAGAGAGAAAAATAAGAGTATCTATAGGTATTCAGTATTACAAATAAGATTTCTGCAAGCAATTCTGTGTACATATGTATTTATATTTTAAAAATATCAACCCCTGTAATTCAAAGGAGAGGCCTTTTCGTAAAATGGGGTTTGGGTTGGGTTTGTTGCTGTTCTTAAAAGTGCGCCGGAACCCTCGTGGAGAAAATTAAATGGAGACAGATAATAGTTGTCTATAAGACTATCAGCGGAATGCGAGTCTTTTAAGGAACTTATGAGTGGATTTGGATGAGAACTTATTCGTTCCATCTTTTTCAAAAGAAGATCTACTTGATACTTCATGATGGGTGTTACCTTGGAGGTATCATAAATTAACTTGTTTGAAAACCATTTTTTATTTGGTTTTCTAAACAATCCGCAGCAGCATCTCAGAATCTTACGTTCGAATTTTTCAAGTTCTTTTGCAACCGTCGCGACGGTGATATCGTGAACCAAGTGCAGAATCCATATGTTAAAATTGGTCTGACAAGTGATTTATACATCAGTAATTTAGTGCTTTTCAACGTTGATTTCGAGCTAAATAATGATTTCAATGACCCTGCTACCATTCTAGCCTTATCAATGACAGATCTACCGTGTTTGTTAAATAAAAATCGATTGTGGAAATTAACGCCAAGGTACTTTGTTTCAGTACGCAACGGTATAGATGAGTTAAAAATTGTAAGGCTCAAGGCTTTGCTCTCTTTAACTGCCCGATAGTGACCTTTTCCGCTGGCATTTCTAAAACAGGTTAACCCACACTTGTTTGTGTTAATTTTAAGTCTCCACTTCTTGAAATAATTTTCAATAAGTGGCAACCTTTGTTTGATTTTGTTAAGGGCTAAGATAGGCCTCATATCACTAGCCAAGATAATCGTATCGTCCGCGTAGTGCAATGAACCTGGTTCATCTGTTATTGGGTCTGAAAGTGGAAAATCATGCAAGTATATATTAAATAGAAATGGTCCTAATATAGATCCTTGAGGAATCCCTGTACATACTGAAAAGAAATCACTATGTTCAGAACCAATATAAATTGCAGACGTTCTATTTGACAAAAAATTAAAAATTATTTTAATGAGCCAATTTGGAAAGTTTAGCCGAATGAGCTTGAAAACAAGTCCATAGTGCCAAAGCGAGTCGAACGCTTTTTCAAGATCTATGTCCAGGGACACTGTACATTTCTTGTTTCTTAGGTTTTGAACAACTTTATCTTGGAATAAAAGCAATGCATGCTCTGTGAAGTTACCCTTTCTAAATCCAAATTGGTTACTCGGAATGATTTGTTCATCATCACACAAAGTATTTAAAGGGTTAGCCAGCACCCGTTCAAAAAGTTTACCGATATTAGAGAGAAGCGAAATGGGCCGAAAATTATTAACTTCTCTTGTGGCCTTTTTTTTTGCTACCGGAAAATTTTTGGCTTGCTTCCATGTTAACGGGAAGTAGCCATTGTTGATACAATGATTATAAATCAGTGATAAGACAATGTCCAAAATAAAAGGACATTTTTTTAGAATAAAATTCGTTATATTATCGATGCCTGCTGATTTTTTATTATTGAGCGAAGATCTAAGAGCATTAACAGTGTTAGGGGAAGTAAATGGAGATGATCCTGGATCACAAGCTTTGTTATTTGAAGAAAATGTAGTCAACGTTCCAGAAAGAATAGTTTCCTTATAAAGGTTTACTGAGGATATTACTTCTTGAAATATAGGATCATCTGTAGCTCTTTCAGCATAAGAAGCGCAGTAAACAATTTTGAATGCGCTTAATTTGGACTGAATATCATTCAATGTTGCCCATTGTGAATAAGGGTGTGATTGGAGATATCGGTACCAAAAATTTTACGACCCGTCAATCTATCGATTTCCTTGAAAGCATTTGGAGATGGTCTAATTTTGCTAAGTCTAGACCTAAAACTGTTATTAAGATCGAGGGTAACATTTTCTTTTATAATATTACTCAAGCACTGAATTTTTGCATGAAGCTCAGAGTATTCGGGATTCAGTCTATTGAGGTAACGATGGTAAATTCGTTTGAGTTGTGTAAGCCACACTCGTCTTAAATCAATAAGTTTCTTAGTTAAATCTGACACGCATTTGTATTTATGGTTTTGCGTATTAATTATTTTGGAGTGCCTATCTACACTTGACATTATTTTTGTGTTTAAGCTTTCAATCAGACTATCAATTTCCATATTGGAAATGTTTTCTTCGTTTGGCAGAATGAGAGAAGATAAAGATTGTTGAAGGCTATGTTGGAACGCTCTCCAATTAGTATTTTTGAAGCTTCTATATGAAGGTAATGGTACCAGGATGGGGGAAACATTCTTAATAATTACTTCATAAGCTACTCCAAAATGATCAGAAACAGTTGCAAAAGTCTTGCAAACTCCCGAATTCCACGTATTATTTGCAAAGTGTGCGGGATTTATTGAGGAAGATATAATAAAAAAATCGAGATAAGAATTTGATCTTGGATAAGTTGGTTTGTCTGAGGGTATAATATCAAGATTTAAGTATGGACCGTTGTTGAACCAATTATTTAAAATATTTCCATTACTATTTTGTACATTGTCTCCCCATGTGTTGTGGCGAGCATTGAAATCACCACCAATAATAGACGCATCATAAATGCTCATAAGTGCATAGAGGGAATCAAGATCTCGGTTCAACAACTGACCTACGTTAGATGGAATATATATGCTCCCAATCAGAAGATGAAATATAGAGCCGTTTGGGCTATTCAAGGAAACGGAAGAGAGACACACAGAAAAAAGGTCGCTGTGAAAAGCAACCCGGTTGTATTTGAATTTTTTTTTAATTAAAATGGCTGTTCCTCTTCCACTATCGTTACGTATCAGATCAAAACCTTCAAAATATGGTTTATACCTCTCAGCTAATCTTGTTTCTGATAGGAAACAAATTTGTGGGTTTTTAATTTTAAGTGTGTTTAAAAGCGCAAGTCTTCTATCATGTGAAATTATTGAGTTAAAATTCATCGAAATAAGTTCAAGTTTTGTTAAAGTCATGTTTATACAACAATGGAAGCGACAAACTCAAGGTAGGAAAACATTTTTTCCTCCTTGGTTGCGATCAATTTGTATTTGGGCCAAAAGTCCCGGATTTTGGTTATGAGAGCCGTAAATGGAATGTTGAATAGATTTTGAGCTTCACTTAGAAAATCATTGAGTTCTCCTTTTCGATTGTCCATATTTGGAGACGCGGTTAACAGGGGAATCTGTTCTAATTGGCTTTGACTATTGGTTGCAGTTTGAGCTCGTGATGTGGACATAACTCTAGCCGAGGCAGCATAGGAAACATTTGGATTCACAAAGCTATTAATAGACTCTTGAACTGATGTTTTTGTCTTGTTTATTGTTTGTCTACCTTTTTGGGCATACTTTTCTTTTTTTTCTTTATATTTAAGATAAGCTGAGCATCCTTGGTAACTCGCCGCATGGCCGGATTCGTTACAATTAACGCACTTAGGTTCAGGGACAACTTCATTTTTGTCCTTAAGAGCTTTAAACGCATCTATACAAGTTTGTGAATCATGGTTCTCACCACAAAGAAGACAACGGCTTATATATGCACAGCATTCACCTGAGTGTCCGAAACGCTGGCAACGGTAGCAGCGAAGTACAGACCTATTCTGTTTTTTTTCCCAATAAACACGTTGGAAAAGCAAATATCTTACACACGTAAGTTCCTTAACAGACTCATATATTTAACATATTTAACTTCATGTTTAATTCCTTAGATCTAGATGTAGAAAAAGGAGTAATTTTATTGATTCTTACGTTTGGAACCGAATCCTCAAGCGCTTTTTTAATTTTATCCACAGGGGTGTCTCCGTCAAGGCCTTTTAATAAAATTGATGTTTTTTTTGTCTCTTTCGGAGAAAACGAGAAAGCCCCTATTCCCGTATCACGAAGGCGATCAATGATTAATTTATATACAGAAGATTGACTCACATAAACCTTTGTTTTACGGTAACCCATATTTACAAATTTATATTCAATATTAGTTGCATTACATTCAGCAGCTGCAAGTTTAATCAGATCACTAATAAGAGTGCAATTCGCACCAAAAACAAAAATAGGTGGACAAAATGGTATCTTAATAGTATTGTGAGAATTATTATTTTTATTGATTTCATCATTACGGTGATCTTCATCTGGTTTCTTGTTGGAAGTCGAAGCTTCATTAGTGGGATTGTTTTCCATGTTGCTTTGCAAGTTCTCTGGATTTGAGAGAGGAAAAAATTTATTTTTTTCGAGATTTGATTCACTTCTCGACGGATTCTCTTCAGGCTTTCTTAAGCGCCTCGGTTGGTTTGATTGATAGCTGCATGCTGCTCTCTTCAAATTATTGATGACCGTTGTCCACTCAGAGGTGTCATCACCTTCACCATCATCGTCATCACTCATTATGTCTTCCATCAAAGGTGCTTGAGCGAAAAACTTCGCTGGATTTTTCTCCTGATTTGGAGATGTTACAGGTGAATCGCATGCAGTTCTCTTTCGATCGTTTGGTTTAGTGAGTTGTTCATCACATAATACGGGACTTTTGAGTAAATTTTTATTCTCCATATTTAGATTATCGCGATCACGTGCACTTTCATTATGTGATTTTGAAACACTTTGATCTGGTTGCAGCACGAATGCTGACTTATTGTTATTAAATTGTTCACCAATTTTCACAGTTTAGAGTCAATGTCTCGGCAAAAGTTTGGTTAAACGGCAAAAGCCGCCAAAAGAAAAAAAATCAATATCAAGTTGTGGGGTTAGCGCAATTAGAAACAAGTCTGCTCGCCACGAAGGTTCGACTCGAACTCCTCGTTGTTCAAACAACATAAATGGAATTGACGGACGCAGCCTAACTGCAGTGTTAAATAACACAAAAACAAACTTTTATAAACAAACAACATTTTTCAAAAAACTAATTTTGTTAATTTAATAGTTTTTTAACGTTTATTTTTTTTATACCTCTCTTAGCAGGAATTGATTTGAAATATTTATGGATTTGACCAAGTTTGTTAAAACTGACTTATAAATTATAAGCCATTCTCTTCGCAGAGCTACTTAAGCTCTCCTACAGATCCGTAGCTTCTTCCTTCTCCATAAATTCTCCTGTCTTTGATTACCCAAAGATTCTGTATCTATGAGATTAACATCGGGCAGTTGCATCAAGGTCATCGAAGTAAGCTCCAACCAATGAGTTGTTTTCCGATTTGTATGAATTTTGGTATTGTCCCGCTGAAAAATCATAGTGATCCCCAAACAGATATCAAACTGATGCGGAGCACTTAAACCTTATCCCGACTGTTGATTTTTGATGACGTAAATGGAATTTCGAAGCACCCTACTGAAGAGAAAGTTCACCATCACCACATCATCAGTGAACCTCCACCAAATTAGGCCATCGAAATATTTCGGTTCCTTTCGTAAATCACTCAAGTATCCATGTAACCCTTCAGGATCATCTAGGTTCAATTTCTTCTCATCAGAAAAAAGGAGGAGGACCATCGATTTTAGTAAAAAAGTGTGACAGTTGTCCCACTCTCCCCAAAATAAATTCGTACGGTTATTTTTATTTATTGTGTTTACATGTTTTTTGTTGTATAATCAATCTTGGAACTACTTAAAACATTTAAACACAAAGCTAGTACTTAAACCGTCCGTCATCAGCAAACTTAACGCATAAATCGAATTTATATTCAATTCTTTTCGAATTCATAGTCGCCGTCAATCACTCCCTAAAGCATTTCTTCGAACCCAGGATTGTCAGTATTTCATTACAAAATAATGAAAATAAGGTTCCCCTTACAAATTTTAAAGCTTGCTTGTTCAAGAAATTTAATATTTATATGTATTTCTTATCAAGGAAATTGTCGGTTGTCGGAAAAAAAGAACTTTATTTTCATTAGAAAAACGAAAACTAATCATGAGGAAATTTATCTCGTGCACTTTTTTTTTGTTTCACAATGTGTAGTGTACTCGTAAAAACATTCTGGTTGTAAAATCAGCCACGCCACGGAAATGATCTCCCTGGCAAAAACCCTTCCAATCGAATTGACTATACTGCGATCCGTAAACATCCCTATTTCGAGAGGACATGGTCGATAAGTTCAGTGAACGACCGAAGAGCGTCGGCGATATACTCGAGAAGCAGTACGAAAAATTGGAGGATAAGTTGGCCGCTGCCCGTGAGCAGATGATTGTCGAACGGCAGTCGACACGAACGCAAACTTAAACCTGTGGAAGGTGGAGAAGCAACTGGAGCACAAAATGTGGGAAAAGGTAGAGCAGTAGAGGATGAAGTAGAAATCTGAGGTAAGGTTTTTCATCTCCAAACAGATTTCATTTAACGTTTATTGTATTCTTTAGGTCGTCGAACAAATTGCACATGCTCATCGTTTGGAGAACAAGAAACTCCTTCGTAAACTCAACGAAGAGCGGGAAAAGTCCTCAAACGCCATCGATATCGGTGCAGCTTCAGCTATCGAAATTAATCAAAAACCTCGAAGACAATTACGAACGACTCAAGTATGCATGCACCATCACCGACAACCAGCTGACCGAAGTCGAGGCAATGCTGGAAGCCGAAGAAGGGCGAAGGAGAAGGACGAAGCCATCAGCTGAGGGAGGCAATCAGCAAGAAACATGCGAACAAATTCGGCGCCGAAGGACGTATCAAAAATTTGATCGGATAATCCGAGAAACAAGAAAAAGTCGAAGTCCTTATTTTTATAATTGCTTTCATGCATGCATTATTCTGTCGGCAATAAATTTTTCATTAGTATCAGAAAATAAAGACTTTCTCCGTTTATTTATATAAAAGCACGAACTAGTTATTGAATTGATATAGTTTTTCAGCGAATCTGGAAGCAGCAATTAGGAGAATATCAGGAGCTGGCTTACTTGGAACAGCTTGAAGATTTCTTTATGTAGGGTGGTCTTCAGTTCGAATACTCCATTTGCCTTTCTTGCTATGGATTTTTCTAAATTAAATAAATATGATCTTATTTCAATTGTCTTTAAGAACTTACCATATCAAGATCATTTTTGAATTTAGACTAACGAAAATTGTTGTCTCTTTATGCATTTCAATTATTATGATCAAAAGAAAAGAAAAATATAACCTCAAAAGATTTGTTTTTGTTTTTTTTTCGTTTGACAGATCAACCAAACCTAACTTAAAAGCGTTCTTGGATTATTTTAACTATTTCTAACTATTTCAACTATGACACATCAACCATGTTTTTTTGACATAAAAACTATAGTCAACTATCGTCAGCGCAAAAACGCAGCTCTGTCCCTTTACAGTACGTCAATGGAAATAGCGAATCCGAAAGTCTCTTCCTTCATATTACTTATTTCGTTACTTTTTCGCTTTGCTGCAAAAGTTCAAACAATAACAAAAGAATTGAATAGGTTAGTTTTTGAGGAGCCCTGTGATATTTCAAAAAATATTTAACCAACGAACAATTCGTTAAACAAAAACCAGCACACCGCATTGATGGATAGCCTTTTTTGCTTTCTTAGATTTATGATCTTAAAGGAACATATTTTTTTGAAAATACTTCTGAACGTGAGGAAAAAACACTCTTTTTTGGTTGGTTATAAATAAAAAATTATAAGAGAAATGTGTTTAAGTAGTTCGCTGCTACTGCGGTAGGTCTGTCATGTATTTTTTTTGTAACGCTAACCTTTAATATCAAAATTAAGTTGAGCAATAACATACAACTCAGTTTCGTATTTTATTTTCAAGTCCATTGAAGCATTTTCTAAAAATATGAAACCACAAAATAAAAATATCACTTCTCAACTTCAATGCTTACCCAGGGAGCTGGAAAATATATCCCTCGGGGTGTTCAGCCTGAATAGAATAACTTGAAATCGTTTTTCAAGAAAAATAAAATCGTATACTTGTCATTATTAAGGAGAAAATTGAGATACATAAATGTGTTTTTTTTCGAGAAATGTAAACGGAAACTATATAAATTAATTTAACATACATATTAATCGAATTATTACTTTCATTCTTTCTCTTTAACTAACTATGATGTGTTTTTTTTTTTTTTGGACTGAACACTGCATAATCGAACTTGAAGGACCATCATTCCACCAACTAGTCCATCAAGTTATAGTGCACATATGGGAACATGAAAAAATGCCGGACGACTGGCATTATTATAAAATTGAATACAACCTAGGACTGGATTTCCTAGACGCGGGAACAATATAATCGGCAAACGTCAGCATGGTTTCAGACTATCGGGCAAATCAACAATTGATCAGATTTTTACGGGCGATGAATCTAGAATTTAACAACTACTGATTACGACAGCCTAGCCAGGTTAGAACCCTACAAAGCAATGATAGAATTCGGTATCCCAAATAAACTGGAAAGACTCTTTAGGCTGACCATGACTAACGTTTCAACCCAAACAGAAATGATTTGGGGTTGTTATAAATCCAGGTAAGGTTGTATGTATTTCTTGAAATTGTTTAAATTCTTAAAGTTTTCCAGTACTGTTTTAAAGATGGCCAAACACTGAAGCATCGCAATTTTGCATTTTGAAACTCAAATTTGGAGATATAATAATGACTAGAAGCTTTATTACCTTGCTAAAAATTATGGCACTAGCTGCCATAACAGCCAATTTGATCCAAATTTTTACATCTATTTTATTTTAGTGGCCTGAAATAATGTTTGGAAATAGCTTTGATAAAATTTACTTTTTCCAAAGTAAATAAATTTTATATTTGCAGTGCAATCATTATGAACAAAATCATACCGAAAATGAAACAAATTAAATACCACTTCATGTGTTCATGTTGCGAAATTATTTTCTCCTGTTCGCTTCGCTTATAATGGAGTATAGGAATCAATTATTACCATGAATAAATTAGTTTTTTTTTTTGCACATGAAAACAAATGCAGCAATAAGCTTTTCTAATTTATTTTGATTCAAATCTACTAAATAATTGGTGGTTAAACAACTTTGAAATATGATATGGTAGGTAAACAACTGTGATATAATATAATAGAACTAGCTGACCCTGCAGGCTTCGTACTGCCTCAATCGATAAAAAAAGCTCTAGGCTTTGGTATCCCGCTACTACTCTACCCGCTTCCCTCTACCCATTTACCCAATACCCTCTACTCGCTACCCGCTTTGCGCTACCCTAGTAACCGCTATGATTGTCCCTTTTATTTGCTGATGTTCACGTTAGACTGGCCCAAAAATTTGATTTTACTCAGGCTATATCTAAAGTAAAAATTCTATAAAAATGCATTGAGGATTGAGCGGATATAGAGTCTCTACCGGACTTACAAACTTAACAATACAGCTCAAATTATATGCAAAAACTTGAATTAAGGTCTTGAATTCTTCGTGCTCTCGCAGAGTTTTCTGATTAAAAAAAAAAAATAAATAGAGTGGCGAGACAGCTCTTGAAGAGCCAGGGCCTAAGTGGCTTACTCTCTTCAACAATTCTCTGAGTGCTTGTGAAGAATTTAGGGGACCTACAATTTAACGCCGATTCCGAACGGCAGAGTTGAGAAGCACTTTTTTATGACAGATTGATAGCTACTCTCTTCGACAGATTTGTCAATTCTTCGCAAGAGGCAGTGCCCGTGAAAGATGAAATAAAAACTATGGCCCGAGTAGGATTCGAACTCACGACTTTCTGCTTAGCAGCCAACGCACTTAACCACTTAGCTACGGGCAACTGCCAATTAATCAATCCCAATCAAAAATTTTCCATTTTTCCATTTGAAAATCAATGCACTTACAATTATATGTGATTTTCTCTTTGAAAAGTAATTAGTTTTCCGAGTTTTTCATCAAGAACTTTCTGTTTTCCATTCAAAATTTTGAAATTTTCCAGTTTTTCATTTGAAAAGCAATGCAGCTACAATTACATGCAATTGTTTCTTTGGAAACCAATAAATTTTCAGAGTTTATTTTTATTTTCCATTTGAAAACTCGTTTTGAAGTTTTCCAGTTTTCCATTTAAAACCCAATGCACCTACAACTACATGAAGTTTTCCCTTTGAAAACCAATGAGTTTTCTGAGTTTTTCATGAAGAAGTTTCTATTTTCCATTCTAAAATTTTCAAGTTTTCCATTTGTAAACCAATGCACCAAACTTACATGCAATTTTCCCTTTAAAAACCAATATTCATAATTCGAAATTTTCATGCACGTATATTGTGTAAACTTAAATCCATGCCTTTTTAAAATGTCGTTGTTAAAATTTTCTTTTGCTCAGAAAATTGTACCCAAGAATTCGCGTGTAAACATTGTCTTGGTCCAAAAGCTTAAGAAGGAGTTCGGCCTTAAATATCATAAGGAAGAATGAAAAGGAAATTAAATGAAATGAAATGAAAATAGAGAGACATTTCAAAAAATTGCTGTCGCCTGGGTTTGTAAGCATTCTTGGAGCCGCCAGGACTATGGTCTAATCTCTTAAGGAGATTTTCCCATCACGAATTCTCTATATTCCCATTTTTTTTAAATCCATGCAAAATATGATTTGGGGTTTTCTTGCGCTTGCACCTGCAATTACATGCAATTTTCCCTTCGAAAACGAATGAGTTTTCCGAGTTTTTCATAAAAAAAATCTGATAAAAAAAGACCTTAACTTTTGAACCCTGCTAGCACCCTACCCACTACCCTCCTACCCACCATAGCTACTGGCTATCCACTTCCTCCTTATACCCGCTCGTCGCTACCCCACTACCCCGCTTCCAAGTCCATATATCAAGAGCAACAAATCTAAGGCCGTGTGTGAATTGCGTTAAAATGTGTATTAAAATTTGACGTTTGGTTAAAACTTGACACTAGCGTGGTGAATAAAATGGGTTAAAATTTATCCTGCTGTGAAGCAGGATAAATGGGTTAAAATTTTGACGTGTATTTTTTTCTCATGAATGATAGAGAAGTTTGCTTCTGTTTTGTTGTTTTGTTCTGTTTTATTTAGTGCTTTGTTATGACTATTTAAAAATTGCTTTGATATTTCAATAAAATAAATAAAATTCTATGAATTCATAATATTTTCAAATCGAAAAACTAAATTATTGTTTTTTCTTTTGAGAATTATAACAGATGTCAGCTGTGAAAACATGTTTTGCAGTGTTAGCAGATGGAAGGAACCAATCATCCAAAAAGGGAAATTTTCGTTTGAAGATATTTTACTGTTGACTCAAATTATCAAATTACCACTGCAAAATCGAGAAAAATGAATATAACAGAGTTTGTTTGTTATCTTAAGTGGCTTTTCATGAAATTTATTGCTTAAATTTTGGTTTTGTACACAAAGTTATTTTACCTAGGTGGATAAAAACATTTTTTGTTGAGGGAAATTTCCTAGTTCTACGCAGAAATGTTGGTTAAAAATATCCCTTTTAACGCAATTCACACAGCAAATGGCTAAATTTGATCCCATTTTCAACCAAACGTCAAATTTTAACCAAACGTCAAGTTTTAATACACATTTTAACGCAATTCACACACGGCCTAAAAAGGAAAAATATCGACAACAAAAAATTGTCAAGTATATGTTTTCTTTTTCTATGAAAAACAATTTTTGACGAACTTATATTTTCTTCACTGACATTTTTTTTCTTTTTTGAAGAAAATAATTATATATTTGACGAAATTAAAAACGAAGTATATTGATATATTTTGTTCTAGTGCGAAAAGCATTATTATTTAACATTTGCACCGTTTGTGATTTGAAAAGTATAAATTTTGTTTGTCTTAAACCTTCTACCCTTAATCCTCTTTAGTTTAAGACAAAAATTAAGAAAATCGGCCAACTGGTTTTTATGCCTATATGCCGCAAACGAACGGCGCTAAATTTTTATAATAAGTATAGATATAGATATAGATATAGATATAGATATAGATATAGATATAGATATAGATATTGATATAGATATAGATATAGATATAGATATAGATATAGATATAGATATAGATATAGATATAGATATAGATATAGATATAGATATAGATATAGATATAGATATAGATATAGATATAGATATAGATATAGATATAGATATAGATATAGATATAGATATAGATATAGATATAGATATAGATATAGATATAGATATAGATATAGATATAGATATAGATATAGATATAGATATAGATATAGATATAGATATAGATATAGATATAGATATAGATATAGATATAGATATAGATATAGATATAGATATAGATATAGATATAGATATAGATATAGATATAGATATAGATATAGATATAGATATAGATATAGATATAGATATAGATATAGATATAGATATAGATATAGATATAGATATAGATATAGATATAGATATAGATAAGATATATAGATTAAGGCATGATAAAGGGAACAACCATACTATAATAAAGTAATTGTATAAACAAGTTTGTATTTGCATTTTTATTGTTTCCGTTATAGATTTTAATCATGCGTGCTCAATTTTTTTCAATATCATTAGGTACAATATATTCGAAAATGAGAAAAAGGCATTCATCTTGCATTTCACAGGCTAGTTTCTTTGTTGTCTTATCAAGTTACATGTCTGCAATGTATGCAAAGTGCATTAGAAAACTTTTTAAAATAACATTCAAGTCTTTTGAAACTTCAGTTTGTTTCAAATTTATAGACAAAAATTCTTCGAAGCAAGTGCACTTATAAAAAGGAAACTTCTTAAAATAAACAAATTAATAGCATTCAAGGTTCTTGAAGCTGACAAATGTGTTAATTTCAGAATTTCAGATTGTAGAAAATAACTTTGTTGCCACTTTTTGGATTTTGTTATTACTCGGATTTCGGATAGTATTCTTAACAAAACAATTGACTTAGCTTGCCTTTTGCTTAAAATGTATTGTTCTAGCAACTACATATAGTAGATCTATGCTTTTTATTATGAATATGAAAATACATTACAACACAGGAGGAACATTACTACATACATTAGTTGCTCTGTGTTTGTTTTGTGAGTAAGAAGAATTTTGTCGCCCGGGGGGTGGTGACACCTTTCGAAGGACTCATAAATATTTACCTACATAATATTATGACTGGATATAGATTTAAAGTTCCACAGAATAAAACCGATTTTACACCTGGACATTGAATTAAGTAAGTAAGATTTTTTTTTTAATAAAATCTGGGCACCTGCTTTGCCTATAGTCTAGGCATGGTTTTTAACATAATATGTTCGAGTCTTAACAGTTTTTGTTTTCATTTTAAGATTCTAAAAAAATCCTCATTCAAACCCTCCAAGTGGGTGCCAGGCGGGCAATGATCACTACAGAGTCCTGTGCGTTTTTGGCAGGATGGTGATTAGCTAAGGTTGAGTTGGGTCGCTGAATTGTTGTAACTCCTCAATAGTGCAACGTTCGGAAACCTAATTCAATCCTAGTTTAGAGGTTCCTAATTTCAGTGGTGGTGTGAGCGTACTTTGTACGAAAACCGTGCCGAAGAATGAAAGGCTGGGGGATAAACCAGCCATTAACGAGCTCTTTCGGATGCTGTGGCAAGGTCCGTCATATTTCTCGCCTTGCCCCGGTAAGCGGCTCTGCCGGGGCTGACCGTCTTTCCGCCTCACTCGTGGGAACAAAATGAAACAAACAAACAAACAATCAAACAGAAAAAAATACAAAAAATAAATAGAGCCAGGGCTGACAATGCGGTCACATCTCCTGAAAAGGCTGTCGAGCCAACTCAGAGGTGTGAACGGGTTGTCAACCCTGTGGTTGCCACTAGTAGCGGGAGTCCTTCTCTCTCTACTAGCCGCAACCTTTACTTAAAGGAATTACCCGTCAGTGGAACAGCTGTGACGCTCGGCTGTCCCGAGGGCGGCAATTCCACATCCCACACCTTCCCCGCTCCTGCTAGGACGTTGCAAGCGACCCCAAGAAGGGACACCCCATCCGGAGAGACAAAATCTGCGACGTGTGGAATTGAATCGAAGGGTGAGGGCACTCCCCGATTGGTATCGGTAGCGACCAATTCTGGTGGTGGACCCACATCTGTGTCACACGGACATAGCTCTGGGCCGGCCAACAAGAAGTCCAAGAAGTCACAGGCCAATCGAGACGCAATGCTGAGAGGATTCTAGCCGCAGTCGGTGTCATACCGGCGCGGCGGAAAGAACCCCGGTGCAAGCGCGAAAACTCGAGTGGGCTAGTGGCGTTCTTAGCAGAAATACCAAACCGACCGGCAGCGACTCAACGTCAAAGCGCAATAGGTCCCTCGAGGGCGACAAGCCTGAACCGAAAAGGCAGAAAGCGCATCCCAGCAGCACAACAGCCTTCAATAAAGATCTTTCTTTCAGCGACGCGCTCAAAGGCAAGATCATAGCCGCGGTCATTGACAGGAGTCATGTGGATGGTAACATCTCTCATGATCAATGGGCAGACGTCAAGGCTCACCTCGGTTTCAGATTTTTATCTGTCATCGAGGAGAATCCGGGGCCTCTCCCAGACACAGCCGATGCAGGATGGTACCAAAATCGTATCAAACTCATCGCCTGTGGTGATCAGAGATCTTTCGATCTGTACAGGGCTGCTGTTAATGGCTTGCCAGGCTCTACACAAATGCCCGGACATGATTATGAAATTAATCAAAACCAGCAATCCAAACCTGCCTACTCACGACTGGAAAGTCCCAAAGGTTGAGAAGGAGACAGTGGGTCGCTATAGATCAGCTCTCTTGGTGATCAATAGGGAATCACTGGCTCCACTGGCCGCAACCGAAGGCGTGATTAGGTATGGTTTCGATGAAATCATAGTCCGCATTTACAAAAAAGATGAAGATTCGCTAAACGCGCCCCCCATAGAAGCCCCCTCAGCGGAAGGAAACGCTTCACTACCCCTAAAAATGGAAGTCGATGCAACACCACAAGTGGAACCATCGACTTCCACAGCCCCAAACAAGCCATCCGACGTGGAGGCGAACACTATAGTCGACAGCAATTCCGACATGGATACTGAAGACGCAACCTTAGGCATCATTTTAAGTGAGGAAGACCTACTTCATTCCTCCTCAGACGATGAAAACGCCGAGCAAACAGTGGTGGAGGTTGATCTGACTAAAAGTAGCAATGCTGCGATTAGTTCAGATTAATCTTCATCACGCCATCATGGCCACAAACAACCTGGATCTCCGATTGCACAGGAACAAAGAAGACATCGTCTTAATACAGGAGCCGTGGGTCTCAAACTCCATCATCAGAGGCCTCAGGACTCCTGGCTATAAACTTTTGTATGCATCGGAGAAAGGTGAACCAAGGTCATGCATGTTAGTAAAGAATGACTTAAATGTATTTTTACTCCCCAATTACAGCGACAAGGACACTACCACCGCTGTCTTATCAACGGTTAAAGCCACTTACTGGCTCATATCCTCATATCTTGGCCACGACAGCCCAGCCACAGGAGACATCTTAAAGAAGGCAATTACGGACGCGCAATTGAAAAAAGTGGGTCTCCTAATTGGTTCAGACGCTAACGCCCATCACACGGTATGGGGTAGCTCTGATATAAATGAGAGAGGTGAGTCCTTATTTGATTACTTACTAAGCACTAACCTACTCATAAGTAATATTGGTAATGAGCCCACATTTGTTACTAAGAACAGGAAAGAGGAACTTGATATTACACTTACCTCTGACTCGATCCATAATATGATCTCAAACTGGCATGTATCAAAAGAGAATTCCTTCTCTGACCACAGATATATTCAGTTTGAGCTCAATGGGGCATATGCATAAAAATCTAGTATTAACTAGTAGTAAATACTTCAAGTAAATACTAGATCAACAAGTAAAAGCTCAGATTCGTAGTATTTACTTAATTTGGTATGCATAAAAAAAAGTAAATGCTAGCTAGCATTTACTAGTAGTAAATACTAGATTCATCCAAGTAAAAACCACATATTCATCGGAAGACTCAGGCATTTACTTACAGCAATTGAAAAATAAAGTAAAATGAAAAATTAGACTAAAAAAGTTATAAGAAAAACCTTAAATTTGCTTTAATTAGGTATTTAGATTTCATCACTTTGAGCTGAAGACTGAAGTATTTGTTATTGATTTTTTAATTATAAATTTTCATACGGGGAATGGTTGTTTCATAATCTTGACAAAAAACGAAAATCATTGTACGTTAGATTTTGTCAAAATGTTTGAGGTGCATTCGGTTCTTTTGATCAAATCTATTTCATTTGTCCGCAGCTGCCCCTATCTCCTGATTCCAGGTGCACCAGAACGGTGTCCGTGGTCGTTAGTAGTTTCGCTTTTAACTCCTTTGTCCTCTTCTTCAAAGTAGTCGGGTTTCATTTAAATACTTTGCAACATTATGCAAAACAAAACATGCCACGTTTTTCAATTGCACCCGTATATAGTTTTGTAATATTGGGAATCGACTTTTAAGCTGACCAGAACATCGTTCTATGATGACCCTCTCTTTTGTATGTGATTTGTTGTATGATTTCTGCTTGCTCGTGATTGGGTTTCTACAAATGGTGTTATTAACCAAGTGGCGATTCCATATCTTTCATCTGCCAAAAGAACTATGTTAACTGAATTTCTTAAAATTGGTTCAAGAAAACTGTTTTTCCAAATCCTGGAGTCATGAACTGAACCTGGCCATTCACAAAAAAACACTAGTAAAACATTCTTTCACATCACAGGTGGTTGGAATGTTGATGGATGCATATGCATATCCCTTTCGATTTATATGTATATTCTCAGAATAGAAGTAAGGTTTTTTAATCTCCACATGTGTGCAATCCAAGGTTCCAATACAAGAAGGAAAGCTGTATTAAGAAAGCCAAAGCGGTAAAGCATTTTGAAATTATTTGTCGCTGGAGATCTTCTTTCCTTGTTAACTTGTTCAATATTAATGTGCAAAAACGCGGCCATTTGACAAGAATATTGAACTGATCGCGTTGAATGTTGATTTGCCAATGAAAATGTTCATTTCAAACACCCAAAAGTATTTACTAGCAAATGTTCAAGTTGCTCTTTAGCAACTTGTAAAAATTGAAGTAAATACTAGTAGTAAAAGGTTTTTATGCATATCACTTTAAGTATTTACTACTAAAATTCATCCATACCTAGTAAATACTTATACTTCTAGTAAAAACTTTTATTCAAGTATTAACTTGAAGTTTATGCATACGAAAAAAAGTAAATACTATCAAAATTGACTAGTAAAAGCATTTACTACCGTTTATGCATATGGCTCAATGATGTGGCAAATATATCTACGGGTTTTCGCAACCATCGTAATACAAACTGGGAACGATATAGGGAGGTACTAGCACAACTGCTTGATCACAACCTTCTTAAAAGTCCCTCCACTAAAGATGAACTAGACCTTTCTGTGAATCATCTCACCGACGCCTTCAACGAATCAATGAGAGCTTCTTGCCTTATAACCATTTCAAAGGGTAAAAAGAAACCTCATTGGTGGCACAAGGAACTAGAACCATTCAGTAAGAGCTTCCGCAAGCTCTTCAATAGATCTAAGTACACCAGATCTCCTTCTGATTGGGACTTATACAAACAAGCTCTACTCTAAAGCAATATAAGAAAGAATTAAGGAAGAGTAAGAGGTCTTCTTGGAGAAACTTCTGTGGAAAAATAGAAAATACTTCAGAAGCCTCAAGACTAAGGAAAATTCTCTCAAAAAGTCGAACAATACCCAGTGCTTTAAAGACAGATGCAGGTACGTGGACTACCACAGATGAAGAATCTCTAAATCTGTTATTAGACGCCCACTTTCCAGGTAGCTCTAACATACTTAACGACTTAACATCAGAGTCTCAAGCTTCTACAAGCGATTTAGTGGATCTAATAACGCGAGAAAAATTGCAATGGGCCGTAGATAGCTTTGATCCATATAAATCTCCAGGACAAAAATGCTCAGACATGATCATTCCACCATTGGAAATCATTCTGACAAGCTGTTTAAGGTTGAGATATATTCCCAAAGCCTGGAGAATATAACCTAGTAGCTTTCCTAGATATTGAAGGAGCTTTCAACAACGTCAGTTACCAGGCGATCACAACAGCAATGGATAAGCTG
Organism: Sphaerophoria taeniata; assembly: GCA_943590905.1. Lineage (NCBI taxonomy): Eukaryota > Metazoa > Arthropoda > Insecta > Diptera > Syrphidae > Sphaerophoria > Sphaerophoria taeniata. The sequence goes on along the minus strand of OX016541.1, from coordinate 59,308,162 downwards.
AAATTAGAGAAACCACTCATAGATCTTATAAGTCTCTTGCTCAAAAGCAGGACAATAACTTCTAGCATGAGAAGTTTTACCACCACCAGATCGGTGAATCGGGGTACCCCCCAAGGTGGGGTCCTTTCGCCTCTCTTATGGAACATGGTAATAAACGACCTACTTACATCATTGGAAGCAGAGGGTTTCAGGGTGATTGCTTATGCTGACGACGTTGCAATATCTGTATCTGGGAAACATCCCCAAGTTCTCTCGGAACTCCTACAAAATGCCTTAAATAGGCTAACTAATTGGGCTAAGCAATGTGGCTTGGACGTCAATCCACACAAAACAGAACTTGTACTCTTTTCGAGAAGGTACAAAATTCCTCAAATTAGCCCACCCAAGATTAAAGGAATACCATTAAGCTTTTCCGACCAAGCTTAATATTTAGGCCTCATTTTAGACAAAAAACTAAATTGGAAGGCAAATATTGATGAAAGAGTAAAAAAGGCTACTTGTAAAAAGGCCATAGGATCAAAATGGGGCTTCTCCCCAAAAATAACCCACTGGCTATACACTTCGGTAATCAGACCGATACTCATTTATGGAGTTGTCGTATGGTGGACCGCACTGGACAAGATGGTAAATCTAAATAAGCTCATCAAAGTTCAGCGGTCAGCAGGTATGTGCATCACGGGAGCACTTCGCTCAACACCAACCGCAGCCCTGGAAGTGCTTTTAAACCTAACACCTCTCGACATCTTCTCCAAAATGGTGGCAGCCAACTCATGTGTGAGGCTTAGAGCCACCTCTCAATGGAACAGTAACAATACTGGTCATACTACTATTCTAGACAATTTCAGATCTATCCCAGATCGCTTAGACTATACCACCCCAAAAATGGTATTCGGTAAAAGCTTCCATGGCTCCATCCCTTCAAGATCCTCCTGGGAAGAAGAAAGACCCCTGGAAGACAACGCAGTACACTTCTATACAGACGGTTCAAAGACCGACTGCGGAGTTGGAAGTGGTATCTATTCAGAACAACTGAATCTTAGTCTATCATACAGACTTCCCAATCAATGTAGTGTATTCCAGGCAGAAGTAATGGCGATTAAAGAGGAACTATCCTGGCTCAAAGAAAACGTTATATCTTGCAAGGATATACGAATCTTCTCGGACAGCCAAGCCGCTCTCAAATCTCTCGCGTCTGTCTCCACAAACTCTCAAATAGTCCACGATTGTCGATCATCTCTGAATGAGATGACGGAACAGTTTAATATTCACCTCATTTGGGTGCCGGGCCACAGAGACATTCCGGAAAATTGCAAAGCCGACGAGCTCGCCAAAAACGGAACACTTCTGCCCAATGTTAGACAAAAACATAACATAGGAACACCACTTGCTACATGCAAATATCTTCTCAAACAATATGCTCTAGAATCAACCAATGCTAGATGGTCACAAGGTACCACCTGCCTAGCAACCAAGCAAATATGGCCAAGCATAGACTTAAAACGGTCAAAAGGCTTGATATCCCTGAGCAGACAAAATATAAGCTCTACAATTGGAGTAATAACAGGACACTGCCTCTTAGGTAGACATGCTCTGAGGCTAGGGGTCTACACAAATGACTTCTGCAGAAGCTGCATGGACGAGGAGGAAGAGGAAACACTCCAACACCTTCTATGTACATGTCCAGCACTCTACATTAGAAGGAACAACTTTCTCGGTAATCCCTTCTTCGATAATACCAGTGAACTGGCAACGATCGACACAAAATGTCTCTCTAACTTCATTAAAAGCACGAATTGGTTTGTTTAAGCTCATTGCTCTCCCATGAGTATTTTGTGGTATCACAACGGATCCTTGAGGTCTAAGTGAGTCAACAACAACTAGACAGCCACTATAACCTAACCAACCTAACCTAAGATTCTATATCTCCAAAAGACCAAAACTGATCAATCCTATACATACTTATTATTATTAATGGCTTGAAGAAAATAATCTTAGATTCGGAAACTCATTTTTTAAGAAGAAAAACAATCGAAAATGAACATGGAAATCACCCGATGAAAAAACAAAAAATGAAATTGACCTTATTATGACGAATAAATTAAGAACTCTAACAGATGTATCAGTTTTAAATAATATCAAGTTTGATTCCGACCATAGACTTGTAAGAGCAAAACTAACAATCAATCACAAGACGCTAAAGAGAAACAAGAAAAGCTTGCATATCCCTAGATCAGTGACTCAGAACAATATTGATGCATATAACGAAATTTTGAGAAATGAAATAAATATAAATACTAACGAAGATGAAATTGATCGTGACCTACAAACAGCATATTATGACAAAATAAAAAATGCAGCTAAGATCTCGATTATGACCGCAAAAACCGAAAAAACTGATAAGATTTCAGATGATACAAAGCAACTAATTTTACGCAGAAAACAATTAAGAAACAAGGAAATAACAACATCTGAAGAAAAAACTGAACTGAAACACATCAAAAAAGAAATAAAAGAAAAATCAAAAATGGACATTCAAGTATTCAATGACAAAGCAATCAAAAACATTCTAACCTCCACGAAATCAATTAAAAAGACAAAACAATTCTTAAACAAAGGGAACAACTGTTTAAATACAGCATAGATAACACAGACGCAAATATTAATACACCACAAATTATAAACAATAACATAAATAACAACTCACACCTAATCAAAAAGGATGTAGAGCAAGCAATTGACGATCTAAAGAAAGAGAAATGTGTTGGAAACGATGGTATAGCGGCTGAGATGCTTATATACGGAAAACAATCATTATCACCTATTTTTACGTTTCTATTCAACAATATATTGAAAACGCAAAATATTCCGAAACAGTGGACTCAGACCACCATAACACTGATTCATAAAAAAGGACAAAAGGATGATATAAACAACTACAGACCCATAAGTAATATATCGACCATTTACAAACTTTTCTCAAAAATAATATACAGAACCATCAAGGAAAAACTGAACGTGTGCCAACCAATAGAACAAGCAGGATTTCGTGAAAGATATTCAACTACTGACCACCTACAAACGACGAACCAACTGATCGAAAAATTCAATGAATTCAAGAAACCACTATACTTTTTATTTATTGACTTCAGCAAAGCGTTCGACTCCATTGAACATGACACTGTTTGGGAAGCCTTATTGAATGAAGACATAAACCCTATCATTATCCAGACATACAAAAACATTTATGACAAAAGTTGGGCAAAAATAAAAACTGAAATAACAGGACGAGAATTTAAAATAAATAGAGCATAGAGGAGTAAGAGAAGGAGATCTGATGTCCCCACCAATGTTCTCAGCTGTGCTAGAGGAAATTTTCAAGAACCTAAACTGGAAAACACGGTATGGCATTAACATAGGCGGAAAATATCTAAACAACTTGAGATTCGCTGATGACATCGTACTAATTTCAATGAACGCCAAACAAATTGAATCGATGCTTAAAGAATTGACTACTGCCTGTAAGCCCTATGGACTCAACATAAACCAAACAAAAACAAAAGCAATGACCAATCACACAAAAATAGATATCACACTAGACGGGGTAAAGATAGATTATGTAGAAGATTACATTTACCTTGGACAACTAAAATCATTCAAAGACCAAGAAAACAAGGAGATAAACAGACGAATCACAAACAGTTGGAAACAATTCTGGAATATACATCAAATAATGGAATCAAAGGAGAACCGGCATTTTGGCCTAGGAACCAATAACGACATGATATATATCAATGGAAAGGTCTTTTTGTCTACTTTAACTTTTACTATGGCAGTAAGTCCCAAATCATTGTGTGCAAAAAGTTATTGCACAATTAAGTCATTCACAAGCAATAAGTGTTTTCTTGTTTTCATCTTGACCTTGGAATCAATAACGACATGACGTATATCAATTGAAAGGTTTTTTTTGTGTACTTTAACTTTTGTTTTGACTGTGGGGAAAAAGTTATTGCACAATTAAATCATTCACAAAAAATAAGTGTTTTCATGCTTTCATCATAATAGAAAATCATTACAAAGGAAATCAAAACAAAACTTTTTTTTTTGTGAATGAATTAATTGTGCAATAACTTTTTCTCCACATTGATTTGGGACTTCTTGCCAAAACAAAAGTTAAAGTACACAAACAAAACCTTTCAATTGATATACATCATGTCGTTATTGGTTCCAAGGTCAAGATGAAAACAAGAAAACACTTATTACTTGTGAATGACTTAAGTGTGCAATAGCTTTTTCCACACAGCGATTTGGAACTTACCGCCGTAGGAAAAGTTAAAGTAGACAAAAAGACCTTTCCATTGATATATATCATGTCGTTATTGGTTCCTAGGCCAGCTTCCATACATTTTTGCCGGTTCTCCTTTAAGTACCAACACAAGAAAATATATAATGGACTCAGGAATACTACCCGTTAAGACTTATGGACTGCAAGCACTTGGATTGACCTCAAATTTAACGGAAAAACTAAGGATATGCCAAACTAAAATGGAAAGAAAAATTCTAAAAACAAGACAAACTCAAAAAATACGAAACCAGCATATAAGACAACAAACAAAAATCATTGATGTAGTTGAAAGAACAAGAGGACTTAAATGGAGCTGGGCAGGACACATCTCAAGACTTCAAGAACAAAGATGGACTAAAATAATTACACAATGGACTCCAGCTGACAAAAGACGACCTGGAAGACCTAAGAAAAGATGGGCTGATGATTTGGTGGACTACAGACAAAATTGGTATAATGAAGTTAAGAACAGAGAATTATGGTCAACATTGGGGGAGGCTTATGCCAGAAATATATCTCCATGAAAAGAACAATCAAAGATTTATATCTTTATTCATTAAATTTTTCGATGTAATAAATTAAATTTATAAAAAAAAAACATTGTTAAAACGAAAATTGTACCTACATATAATAAAAAAAAAATTCAATTGCAAATAAAAGCTTAATAAAAGCTTAGTGTAATAATGTGAAAGTCAGTTTGTTTGTTTGTTGCTCTTTCACGTCGCAACGGAGCAATATTTTGACGTAACTTTTTATGTGAAGGTAGTTAGGAGGCTGGAAATAGTTTTAAGCTACTTTTTACCGAGGTAAATAATCTCATTCCCTGCTCATTCGAGAAAAGGACTCTCCTTTGTGTTGATTAATTGGTTTCGTATCATTAGGCGCTTTTTTTATTCGGTAAATTCGGAAAAACGCTTTGTAATTTCTCTGGCCCGAAAGGAATGGAGGAATGGAAAAAAATAAAGAGCGTGGAGGGGAGGTGTTAAGAGCACGGCAAGGGGCTGACGCTGAGTGGAACAAGGGGAGGCTGTGGACCTCACATAATAAGCTGCAATTGAAGTTAGGTATCGCAGTACCTATTGCTTATGCGAAATTGATATGCCCCTCTACATTAAGTAACGGTACAAGACTTCGTGCAACACTTTGGCGAAACATATAGTGGCTTGGATTCAAAATTGAACCTCTAGTGGACGCAAACGAAATTTTTGTCTGCCAAAGAAAAAAAAAATTCAGAATTGAAGTGAAAAAAAAATAGTAATTGTAATAATTATAACAGGGTGGCACTAGAGCTCTGAAAGAAACGCCTAAATGGCTTACACTCTTCAACAATTCCTTGAGTGCGTGTAAGGCATTTCGTTGAAATTCAATTTCATGTCGATTACAAAGAGATAATTCGAGAAACACTTTTCTAAGACAATTTATACGAAAATTCTCATTTAGAATAACAGGAATATGTTGAACTTATTTTTAAAAGAAGAAAGAACAAACTCATAAACGTCATAAAAGAGCTTTAAAAAACTTCATACCAAATTCACTTTAGATTTTCAACGGGTTTTCAAATTCCCTTCTTAAAAGTTAAATTATGAGTGAAAAGATTTTTAACACGAAGTAAATGTCCGAGCTGTTAGATTTGGACAGTCATTACCTACTTATCGTTAAGCCTAAATACTTATTACACTCCATTTTTCAAACGTCAAAGCATAACTTCTACCAACGTCCAATTCTCAAAAGGCTTAACTTTGAATTTGAACCCCTCTTCAACTGTTTGTAGTTTGCTCTAAGCTCAGACAACAACAAAAGAATCGATCTCATAACTTTTTCTCTTTGCTTTATAAAACCATCAAACAATAAGGCCCACCTTAAAGTTATTTGAGGTGCTGTAATCCCAGCAACTCCTTTTTTCTGTTAGGGCTTTTTCAGTGTAGGTACCAACCAATCTACTATAAGGAAGGGAAAAGGAACTGGTATAGTCTATTATAACCGATGCTTTTGAGACCATTGTGTTCATTTCATAACAAAGACTTTGGTTGGCGTGGTTTTGACCTTTTGAGAGTTTGTTGACTTAAATTTAAATAAAAATCCCTTTTACTTTAAATAACATCCAAATCTTATTAGTGGTGTATCCGATTCTGATTGTGTTCGTGATTTTGTGTTAATTTCTTTACAAAGTCCTAACTCTTTTCAACAGAAAAAAGTTGAAATTTTGAAATTGAATTGAGTAGTCTAAGACGTAGAAAAAAAAACACAATAAAAAAGATGTCTCAAAGGATAGGAACGCTTGCTTCTGATTCGTTCTGTACAGCTTAATTCCTTGTCACCTCTCCTATTTTGTTTTTTTTTTTTCAAGCTTGAAACAACTAAACCAAAACAAATCCATAACTCACTTGCAAAACATAAATCAATTTCTAAATATTCTCAGTAATTACAATTTATGACTGCTGTGTGTGTGGAAAACTAGTGTTAAGGTTCGAGGCAAACAAATGAATAAATAAACAGAGAACATATCAAACGATACATGTGGAAGAAAATCCCTCAAGTAGGTATGTCATAACTGAAATCCCAAAACAATATTCCAGTTGGCAAGAAGGATATAAATTATTTGAAATGATAATTTACCAACACCCGTTTGATTTGATTGCTATCCTGAATTACCATCGAGGAGTAGAGTAATGATTTGTATATTTTTTTCGCAATGAGTTTTTTTACCAAAACTTGGTTTCTTGGAAAAATAAAAAACAATTGGATTTATCTTCAACATTGAGTTCAACTTGTAGAATATAGTATTTGTAATTATTAGAAGCGGTCATGTTTCACTAGAAAAAACCGCAATTCTGTCAATGTGAGAACAATTCCGATCGACATTTGTTTGTTCACTGACTAAAAGAATATTTTTATACCAACAAAAAATTTTAAAAGTATGAAAAATAAGTTTAGTATACTGTTAATGATACCCGTATGAATTGGTTCAAATAAGCATTGTTGAATTTTATGTACATCAATCAATGAGCAAAGGGAAAGTTTCAACAAACATAACAATGCTGTTCGGTTCTGACCAATGCCAGAGGAATATTTGGCCTGAAGAAACAGCTGCCAGAAGAAGTTGGCTTATAGCCCCAAAGTAAAGTATATACATGGCCCTCATACGATTACTTTCATAGTGAGCACTACCTTTCGAATGAAGTTGCAAGGGGAAAATCTGAGTCAGACTTTAAGGGTGTAAAATAAAAAAGTATGTACACCTGGGGCCTATTTCACCAACTATAATTTACAAATACAAATTTGTGATTTGTAATTCACCGTAATTCACCAGTACAAATTTGTTAAACAGAATTCCGTTTCACAATTTACAAGTTTTTTTTTTAACAAATTTGGGATTATTGGCAAAATATGTTACAACTGTGTTTTCAAAGCAACGAGTTTGTGAAATTATCGTTTCACCATTATTTATTCCTTCTTGTAAACTACAAGTTTTTTTCATTAACTTGTTAAGATCGTTAGAGTGATGATGAGTGCAGTGGACAAGCAAAGCAAATTATTTTTAGCTTCTTTAGTGTATGATAAAAAAGACATATACTATAGATATAAGTGGCCACTCAGCAAAACAGAACTACCGAATGAAAAAATATCCTTCGTGAATAAGCTTCTGAAGGCATTCTAAAAAAATGTGGATTTTGTAATGACATGCATATTGGAAATACCATGATACTGCCCGCCTGACTACTACTACTACTGCTGACATTTTTAAGGTAGGAATTCCAATTAAGGTTTCACTGTGTTGCAATTTCTGTTTATCGCTTCCTCCTTTGTTAACCGAGTTCTTTCAACTTTAACTTAGGTGGTTTTTGTCACGATGTCCACACTTTAGGACATTGGAAACTTTATTCAATTTTTCTTATCTGATATCTGACTGTAAGCGGAGATAGTTTTTGTTGATTTTTTTTTCAACAACTTCACTCAGTTATTTAAAAAAAAAGGTTAAGAAATAATTTCTTTTTCTCATCAAAAAGCATTTTTTCGAACAACTTTAAACATGAGATTGAGCTTAAAGAATGTGATTTGGCTCTTCAAAACTGGTTGGCATATCTTGGCTGGATTGAAAACAGAGCTTTTTGTCGAACCTTATGGAAGTCATCCGGGTGATTGAATTTTGTTGTTTTTATTTTTTTATTTAAAAAAAAGGAATTCACGTGCATTTTGACTATATTGCTCATATTCGAATCATTTATTTGCAATGAAATAAGTTTAATGTTAAGATGATAAATATTTGCTTTGCTGTTGTCATGACAATCAACCCCAAGAATAATAATAATAAACCGCATTATAGATTACAAAAACCTTTAAAATATTGAATACATGCACATTGTAAATACATAAGGTACTCACAAAAAAGAAATTCAGCACCCAAGCAGATATTACTCTGTAAAATTCAACAGATTAGACAATTCATGATTCTTCAATTTTATTTCAATAAGGTGCACTGCACCCTACTTTTCCATCCACCAATAAAATACTGCAACTCTTAACCCAAATCTTCCATCACCCCAAAATATAAGTATTCAGTGTACTTGGAAATGTTTGGCTTAAAAGAGGATGAAACTGAAACCACCTTCAACCGAAAGAGAAGTTATTTAGCTCATGTAACCCAAAGATTTTCCTTGAGTATCTGCATCTGCAGCCAACGGCAAGAACTAGTTGAGTGGTCTACTTAAAGTAGTGAAAGTTAAAGGCCATCTATGTACCAACGAGTTCCCTTTCAAGATTCTTCAGTATTTAGTTTGTTTGGTTCTTTTTTATGTTAACGTCACTGTCTAGTTAATGAACAACTAAAGAATTTTACCCCCTTACTTATAATACAAAAGACAAAATATAAAGGTTGCAATAAATTTATCAAACTTAAATATTCTCCTAATTTTCTGGCAATTAGTAGGTGTTGGAAAGGGCTTAAATTATTTTACTAAGAGGGCGTTTATCGAGCTTTAACTGGCATATGGTTAAAAGCTACTTCATTATTTATTGGATTTTCAAATTAATTTCAAATGTGCATGTTGATTATGAATGACAGATGTTTGCAATTCGAGAACAGTCTTTCTGAAGGTTCTTTTCGGCTTGACCGATTTTGTACAAACTACTTAAAACCGATCTACACCACTACCCGAACATTCCTTCAACATTTGATGCCAAACACTCTACTGGTATAAAAGTAGAGAGTCCTCAACGGATTTGAATTAGATTTTTATAGTATGCTTATATTTATAAATCGGCAAACTTGAGCCACCATTTGAGCTCCATTATTTTTTGTTTACATATTTTAATTATTTCTAACTAGTTTAAATAAAAATAAGCACGATCCTGCTCAAATACCTAAGAACACATACAAGTAATCAGAAATGTAAACAAAGATTTTGTTTGAATTGAAAAAAAATTGATTTTTCATTTGTTTGGCCTTAGAAGAGATCAATATCAAGCACATGTAGGTACAGAAGGTTTTGATTTATTGGGATATTTTACTGTCAAAAACCTAATATTTTTTCAGTCAAAGAACAATTTTGAATTAGCAAATAGCAAATCTATACTAAATAAATTTTTCAAAAAAAAAAAATTGCTGCACTCCACCGATTTGTCAAAAAAAAGTAAGAAAATAAGCACCTACTTTTGGTTTAAATACTTACCAGAAGAAGCCAATATTATCACAGCACTGTTTCGAATTAGTACAAGAGATCAAAGTTTCTGTTTACGTCCTGCTACTATTTTGATCGCTTTTCATACGCACTTTACTCCTATCTCCACCAATCCACCATACGAAATTCAGCCTTAAGAAAAACCGCCAGTGCGTCTACCTCATTCACTTGATAAGGCAACGTAAACCAGTTACTCCCTTTAAGGTAATAGAAACCAATACTCAGCTCCATACATGCATGCATCATAAAAGAAATTTGACATGACGCTAAAACTGCTTGCTGCTATACTTCAAGAAGTTGCGGTCACAGTCACTTTTCCAGCGAAAGTTGCCAGCCCATTCGACCAGAGAAGCAGACAAACGAACGCTTAACAAGTGCAACTTGCACCTATAGCCAATGTGCTTTGATGATCATTTTAACTAATATCTCTCAGCTAATTGATGTTTGTGTCTACAGCCGCTACAAGTTATCGTGATTGTTCGCAAGCAAGTAACCTTGTCTGAAATATTAGAAAAAGCAAAACATGAGTTTTGCTGAATATTTTGTAAAATCTTGTTTTATGAACATCGTAAATTGATCTGTTGCAAATGGGACCTGAAAAAATATAATGTTTTTCATGTCGCTTCAATCTGCGCCTTGTTGGACACTTGAATAACCATGACAGAGACAGCTTGAAGTGAGGGTCTAGTCGTCTTGATTGTTGCGCTATGTTAAAAGCAATTATTCAGCCTACATCCGTGAAGTAAGTGTACCATCTTCATCATTTTTCGTATCTCTGATTAGCAACACAAGTGGCTGAGAGGCGGATTGTACATTTACGTTGGGTTTTAGTTTTAATGCAGGGACCGGACGACCGACGACGTGTCACCATCAAACAAAAGTTTGCAACACTTTCTTGACAATACGTCTTTGAAGTTGGACGACTTTCCAATTTTGTATTTTTTGTTTGTTTTTGTAATGTCGACTGGTCTGGTTGACTGTCACAAAAGTGACATGTACAATTTTTGTATGCATGCGGCTAAATGTAATTATAATTAAAATATAAATCAGTAAATGCTTCGCCTCATGAATTATAGATAGCGAGCACTTCTTTGTTTGCTGAACTAGGTAATGAAGATTGCTTTAATTTTAAATAAGTATCAAAATTCACTTAAAATATTATCGAACTGCTCATAAATCTGAGAAAACATAGCTTGTTAATTTATTACTCAATAAAGCCCCTAATGTCCTAATCTACGTTTAATACCCATAAACGAGAACATACAGATTTAGTTAATTGTTTCATTCATTACGAAAGTAAAAAATTAAACCAGTTCCAGTTTTCATAATTAAATTTGAGATCATTGCAAAAATTGGAACTAAAATTAACTATCATTCGTTTTCATAATCATAGCGCCTTTTACAAGATGCTTGTATCAGTTGTTCATTTGGATTTCACTTTAGCTCGTTCCAACTTGAGTTATATAAAAAGTATTTTGTGCATTCAGCATACCTCACATATCTCTTCTAACATTATCACTGGAATAAACCTTTCTACCAGCAATTTGTTTTTCACGTTTAGTTTCAGTTTCAAATTAATTAAAACGAAAATATCAAAAGCGGTTTCAATGGATACCTTGCAGCGATCACCAAAACCGGAAACAAACCGATTTTAGGACAGCTAACCTCAAACTTTTGTTTTTGTACAAAGTTTTCCTATCACAAGCACTTGAATGAAGCTCACTGATACAATATTTTCATAGCACTGAAATTAAAACGTCGTCGCCGTCGGATTATGAACCTGGTTAAAAAAAAAAAAAAAATGTGGCTAAAATAATGTTCGCCGTGTTGCTTTAAATCCTTTACTTTATTTTACTTTATTAAACTTGAGAGAAAATTCTATTGCTAGGATGAGTATGAAATTTAACGAGAGTCTTCAAGAAAAAGTGTAATTTTCAACCTATACCTAACCGAAGGAAGTAAGGAGCAACAGAAGTCTAAATTCATGATTTAGTTTTTCTGTAAAATACTGTTTGTTTTCGGGTTCCTTCTTGCAAAGCATATTAAAGTTATCCTGTAAATATCATTCCTAAGTCCAGGAAATATACATCACAATAAACCCTCGGTCACTTCGCTTTAACGGCGGATTTATGCAAAAAAAAATATAGAAAATGTCTCAGACCTTGAACGGTTTTATGATTTTAAACGTGATCATGAACGCACTTCTTTAATTATAATCTTCGTTCCGAATAATAATATTGAACAACTTAGTTCTTCCGAAAAACAGTTTCCAAGACTGCAAATAAATTTAAAAAATAGCGCGATACATATATGGTGGTGTCAAGGTGGTAGCGCTGACACTTGATACTTGTCAAAATTAACTTTCATTCATTAGTTGAATGTTTTCCATTTACTATAATGAATTGCTTTACATTCGGACAACAACATGGTTGTCGTCAAGTGTTCGAAGAGTCGGATTGTGTCTGTGCGTGTGCAGTGCTTTTGTCTAGTTTTTCATTTAATGTCCCGTCCATGTCCCTCGCGTCCATTTAAATATAAAAACCAACAATAATAAACACTAAACAAAAAACTTAAAACCAAACATAAAAATAATATCTACCAAAAAAAGCAAACAAACAACAATAAAAAATATCGAAACCACATTCAAACAACAATAGAAACGCAACAAGCAACAAAAACAAATAATAAAAAAAAAACAAAGACAAAAAATGCACCCACAAAAAAGGCTTAAAAATACCCGCTAGCCACAAGAGCACAGTAAGTACATAACCCAACCATCCCGTTCTCCTCGTTTCCCCGTCGTACAATTGCACGGCTTATCATTGTGCATTACATTGCATTGAGCTTTTTTTTTACTCATTCAATGTATGCACATGATGTGTCGTCAATAACAGATGAATAGAGAATTCCAGGGTCGGATCGATTCACGCTGCCGTCAAGGCATAACACTGACAGTGGCGCTGAATCGTAAAGATTTCTTGTGTTCAATTCAGTAACTCTTTTAGATCATGTCTGTTTTGGTCTTTTATTTTTTTTTACTTGCAATGATTGATAATTTCAGAGTCGATTATTGCAATATTCGTGGGCTAAGAATTAATTTTCTTGCTTGGATATACCACACTGTTTCGAACAGGCCAGCTGTACTGGCACTGAGTGAAACCCAAGTAGGTGAGAATTCCGATCCTACTGAATTTCTCATTCGTGGGTATAGCTTAGTGCCATTATTCTCCCTCCACCATGGTCTAGCCGTTTACATTAGGAATGATGTAGCTTATCAATTCCTCCCACAATATGGACACTGCTCCGACCCTTTCTTCAATATTATGTGGTTCAAGTTCACCGTAAATAAGCACATCATTCACTATTGTTTTCTTTATCGAAGCCCAAATTTGGACAGAGCTTCAACTTCTCGCGAATTTGACGCTCTGTCTGACTCCATCCAAAGAATTGTATCCTTATATCCTCACACTGAAATCGTTGTTACGGGCGATTTCAATGTACACAATTCTTCGTGGCTTCTCCATTCGGGCCAGACAACACCCGAAGGAATGTGTGCTGAAATCTTTGCTGAGTTTAACCACCTTACTCAGCTTGTCACCGAGCCCACTCGAATATCGCATATCGATGGCCAAGCGGAAAATACTCTTGACTTGTTCCTTACATCTGACCCTGATAAATACACTATCAGTGTATTAACGCCTCTAGGCAGATCTGACCATAGTATCATATCTTCAAATTTCTCGTGTCAAACTAATCCAGTTAAAGAAAGAGCTCCGAAGAGAACCGTATGGCAATACGAGAAAGCCAACTGGGATGGTCTCAATAACTTCTTCCGGATCTTTAACTGGTCACTATGCTTCCTCGATAGTGACGTAGACTCCAGCGCAGATATGATTACTAATATGATTATTTTGGGAATGAAAACTTTTATCCCGAATAGGGTTAAAAGTATCAAACCCAAGGAAAAATCATGGTTCGATTCAAGCTGTAAAGAGGTTATCAGGGAAAAAGAAGTAAAGTTCCGGTGTTATAGAGCCAACCCAACTGAGGAAAACCGGAACAAGTTTAAACAAGCCAGGAAGGCCTGCAATGCCCATATTCGTCGGACCAAATTTTTACATGACCAAAAATTAAGGCAAAAAATACTGCAATGTCCCAAAGGCAGTACGAATTTTTGGTCATTTGTAAAAAACAAGGAGAATTTTTCTTCTTCCTCAGTCCCTACGCTCGTTGACAATGACACTCCAGTTGTTAGCTCGCTCGCGAAAGCTAACCTTTTTGTTAGACAGTTCGCTGCTAACTCTTCGCTGCCAGATAGTGTCATGACTCCGCCTGTTCTTGAGCGCATCAATGATTCCATGGGACAAATCTTCTTTCGCACTCGAGCTGTGGCGAGAGTCCTAAAGTATCTCAACATACATAAATCCCCTGGTCCGGATGGTATCCCCGCTATTATTCTGAAGAGGTGTTCTTCCACGCTGGCAAAACCCTTGCGTAAGCTTTTCCATCTATCCTATTCTTCTGGGCTCGTTCCGAGCAGTTGGAAAACAGCGTTTGTTCAGCCAATTCCAAAAAAAGGCGAATCTTCTTCTCCCTCCAATTATTGTCCGATTGCACTTACGTCCCTTCTTTCTAAGGTCATGGAAACGCTGATAAACTATCAGCTTAAGAAATATCTCGAAGACCGAAAGCTTCTTAATGACCGGCAGTACGGCTTTCGCAGCAACAGGTCCACTGGTGATCTGATGGTTTATCTCACCGAACAGTGGAACAAATCTTTGCATCGTTTTGGAGAAAGTAAGATTGTTGCACATTGCACTTGATATTTCAAAGGCATTTGATAAAGTCTGGCATCTTGCTCTTTTATCGAAAATGCGTGCTTTCGGTATCGATGAATCCCTTCTTCGTTGGATTAGAAACTTTCTTTCGAACCGTTCAATACAAGGACGGTTTCAAGTCTGAAACCCACAATATAAACGCTGGTGTGCCTCAGGGCTCCGTTTTGTCTCCAACCCTCTTCCTCATTTTCATTAATGATCTCTTGTCTGTAACTTCTAATCCAATAAACTGTTTCGCTGACGATAGCACCCTTAGCTTTTCTTATTCGTTTCCAGACTCACATCCCTCCTCTTCGGATGTGGAACTGGAGCGACAAAATATGATAAGCTCATTAAACTCTGACGTCGAAGCGAGATATACCCCCCTTGCCACTGTCCATGAGTGGCACTTGCATCAACGAGACCGAACATCTCGAGATTCTCGGTATGTGCATCACAGACCACCTCTTGTGGAACGAGCACATATGCGATGTCGCCAAAAATGCCGCAAAATGTTTAGGTTTCTTAAGGCGATGCAAAAAATTTTTCTCCCCGTCTGATCTGGCTATTATCTATAAAACCTATATCCGCCCACAGCTTGAGTACAATTCCCATCTCTGGGCTGGTGCTCCAGCTACTTACTTAGGCCTCCTGGATGGAATACAAAAAAGAGCTGTAAGAATGATTGGTGATAGAGAGATCACTGACTCATTCACCTCTTTAGACCACCGTCGTAACGTTGCGGGTCTCTCCTTGTTCTACCGTTACTTCTACGGTAATTGCTCTAGTGAAATAGCCAGTTGCATTCCTCCCCTCAAACAATTCACCCGTAATACTCGCGCTTCTAGGAATGCCCATCAGTTTACCCTTGAGCCCAACTTCGGACGTACTGTCAAGTATAGAGAATCATTTTTAGCCGTACTACGCGAATGTGGAACTCTCTTCCACACTCTGTCTTTCCCAATCATTGCAATGTTCAAGAATTCAAGACCAATGTACACCGACACCTCCTTTCCAACCCCTTCCCTTCTTCCTAATGCACTCACTGTGTCTCTGGCATAAAAAGGGTATAAAAAATCCCTTGAGTGGGTGCAAATTATAAAAAAAAAACGCGTTGAAATTGTTAAAACAATAAACACCGATTTTTCGAACAACATTTTACTTATCGGTGAGGCACATTTTTCACTCGGTGGTGGGAAACCCACAAGGGATCGAAGAGGTGAAAAAATGTCTTTGATCGACTCATAGAAAAGGACCAATATCTGGGTATATTTTACTCTCAAATTCTCGAAGATCAAAATTCAGAGCTACATTCCCAAACCTTTTAAATTGCATTGAGAATGTATTTGGTTTGATGGTATCAAATTGCACTGGAGAGCGTTTATTTGCAATAATGAGAATTATAAAAAAAAAAAAATAGAGTTTCGAACCACGATGGGGCACCCGTCTATCAACGCTTTCTCTCTTGTGCATTGAAAGTGATCAACTTCGGGAACTTGATTTTAGCGAAACCATCAACGAAAATAGCTCGTAAGTTTTTTCCAATTATGTTAATAATATGTTTAACAAATAATAAAATAATCTATAATTGATTTAACACTAAATTATTTATTGGAAAACTCGACTGTAAAAAAATTGTCAATTTTATTTGAAAAAAATAAATTAGGGCCAGAGGGCATCTCCTCCATTGTTGCCCCGAGTCCTCCAGACCTTTTAATCCGGCTCTGGTTCCGATTGAAGTTCGACAGTAAAAGAATGAGAGTCAGAAATGAAAATGACCAGATCACTTAACTTTGAACTAAAGTTAATACCAGTGGAGACTTTTCAAAGTATCAATCTAGTATTGAATTCCGCAAGAATGATCGGGCGTGTTTCCCAATCAAAAATAAAATCTTTAGACGTAGATTTTTTGTAAATTTTATCAAACTATATTTTGTATACATAATTTCTGTAGAAAATATCACGAAATTGATGGTGATGGTTCACTTTATTGGACTTTAACTATTTGGTACGGTACGAATGACGGATCATGAGTCATGAATGACGTATGAAAATGTTTACTGTATAAAGTGATGATTTATAGCTGGTACTAATCTATATATATAAAAGAACAACCTAATTTTTGTGTTCGTTCGCTAACCGGGCACACTGGTTGACCGATTTTCCTAATTTTTTCTCTAAATGCAAGAGGTATTAGGGTAGAAGGTTTAGCAAAAATAAAATGTATGTTTTTCAAATGCAATGAAATAGAAAACGGTGCCAATGTTAAAAAAAATTCTTTTCTCACTACAACAAAATAAAAACAAATCCGATCAATTTCAATTATTGAAAATTTATGAATGTCAAATCAAAAATTATTTTTTGAAAATTTTATTTGACGAGGGCGATACAGAAGGCGAGAAGGCGCTTTTGAAGCAAATTAGATTTAACTTACAAAGGTTAATAAGCCTGTTCAAATAGGTATGTATGTCTTTTCTTAAAAACCGGAGGAAGGTATGGAATTTTTTAACCCTGGGTGAAAAAAACCGGAGACTAAGCTCTCCACGAAGCTATTCGCCTACAAACCCAGGGCGTTGCGACTGCAAGCTCTCGGAGACAAGAGATAATGCCATAAGAACTTCAAGCAGATCTACCCAAAGCTGATAACCCCACAAACATTGCTTGGTCTTGCTGCGACATGTATAGTTTTGTGTTTTTTCTTCAAGTTCTGAGGTCTGGAACATACCTGTTAAGGTTCCGAGTATGCAAGTGTCCACGCCTTCCATACCGAAAACGACACCCTTTTATCTGTTCAGTGATGCTGTCGATAATTTTTTGTAGGAGATTTGTTTTTTTTTTCGTAAGTTTGAAGAAACGACGAAGGAAGTATACATACATACATATGTATTTGGAAATACCAATGAAAAAAAAAAAAAAAAAGTTAATAGTCGTTAATGCCAGATTTGTTAATTTTTGTTTAATTTTGGGTACTATTTGTAGCAATTTAAAAGGTGAGAGTTAAATAGAGGGGTTATTTCCATCGATTTTTTTTGCGAATTTTGCTGTCGTTGTTAAAATATACACATATTAGATTTACGATTAATAAAAATAATAACAACAAGGCAAAAGAAACAAATTGGGTTTTAAAAAAAAGATAAAATAAGACCCACTACGTTGAAATATTTTTAAAAATAGATTTTTTGTTTAGTTTGGTATTACCCTGATATTTCAAACAAAAAAACGAGCTGTTTCATTAACTCTATCAATAACGCAGTCTGCGAGGTATGGTTACCGGGCTATGATCCCAAAACTATTTTTCTTCGTTTTTATCTGCATTGTAAGAATGGCTAACCTGATTTGGCTCTAAATTGTTTAAAAGGTGGGTAGAGCCAGGAATCGTCTAGGATACTTATTAGCTGACATTCTAGCTCAGTTAACGTTATTTTGCAATATTGTTGAGAATCTTCATAAATACTAATCCGATTTAAATAACAAAACATAGAATAGGAGTAATTTAAGCTGTATTTTATTACGAGCTGACCCAGAAAACGCTGCTTTGTCATAAAAATATTAATCTTCGGAAATACTTATCCGAAAGATAATGCAAAATCTTTCACAGAAAGAATATTAGGAGTAATATACATAAGCTGCATTTTATTAAGTTAAAACAAATCATGTAATAATTATTATATGTCAGAGCAATTTATTTTGAACGACTTTATGTTTAGCCCTTGCAGCTTTCAAAAAAAAAAAAAAAAACCATTCAAAAAAATGCATTTGAGTTATAAGTTATAACACTCAAATAAATTTTACGTAGACCTACATAGAAATGCTACGAACGCTTTCTTTTTCTTTAGTTTTGATCTTTTCTTAAGTTTTGATGACTTTCAAAGACTATTAGCTTTGACATTTTTTTTATTTCAGATAGAAAAAGGCGTTGCTAACAAGTTTACTTACAATATTTAAAATAAAATTAGTAATTTTCATTTCTTTCGTGATAATATTGGGACAATAAATTAACACCTTATTCACTATAATATCTTTATGGAAAATTATTTTGCTATCAGAAGAAACAAAAAAAATTAATCATACTACTATTCTCACTTCTGTATCCTGCGAACAAACAAAAATGGAACACAGCTTTGCAGCTCTGAACACTTTGATACACCAGTAGTAATTAGGTTACTGCTTTCAGAACTGTGGCAACTCAGTTAAGTTACGGGAAAACTGCACAGTAACCTTTAAGTTACCACAAAAAATTTCTTAAGAGCGGGTACAACGTCCCGCAGGTCAGCTAGTATGCATATAAAAATTGTAAAATTATAGCCCAATTGTTGATTGTAATATTTTAAAAGCAACTAAGTACTACACGGCGTATACGTATCCTTTTTTTTAATTTTATTAACTTCTCAGAAGAAGTTATTGTAATGGGGTGATTTTGTGAATCCCCAGTTTTTACATATCTCCATGTTTTAAGGTCACTAGAATCCGAATCAATCATTATCAGGATGTCTGTGTGTGAATGCACGTATGTCCGTATATGCGTATGTGCGTTACATTTTTCTGCTCGATTATCTCGCGACCAACTCATCGTATTGCCATGAAATTTGTTTTCGCGTCATTGCCTTGTTAAGAATTGATTAGGTTTTAAGCGAAATCGGCTTAGTGGTTTTTTAATGGGGGTAAAAAAACTAAGACAACCCTAATATATATAATAAAATTTATGGTAATTTATCAATGCTATAAAATATATTATTTGTCAATAATTTGTTATAAACAATTGAAAATTAGTTTAAACGGATATATTTTCGTGGTTATAAGGAAAATCCGTCCATATGAGTACAGGAATATAATATTTATGACTTTAAGTCGATAAAAACTCATTAGTATAATTGACTAATGTTTGATTTAAGCAATAGAAAATGAATTTCAAAGATTATATTTTATTTTACTTATTTTACTACTCTGGGAAGTTAGTCGTGTCGACCACATGGGTCGCACTCATATTGTTTTGTGTTACTATCGTTTTATCTTTTGACAAAAAAGATCGAACTTACTTCAAATCAACAACGGCTAAGCAATGTACAAGCGATAAAAAGTCGGATGGACACATAAGAAATCAAACGTTCATATCATACAGCTACATGGATAGAATTGTCGCCCCCATGTTTTCTTGTTAGCTGTGTTCATACATAATATCAAGTTTGATGAAAAATCTACTTTAACGTAGTGGTAGTCTATTTAAATTTCAAGTAACTCCCATTATAACAGCAAAACAGCATACATCACTGTATACATACACTCTATTTGTGTTTTTCAATATGTATTATTAGCTTCATGGCTTACTTCAATGAAAATGTAACACACCAAGACGAAAGGGAAATCAGGGATGAATTGTATAAATTTACAAACTGTTAAACATCACTGCCAAGTCAATCTCAGGGATAGGAAAGTTCACTAGGTCACCTGCCAGAGTTCAGTTCCATCCTGCAAATTCCTGGTTGTTGCTTATCTATACCTACATGCTACATGTGAATTTGCAATGAGGATAAAAAAAAAACATTCACTGAAAGAGTGCCAGAAGACATGGGTTCTTTCATGTTTATTTTCGTGTTTACGAAAGGAAACCAGAAAATCATGCTGCCTACTTGACTTTTTCTATTTTACTAGGTTTGAGGGCCACCTGTTAGCTTAACCTCATATTATGAATTATTTGTAAGCGGGAGCTTTACTTATGTATGGTACATAACGCAGTACTGTTCGTGTTTTTTCGCACGTTTAATT
Source organism: Sphaerophoria taeniata (assembly GCA_943590905.1). Lineage (NCBI taxonomy): Eukaryota > Metazoa > Arthropoda > Insecta > Diptera > Syrphidae > Sphaerophoria > Sphaerophoria taeniata. Next base: position 59,287,562 of record OX016541.1, on the reverse strand, counting down.
TTGAAGAAGTTCTCATATTTTCATATGGGAGATGCAACCTCCTGTTACCCAACTGTTTAACAACTATAAAAATTATTTAAATTCTTGGAATGAAGGGATTTTCCACGTTGTTTTAAGAATTTGAAGTGTTGATGGCTTGAGATTGAAATCACTGGAATATTTCATTGAATTTTTTTTTTTTTTTCGTTAAAAGAATTAATTAATAAAAGAAATAAATATAATATATTTGTATTATTAGCTATTTATTGGAATAATATATACTGTAATCTTCGGCATATTTCTAATAATGCTTGAATCTCTTAAGGGCAGCAAAATTCAATATTCCTGGAGGTCCATTTTTACCCTACAATGTTTTTCTTTCAATGAAGCTATCCTTGTGAGCAAAGAAGTACTTAGTTACTTAAAGGGGCGCTACAGTCCGTATACTTGGGCCTCAACCAACAGTCTCCGCCAGCCGGCTTGGTCCCTAGCTAGCTGTTTCTAGTTTTGCACTCCAGTTCATTGAGGTCCTTTTTCACTTGTGTGCGCCACCTGAGTAATATTCTTCCTCTTATTCTTCATCCCTTGGGAATGGTGTCGAAGGCTTTCCGGCCCGAAGCGTTGGTGTCCATCTGCTCTATATGATCGAGGCATCTGAGTCGCTGGATCTTGACCCTTCTGGCCGGCTATTGTGATAGTAAAATTTAAAAAAGGTTAATCTTAGTCCCTTCTGAGTTGAGCTTCGATGAGCAAAGATTTTAATCGTCAAAGATGACATTTGGCTTCGCGGACATTAAACAAAAACACTTTGGTCCTGATCCAGCTGTTACAAAACTTTTCAAAATGTCTTTTTCATGACGCGAACTAACTTAACTGCAGTCACATTATAGCGGGAGAAGAAACTGAAAGGCAGACTGAAATTATGTAGTTTATTTTTAAAAGCATCATTTTGATTTCAAAAATTTGACAAAATATTATAAGATTAAGATGAAATACAAAAAATGTTCAAACTTAAATTATTAATTTTTTAAAATAACAGACTTTTCTATAACGAAATCACTACGCAGGTTGTACGAACTTGTTACTGTACTCCAAGACTTATTTCACAAAAAACAAAAATAAAAACATGCAATCAACATTCATAAATAAAAAATTAAATTGAAATATGTATACCTCAAAAAAATATTTAATCTTAAAATAAATGATGCCATAAAATTTCTTAAGAAATTGTTGATTTTTTAAATTAAAAAAAAAAGTCTGTGGAACGGTGTTTTCTTAACTCATTTTTTTTTTATAAAATTTTTCAACAATGGGTCGTAGGTATGCATATATATATATATATATATATATATACATATATATATATTTAGCATATGCTTTTACTGAATTTTTTTTAAGTATTTACTTATTTCGCTATGCATAAAAAGAAAGTAAAAGCCGAAAATAAAGAAACTACTTTCTATAGTTTTGTTTTTGTGTTATTTAACACTGCAGTTAGGCTGCGTCCGTCAATTCCATTTATGTTGTTTGAACAACGTAGTAACTACTTTCTTTCATAGTAAATACTTTTTTTGGATGAATTTTTTCAGTAAATACTTTATTCCGTATGCATAAAAACAAGCAATTACTTTTTTTCTTCAGCATTTACTCAATTTTTTCAAAGTTACAAAATAGCAACTTGAAAATATTACAGTAAATACTTTTTTCCCCCAATCTTACATTTTAAATTGAAGTGTTAAGAACATTGACATAAGGTTCAAGTTATTAATATTTTCTTTGTTGCGGTTTTTTCATTTTTGTTGAAATGACAGAATTTATGCGTGTTAATTCACAAAAAGTTTATAAAGTGAAAAGATCGAATTCGGAGTTTAATTTTAAGCATCTGTACCATTTTGAGAAGGAAGGATATGTGAATACTTTATTGGTGAGTATTTAAAGTGACCCAATTTTAAAGTCTACGCTTTTTAAAGTGTAAACGGTAATTTATTATGCATTGAAAATTTTATATTTAGGAAATCAAAGTGAAACGAGAGGAGGAGCGACTACTCACCAAGAAAAGATGAAGAGTTTTTTTTTTAGGTATGTTGGAGATCCTGGCTTCCAAGTTGGTGTTGGTGAAGACATTGGTATCCATCAAAGTACTGTTTGTAGAACAGTGAATTCTGTTGCGAAATCAATTAAAAACAAAGCTTTCAACTGGATGAAATTTCCGTTAAATTATGAGCAACAGTTAAGAGCAAAACAAGAATGACTAAGCAAATACAGATTCCCATATTAAAACCAAAATTGCATCCAGAAGAATATATCAACCGCTCCTGGGATGTCCTGTCGATTGAACACCTGCACCCAGATGTTAGTTGATAGCCTGTTGAATGTTGATAGCCCTGGTGAGCTGCTGTAGCAGTGTTACAAGTGGGATATGTAACATGAGCAAATAGTGTTTAATGCTAACTGTTAAACAATACTGAGTTAGTTATCTAATCTGTCATTTAAGAAACTGTCATTAGCTTGAAACAAAATTAAATAGGTAAACGAAAATTTGGTGTACTAAGTGTAGTGGCAGAAGTCACGGCTGCCGGCGAGGGCTTGGCTTCGCAAGAAGCTAAGTCGCCAGTGACAACAACCGTAAACGAAATTGACAAGAGAGAACTAAAAAGACAACCGGCCATTCTCTCAGTAGATCTCCTTCCCGCACTAGATGGGTTAACCATCAAAGGTACGGAGACCTTGGACGGACCTCCTTCCATAGGTAGTCAAACCGAGGACGAGCTACTAAGAGACCCGAATCAAGAAGAGGCTATGTTGAAGTCTGCTGCACCCCTCAAAGCTTCGAGGCTACGCAGCAACTACAAATCCTCCAAAAAATTCGTGGAAATGACCGAGTTGAAAGACCCCGCGACACTCAGTTCGAGAGATAAGGCTCTCCTTAAAAAGCACAAGAAGCAAATTAGGAACTTCGAGCGTCAGCAGGCAGAGACTGCCACTGCAACCAAGGGCACAACTGAGGAAACCAAGAAGTCGGAGAGCAAAGGAGTAGATGCTGCCAAATCTAGGTCTGTCCCTAAAAAGGCAAACCGTGAACAGGCTGGCAATAACTCGACCGCTCGGAACGACAAAGGAAAAGTTCAGGCGACTTCCAGCAAGAAACGGCAAGCCAACGCTAAGCAAGCACCGGCGAGCACCTCTTCTGGAATGAAACCAGGAACATCCAAGAGACAAAGATCGGAGGAGAAAGTCGAGCAAGATGGTGCCAAAAAACAGAAAACCAGCAGCTTCGACACCACCCCGATTGATCTACAAATCGCCATTATAAGCCGTGACGACCCAGATGGAAAAATCTCGGCAAAAAACTGGCTTCTTGTGGAAAGCGAGATCCTCAAAGCCATGATGGCGGCATCAGAGAACGATAGTTCTGAGGACTACATCTTTGATGGTGCAGGGTGGCGGCGAGGAGTCAAAGTGGTCTGCTGCGGTGACCAGAAATCACGGGAGTTCCTGACCAGCACAATCGCCAACATTGGCGAACTCTGGAAAGGCTCCTCCCTTGAAGTTCTACCCGACGCAGCTCTACCACTCCGCCAGCAGTTTAGCATTTGGATCCCCCCTCCTGCAGAACATGAGGACGCAGCCATTATTAAACTGTTGGCAAAGCAGAACAAAGAGCTTCCCATTTTAGAATGGAAGCTCCAACATTCAAGGAAGACCCATGGTGGCGAAGGGAAGGACCTCTTGTTCGTGGCAGACAAGAAATCTGACCTTCTGCTCAAAGAGAAAAAAGACGTGTTGAGGTATGGTCTCGGAACCGTAAAGGTTAAGAGGCATGAAGACAAAAGGGAGTCAAAAGCTGCTAGTGGTGCAAATAAACCTGCATCACGCTAAAGCAGCAACGTACGACCTTACGCTCTACATGTCTCACGAGAACGTGGATGTGGCCTTGATCCAGGAACCATGGTTAGGCAAAAACCGAATCCGAGGGTTGAGGTCAAAATACTACAACCTTTTCCATTCCACGTCAGATGAAGGTGATATTAGAAGTTGTATCCTAGTGAAAAAATCAATTAACGCTTTCTTCCTATCTAGGTACAGCAACAAGGACAACACGGCAATCAGCGTCGAATCGAATGAAGGGAACTTTATTCTAGCGTCGACGTACATGCCGTTCGAGGAGGAGAACCCGCCATCAAAAACAGTCCGCGATCTTGTGGCCCATGCCACAGCAAGCGGTACACCTTTGGTGCTGGGTTGTGATGCCAACGCTCACCACACTCAATGGGGTTCTAAGGACATCAATAAAAGGGGTGAGTCAATTTTTGAATATATTCTCTGTTCTAATTTATCGTTATGTAATAGGGGCAATCACCCTACCTTTCGAAACAAAAACAGGGAGGAAATCATAGATTTGACTCTTATTAGTAATAACAGTAAAATTTCAGTCGAAGACTGGAGAGTCTCACCTAAAGAATCTTTTTCAGATCACTTTAGGATACTCTTCTCCATAGACAGGAACTCTACTCAAAAGAAACCTTACAGGAACCCAACTAGAACGAATTGGACAGAGTACGAAAGATGGCTGAAAAACTGTATTGATCCACCAGGGGACAATACAAGTCTAAACATTTCAACCATCGACACTGTTGTCCAAAACTTGTCTAGTAAAATGAGATCGTCTTTTGAAAAGCACTGCCCTTTATCTCGTTCCAAAAACTCCACTAACCCACCCTGGTGGAATGGTGTACTAAAGAAACGTAGAACAGAGGTTAGAAAACTTTTCAATAAAGCTAAACTGAGTAAATTAGAAGAGGACTTAAAGTCTTATAGAGCCGCACTTAACACTTACACTAAAGAAGGCCAAAAAAGATTCGTGGGCTAAACACTGTGAATCCATTGAAAAAACAAGCGAGGCGGCGAGGCTCCGTAGAACCCTGGCCCTTAATCCCACGGTCCCGGGGTATATAAAACACCCTGATGGTTCATGGTCGAACTCAAGCCTAGAAACGCTTGAACTCTTCATGGAAACCCATTTCCCCGGTTGTAAAAACCCAGAAAGTTCTGGTCACTTGCAATCGAACACGCTGGATTTTACTCATACAGAATCAAATTTAGAACTAAAACAGGTTATCACTGAGCAGAAAATTATCTGGGCAATAAACTCGTTCAAACCCTACAAATCAGCGGGACCAGACGAGATTTTCCCAGCTCTTCTAGAAAATGCTCTCAAAGTAATAACTCCGTGGCTTAGGGTAATCATCATAAGTTGTATCAAACTTAGATACGTCCCTAATAGCTGGAAAAAGGTCAAGGTAGTCTTCATCCCAAAAGCAGGGAAACCGACTCACTCGACCGCCCAAGATTATAGACCAATAAGTCTCTCCTCGTTTCTCCTTAAGACACTGGAGAGGATAATTGATCTACATGTTAGAGAACTTCTCAACGAAAACAATTTGTGCAACTACCAACACGCTTACCTTAAAGGTAAATCAGTGGAGACTGCTCTGCATGAAGTGGTTTCACATATTGAGAAAAGTCTTGAACATAAAGAATATACCCTGGCAGCATTTCTTGATATCGAGGGTGCGTTCAACAACGTTAAAACGGAATCAATCAAAACTGCCTTAGTTGAAGTTGGAGTTGAATCTGTCATTGTCGATTGGATCTTCACCATGTTAAATGGCAGAATTATCAACTCTCAAATAGGAGTTAGCACTATTGAGAAAACAGTTACTAGAGGCACACCACAGGGAGGAGTCATCTCACCCCTGCTCTGGATCCTCGTAGTCAACAAAATTCTCACAAAATCGTGGCATATGCAGATGACATAGTGGTTTTAGTATCAGGCAAGTTTCTTACCATCATCGAAAACATTATGGAAAACGCATTAAAGGATTTATCTTTTTGGGCAACTAAGAACGGTCTCGGGGTCAACCCCACCAAGACGCAGTTAGTTTTGTTCACGAAGAAACGGAAACTGGAGGGCTTCAACCCTCCCAAACTAAATGGTATTCCTCTAAAACTTTCTAAGGAAGCTAAATTTCTAGGAGTAATCCTTGACTCCAAGCTTACATGGAAGCGTAATACTGAGGAAAGAATGAAAAAAGCACTATGCGCATTCTACACATGCAAAAGAACCTTCGGTACACGTTGGGGCATGCGACCGCAAGTCATCCAATGGATGTACACAGCGATTGTCAGACCCATTCTTACCTATGGCTCTATTGTATGGTGGAAAGCGGTGGAAAAATCAAGCTATCTCAAGAACCTGAATAAGGTACAGAGACTAGCCTGTATAGGAATAACAGGGGCTCAAATATCCACACCACAAGCTGGGTTGGAAATGATTTTGGACCTTCCGGCCCTGGATGAGTTCATAAGGTGCACGGCAGCCAAAACCGCAATTCGTTTAAAAGAAATGAGTTTTTGGAGGCACAGCACTTATGGGCACGGGTCGATCCTAAAGAGATATGACACGATTCCAGGACTGTTGGAGACAACCGATTACATTCCCCCTTGACTAGATTTCGATTGGAAATTTTCTATTTTCATACCAGAAAGACAGGGCTTGGACCCTAATTCACTTATGAGTAAACAGGGTATCCCTTTCTACACTGACGGTTCAAAAATGGAATCAGGAACAGGTGCTGGAGTGTTTTGCCAATCTCTCAACATCAGAGCATCGTATAAACTCCCATCTTACTGCAGTGTCTTTCAGGCCGAGATCTTTGCCATTGAAAAAGCAGCTGAATTGGCACATCACGAAAAACTAAGCTCTTCGGAGATAACTTTTTTCGTGGACAGCCAGGCCGCTATCAAAGCTTTAGCCAGTGAGACCATAAGATCAAAAGCAGTTTTAAACTGTAAGAAGGAATTAAATAAAATCTGCCACACTAACCAGGTAAAGCTTTGCTGGGTTCCTGGACATAGCAATATAGAAGGGAACGAAATAGTAGATGAACTAGCCAGGAAAGGGTCAGAAGCAGACGCAAGTAGTAGCGACCACTCAGTTAGGGGACCACTTGTCCCAATTGGGGTACTCAAGAGGAAGTTAGACCTTAAATCAAAAGAGAAAACCAATAACTCTTGGAAATCCAGGGACGATTGCGTAATCTCGAGAAGTTTATGGCCTAGCACAAACGAAAAGGAAACTCGGTATATTCTATCGCTGAGTAAAAAGAACATTAAGATCTTGATAGGTGTACTAACGGGTCACTGTGCCATTGGCACAATGGCCAACAAGATAGGGGCATTTGCACCCGATTTTTGTAGGATCTGTCAGGATGAGGAGGAAATAGAAACCATTAAACACCTGCTCTGTGACTGTCCGAACCTCCAAACCAGCCGACTCCGTTATTTCAGAAACAGGTTTGTTGGAGAACTGGATGATCTAGCACAGGTCTCAATGGCAAACATGAGGAAATTTATAGATAGCACAGGTTGGTTCGTTAACGAGCCAGTTTACGTTAATCGACCTTGAGAAGCATCGATGCTAACTTTTATTTTTATAGGGGATCACAATGGACCAATAGGCCCCCGTGTACGCAACAGCTCACGCTGTGCACACCCCTCATAACCTAACCTAACCTAACCTAGTTTCCAAGTAGCTTAACTGGAACTTTACTTGTATATTGTGAAACAGACGCTAAGTCTTATTTTTGAATTTCAATCTTTAATATTGATCCGTTTTTGAGTTACCGAATTTTGGAAAAAAAATGTTCAAAAATATTAATCCAAAAAAAAAAAGTAGGGGAAAGTTTTCGAGAAAATCGTATAACAAGTAAACGGTTCTATAAGAGGTACCGTTTTGAAGCAATACAAAAATATTTTTTTACATAAAATTTATCAGTGTTTTGAAAAAAAAAAAATCGAGAAAGTTCAAGAAAATTGTAGGAGCCATTTTTGAGAAAATTGAAACTTTTGGCCAAAAATTTTATTGTAGCTATAACCTAAATTTTGATCTGAAAAAAAAATCAAAAAAACCACCCACGCGAATTCGCTCAAACCTCTAATTTTCAAGTTTGAAATCAATCGAACCAGTTGTTAAGGCTGTAGCCTCAATCTCAAATTTTTTTTTTCGAATACCTACTTTCCATATATTCTCTATGTCGCAAGTACAAAAATAATAAGTAAAGATTAAATGCCACCTTTAGAAGTTTCGCGTTGTCCATTGTCTAATTTAAGTCCCAGTGGTTGAATCGAAACATAAAAATTAAAGTTCTACTTAAAATAAAAACTGTTTTACTTACGTACTAAAGTATTCGAAATTATAACCATTAATTCGTATCTCTTTTCGTATTTCCTTTCACTTTCTATCAACATGTTCCTTCATCATGTTGGACAGGAAAAGGTTGCATCAACTCGTGTGCTCTTTTTATACCAACTAAATAACTTTTGCAGAGCTTTCTTTATCCCATTTACAAAAAGCCACCACCTCTTTAAACAGTCATGCTAATAAAAATCCCACAATCTTCCCGACTTTATGAATGAAAAGCCAAATTTTCGGTATGGTAGGAGCGACCCCCCAAAACCAACTCAACATATCCGACCATCCAACAGAAACAGAGTGCCTCATCTCCATCGTTTCCATAGTTCAATCAGATACACCGCAGATTTTACACGGTTCGGTCCAGTTTATTTTACCGCAGTCAGCCAGCATCCAATTTAATTTCAACAACAACAAAAAAAAGAGAAGAAACCTTGTCCGATATAAATTCAAAGTTGAAATCATGGTGTTTACTTTTTGTGATATCTTCTCCAGTTTTGCCGATGAAAGAGTTTGTTGAGTAAGTCAACTTTTCCCGCCAAAAATGGTATTGAATAGATGCATGAACGTTAAAAAAAATACCGAACACACTGAGGTATCACACGCATAGATACTTTTTTTCTATTTTGGTTTTTATCTGCATTAAAAAGACGAGGATGCTTGTCGGCGTAACATATTCATGAAAGTGCTCTGTTAACAAATGGATGAGATTTTTTTCACGGATGTTTGTCGATTTATCCTTTTGATGTTATGTGCGAAAGGGGATGAAAATTCCGAAGATTAACCCAGAAATCTGTTGTGAAAAGTGTGTGTTCGGTCAGAAGTGGTAAAAAGTCTACAAATGGTTTTAAACTATTCAAAGTTTTTCATCTTTTAAATTCTTGCTGATTGAAAAAAAAGTTAAAATTATTGCGTGTTAATGCGAAAATCTTGAACCGAAATTCAATTTTTAAAAGTGAAAACAAATTGGATTTGCACGCAATATTAAGGTGCAAAACTCAAGTGCAACCGGAATATCATCTTCATTGGCGATACACGGCTTTGAAATTATTGTTGTATCAATAGCACGAACGATAAACACATTTGCTCATTCGTTCCACCCCCGATGGTCTACATGCGAAGCTCGGAGAAAATAGTTTTACTTACCTAATTGTAAAAACTACACATCAAAAATAAACATCACGCATACTTTGTTTTATGATTAATAATAATTATTAAAATATGCTCACCCAAGGTTAACAGATGTATTACAAGAAATGTATTAACAGTGAAAAGTGAAAGATATAAAAATTTAGATTCATTTCTATCAATCTTTTCTTTTTTATATTGTGTTCCTTTTAATTGCCAGTGAAGAAAAAAAAATATAATAAATAAAAATGGGTGCAAAAGCGAAAGTTTTTTGTGGTCTAATGCTGTACGTGATTGTATTTGGATTGCGATTTTTCTGTGCAAATTGCCAGAGATATCAACAGCAGCAGCAGTACCAGCAGCTCCAGCATCAGCAGCAGATACAGATGCAAAATTTCCAACAGCATCACTTGCCTCTTCAGCAGCATCAATTACATACGGTGGCAGTGCCAATACAAAAGGATTTACACTCGAACGAAAATCGATTGCAGTCGCAGGTGGGTTTATGTTTTTTGTGTCTGTTTTTTTTTTTTTTTTCGTGCGAGTTGCGAATAAGAGTGAACATGAGTGTAAATTGTGTGAATATTTTGCGCAAAGTGGATATATGTAATTCAATTTATTTGACAGCTTCTTCAAATTTGTATCTTAAATATGGAAAAATGAAGAAGGTTCTGGGTGGTTGGATTTTATTCGTAAATTATGCAAAAGAGAGTGGTTTGGACTTTAGAGTGTTTTTTGTTGTTTACTTTTTTGTTGTCAGTAATCTATTATGGAAAATGATGATTACCGTATTCATTTGTTGCATACTTTTAACGATTTGTTAATCTCACAATCGAAAACTTCATAAGATCTTATTTATTTATTTCGTTAAATGCTATCGGTAAAAAATTATTATAACTGTGCATATATTACAAAAAACTAGTCATGAGATTTAGTTTTTGAGGAAGAAATTGTTTTAAAAATTTATTTATAAAATTATCTTAATGATACATTTATTTAACATTTTCATTAAAAATATTGATTGATTAGAGGGACTATGTGTACCGTACCGTAGTTTGATCTACTATAAAAATTACGAAGTGGCAACTGGAGATTATAAAAATTCCTTAAAAAAGCACCCGATTTTCTTTTTATTTCAAAATGGCTACAAATGTTTGTTTTAAAACCAATCAAGCTTCATCTCAAACTATACTTTATTAACTTTTCAGAGGAAGTTATTTGTACTAGGGCGGATTTTGTAAATCTCCAGTTTTTACAATATCTGAAAATTCATCATTTATGCATACAGGTTTTGAATTTATGTTCAATTCACCATAAATCTCAGCAATAATCTTATTAATCTGTGCTAATACTTTTAATAATTAATCAATAAATTGTTAGTTTTAGCGGATATGCTTTTATTTTAATTTTTATTTTTTTAAATTTATTTAATGAATCAATACGAAATTCATTAAATAAAATTATTTATATTTCTATTGAAACAGTTTGTTTTTGAGATGTATAATTTGTTGCAGGGAAACTACTCCCCAGGAACTAACTCCAGACTCCACTGATGGATTTAGAACCCACCAAGTGAGAATTTTGTCGACTTTTGTAAAGTGTACTTATTTCTAATGTACGGTGGGAATTAAGATCCAAAAAAATAGTGGTTCTAGTTCCCATGCAATGTGAAATAAATTACCACTTTAAACGAGAAAAAAATGAAATAAGAATTGAAGTATTGATTATTGATTATTTTCAGAGTCCTGAAAATTGAATTTCCGAACGACTAAGTTTCTTAATATTTTCGTACATGCGATTTCTTAAAAATTATTTTCAGAGTCATGAAAACTGAATTTCCGAATGACCAAGTTTCTCAACATTTTGAAACATGCTTCATTTAGAAATTTATTTTTTAGGATTCTGAAAAAAAAAAATAAGAAAAACACTATTATCGACTGTGCTCTTCAAGATAAGCTTAAACAAGTGCAAGAATTCTATTAGAGCTAACCGTCGTTTTAAAATCTTCTTCTTCGATTCTTATAATTGGGAGTTTGTTCCAACTTCATATAAATAAAAGTGTGTACTTAGTTCGCATAAGAAAGGGAACTAAGATCTCACCGTATACATGGGAACTTAATCCATTTTACTAAAGTGGATTTAGTTCTCACTTGATTGGAACTAAATCCCTCAGTGGAGTTAATAGAATTTTTTTTTAAATAAACAAAGAATTTTATAAAAAATTCTTCTTTTATATCAAATTTTGAAAAAAGCGGAAAGTTACAATCATTGGCATCTAGGTACAACTTATGGCATCTTTAAAATTGAAAGAAATACCCTTGTTTTTCGTGATAGCCTGCTATTCTTTATCAAAATTTAGTTAAGAAATAAATAGTTTACGCAATTAAAAAATCTAGAAATACAAAATAAAATATTAAACATGTAAAAAAAGATAATAATTAAACATTTCATTTAAAAAAAATTAAATTCTTTCAAAAAATCAGATTTTTTTTAATTGCTTAGTATAAATAAAGATTTTGGTTTTCTTTGTTAGTCATAGTATATTTTGCCGATAAAATGAATACAAATAAGTTCAAAAATATTAAACAAATTGTTATATCTGTATTAGTGTCTTATTTACGGTGTCAATTAAGGACGGGATTTCAAAATCCTAAATGTGTGTATCGATAAAAATACTGTAAGGGTCACCAAGTCAGTCTGAATTGCTGCCACATGTCCCCCGGCGGCGGCGCGACGGCATCCGGTGGTTTTTTTGCTCAGCTTAGCGGGGGTACGCACATATTTGCAAGTCTTAAATCTAGATCTCGAATAGTAGAAGAACTATAAATTAATAATAATTATAAAAACAAGTAACAAATTTATTATTTTTATATATTACTAGCTGACCCCGTGATCTTCGTCTCGCCGCCCTTCAGAGCAACTCCAATAACAATTTTCCCTTTGAAAACCAATGATTCTTCCAAGTTTTTCATCAAGAACTTTCTATTTTCCATTTTGAAACAAAAAATTCCAAGCAAAAAAAATCTTATATACCTATGCATGCTCCTGGTTAGTACACCTTACATGCATAGTTAAAAAAAAAATCCGTAAGAACCATCTACAGACTAACACGAAAAAAAAAGCCAAATCCGTCCAGCCGTTTGTGAGTTATGCGGTCATACACGAACAGGATTTCATTTATATATACACTAGCTGTATCCTGCCACGCTTTGCAGTGGCACATTGTGATTGAATGGTTGGGAAATGAGAAACAAAACAAAGAATACATATCATATAAGTTTAATTTTGCAACTCTTGTGAATATACAATATTTTTTGTTTTTCCGCTGTCTGAGTAGATATAAAGACTATCTGGTTTGCCGATCTAAACCACACAATTCTAAAGATTGACCTTGAGCTTTATTGATTCTGATTGCTAATGCCTCAATAGATAAATAAAAGACCTAATATTTTGTATACACCGCAACCACACTACCAGCTACCCTCTTACCACTACCCTCTACCTGCTACCCACATACCACTATTTCTAACTGCTACCCACTACTCTGATACCATGTAACCAAGCTACACCCCTTTCCACTTCTTCTACACGCTTACCACTACCCTGTATCCGCTACCCCACTACCCTCTACCTGCTACCCGCTTTCCGCTACTTTTACACGCTACCGACTACCCCGTTACCCAGCTGCCCTGTTACCCCGCTACTCGCTACTCACCCCCGCTACCCCACACTAACTACCAGTCACCCGCTTTCCACTACCCCGCTATTCACTACCCCACTACTCCACTACCCGCTAACCAGGCTATATAACATAAACATATTGAAATGGGGGCCAAGAAAAAAAGATCAAAATTCAGTGACCAGGATGCCTGGTTAGTTTTAGTTTTCAGTGACGGATAGAGGGAACACAGACTTATAATATGATATTGACTTCCAGCGATGAATATTGAGAAATCTTGCGATTTGAAATCGCGGAAAATTTTCTGAAGCCGAGAATCAATATTAATTATTTTTTTGCAAGAAAGGTATAACCGATTGCTCAAAAAAATATTCGCCTTTAATGGCTGATATAATATATTAAGGCTTCTTTATTGATGGACAATTATACACCGGTTGTTGAGGAAAATTGTGTGGCCTCGATATCGAAATTTTGGGAAAATGTTTTCAAATACATACATACCTATCTCGGCTGCAAGGTTTAAGCAAAGTCAGGGCGTCAGTTTCTGGGATGCACGTGGTGCATCATCGAGCTCCTTTATGGAGCTTACAACAAACATATCGAAACGATGATTTGAAAATAATATATTTTCAATTAAAGTTTGAAAATTTCAATTGAAATTGAGTATCTGTAAATTTATCAGTTTTGTTTTAATGTTGTTGTAGTGGGAAAAGCATTATTTTTTAACATTGGCACTGATGCAAAAAATAAAAAAAAACAATCTTTGGTACGGATTTTATATGATGTTAAAATTTCAGCTCAATCGGTGCAGAACTTTTTGAGCTTTTGTAGCGTACACAAACCAACATAACATTTTTATATATACAGGGTGATTCACGAGCGTTGTGCCAAAAAGCTAGAGCGTGTAGGTTGAGTTGAGACAAGAAAAAAAATCGTATGGGAGGGGGTCTATCCCCCCCCCCGTTTAGCCGGGAGGGGCAATTTTCTGAAAAATTTATTTGTTTTTAAAAAAAAAAATATTAAAAATAAACGGCTTCCTTTAAAACACCACTGTGCTATACGTTTCTGAAAAGCCAAAAACTTCTTCTTTCACTTTGTTTTTAAATTAAATTGTTTTAACGAATTGTTTAAAAAAAATAAATTTTCAAACTCAAAATTTTCAAAAAAAAAACACAAAAAAACATTTTTGAACTAATTTTTTTCAGAATTTTATGTAATTAAGTACTGATTTTGTTTTCAAAATTCAATGTCTTTGTTTATTTTAAGTCGAAAACAGAAAACCGAATGCAAAAATGTCTTTTCGTTTTTGAGAAATTAAAAAAAAACCAAAACCACTTTTTTCTAAGAAAATCTTTGTTTTTATTTTTACCTATCTGGACTTTTAGTTTAATTTATTAGTTTAATTTACAAATTTAATTTTTTGTAATTGGAGTTTTATGGGGACTCAATAAAGTAGAAAAGTACTACATTATCCCTGGATTAACCATTTTGTTCATTGATAACGTCTGAAAACTGACCTGCAATTTTTTCTTTCTATATCTGAGGTCGCGGCCACCCGCCGGCGAAGGGTTATACCTGCTAGGGGCTCAAAAAAATTAAACTGCAATTTTTTTTTGAATGAAAAAACAATAAGCATTTACAATTAAAATTTTAACTCATCAACACATGACAATAACAAACTCATACGCTCGAGAAGAGTTAGAGGACAGGAACTTCTGTTACGGTTTAATTTGTTGTCGAGATCGGGAAACCGAAAGACTGTACGCTGAAAGATATCCCAATAGATGGCGCCCAAGTCGTAGCATGTTTTCAAGAATCCTCCGACGAGAGCATGGAGAGCTAGAAGTGAAAGGTCAATGGCAGACGTTATCAATAAACAAAATGATTAATCCAGGGAAAATCCAATACTTTTCTACTTTATTGATTCCTCATAAAACTCCAATTACAAAAAATTAAATTTATAAATTAAACTAATAGATTAAACTAAAAGTCCAGATAGGTAAAAATAAAAACAAAGATTTTCTTAGAAAAAAGTGGTTTTGGTTTGTTTTTAATTTCTCAAAAACGAAAAGACATTTTTGCATTCGGTTTTCTGTTTTCGACTAAAAATTAACAAAGACATTGAATTTAGAAAACAAAATCAGTACTTAATTACATAAAATTCTGAAAAAAATTAGTTCAAAAACGTTTTTTGTGCTTTTTTTTTTGAAAATTTTGAGCTTGAAAACTTATTTTTTTTAAACAATCCGTTAAAACAATGTAATTTAAAAACAAAGTGAAAGAAGAAGTTTTTGGCTTTTCAGAAAAGTAAGTATAGCACGGTGTTGTAGTCGATTGATTTTTAATATTTTTTTTTACAAAACTAGTCAAGTTTTCAGAAAATTGCCCCTTCCGGCTAAACGGGTGGGAATAGACCCCCCTCCCCCTCCCACGATATTTTTCTTGTCTCAACTCAACCTACACGCTCTAGTTTTTTGGCACAATGCTCGTGAATCACCCTGTATAGATTTGCTTCGCCAGACGTGAGATGTTAACATTCTCCAATCTATCAAAAAAGATGTGCACGACTGGATCGCAAGAACTTGCTCCTGTATTCCAAAACTTAACTCGCAATAAACACTAAGGAATCAAAATATCTACTACATAATCAAACTTCATAAAAAAATGAAAATTGAAATATCCACCTTAAAAACAAATTTTATCAGAAAAAAAGGAATGCCATAAAATATCTTAGAAAATTGTTATTGTCTTAGAAAATTATTATCTTATTAATATTTTATATTTACTTTTTTTTTTTAATTGTCAAAAATTAATCTGGGTATGAAACTAGCATTCAAAAACATGTAAATATATGTAAGTAGCTATATAAAAAACGGTTCAATGAGAGGTACCGTTTGGAGCAATACAAAAATAAACGATTACATAAGAAACATTAGCGTTCAGATGAAAAATTTGCGAGGTTGTTTAAAAAAAAACCGTTTGGACCGTTTTTGAGAAAATCTATACTTTTGGTTTTTTTCGGCTGAAAAATTTGTTGGGGGCTACCATTAAAGCGTTTTTCATTGTCATTTGAAAGATTTGTCCTCAAAATCGAGAATTACGCTTTTCAATAAACATGTTCTTTGGATTTGTAAGAGTATCTATCCATTGGTTGAGAAAGGATTTACACCCATTCTTTTCTTTATTTCTTTTATTTTTATTATTTTCAATATAAACAAAAAACTTTGCACTTTAATCAGTCGGCAAAAAAATATAAACAAATTAAAATTTTTAAACGTTTGACAAGCAATAATGTTTGCATGGCTGGGTTATATACAGATCAATTCTCTAAAATTTCAGAGATCGATTCTTTCCTCTTCAGAACTAAGCTAGAAGTAGGTATTATTTTTGAAAATGAAACACGAAAAAATGGAAGAAGAGCAATTCTCTTGCACAATAAAAAAAGCTATTAGTTTTGATTTTCAAAATTAAATAAGAAAATGGATCACGCGCATTCAAACATTTAATTTTCCCAGTTTGAAGTCAATCCGAGATCCGACTAGTGGTGCAAGTGCGTTAACAGAGAGACAGATTAACGGACGGAATTGACGGACGAAATCGACGGATCGACTTCTATATTTGATCTAAACCTCAACTTTTTTTTATTACGAATACTGAATACATAATGTTCTTTATGTCGCAAGTAAAAATCATAAGGACATTGCAGGCCCAGCCGAAAGCCTTGTTGCTAGTGCCAGTTTTAAGATTAATTCGTTACTTTTATGTGATGCTGATGACTAATAAATAAAATCTAATAATGATGTTTATATTCATCCTTTTCAGAGAAAACAACAAGAATTTAAATCTCAATCATCTCAGACAACCACACTGATTACTTAATGCTATGCAACCCGCATTCAAAATCTACGGCTTCGGAACTCCTTTGAAACAATGCGAAACAAGAAAATCGATTTTATGCTGCATTCTTATGATTTTCAAACAATTCCGTCAAAATGTTCTCCTTCCAGATTATGAGTATTATTGTCTCATAGTGTTACGTCCTTGTCTTCCAGGAACCGTATTTTCTTGTAAGATATAGTTGTCGTCGTTATAAGAAAAGACCTTCAATTGAAGTGCATAAAATTTTGAGCTGGGCCTGGATGGGTGCCAAGAATTTATGAAAGCGTTAAATCTTTGTTCTTACAGTCACTTTTATAATGTAGAAGGTCTCATTGTTATATTTTCGTTGCAAAACTTAAATATTCGTTCCCAGTTATCGCATTACAAAGAACATGGCTGCTGTTGGCAAATTACCGCTTGGCATAAGCAAATATACAAATGGAAATTGGACGATGATGTTTTGAATGTTTTTGTGAAAAAACAGAGTTGTTGAGTTTCAATTATGGAATTCACATAACTGTTGTAAATTTGTGCTGCCGGTTATTTCAAATCTTGAAGGGATTAAATTTATCAAAATAGCATAGACTAAAAATAATCCTATACTGGATTATCATAGATTCTAACGAGTTTTCCATTACCTACCTACTTTTAAAGAATGTAAAATTTACGAAATAAAAATAAGTTTTTTTCCTTCAAGGTTTTTGGAATTTCGCATCTAACATTCTCTATGATTTACGTCTTGAAATAGTCTTAATTGCTTACACTAAATTATGTGTCTTCCTCTAATTTAAATTGAACTGGGACTTCACTATTGCCTCTACTTTAACCGATAAGTTTTTTACTTTCGTTAAAATTAAAAATTAAAAAGCAATTTGATACAGCTGGCTCACTTTAAAACTATCACAAAAACAGGGAATTCTCTCTCTAAAGGACCATATTAGCATACAAATACTCAGCAGAAAAGACAACGACCTTTTAAACCCTCCATACTCTCGCAGGACACAGAGTTGGCATGTGACTAGAGTTCTGTAGCTTTTTAATTTTAGGAAGAATATGCAAGATAATGGAACAAGTTGGCTCGTTACTTTTCCCTGTTCATCTAAAACTAAAAAAAAACTTAAATGCCATTCCAGCTTCAACCGGGGAATCCTAACTGTAATTAGGCCTAATAATGTTTGCCCCAAATTCCAAACTACCAGATAAACTGTAATAAAATTACATTCAACCTTAATAATAATGTCACCCTTGTGTACCTACTTACCAAGCTGCATATTTCTTACAACCATTGCAACATTGTGCATTTTCATCAGTAGATTCCAAACAAAACCCACAACCTATCTGGCAACACAAAATTAACAAGCCACAATTTGGACAATAAACAGAAAAGTTTTGGTAGACTTGATACTCTCGCCACTAACACCAAAGGATCACCTACACCTTCTTCATCCTTTCGTGTTTTTGTTTTTTTGTTTGTCATATCCGGTTTCTGTTGTGTGCCGATGCCGAAACCCAAAAGCTCTGTCTGTCAGCTTTGCTAATTTAGAAAATTAAATTTTATTGCATTGTTGGCCAACAAGTATTGGGTTTCTGCTGTTGGGTTGTTTATTTTTTTGTAATTTTGACAACGCTCGACGACCCAGTTCCGGTTTAAAAATAAAAATGTACAACAAAAGCAGCCTTGCACAAGAAACATGATGACGAGGACGACAACGACGACGGGTACACCTGACTGACTGCACCACATAAATTTCAATTCCATGAGGATTTAACAAGAAGCATGATGTACACTGTATACTGGTTGGGGCTATGTAAGGATGGCCGAGGGGAGGCTGCATTGGAGGCTCTGAAGTGCAGTTATATTTCAATGGTAATCTCATTAGGATTTCAGGGATGTTCGTCTCATCGTTGTCGCAGTGAATGTTTATTGTGTCAGTAGGGAGTAGGGTTGAAGCTCGTCATCGTCGTCAGTGTCGCTTGTCGACATCCAGTTTCCAGACACAGACGGAGAAAAATATGCATGTGTGCCATTAACTGTACGTGGTTAAAGTGGTTTGTGCAAAACACCATAAGGGAATTTATTTTAGGCCGTGTGCGAATTCAGTTAAAAATGGGTTAAAACTTGAAGTTTGGTTAAATTTTGACACTTCGCATTATTTGACTAGCTGCTGAGCAGGTTAAAATATGACAGTAGCAGCGTTGCCACTTCAAAAGTAGGATTGCGCAGTGAAACAGTTGAAAAAATGCAGTAAATCTACATTTTTCGCAGTAGATTTCTTATTTCACAAAAAAGAAAAACTTAAACATAAATATTCATACATAAAATATATTAAACTAGCCGACCCCGTGAACCTCGTCTTGCCTGCCTTCAAAAATCAAAATCTAAAAGAAATATGTAAAAAAAACTCGTTTTCGGGAATTTTTGAATTTTTCACTAAAATAATTGTTCCGTTAGAAAAGCAATTTCTGAAAAAGTATAATTTTCGACTACCAATGTATTGTTTCCATTAGTCCACTTTCCCGTAAGATTTTCCCATTATTTTCACACGAACCATGCCTCGGCTAAGCTATGCTTACTGTAATTTTTTTTTTAAATACGTTGGGCGGCGTAAGAGTCTATACCGCTCAATCAATACAAGCAAAACAGCATGCATCTATTTCATTGCTTATATCTAATTATCTTTAGCTAATCACGTTTTACCATAATGAAGCGCGATCAGATAAGACACAGATATTTCCAATTTCAAAGATATGAAGTTTTTCTAGCTTGGCAACAAATTTTCCACCGAACTTGGTCTCGGCACCCTTCAGAGCAGCCCCAGAATAATTATGATTCACACAGATATGTATTATTTAAATGCAAAGTGATTTGCTTGAATCCAATTGAAATTGAGAACTACATAACTGAATTTTTCCAAGCTTTGCAATTAACTTTCTACTTTCATTGAAGCATGCAGTAAAATGCAAAGTTCGTTGAAAAATTCATTGAGGATTGAGCGGATAAAGAGTCCCGGCCAGACATACAAACATACCAATGCACCTTTCTATGCAAAAACTTGATTTTAGGTCTTGAAGTTCTTCGTGCTCTTGCAGAGTTTTATGAGTTCCCAATCCAAAATTTGCCATTTTTCCATTTGAAAAAAGTGCATCTACAATTTCATACAGTTTTCCCTTTGAAAACCAATGAGTTTTCCAAGTTTTTCAAATTTTGAAAATGTTCGCTTAATCCAGGGTAATCTGATGGTTTCTAGCAACCAACTGTTATATTTCATCATTTTCTTTAAAATTATGTTTTCAAATGAAGTAAGATATATCTTATTTCTTGTTTTTGTTTTTATACTGGTAACTAGTGTAGATTTTCTCTAGGCAGCAGCACTACTTTGCGGGAGTGAGCATAACAATATTCACAAAATGCTGCAAATATTTTCCCTCCAGAAAATTGATTTCATCTAATTTAAAATTTTAAGCAATCTAAACAATCATAATATTTCCATGAAAGATCTTGTTTTCTAAATAATGCCCTCCACTGACAATACAATTTATCTTTTCTTTACTGCAACTTATGCCAAGGAAGCAATCAATGATTGGCAAGTTTCATATCTTAGGCCGTGTACGAATTGCGTTAAAACGTTGGAAAAACTTTTAGCCTGCTCCGCAGCTAATTGAATTTTAACACATTTTATTCACCACGCAGTGTCAAAATTTAAGCGAACGTCAAGTTTTAATACACATTTTATTGCAATTCGCACACGGCCTAAATATTTGTGTACAGAGAGGAACAAAACAAAATACAACATGCTATATATATAGTATCCATACACAAAAGAAGGAGACGTCGACGATGCTGAATCGTTGAATGATGTGAGAACAATCAAGTTAAAAAAGGAATCTCTGTCACAGAAGCAAAAGAAATTATAATAACTAAAGAAGAAAAAGTGCAGTAGATTGGATTTAGTGGCAGTAGATTTTTTTTTTGCGAAAAACGCAGTAGATCTACTGCAATTGCAGTAAAGTGGTATCGCTGGACAGTAGTGGTTAAAAATTCATCCATTTTTATTTTTTAACCACAGTTCATCCAATTCGCACACGGCCTTAATTTTAAATTCAAAATGAGAGAAACGGAGAGCATCAAAAAAGAAAAAAAAGAAAAACAAAGAAATTGCTCATCCAATTAGATTGCGGTGTGTGAACTGCAATTTTCAGATCTGCGAACGTCTAGTTAACTATAGTGATGCGGCGGTATCGTTTTTGGGTTTGGAGTTTATGGTTTGACCACAGATAATAAATTTATACAGATGTCTCACCCGTATGGCGAGAAATGATATATGAAACTGAAAGCTACCAAAAAAAGCTTTTTCCAAAAGCTTTAACGCATTCATTTAATGCATTAAAAATTTATTTTCGCTCGCCTCATTGCCCATAAATGAATACTTAGGCAAGGAAAAAAGCTTCAAAAAGCTCCTTGTCTGTTACGGCGTTGTCTTTAAGAGCAAAACATGATTCATTTTTTTCTGCAGGGATGAGACATCTGTATAAATTTACTATCTATGGTTTGACCTTAAAAAGAAAATAAAGTTTTAAACGGCCCATACACAGTACACCAGTGTATGTGTGCGAAATTGGAGATGTGTGCCGTTTTTTTTTTCTTCTTTTTATTCATTTTAACTTATTACTAATTAAAACTAGACAAAAGAATTTAAACTAGCTTATGATCTAAAATCTTATAATTAACTTACTGGCCCCAACCGGGCACTCTAAGCAATTCATGTTTTACTTAAAAATAATGCTAATTATTGTTTTTTATTAATTTATTTAGTTTTTGTTAGAAAATTTGAATATAAAAACTAACGCCATTTATCAATTTTCATTTTCTTACATGCTACTTAAAATTAGGTCCTTAAAAATAAAACTTAACTAAAACTACCTAATCTACCTAAACACTACTTACAAACTAGAACAACCACAGCAGCAAATCTCTATCTTTTTTGTTTTTTTTTATATATTGATTTTGTTTTCTTTTACTTTTTTGTTTGTATTTTCTCTCTTTTTTGTGTGTTTAATTTTTTTTTTATACTTTTTGCTTTTTCCATAACTTTATATGTTTATATGTGCCACCATGCCTACTCTACTTAAACCTAAGCCCAAAACCATTAGACTAAAACAAGTATGCAAGCCGGCCAAGGCTCAAAACCCCACCCCGACTACCTATTATCAAGTGCTGACTGAAGCCACCAGAACTGGTGCTCTTGCTTCACCCTATCGATTCGGTCCCATTCGGACACAGCCCTACTGAACCGAAGGAGCTCTGCTCCGTGCTGTGCGAGGACGTCGCGATAGTAAAGGAGCCGCTGATCGACAGTTCTCCGCCTGACGTGGTAGATTAGCGGGATCGCCAATCTGTCCTGTATCAGACCGCATTTATCTAAATGGATGAATGCCTCTGTGTGCCGTCTGTGGTCTTGTGTGCGCACCGATTTTGGTGTGAGACACCGTGTGAGCAAAATCAAAACTTTTTGATTTTCGGTATCGGTGTCACGATCAGTGTGTTGTTAGTGGTTGAGTGCCACATTGGTGTCAGAAAAGCTCTTGGAGCTATGCGTAGACACATAGACTAGGCATAGAAGAGCAGCTCCGCTTCACCATCGATCTTTCATGCCAAGCTTTATTCTAAAGATGATGAAAAATTTGGGTTACATTGCTGATTGACCTTACGTAATTGCTGCCAATCACATCAGCTTCACTTACAAACTTTTTTAAAAATCTTAACTTTCATAATAGAAACTTCCTTCACAAGACATGAATCACATTTGATACACAGCTTCCATGTACTTTTAGTCCGAAGTAAAAAGATTAATTGGGAAATGTTCTGTGTAGATACCTCTTTTAGAACCATAAATTTATGCTTAATGTTTTCTGTAGAACGTTCGGGAGTTGTTTTTAGTAAAGCAGGCTCTTCTTTACCATCTTTCGTTTTTTTTTTTCATACTCACCGCTTGGTCCTCTGTTTTCCGCTAAAGCATTTGCATACAAACTCACCATCATATTACATATATAGTTAGAGCTCTCGGTTGGGACCAGTTAATTATTAAATTATTAATTATTAAATTTAGTTCATAAGCTTGTTTTTGAATTCACTCAAGCGATTTAAGTTTCATACTATGATCAATCCTTAGTGTTTCACATTACCAAATTATTTAGAACCCTATGTGATCCATGCACGTAGAAAACAAGAGGCAAATCAAAATTTATGAATCAAATATGATTCATTGAAAAGCGATGCTGTCAATCTTTCTTAGTAGCCCTCAATGAGAAGAAATGTTTTTGTTTTTATTAAAAATACATTTTATTAATTTTTAATAAATTTTACTGAAAATAAATAAATTCGTTTTAAAGAAAAATACTTCATTTTATGTGAGTAAAAAAACATACTTTAAAGAAAATAAATAATACGAAATAAAAATTTGTTTGACAAAGTAAGATTTCAAGCGATGACAAATTTGATCAATGATCATTAACCAGAAAAAATAGAAACAATTTGTAAATAATTTTATTAGTTTTTAACTTAAGAACAGAACACGCACACTTTTAATGCAGCAAAAAAAAAAAAAACAATGAAAAAGCTCAAACAAAAATACAACTCTCTTTGATATGACTATAAAATGCTCAGAAAATTACAAAAATATATTTTATTCGTTAACGAGTCGACAAAAATTGAAATTTTTATTTCAATTTTAAGCTTTTGTCCGTTGTTTGGCATAGTCCAGGGCATTTGTAAGGATTCGATTTTCTAAAATTCGATATTGCAAAATGAGAGCTTTCAAATATCCCACTTTAGCTTGGCCTTTTTCATGGTTCTGCAATGCCAGTTCATCTTCTTCCAATGTAGTTGGGAAGACTCTTAGAAGAAGGCTCAGTCTTGTTTGCAGGAAGAGCCACGTTTTCGACTCCAGACTAGTGTCCAGTGCGCAATCGATATGAAAAAGATCCGTTGCACGATTTTCAATCCAATGTTCTAGTTGCTCTTTATTCATATTGAAAATTCAAACAAAAGCTAGGAGTTTTGGTGAGATGAAAAGAGGCGCTTGGATTACTTTTGATTCCGTATTCTTTGGTATTTCTAGCATTTCGAGGAGTTTTGTGCGTTCGGCCAGCAGTTAATCAGAATTGCTTAGACCAAGCTTAATGCTGACGCTGTCTTTTTTTTATCAGGGTAAACAAAACTGAAATTAACGAAAAAATTAAAAAATCAAGCACATTAATGTAATTTGGGATTTATATAAGTTATACGTACCCATTGTGAACAAGTAGATCAGCGTTCGACCGATCACCGTAGTAAATGAATATTTGTTCCCCTTTTTGATAGTCCGTGAGGGCAGAGCTTTCTAGATGGCTTGATTCCATATTGAAGAATGATGTTATGGTTCCATCTTTGTGGTTGGCCATGTCCCAAAATGGAATAAGAGAGGCGATGTGTAGAATCCTCGTCTTCGGGCTGGTCGAGTCGCGGGATGATGTTTTCACGCGTCATGACTGTTGAAACACCCCATCTAATATTTAAGGAAAAACGAAATGTTTGATTAAAAATAATATCGTTATTTAGTTGAAAAAAAGTCGAAATCGAAATTTGAGCAAACAAACATGAAATAACGTAGAAAGGTAAAAAAAAACCGTGGCTGTGGTTACAATATAGTCGATTTATAGTTTAAACTTGGGTCACTAAACTTGCTGCAAAGGTTACTCCGAAAATTTAAAGGTAAATTCGAAAAGACGTATGCGTAAAGACATATGGGGTTATGTGGGCCCGAAAGCATTTAACATTGCTTGAAAAAACTGAGGTATTAAAAAAGCTGTCAGCAGGTAAGATAAATTTCAACGGTAACGTTTTTGGACAATATGGAATAGCCAGATCCACTGTAAGTTCCATTTATAAAACCAGGGACAAAATAACAGCTACGGCGACTCAGACTTATTGTGGCCCTGGGCGAAGTAAAACTTTGAGGACATCCGAACTTCCAGAGTCAGAAAATGTTTGTTTATCGATTAAATAAATATAATTATCTTCACACTGAACAATATGTGCATTTTTGATCAAATTTAACTTTGGAAAGCGTTTCTTGCCTCCCGATCGAAATAGTGAACAATCTCGAAATAGTGAACATGGCTGGTTTTTATTACTTCACTATATCGAGCGTCTACTGTATACATAGATGAACGAAAAGGACACGGACGCAAAAACACTAACTAAAAGACAGTGGACTTATATATTTTGTTACAGAATGGGAAAGCCGACCACATCCGTTTAGTTTAAGTAGGTTATGTTTTTCATTTCCTTTAGAACAATGGCCAAGACAAAGGCCATTAACTAGTATAATAGGCTATCTAAAGTTGTTAGAAATTTTATATTTACTTTTAAAAGTATGCTTAAGTAATGAAGGGACATAAAAAGCAAACTTCTTGAACTTAAAAGAATGTAAAGTTTTGTTATGGTTTTATTTTTTAGAAATGTAGATTTCTAGGCAAAACGAAGATTTTTGGACACTTTTTTGTCTCTTTTGAAAGCAAAGTTTTTTGTTAGAACTTAGGAGTGACGGATGTAAATTTTGTTTATTTAGGCCGTGTGCGAATTGGATGAATTGTGGTTAAAAAATAAAAATGGATGAATTTTTAACCACTACTGTCATATTTTAACCTGCTCAGCAGCTAGTCAAATAATGCGAAGTGTCAAAATTTAACGAAACGTCAAGTTTTAACCCATTTTTAACTGAATTCGCACACGGCCTTATAAACTAAAAAATTAAGCTACGAAATATTTCATATTATTGAGCTTTCTATTTCACTGCAATAGTGGCGTTTCTAAATTATTCATTTTTTCAGGAGAAAAAAATATATATTGTTTGCAATTATGCATTATAGGAATTATTCATTCCTAAATTTTATGTTTGCATTTATGCTTAATAGTACTAAGCCTTAAATGTATCATTCTTTGTTCAGTCAAATAGACCAACACAATAAAAATGGAAGAAGATATAGGCCATCGAAAGCCCGGATTGGCAAAAACTAGTGATGGGCGCATTTGAATGATTTAATCGTTTATAGTTGATTTCGGCAACTTTAGAGATCATTCGATTATGCACTGTGAAACCATTCGAATGATTTCTCAAACATATACTACTGCCACCATTGCATCTCTTCAAAATTCAAAAGAACTTTATGGAGGGAAAATCGAGTGACGATGACGAAAACTCTAATAAAAAGAACTCGGAGGACGATTATTTTAATTCGAATGAAAATACCCGATTGACAATTATTAGTATTCGAAGGATCATTCGATTATGTCCATCACTAGCAAAAACATCCCAACGCCAATTAAAACCTACCTACATAATATAAGCAGCTTTTTCCAAACTTACTGCATACCTATGGTAGAACTATGCTCAACACAAGACAGCTCTCAAGAAAGTATTATGAAGATTATGTAAGAGTTGCTATCTAAATGCTGTTAACTCACTTAGACCCTATGGGTCCATTGCGATACCACTAAAGAAAGTTACTCATGGGAGAGTTGTGAGCTTAAACAAATCGTTATGTACTTTTTATGAAATTGGAGAGACATCTTGTGCCGATCGTTGCCAGTTCACTGATAGTAGATATAGAGTTGGTTACCGAGGTAGGTGTTTCTTCTATTGGAGAGTGCTGGATATGTACAGAGCAGGTGTTGGGCTGTTTTTTTTTCTCCTCGTCCATGTGGCTTCTACAGAAATTATTTGCCTAATGGCATGTCTTCCTAGGAGGCAGTGTCCTGTTATGCTCCAATAATTGAGCTAACGTTTTGTCAAGTCCAAGCTTGGCCATATTTGAAGATGCATTTTTTAATTCTAGAGCATTGTGAAGGTGAGTGTTACACTGTAAGGTAATGTTAAACTGTATTGTCATCTCATTCGAAGACAACAGTCTTGGACTGCGAAAGAGTTTGTGGAGACAGTCGCGATAGATTTGAGAGCAGCTTGGCTGTCCGAGAAAACACGTTTATCCTTACAAGATACGTTTTCTTTGAGCGAAGGAATACACTACATTGACTAATAAACTGAGATTCAGTTGATTACGAGCAGATACCGTTTCCTTCGCTCTTACTGTTTTCGAACCATTAGTGTGGAAGTGAATTATGTTTTCTTCCAGAAGTCCTTCTTCTTTTTAAAAGCAATATTGAAGCGATGGAGATATGGAAATTTATATCGAAAATCATTTCTGGGGTAAATCTATACTAATATATAAAGCTGAAGAGTTTGTTCGTTTGAACGCGGTAATCTCAGGAACTACTGGTTCGAATTGTATAATTCTTTTTGTGTTGGATGGTCCATTAATCGAGGAAGGCTTAAGGCCACTTAACATTAAGCTGTGACCAAAAGCAGCGAAAAGTCTGTGGAAAATGTGGAAAAAAAGGCAAAAAATATTAATTTTTCTGCGTTTTAACGCGCTTATCTCAGAAACTGCTTAATGAAATTGAACAATTTTTTTAATGTTGAATGGTCCATTTATCAAGGAAGGCTTGAAGCTATACAAAATTAAGCTGCGACCAATAGGAGCGACGAATTTGTGGAAAATGTGGAAAAAACGGCAAACAATACAGTACAATACAATCTATACTTATATATAAAAGAACAGCTTAATTTTTGTGTTCGTTCGCTAACCGGGCATACTGGTTGACTGATTTTCCTAATTTTTTCTCTAAATGGAAGAGGCTTTAGGGTAGAAGGCATAGAAAAAATAAAATGTATATTTTTCAAATGCAATCTAATGACAAACGGTGCTAATGTTAAAATAAATATTTTTTTCACTACGAACAAAAAAAAAAAAAAACAAATCTGATCGATTTCAATTTTCGAAAATTGTCAAATCGAAAAAAATTTAGAAAATTTTATATTTGCTATATGTAGTATGTACATACATATGTATGTATAGGTACATATGTATGTACACACATATACATATGTATATGTACAAAGAAGAGGTAATGAATTTTCCTCCTTCATCTGAGCCACAACCGGGATCAGCAAGTTCTTCCATATATCGCAGGGAAATCTGTCCTTAATTGCAAGAAGACCTGCTATTCTTTCTATTCTACACAAATAATGGTGATGTTATGCAATTGACGAACGCTGCAGAATTACATAATCGAGAAAGTCGGTATCACATAGAAGATAAAATTTGGATAACTCTAATTCCAGATCTTAATCAATATGAAAAGAACGGTGCAAAAGAACGAGGAACCTTTTGTTACTTCGATGCACAGACTTGGAGACGAATGTCCAAGGTTTTCCAAATCGATGCTAAGTAATTAGATAAATGTCCTAATATAAATGTGTTTATGAACTTAAATGGACAATTTGTATAATAAACAAAATCGAAATAAAATCAAAATCGATATCCAGTTTCGCACCCTCAGGCTGTGAGCGTCGTGGTGTACATTCATATATATGTATACTATCCCAGCGCAAATAAGGTTTGCAACGCTGTGTTCTACCATGAATTGTACCTCAAAAGACTTCCCGACCCGTTCCTCTTCGGTCATACAACTTGGTTCCCACTAGAGTCTACCACGCTATATTTTTTTTAGTCTCCAGAATCG
Organism: Sphaerophoria taeniata; assembly: GCA_943590905.1. Classification (NCBI taxonomy): domain Eukaryota; kingdom Metazoa; phylum Arthropoda; class Insecta; order Diptera; family Syrphidae; genus Sphaerophoria; species Sphaerophoria taeniata. The sequence continues at coordinate 59,259,020 of OX016541.1, read as the reverse complement.
TCCTTCGTCACAAACAGGGAAAACTAAAAATGCAGAGTGCCATTGGCTAAGCACCCAGGTCTCAGATCCGTAGGTAAGTACATACTGGTAAGACTATCGTCTTAAAGCAGCAGTTTAGAAGTAATGCAATGGTAACCTTTTAAGATACAAATAGCCTTGAAAGACTTAAGTAGGTTCTGTGGGCTTTGAGCAGCCAGCCGCCTGCGTATTTCTTCTTCCATATTCTTATCGGCTGCTCCTACATATCCAAACTAATTGAACGATAGAACCACTTCGAATTCGAGCACCTCCACCTTAATAGTTGTTCTTCTACTATTGCTAACGTTTTCAGCAGACGGGGCCACCATGTACTTAGTTAAGTTGGTTCCTTCCAATGTCGTCTGCGTATGCCAGTATGCCAATAATTGGGTGGATTTGGTGACGATAGTCCCGCTGATAGATGTGCCAGAACCACGGATTGCTTTCTCCAACAATAGGTTGTCAATATTTTTTGTTCAGAACATTTGTTTTTTTTTTTTTATTCGAAGGATTTTAGAAAGAACGGTTGGACGAAGCTTAAGTTATTGATTCAATACTTATTGCGAAACACCAATGAAAATTAAAAAAATATGTGCACGACTGGGTCGTACGAACTTGCTCCTGTATTACAAATTATCTTCTTCTTCTTATAAAAATAAATATACATAAATGTATGTATATATCCAATGGAATCCGAAATGGCCCCTCATATATTTGTGAAATTTTCATTGTTAATACTGTTGTATTCAGTGGTGGTTTCTGTGAACAAATATGTAAGAACTTCATGGAAGAGTGGGTAAACTGAAAAAAACTGGAAAATCCAAACAAAGGGCAGATATTTGATTTGTTGCTTTTAATTTTTTCTTTCAAAATGTGGTTTCGAATGGAAAATAGAAAGTTCTTGATGAAAAACTCGGAAGACTCACTGGTTTTCAATGGGAAAATCGCAAGTAATTGTAGGTGCAAACGGAAAAATGGAAAATTTTGGATTGGAACTCGGAAAACACTACGAGAGCACGAATTTAGCATAGAGAGCAAAGCTAGGAAAAATTCAGATATGTAAATAGTTCTCTAATCAAGAAAAGCTGTGCTTCTCCCATGGACAGCTATATGCGATGCGTTTTCACGGGTGTTCAATGCCCAGAATCTTTTTATTGTTTCACCTTACATCCTGTACAACACCATATTAAAATAATAAGTTAACTTTAACTTAACGCGGGCAAAGCCGCGGGTACCAGCTAGTACAATATAAAGCTGAAGAGTTTGTTCGTTTGAACGCGGTAATCTCAGGAACTACTGGTTCGAATGGTATAATTCTTTTTGTGTTGGATGGTGCCTTAATCGACTTAGACATTAGGCTACTTAACATTAAGCTGTGACCAATAGCAGCGAAGAATCTGTGGAAAATGTGGAAAAAACGGCAAAAAATATACATTTTCCTGCGTTTTAACGAGCTCATCTCAGGAACTACTGGTTCGAATTGTAAAATTCTTCTTGTGTTGGATAGTCCATTAATCGATTAAGGCTTTATTTTACTTAACATTAAGCTGCGACCAATAGCGGCGAAGAATCTGTGGAAATATGAGAACTGAGATTTTTTTCTGAGATCTCTGAGATGAAATTATTTTGGATTCGATTTCTCACTCAGCTATTGACGTGGCTGACATATGTGCAGCAACAATTAATAAGGTAACCATTATATCTCAATGATAACTGAGAATTATGTTCCACCAAATGATTTTGCCTCAGTCAAGGTGACATTGAGATCTCAGTGATATGTTGTTAGGTGGAACTTGCCTAATAACTGCTCAAATTAGAATTTTGAGAGTTCAATTGATTTGTGAATGTGATTGATTGCACTATTTGTGCAGATTAGTGTGTTTAAACAATATCGTTTTATATACTTCCTAACTAAAAAATATGCTCAGTTTAAAGAAACAAAAAAAAAATTACTTAAGGTAAAAAACGATGCAGAAGTAAGAGAGATATTATAATTAGGGAGAGTTCGCCCAAGGGAATGTTTTAACTTTTAAGTAAAAATAACTGGAGGGAATCATAAAAAATGCTCAAATTTTTCAAGTTTAAGAGAATTACGACCTAGGGAGAGTTGACTGCAATGCAATTTTACAATAACTTCGCAACAAAATTCCCACGCGCGCATGATGCACAAGTGGAGACGATACTCTGGCCGGTGGACGAGGGAGAGGCGGACGAAGTCGCGGACAACTGCTAGTAGTATATAAAATAGTAGTATGACCGGTTTGAGAGCTGACTCTAAGCCTCACGCATGAATTGGCTGTCACCATTTTGGATGTGGTGTCGAGAGGTGTTAGGTATAAGATTTAGAAGAACCTCGAAAGCAGCAGTTGTTGTTGAGCTCCTGTGATAAACATTCCTGCTAACTGCTGGACCTTAATGACTTTATTTAAATTTAACATGTTGTCGAATGTGGTTCACCAAGCACCATACGATATCTCCATTAGTATCGGTTTTTTTGCTGTTGAAATTTGGGCTTAAGCCTCCACCACCGGCAATGATGTTAACAATGTTAGTTTGGACTTTAAAGTACAATTAATTACGAAAAACTTTAGTTGGAATTCTACATAAAAAGGCTTTCTATGCTTAGATATGAGCGATTGAGGTAGATGAAAATTATTTTCCTTTATTAAGAATGTTTTACATTCAAAGCCTGCATTTAAAATTTTTGTTGCTCTTAGAGAATTTTTGTGCCTTTTCTATGTACCATGACCAAACATGAGTCTTATTTCATCTGAGCATATTGGAGTTCCTGTGTCTAACACGAGAACGCAAAATTCGGCAACATTAATGAGAGGTTTGAGAGATTTTAGTGTCACGGTCATAATAGCGACGACATGCTAAACGCCTTGCGACTGATGTCACCATGTTGAACACAAGATGTTCATTTAAGTGAGCTATCACCCAGCTCAGGAAGAGCAATAACCTCAGACCTCTTTGAGAAACATCGGGTACTCAACGACGTAATAAATGAATTTTTATGAAAAAAATCTATTAATACAGGTACCTACACTTATGTAAAAAACATAGTTACGTTTTCTGTCATGAACATTTAGTTTAAATTTAAAGAGAGACTAATAACTTCCTTCCGCCTTGCGACTGATGTCACCATGTTGAACACAAGATGTGCATTTAAGTGAGCTATCACCCAGCTCAGGCAGAGCAAAAACCTCAGATCTCTTTGAGCAACTAATATGAATGTTCGGGTACTCAGCGACGCGTCGATGGCCCCCTAAGTGTTTATAGGGTGTTCTAAAATAAAATTCATCACAACAGTGGATGCGAAAGTTTGGCAAAGAAACTTTTTTTTTTGCTTTAAGCGGTCAATAATAATGGTTTATACCTTTTTAAGTGACATATTTTATGTGAAACAGTAAAGGGAAAAAATAAACGGACCAAAAAAAAAATTAAAAAAAAATCAAGTATAATTAAAAACATATAGGATAGGTATACATATATTAAATAAAAAATATACATAAACTATCTTAAACAATAATTATAAATTTTCAGTTAAAAGTTCACTGCCATCATCATCACTTTTAATATTAAATAGACTAATCAGCTCTGGACAGTAGCTTTTTTGAGCTCTTTTTGGGATCTAACGTGTCTTAAAGATGAAACAAGTGGATTTGATGATATGGATAGCATATTAAATAAATCTTCATTTTGTCGTTTCCTTGAAACCTTGAGAGTATTGGATAATCGATATCGCTTGTAATCTTTATTCCTTGCTTCCTGTGCTTCCTCTGAAAGTTCCCCTATTGTTAAAATTTGATGGCTTATTAGTTCTCCACCGTGGTCCAGAATCTTGTGAAGTGTTGGGGTCAAGAGTTTGTGACTATATTTCGATTTTAAAAGATCCGAAGTGTTTTTTGTATACTCGTTAAATTTATCTATATTAAAATAATATTTAATATAAATTAATAAAAATTTTAATTTTAATCAATACAAATTTTATAATAATATTTCTCTCTACCTGTTTTATTGGACCATAAAATAAGGATCTATAATTAAAAATATCCTTCAACCTTAGATCATTTTGGCTTAGTAATTGCAGGAATCTACTTAAATAGGAAAATTAAAGTAGGCAGATTATAAAAATTGGTAGATATGGTAAAACATTTTGCAAAACCTATATCAATTTATATTCGTAATAAAATCCAAAATAATATATTTTTTTTATTCTAAAGCAAAAAAAAAATTAAAGTTTCATCCGTTGCTGGTTTTTACAAGTACCATACATTTTATGATACTTGTGGGTTTTTCGACAACCTTATGAATGACTTTTTTATTCATTATTATTATCATTATTAAAATAAAGTAAGAAAATGTTATGTTTACGACGCATTTTTCGAAAAAAATTGACATCAAAGTCAAAAATTATCACGGACAAGAACAACGGAACATCCTTCAAAAAATAATATCTGACTAATAAAAAAAAGATAAAAAAATTTGTAAATGCAGTTACAATGGCTAATATTTCTTCTTAAAATTAAAACCTTAACATCGTTGCTAGCATTACTATTAACAGAGAACGAAGCGTTTACGTGGGTCAAGGTATGCCAAAGTAAGCGTTTTCTCAAGCCTTTATTTTTTTTTCAAAGTTCAAAATCTCGGCAGTGCGCAAGTATGCGCAGCTAAATATTTTTCTTTTGGCTCAACAATTGGTTGATACACATACCCTATTCGGCTTAATGCATGGACTTGGATGGATTTTTTTGTAGCTCTATTCAAACTCGATAAATTGTAAAAAAAAATGTGTTTTTTTGTTTCATTTATTAAAACCTTAAAAATTATATTTTTTTTCAATTTCAAATTTAAATTTACTTATAAGTAATTAAACCAGGAACTATTAACAAAAAATAAGATTTTTCATTCAATATGCCATAATCGCAAAAATGAAAATAAGGAATTTTGTTTTTTTTTCTTTTTTTTTTCTCTAGAAAAAAATTAACTAACTTTGAAGAGCCCTATAAATTAAACTAGTGATCAAAAAATTATTTTGTTTGCTGTTTTTGAAGCTCTGTCTATATTTCTCTTAGAAATAAAAAACAAAACAATAAAAATAAAACATCAGATTTTGTATTTTTGCCACGACTTTTCCCTTTTTGGACAACTGTGCGACGTCATAAATGTATTTGTATGAATAAAATCTACAAGGTACTTGTTACCTACACTTATGTAAAAAACATAGTTACGTTTTCTGTCATGAACATTTAGTTTAAATTTAAAGAGAGACTAATAACTTCCTTCCACAAAATATATCTCTAAAGCAAAAGCAGAGGAATATCATTTTTAATGAAACAAAATGCTCACTATTGCATTCATACATATTATTTCAAAGTTATTACTTCCTCGTAAAATTCAAAAACCACCGTTTAGATGAGTACCCAGTTGTGTTTTTCTCTCACACTATCGCATCCTATGCCCTGCCCATGCCCCATTCCCATCATGAATAAGTTTGCGGCTTTAATGACATGCTCTCTAAGTGGAAACAGAATATAAAATCAGATCTTGAAAAATCGTTTTTCTTTTAAAATAGAAATGAGCTTACAAAACCACTCCTGCTCTATTGCAAGCTGATGCTTCCTCATAGTGTCAAATAATGAGAGATGGTACAGGGCAGGTTAACTTTAACAGCGCGCTCGTGTTCCGGTTGAGTGATATGTCAGGAAGAGGAACGGCAGATCTCTGTGTTTTGGCATATACAACTTTAACTAGGTTAATATCTGTGTAGGATAGTTTTTTCTTTGAAATGAATAGAGGCAACGAAATGGCTCTCATTTAGAAGTTGGAGCCAAATAATAAGAATGACAATTAAACTATAAAAAGTGTGTTTTATATCTGCTACTGTAAAGCGTGTGGGAAAACAGAATTCTTTTTAGGAAGTTCATAATCTGCAATTAGGTATGTGGTTTCTGGGGTAAATTCTTACATAGCTTGAAAAATAAAAGGGGAAAGGATATGGGACGCTCAACGATTTTTATACTGTTTTGTTTTACAAAGGCTTCCTTTTAAAATTGTTATGATAGAATTTCACACAGATTTATCAGAAAGAGGTTCATTGATTAATTACAAAGAAAGTGTTCCATAGGAATGGACCCGAAGTTAATAATTAAGTCGTATAATTGAAATCAGTTTAATTACGGATTTGCAATAGAAAATTCGATTGAATATGCTAATCTATCTATAAAATTTTGAATAAATTATGTTTGCAAGTGGTGATTATGTAAGTGGATAACATTGTTATTAATTAAAAGGATGGTGTAGGAGAGGTGAATTGAAATGAGGGGTAATGGGAAGGAATCAATCAAAACTCAGAGGCTGAGGTGCTCTACCGTACTGAGTTTGACTGTGGGTACTGGGATATGGAGGATTCAAACAAAACAGGAATAATCAAAACTCAGAGGCTGAGGTGCTCTACCGTACTGAGTTTGACTATTGCTGTAGAGTAGTTCCATTCTGCATCCGTTAACAAGCGTGAGATATATTCCACGGGGTGTTCATTTTCCTTCTCCCCTGGACCAATACGGCTCTCAAAGCAAAGCTGCTTGCATCAGTTACATTTACATTTCGGGGTGGTGACCGTTTGGAAAGAGCTGATGTTTTCTCTGGCTCGATTTCAATTCCTTCATCGTTCCTGAGTTTAAGGTTGATGGACATTAGCTCAGTCGGTCTCGGTATACAGAGTTCATCAAGATTCTGCGGGTCGTTTTTTCGTTGCACTGGTGGAAAGAGGCTTCTGCCATTATGTGAACGTAACGGAGATAGTTCGTTCCGTAATGAGTCACGCAAAATGTTGTCTATCGACCGCGGTGAATATTCATTTGCATGAGAATGGCTTGTGCTTGGTGTGCGACATGGTTCTGGACCATAACGGTCTTCATCGTCGTCTGGCGACATTGGTACCGGTGTAACAGGGCTATAGATGGCTTGAATAGGTAACTCATTTTGAGATTCAGGAGTTTTCTTCAAGGGTGAGATGGCTTTTATTTTGTTGACATTTTCTTTGTATTGCTGTATTTCGCGTAGCATGGCATGTGATGGTGTCACGATGGTGTTAGAGGTATCGTAGAAATCGAAAGTCTTTTTCGGTTGGTCTTGGAAATACCATAGCCTTTGTCCGAGATTTAGCACAACACCGTTTTCTTCCAAGAAGTCGATGCCTATTAGTGTCCGGTTATCTCTTGCCTTAGGGAGAGCAATGAAGATTATTGGTCGACGGCGATTTCCGAAAATGATTGTTGTTGTTGCGATGCAAATTTCGTTGCTTTTTACGCTCCCATCAGCCAGACAGATATCTGCACCAGCTTCTCTGAACCTTACTCCATTTCTTATTAGGTGTTCAAATAAATGCCGTCCAGCGACACTTGTTCGTGCTGCTGTGTCAATATAGGCTAGGCCAGTTTCACCATGTGCAATGATAGATATTGTTGGCAGGTCATTTCCAATGGTGTTTTTAATCAAATTAAAAGACACCGTCTGTGGACCCTTTGGAAGTTGTTTGCAGCTTGGACAGTTGGACCTTAAATAACCAGTTGCCTTGCATTTGTGGCAGTGAATACCTTGGTTCGTGGGTGAGCTTAGTTGTTGCGCTACATCTGCTTGGGCTCTTTGCTTTTTCCGGCACTCTTCCACAGTGTGTCCAATATGGAAACAGAAAGTACAGCGTTTCTTTTCTGTTTTGTCGTTAACTGTTGTTGTTTTTTCAGCTAGAGTGTTTTCAACTGCTCTTGCTTTTTCAATTAAGTTTTGGAAAGTTTCGATCGACTCACGATGAATTTCTTCTCTGATAGAGATATGGAGCAGACCATATACCAAGTCCAGCATCATGGATTCACTTGGCTGTGGTGCAGGCAATTGAGAAAACAGTGCTCTCTTCTTACAGGTGAATGTGTCTGTGTTTTCGTTATTTTTTTGTTTCTCCTCGAAAATGTCCAATGTCCATATAGATTCTGTACGCTGGTTTTGGTGGAGCAAAAGCATTTCGAAGTAACCGTATGACGTCTGTCCAGGTTTTTGCTTCTGTTTTCACTCCTTGCCACCAGGTCTGTCCTCGTCTTCCAATAGTAGTGGAAAACTGTTGATGGCATCACTGTCTGGTATATGCTCAACGTCTTTATAGCATGAAATTGCAGCGACAAATTTTTCTACTTTCAACAAATTTCTCTCTCCTTTAAAGCGATTAGTACATCTACTAAAACTTCCAACCCTTACTGTAGGTTGCATCACAGCTGTGAGCATACGCTCCATTTGCTCTTCAGTAAACGCCATACTTGGTTTTTCTTCGTTTGCCTTTTCTGTCACATGTTCACTTCTGCGAGGGATCGTAGCTGTTTTGTTTTTCTGAAATGAAGTTGGTGCTAGCCGTGATTTGTTGTTTCGAAAGGTTGTTGTTGTTGCCGATGTTTTCGCCTATATTTTGTCGTTGTTGGGGATCGTTGTTGTTGATGGTGACGGTATAGCCTTGTGGAGGTGTGTTGCCGTTGATGATGTACTGATTTTGTACGGGATTGCTGTGGTTGATGGTGTGGATTTGGGCGTGGTTCGTAAATTCTTATTTACTTTAGGCCGCAAGGTGGGCGCCAGTGTAGGAGAGGTGAATTGAAATGAGGGGTAATGGGAAGGAATCAATCAAAACTCAGAGGCTGAGGTGCTCTACCGTACTGAGTTTGACTATGTGTACTGGTTTGAATAAAATGCTACAAGATTTGTGTATTTATATAAATACTCTCAGGTGCAAATCTGAGGCGGAGGTGCTCTGCCGAACAGACTAATATGATGAGTGAGTTTATTGAAATTTCTCAGTGGCTTTTATACTAAATTTTACAGATTTTAATCATAGTAGGCATGTCATTACGTTATAATATTTAAAAATTAAAGTATTACCAGATGGGTATGTAAATATTATAATCTTAAGTGTTACTAGATGTGTATTTCACATTTATGAAAATTGTATAAAATGTTTGTTAAAATAATTTATGATGTTATAATGGTAAATTAGTGTTAAGCAAATAAGTAAATATTTTAATGTGAGTGTTATTGACAGTTAGGATATATTTAGAAAACTGATTTCAGTAACTTGCATTAAATTTTTTTTAAATAAAATCTGGCCTTGTGCAAATCACTATTTTAAAGAAATGGATGAATCATCGTGACGTTTGATTTACAATTTGCTTCAACTGAATAAGAGCACAATTTTTCTAAGGTATGTTGTACGTTTTTTCCTAACTTTGAAAGTTAATGTATCATTTGATAATGCAACTGATTCCTTACGATGTTGAGAAAACAAGTCAAAAAGAATAATTTAAAAAGCACCGCTATTTTCTAAGTCGCTTTCTTGCGTCAACTGAATAGACACACGATCATTCACTGTCATTATCTTCATTGGTTATGAGGGTTTTGAGGTGATTGGCATACTAAGTCAACTACAACACCAAAAATTCTCCTAATAGTCCACCCACAATTAAAGGAACACCCTTCAGCTTCTCCAAATATTAGGGCTTAAACTACTGTAGCACTCTATACTTGTAAAAAAGCAACAGGCTTTAGACTTACTGGCTATATACTTCGGTAACCAGACCAATACTCACTTATGGATTTGTCGTATGGTGGACCGCACTGAAAAAGATGGTAAGTTTAAATGAACTCATTAAAGTTCAGCAGTCAGAAGGAAAATGTATCACGGGAGCGCTTCGCTCAACAGCAACTGCAGCTGTCGAGTTTCTTCTAAACCTAACACCTCTCGACATTTTCTCCAAAATGGTGGTGAGTTATGGAGTTGAACCAGATCATCGTCAAACCAAAAGTTAACGATGACACCGCAAAGCTCCAATTCGCCAAAACCAGCCGATTCTGAATTTTACATTTTATGGGAACGGAAATTGTAATGATCGAATTGCATTCAATCTCCGTTGCCATGAAAAGTGGTGATTTGGTAAGTTTGATTTGAGAATTGATACGAATTAAATATAAAGAAGAGGGATTAGAAGTTCCACCACTGAAGAACACACAGTTGTTATTTTATTTAATTCTCTGCTTACTTCTTCGGGGAACATCTTATTTCGTTACTTTTCATGTGAATAGAAATTGAATGTTATTCGACCAACAAGTCTACTCCAATGATTTCTGTAGAAGCTGCATGGACGAGAAGGAAGAAGAAACAGTCCAACACCTTCATGTACGGCACTCTCCAACAGAAGGAACACGATCGTACGATGGTACGATCGATATAAGAAGTCTCTCATATTTCATAATAGTACAACTTTAAGTTCATAACTCTCCCATGAGTAACTGTCATTGGTGGTATCACAATGGATCCATAGGGTCTAAGGGAGGCAATATTCAACAACATCTGGACAGCCACTCTAAACTTGTTCTTCAATTCCTAACTTCACAAACTCTACGCTTTAGTCAAAAAAATATTCAGCGGTTTGTAAAATATAAATGACACATAATTACTACTACTGCGAATCAGTTACCAATTACAACAATGATTTGATTTTCAAAAATATATCCTTTTATTGATTGCTTTATTGTATTCAACCAAAAGAATTCGTCCATAGATAAGGGTCAATACTGATGGACGTTTATGAAATTCGGTCCCTTTCTTTAATAAATTAACGGATGAGCCACAAACAAATACATACACAAAAAAAGGAATAACTTGAGGCGAATTTCAGCCCATGTCTAGGCTTGCAATATTCTTGGGTGTTATTTATTTCTGATGAGCTTAGCTCAACAAAACAAATTTATCTTCGTTTAAAAACACAAAGAAGATTGAATAAGGTTGTTCGGCTGAAAAATTGATCGAAGTAGTAATTTAATTTACTACAATAAATCAATCGTGATTAACAAAAAGGATTTCCATTGTTTTGTATTATTAAAGAAAAAAAAATGCACCACTGGTAAATAATAATTTAAGTCGATGGTCACTGTGGCGTATGAGTATTTTTTGATTTTCTTTTTATAGCATTTTTGTGCAAATTTATTGTCATTTTTTAATTAATTTTTTGAACAAATATCCATATGTTCTTGTTTTTAATTATCATTCTTCAATGAATGAAACCTTTGCCTGATTCAATATTAAAAATTAATCATTACATCAAAGCATAATTATGTATTTAAACCCAAATGCAAATTACCACAAAATTTAAACAACTATTTCCTGTGGTGAGCCCATTCGCAGTATGCTGAAAAATTAATTGCAGAATACATATTAGAAAAAAGAGAGTCACATTGCCAGCCAATTTGAGATGAATATTTTTAATTCCGTTAATAAATAAGATGGTTGCCAAGGAAAGATTTGGTCGTTTTTTAACTAGATATATGAACGTAAACATTTTTGTAAATTCTTATATTTAATATTTACACATTGAAAGCGATGTTTTGCTGATTTAAAATATTAATATCCAACAAAAAAAGAACCATTTGGAGTCGTGTCTGTGCTCTCGATGGGGAAGGTTCCCCTATGTTGTGTGCCGTGCTTTCTGTCCATCGCGTCCCCTTATCGTCAAGTTTTAGTGTCAGTCATATTGTCTACCTGTCGTCTATCCGTCAAACAAAACAATAAAAAACAAACAAAAAACAAAAATCACCTCCAAAAACAATAAATTATATTAAAAAAAAAAAATCATAACTCCAACATTCATTCAATCTCTGTCTCACTCAAAAAAAAAAATAACCGAACACAAAACCTCAACACCAAACAAACAACAATATAAAAAACCGCAATAATCCCGTAATTCTTAAAGAGAACAAAAAATAAAAATAATAAGTAGCATAGCATCTCGAAAAAAACAATAACAAAAAATGCCAAACACAGCACAGTGAGTACCATTCTTACCTTTCCTATCCCTTAATAACAGTTGCATGTCTTATCATGGGCATTGCATTGCATTGCATATGTAATGCATGTTTATGATATGACGTCAACAACGGATAGATAGAAAATTATTGCTTGAATTTCAGGGTCGGATCAATTCACGCCGCTGCTAAGGCATAACACTAGCAGGGGCGCTGAAGCGAAAAGAAGTCTGAATTTCAATCCAATAATTTTTCTTAGTAATCGTCTGTTTTGGGTTGAGTTTTTTTGTTTTGCAATTACTGGGAATTTCAGAGTCGAATATACTAATATTCGTGGGTTAAGAATGAATTTTCTGTCGACATACCTCCATACTGTTTCAAACAGGCCAGCTGTTTTGGCGCTAGGTGAACCCCAAGTAGGTGATGCTACTGATCCCTCTGAATTTTATATTCATGGGTATAACTTAGTGCCATTATTCTTTTCCCACCATGGCACAGTGGGTACCCGCCCATACAAAGTGCGGTCAAAAATATTATTCTTGCTTTTTTTCAATAAAAACCTGGCCATATGATTTAAGATTGTTTATTTGAACATAATTATAAGGAAAAAATAACAAAAAATTACATAAATATTGAAATATTGAGAAAAAACTATGTTTTTATTAGCACTACTGCTGTTTTCGATAATAGACATTTCTTTTTACTAGGCTATTTTCATAAATTGAAAATAAGCGGGTCGGAAGTTAATAAAAAACGTTTAAAAGGTGCTTATTTGTTATTACGTGAGACATTTTTCTTGTAAAATTTAATTTTGTATATTCTTGTTCCTTGGTTTTTAGGCTTTTTCACTCAATTTTACACTGAATTTAAAGGATTTATGGTCACATAAACTGTTATAACTTCAAAAGGGGAAAAAAGTGGAAAAAACATCAAAGTTATTTTGAAAGGTTAGACAATATTCTACATTTTAGTACCAAATTTTTAGAATGAGCTCGGAGGGAACCCAACTAAATCTCTAATTTAGTTTAAAAAAGTCTTTGAAAAATATTTTAAAAACCACATTACGAAGGAGATCCCTTACAAGAACACCTGAATATATTTTACAATAAAATGTATGTTTTTAGAAAGAACTAACCTTCTAGTTTAATATCCATATTTAAGACAATAATGTAAAGCTTTTTTCAACACGTGTTATCACTACCTAAAGGTCACAACCAAAAAATTGAACTGATAAGCGATATGTGCATTTTAATATATATTCACTTTGAAGGGCTTATAAGTAATAAAAAAGAAAATTACCACACAATCTTTTTGTTGTTTTTGATTAACGGGAATGTCTTTAACATAATTTCATCAAAAAATTTTAGATTTATGACATTCACTTTTTTATTTTTGACCTATGACGGGACCCACTGTGCATGGCCTCGCCGTTTATATCAGAAATGATGTAGCATATCAATTTCTTCAAATTCAAATCCTTTTTTTAATTCTATGTGGTTCAAATTTTCCGTGAATAAGCACATCATCCATTACTGCTTTTTATATCGTAGCCCAAATCTGGACAGAGCTTCGACTTCTCAAGAATTTGACGCTTTGTCCGACTCCATCCAAAGAATTGTTTCCTTGTATCCTCACACTGAAATCGTTATTACGGGCGATTTCAATGTACACAATTCTTCCTGGCTTCTCCATTCGAGCAAGACAACACCCGAAGGTGTGTGTGCTGAGATTTTTGCTGAGTTTAACCATCTTACTCAGATGGTCAACGAGCCCACACGAATACCGGACATTGACGATCAAAAAGAAAACACTCTTGACTTGTTTCTTACCTCTGACCCTGATAAGTATGAAATTAGTGTACTATCGCCTCTAGGCCGATCTGACCATTGTGTCATATCTGCTAATTTCTCGTGGCAAAAACTTCCAGCTAAAGAAAGAGCTCCTAAGAGAACCGTTTGGCGGTACGAGAAAGCCAACTGGGACGGTCTTAATAACTTCTTCAGGATCTTTAACTGGTCAGTATGCTTCCTCGATAGTGACGTAGACTTCAGTGCGGATATGATTACAAGTTTAATTCTTCTGGGAATGAGAACTTTTATCCCGAACAGGATTAAAAGCATCAAACCCAAAGAGAACGCATGGTTTGATGTGAGCTGTAAAGAGGTTATCAGGGTTAAAGAGGTTAGTTTCCGTTGTTACAAAGCCAACCCAACTGATGAAAACCGGAATAAGTTTAAACAAGCCAGGAGGGCCTGCAATGCCCATATTCGAAGGACCAAGTTTTTTCATGACCAAAAATTAAGGCAAAAAATACTGCAATGTCCCAAAGGTAGTAAGAATTTTTGGTCATTTGTAAAAAATATGAAGAATTCTTCTTCTTCCTCGGTCCCTACACTTGTTGACAATGACACTCCAGTTGTTAGCTCCCTCGCGAATGCTAACCTTTTTGCTAGGCAGTTTGCCTAAAACTCTTCGCTGCCAGAGAGTGTCATGACTCCATCAGTTCTTGAGCGCGTCAATGATTCCATGGGACATATTTTCTTTCGCACTCGTCCTGTGGCAAGAGTCCTAAAAGATCTCAACATACACAAATCCGCTGGCCCGGATGGTATCCCCGCTATATTGCTCTGAAGAGGTGTTCTTCATCGCTGGCAAAACCCTTGCGTAAGCTTTTCCATCCATCCTAATCTTCTGGGCTCGTCCCGAGTAGTTGGAAAACAGCATTTGTCCAGCCTATACCCATAAAAGGCGAATCCTCCAATTATCGTCCAATTGCACTTACGTCCCTTCTTTCTAAGGTTATGGAAATGCTGATAAATTATCAGCTTAAGAAATATCTTGAAGACCGAAAGCTTCTTAATGACCGGCAGTACGGCTTTCGCAGCAACAGGTCCACTGGTGATCTGATGGTTTATCTCACCGAACAGTGGAACAAATCTTTACATCGTTTTGGAGAAAGTAAGATTGTTGCACTTTATATTTCAAAGGCATTTGATAGAGTTTGGCACCAGGCTCTCTTATCGAAAATGCGTGCTTTCGGTATTGATGAATTTCTCCTTCGTGGGATTAGAAACTTTCTTTCGAACCGTTCAATACAAGTTGTATTGGACGGGTTCAAGTCTGAAATCCACAAAGTAAATGCTGGCGTGCCCCAGGGCTCCGTTTTGTCTCCGACCCTCTTTCTTATTTTCATAAATGATCTCTTGTCTGTAACTTCTAATCCAATTCATTGTTTCGCTGACGATAGTACCCTTAGATTTTCATATTCGTTCCCAAACTCACATCCTTCCTTTTCGGATGTAGAACTGCAACGGCAAAATATGATAAGCTCATTAAACTCTGACTTAAACAGCATTGTACAATGGGGAATAAAAAGCCGAGTAGAGTTGAATGCTTCGAAAACTCAATGCTGTCTTGTATCGTTGAAGCGAGATATACCCCCTGTTTTGTCAAGTCACAAAAAATAAATTTAAAAAATAACCATAACTTCAATTGGTATAAATTTTGAATTTGGCGCCTTATTGGCCATCTTTTTTATAATTGAAAAGAAAAAGAAAATGAAAGAAAAAACTAAAATAAAAAATCATTCCATTCGAAGTACAATCCGCACGGTGTTCTTTTTTTCGATCCTTTCGCTTTTTTCGATTTTTTGATTAATTTCTCGACGTTTTTAAACGTAACTTATAAATTAAAGTTTAGCTCGAAGTAAGAGCAATTTTATGAAAAAGATCATAAATTTTCATGGCGCCCGAGCAGGGACAAATTTAGAAAGTGTACTTATATATATGCAAAATTACAAATATAAATTTCGCAACAATTAACTTTGATTAAATAATTCGGTGGAATCAATAAAATTCGTGCGTGATTTATCAATCAAAAACAAAAAGAACAATTTAATAAAACAACAAAAACCACCCCAAAAAATCAACCAGCAAAGCCGCAGTATCAGTAGCCGTTGTCGTCATCGCCAATATCAAATTCCCGAAGAGCACCCAAATGAGCAGCCATAGGGAAGTTGACTCAATTGAAGAAGTTGAAGAAGAGGTATAAACAAAAACTGAAAGTGATCGACAAATTAATTGAAGCGTTGAGAATGAGAAGGGGTTAAGTGACATATTTCGAGTTTCGAGTAATCTTCGTTTAAAGTTTATGGCTTATAACTTTTTTTCTGAAAGTGATGGAAATTTAGAAAAGGGTCATAAAAATAGCTTTAAAAAATAGAAATTTAGGTACAGCAAATCATTTTATTTAAATTCATTACAGTGTTGTTTTGGACAAAAAAAAGTACTTAGCACCTTTATTCATGAAGAATTATTTTTAATTTTTTTTTCTTATGAAGGGGATAAGTAAATCCAGTAACCTTAAAAGATGAATAATATCCATACTAAGTAATAGGAGGATTCAATCAAAATTAGGTTATTCAATTTGTACCAAATATTCCAGCAGAAGATAAGCCCAAGGAGGTGTACTGTGTCCTCTTTTATGGCTTTTGGTCTTTGGTTTTTTTTTGTGAGCAGTTAACACCTTTTTGCAAAAAAAAATATACCTACACTCAAAATTTGTTCTGGAATCTGGACTCATAAAAGTGTTAAGTGATTTTATCACCTTTATGCCGTGCAAATGATAAAAAGAAGAATTTAGTTATCCCCTTTATTTAAGGCTAACTTTGAAACTAATGGGACTAGAAAAGAGCCAGTACGACCAAAATTTAAGTTGTCGCTTGCCGCCTTTATCTGCTGAAAAAAATAGAAAAATTCAAAAATGTCACTTAACCCCTTCTCATTCTCAACGCTTCAATTGCTAAATTGCAACATTGATTAAAATTAAATTCATTAAATCGATAACATATCTTTCAGTTTTTGTCATATTGCATTTGACATTAATATTTTGATTTTACTGTATATCATATACATATTTGATGGTGAACAAACAAATTCTCAAGTGCGTGGTTTCTGTATTTATATTCTTTCTTTATTGAAACATAAATCGTATTGATTTATTACATTGTTACATATTACACAAAATAAATTTCAATTAGAATAAACTTAATCTGCCGCGGCCACCGTCGTCGTCGCCGTTGTCTTATATACACTCAGCATTAATTGTTGTTGCTTTAGTACCCGTAAATATTTGTGTCGGAACTTCACTGATCGAATAATTCGCAAAATATTATTAATTAAAATCACGATTATTCATCAAATTATTCAAATTTAAATTAATTAATTAATAAAAAACTCCGAAACTTGTGAAAAGTGCAAAATCAAAAATCTTCATTTGTTTACATTTAGTTTGACAATTCAGATTTTGACACTTGTCTTATTGAACGAAAGTTTCGTTGAGTTCTCTGCCTCTCACGAGTGACCGTATTCAGTGACACAAATAAATAATATAAAATATTTTTCGAAAAGTGTATTCAGCAACACAATTACAAAAAACAATTTTTTTTTGATTTCGTTTAAAATATTTTCGACCTGTGAAAAATAATTCACTTGAACAATTAACACATACTTTTTGAATAATTTTCGTTTTCGTGAAATTTTGTATGAAAATAAACTAATTTTTCAACAAATTTCATATTTCTAAATCTATAGTGTTAATTGAATAGTTTGTGAATAAATTAATTCCATTTTTTTTCTCGTTAATATTTGTAAATAAATAAATCAAAAGATATAATGGCGGGTTCAAGAAAAGAAAAACGGCAGTCATCACCAAATCAAGATGCAGAGTTAGAAACTTTAAGGCATCAACGAAATATAACTAAAAATAATATAATGCGAATTAAAAAGGGTATTGAAGAAAAAACAATGTCTTCAAATCCGATTGAGTTGGAATGTCGATTGGATCTTTTAAAATCTTATATTGACCAATTAATGACTTGTCAGTCCAACATTGAATCAGCTGATCGAAGCGATGATTCCCGCGGTGAATTGGAAGATATTTGTGTTAGTGCCAAAGCACTTCTTTTATCATTGGTGAATAAAAGACGAAATTCAAGTGCTATTGCTGATTTTACGTTAAGCAATCCTCACCATTCACGTCTTCCGAAAATGTCTTTGCCAAAATTCAGCGGAAAATATTCCGAATACAAAAATTTCATTAGTTTATTCGAAAATTTAGTTGACAATGATCCAACGCTTCCAGATATTGAAAAATTCAATCATTTAATTTCATGTTTATCTGGTGAAGCCTTAGGAACAGTTAAAGCTTTCCAAATTACCGAACAAAATTACCCGAAAGCACTGGCAAGCCTAAAGAAAGTATATGACAACAATTGTTTAATTTTCTTTGATAATGTGTCTACACTTTTTGAGTTGAAAGAAATTTCTAAACCATCGGCGTCTGCACTGCGCAGTATGATAGACACGGTTTCTGCTATTTATGATTCGCTCCTTTCACTTGGTGATGAAAGGAATATAACAAATGCGATCATAATACATTTAGTGATGTCAAAAGTTGATCCGATCACAAGATCTAAATGGGAAGAACAACTGGATTTCAGTACACTTCCTTTGTGGAGTGACTGTGAAACAGCCCTCAACAAGCGATATCAGCATTTGTCTGCAGAAGAAGCATCATCTTCAAAATACAAAAATTCAGAAAGACAATCAAAACCAAGACACGAATCGAATCACAATAAAAACCAAAGAGCTTCATTTGCTTGTGTTCATCCACAGCCAAATAAATCCAAATGCTTGTATTGCAAATCGGAGGATCATTACATAACAACATGTCAAAGTTATGCATCGATTCCAGTGATGCAAAGATTTGAGTTTGCGAAAAGTGTGCCTGTATGTATTAACTGTCTTCGAAAAGGACACACTGTTTCGAAATGCAAGCTAAGTCGATGCACGGTTTGCAATCGCTCTCACCACACTTTGCTGCATCAGTACGAAACAACTTTCAACAGTTCACCGGCACAAACATCAGCTAGTTTTCAAGCGATGCATGCTTCAGTTTCGGCTGACCAAATAATTCTTGCAACAGCAATTGTCAATATAAAGGGCAGCTCTGGAGAATTAATGCCAGCTCGAGCCTTGCTTGATTCTGGCTCTCAAGTAAATTTCATTACCGAAGAACTTTCACAAAAGCTGAAACTTCGAAAAGAAGAAAAGACTTTAAGTTTACTTGGTATTGGGAGGGCAAGCACTACCGTAAACAAAAAAGTGCATGCGATAGTAAAATCAAGGTTCAATGATCATGGCTTTGAAGCTGATTATTGGGTTCTGAATTCGATTTCCTCATATCAGCCGGATCAAGCAATAAATATTGCGAAGTGGAATATCCCTTCGAACATTCAATTAGCTGATCCGTATTTCAATAATCCTCAAAAAATTGACCTACTTATAGGTGCAGAAACATTTTTTGAATTGTTATCTGTTGGTCAAATTAGACAAGGTCCAGAATATCCAACCATTCAAAAGACACTTCTCGGTTGGATAATATCTGGAAAATATCCTAAAGGCACTAATTCAAGTAAAAAGCAATGCAATTTGGTATGTCAGGCGGAGGAATTACCAGACTTAGATAAAACTGTACAAAAATTCTGGCAATTAGAAGAAATTCCTGGAGAAACTAGAAAGTTTCAAACGCCAGAACAACAGTTGTGTGAATAACATTTTGTCGAAAATACTCAACTTTTGCCTACAGGTCGTTTCGAGGTTAAACTACCGTTCAAGTTATCACCAAACTCGCTTGGACTATCATTCGAAAATGCCAAACGAAGGTTTCTCGCTCTAGAGCGAAAGTTATCCAAGGATAGCGAGCTAAGAACCATGTATATGGATTTCATGAATGAATATGTTTCGTTGGGACATATGTCTCCAACTAACAATGAAATTCCAAAAAGCCCGCACTATTTCATTCCCCATCAGTGTGTTTTGCGTCCGCAAAGCACAAGCACAAAGCTACGAGTTGTATTCGACGCTTCAAGTCGAACATCATCTCAGTTATCATTGAATGACATCTTGATGGTTGGGCCAACCATTCAAGAGGAGCTGTTTTCGACGTTGCTCCGTTTTCGTATACATCGATATGCTATTACAGCTGATATTACGAAAATGTATCGGCAAGTTCTCGTTGCTGAAGAGCACTCGATTTACCAGCTCATAGTGTGGAGCAGAGATTAAAATGAGTCAAGTATTGTTTGTAAGTTTCGGGTATTTACTCAAAAAAAACGAGTTTGAACAAACTGAGTCAACGCACAATCAAGTAATTTCGAGTCTTTTTATTTATGAGTAAAATTATTTACAAATCATCCCTCATTTCAAACGAGTTCAAACGAGTTTTTTGGTTGAAAGTACGATCGCTTGCAATCACCACTCAATTGTTCATGGCGCTTGTAAGTAAATCGAAAAATATTGTTTGGTTTGTTTGAGATTTGTGTGCTGTGTGGAAATGTAGGTAATCTATGGCAAGGAGGTTTATTTTTATCGTTGATTTGTTTCATTCTCAAATTTTTGTATCGCTGTGTCGAATAAAATAGATAGAAACGAATAAAAATAAATAAATCCACATATTTTGATTATTTTGATTTTTTGTGATCGAAACACCATTGTAAAATATAAACAGGACCTTGTGTATGGGTTTCAAATTTTCAATATACATTAGGATTTCATGAGAAAATGAATCCGCGTTGTCAGTTGAATTTTCTCCAGCAAAAAAATTAATGATTATGGATTCGTAATATCTTCAAACAAGTTTACTGATTGAAAGTAAAATCGCTTACAATCATCACTCCATTATTCATGGCGCTTGTAAGTAAATCGAAAAATAATGCTTGGTTTCTTTGAGATTTGTGTGCTGAGTGGAATCAATGTAAAAATTTCGAACAAAATAGAAATAAGGAAATCTACATATTTTGATTAAAAAGAAATGTTTGTAACATATATAATATTCAAAGTTTTATTTCATGATTTAATTTTCTTAGTAAGTATTTAAAAATGTACTCATTGAAACAAAAACCCTTTTTTTATAAAAAAAAGATGCGTAAAAACCAAAAATTATTACTGAAACTAATTCATTCATAGCTTGACCTCAAAATGTTCATTCATACCTCTTTTTTTGTTTTATTACTCTAATTACAAAAAGCCAACATCCCACCCTAGAAAAGGATTACATATTATCCAGAAAGTAGTAGGTACATAGCTTGGTTATAGGAAGGTCAGATATGTTATAAAAACATTAACAATATTTAAAATATCTTAACAAAACTGCATTCTCTACCAACCGGAAGCAGGTATTCCCACGACATAATCTTCGTCAATCACTATTTTCTATTTAGGTATACAAACCTAACCCACATTGAGGTATAGTATGCATTCATTAATAAATCCTTTCTTTAATTAATGTGAAAAATTATGTTTCCAGTGCGGATTATTATATTTATGAATGCAAATCCAGCCACCTAACTCATTTATAAATATTTCTATTCGTTAAATTACAACCCATACAAAGCCTGCATCTTTCTTTTTTTCTTCGTAGAGAAAAAAAATTTGAAACATCCAATCAATTTTACCCGAAAACTCAAACATGTTTGAGTAAGTACAAGCAAGCGAATTGCTTGTGAGTCAATTTGACTTGAAATGATCGAAAACGAAAAATATTTACGAGTTTCCTCTGCTTGCTTGGTTTGACTTACAAGCCTTTTTATTTATGAGTCAAATTATTCATAAATAAGGGTTGCAATCGAACGAGTATGAACAAGCACACAAAAAAAATTTGGATGTGTTCGAACTGTTCAAACATACTCATTTTAATCTCTGGTGTGGAGGCAGCATCCGTCTCAACCATTGCAACATTACCGTTTAAATACTGTAACGTATGGCACTTCACCAGCGCCATTTTTAGCAATACGGTGTCTAAAAATGTTGGGCGATGCCAATGAACACTTATTCCCCACAGGGTCGAATGTATTAAAAAGAGACTTTTACGTTGATGATCTCTTGACTGGTGCCAATGATTTTGAAACCTTAAAAATAATAAAAAACGAAATACAAGAAGTCCTTAAAAAGGGCGGGTTTCAATTGGCTAAATGGTTTTCCAACCATCCGGAGTTTTATAATATGGATAGTACTGAAAAATCAATAAATTTCAATGACTCAGACTCCACAAAAACTCTAGGAATTTGTTGGCATCCAAAAGAAGACATATTTCGCTTCAGTTTGGATGATAGTTTCCATGATCTACGAGCTACCAAGAGAAACATACTTTCCGTTTCCGCTCGTCTTTTTGATCCTCTTGGATTGTTATGCCCCATAGTAACCAAAGCAAAAATCTTACTTCAAGAGCTTTGGATTGCGAAAATTGATTGGGATGAGTCGATTCCGTTGCGCCTTGATACAAGTTGGCAAAATTTCAAAACCAATCTATCTCAACTTGGCGAGATAAAAATTCCGAGGTTTGTCGAAACTCGTTCGAACGCTGAAATACAAGTTCATGGGTTTGCCGATGCATCCATGAGAGCTTACGGTTGTTGTATTTACATCCGAAGCCAGAGCACGGCCGGTATCAAGTCGACGCTATTAACTGCAAAGTCTAAGGTGGCCCCTTTGAAAACCAAATCGCTTCCGCGATTAGAACTTTGCGCAGCGCATACTCTTGCAAAGTTATGGACAAGAGTAGAGGCAATGTTGAATCTCGACGTTAAACAAGTGGTATTTTGGACCGATTCCGAAATAACCCTGCATTGGATAAAAGCACATCCAACTGCACTTGCAACCTTCGTTGCAAACAGAGTGTCCGACATCCAAGAATGGACACCGAAAGTAGTATGGAAACATGTACCAACAAAACAAAATCCAGCAGACATTGTTTCAAGAGGCTGTAATGTGGATGAAATCAACTCATCAATTTGGTTCAACGGTCCACAGTTCTTATTGCAAGAACCGTCATCGTGGCCGGTGAATCTGCATTTTGAGTTGTCTCCAGAAGATGAAGCCCTTGAAAAGCGTAAAACAAACATGGCTCTTATACACTGAACCAAAAAAGGTGGTGAAAACAACTAAATCGCAGGTTAAATCAACGAAAAGTAGGTTAATATACACCCAACTAATCCGTTTGTTGTATTGAATAATTCATTTAGTCAATTTGAATATTTGGTAGTCAGCTGTGAATTTGAAGAAATTTCTTCAAATCCACGAATCTTTTTTAGTTAATTATTTATTCAATTCTACTAATTAAGTTCGTTAATTTGACGAAATTTTTTTAAATTTGAATAAAAGAAATTAGTCAAATTGAATATTAATTTAATCAATTTGACTATAATAACCGTTGTGAATTTGATGAAAATTTCTTCAATTGACTTATTAGTTTAGTCAATTCAACTTTTTGTTTATTTGGTTTAAATAAAAACGTTTGTGTTTTAAACAAGAAAAATATTTAATTTCACCATACATTCTTCAAATCAACTATAAGATAGCACGTATTTGTTCTAATCGAGCCAAATACAATTGAAAATCAGTAATGGTAGATGCCCTACTCAATCCGTTGATTAAGATCTAAATAAGTTAAGTAAAAGCAGCTCTGGAAGAATGCTGAAAAAAAACGAAGTAATAACGACACCTTAATAACGACAACAACGAAATTACTTTAGATTATTTTATTTTTCAATAAACACAGTTTTTTTTTTATTTCATTGATTGGATGAAACAGTTGCGGTACTTTCAATGTCTTACTCTGTTCTTAAATTGTAAAAAATATTTTTGGATGAATGTCCAAACAAGCACTGACGGTGCTGGATATTCAAGATTAAAAACTTGAAAAATTTTAAAACATATATCATACGCAGAGATTGCTGAATTCATCTTACATTTAATTCCATCGATGTAAATGATGATATCCATTGGGTTTAAAATGTCCCCAGTGAGGAGCACAAATGGCTGGATTCGCATATTTTGGTCCATTCTTTCCTTTATATGCTCCTGAAAGTCCGCCACTTTTTTCCGTCTAGCATAAAGGTGAGCTGCGAGTCTCGGATGGACAATTTTGATCTTTTATCCTTTTCGCCAGCCGGAGTTGTTTTTTTTTTTTTTTTTGATTTTTCGATGTTGGAATGAGAACGTTGTGGGAAGAAAGAAAGAAAGAAATGTATAAGCACCAAATTATTGGTCTACAAAGGACAAATAAAAATATAAAAAGTTTATAACTCACCAAAAAGTCTGTATTAACAGCAAGGTGTAGGTAACAACCTCAGCACTTAGGACACAGAGTACACAAACTAAACACAACACACAATGAACACTTTATTTTTACACGTTTTTAATTACAAACTTTAGCTCCGTATGGTTCAATTGTTTGATAAGAAGGAACTATACTGAATGTTGCATTTTTTATTTAACAAAAATTGACAAAATTTATACAAATCGGGGAATTTTTCGTTAATTTTGCAGAATGCGTAAATCGGTTAACGAAAATTCTTCAAATTTATTCAAATATAAAAACGTTTCGTTGATTAAGTAGAATGCTTAAGAGCTAAGGGCATAATGAATATTTTTTTTCAATTTTAACGAAAATATCTCAGTTTTGAATAAAAAGAAATAGTCAATTTGAATATTTTCTTAGTAAGTAAGAAACAAAGTGCTTGTTGATTGAACGAAAATTCTTCAATTACAAATTATTAGACCCGGAAAAAAAATAACCGAAGAGTTATCTAAATTGAATAATGTTTAGTTGATTTGAATAAAATTTTTTACGAAATATCTTCAAATTTCTTATATATTTCGTCAATTCAACTATTGTTTCTTCCATTAAAAAGTTAACTAAATAAATTATTCACTTTGAATAAATTTCCTTATTTTCGTGGATCAGCTTGTTGATTTGAATAAAATATTTACAAAAAGTCATCAATTTCGTAATATTCTTTAGTTAAAATGTTACGAAAACATTTAGTTGATTTCACCTCTTATATTTGGTTCAGTGTAGCGGTAGAAAAACCTCGTTCAAAACTCTTGCAGTATATTGAAGAAGAAACTTCATATATTGACCTAGCAACAACGTTTGCATATTTAATGCGTTTTTTTAAAAGGATTCAAAAATAAAACAGAAATGTTAGAAGAATCGCCAACGGCAAAAGAACTTAATTTAGCTTTTTTTAAAATAGTAGAAATTATCCAAAATTATGAATTTTCAGATGAAATTCAAAAACTTAAAAGGAAAATAACATTGCAAGATAGTTTACAAAAATTAAATCCCTTTATCCACGACTTTCAAGATGCGAATACTTCATTTTCGCTAATTCGGGTTGGTGGTCGTCTTTTAAACGCTTCAATAGCGTACGATGCCAAATTCCCGCTGTTGTTATCAAAAAATTCACCATTTGTACGAACGTACTTAACGTACTTACACAGAAAAAATTTTCATGCAGGACCTCAAGCGATGGTAGCACTGCTACGAGAAAATATTTGGCTAATAAACGCCAAAGAAGCATGTCAAAAGGTTGTTCGACAATGCATAAATTGCTTCAAATACAAGCCTAAATTGCTAACACAAATAATGGGCAATCTACCAGCAGATCGTTTGCGAGCGCAACGACCATTTTTAGTATGTGGGGTAGATTTCTGTGGACCGGTATATACCACTTTAAAAATTCGTGGTCGGCCACCTAATAAAACGTATATTTGTGTATTTGTTTGTTTCGCCTCAAAAGCAGTCCATCTCGAACTTGCTTCTAATTTAACTTCTGATTGTTTTATTTTCGCCCTAAAAAGGTTTATCTCTCGCCGAGGAATTCCCAGGAAGATGTACTGCGACAACGGGACCAACTTCGTAGGAGCTCAGAGGATTCTGAGGGAGTTCCAGGAGGAGTTCGAAAGTGGAAGAGCAGCAGCAGACAAGTATGCGGCAGAAGAGGGCTTCAGCTTCGCCTGGATACCGCCCAGGGCACCGCATTTCGGAGGCCTGTGGGAGGCAGCGGTGAAGGCGGCGAAAACGCTGTTACAGCGTACAGTGGGAAACGCTCTCCTCACAACCGAAGAGCTACACACCGTCGCGTCGTGGTCGAGGTCGAAGCGATACTGAATTCCAGACCAATCGCACCACTAAGTACCGACCCCAACGACGGAGAGGCCCTCACACCAGCGCACCTTCTAGTAGGCAGCAGTTTACGGTCGCTACCCCCGGAACCAGTGCCGGAACGGCAAACGGGCTGCTTGAAAAGATGGCAGCATCTATGTTGGCTCAAGCAGCAGTTTTGGCAGAAGTGGTCCAGGGAGTATCTGCTTGGCCTTCAAGTGCGATCCAAGTGGATACGAGAGCAGCCCAATCTCATCGTTGGAAAGCTCGTCCTTATTCACGAGGACAACGCTCCACCGCAACAATGGACAATGGGACGAGTCGTGGCGGTTGTAGAAGGAGTGGACGGAAGGGTCAGAGTCGCCGACGTCAAAATGTCAACCGGAATCCTAAGACGACCAATTGTTAAACTGGCCGTCATTCCTTGTGATGATGAAGACAAGAATTGAAGCCTTACAGCCATTCAACGTGGCCGGTGTTTTGCCAAGTCACAAAAAATAAATTTAAAAAATAACCATAACTTCAATTGGTATAAATTTTGAATTTGGCGCCTTATTGGCCATCTTTTTTATAATTGAAAAGAAAAAGAAAATGAAAGAAAAAACTAAAATAAAAAATCATTCCATTCGAAGTACAATCCGCACGGTATTCTTTTTTTTCGATCCTTTCGCTTTTTTCGATTTTTTGATTAATTTCTCGACGTTTTTAAACGTAACTTATAAATTAAAATTTAGCTCGAAGTAAGAGCAATTTTATGAAAAAGATCATAAATTTTCACCCCCCTTGCCACTGTCCATGAGTGGCACTTGCATCAGTGAAACCGAACATCTCGAGATTCTCGGTATGTGCATAACCAACCACCTTTTGTGGAACGATCACATACGCGATGTCGCCAAAAATGCCGCAAGATGTTTAGGTTTCTTAAGACGATGCAAGAAATTCTTTTCCCCTTCTGATCTGGCTACCATCTATAAAACATATATATGTCCAAAGCTTGAGTACAACTCCCACGTTTGGGCTGGTGCTCCAGCGACGTACTTAAGTCTTTTGGACAGTATTCAAAACAGAGCATTCAAGATGATTGGTGAACATACCATCGTTGAGACATTTACGTCACTTGAACATCGACGTAGTGTCTCATGCCTCACCCTCTTTTACCGTTACTTCAACGGTTTATGCTCTAGTGAAATAGCCAGCTGCATTCCTCCCCTTAAGATATTCAACCGTAATACCCGCGCCTCTAGGAATGCCCATCAGTTCACCCTCGAGCCCAACTTCGGACGTACAGTCATGTTCAGGGAATCATTCTTTAGCCGTACTACGCGAATGTGGAACTCTCTTCCACACTCTGTGTTCCCCAGTCGTTGCAATGTACAAGAATTCAAGACCAATGTTAACCGACACCTCATCCTAAACCCTCTCCAACTATCCTACTTTTCCTAACGCCCGCACTGTGCTTTGGCAAAAAAGGGAATAGAAACCCCTTGAGTGGTGCTCATTATAAAAAAAAAAAATCTATTTTCTATAACTCGGTAAAATTTGAGATTTGATAGACACGACCAGATGACCTACATTAGTTTCTATCTTTAAGGCAGTGGCGAGGCGTCATATTGTTCAAGTCGTGCATGAACGGCTAGAATTTCCACCTTCCACGCACCGTACTCACATCTCACACATTTTTTGTTTTTTTATTCCAAATACGATAAACATACATACATATCTAATGTGCCTGCGTCCTAAATATAATATATCCACTTCCAGTTCCAACTCGTGCATACCTTTAGTAAACCACATAAATAAAACAAAACGAACTAGCTACCTGCTACTGTTTTTTTTACTCAACTGATGTGTATCTATCTACCAAAGTCATTTGAACGACCTGGCAACGACTTGAACCCATAGAGATCATGTAAGAAAAAAAAAACAAATCGCTCGTAGAAGGGATCTTGTCGTGCAGTGCAGTTAAGGACGAGTAGAGCTTTTTTTGAATGAATACACAGAATTTTGGAAATGAGGAAAATGGGTAGTTTTTGAATATGATAAATGAAACAGACGGACGATCATGTTCATGATTGTGTTCAAATCAGTTTGGAAAGAGAGAGTTTTCCTGTTTGAATAATGGAATGAAGGAAATGAGACTAGCCCAGCATAGTTTTTGAATTTAAGGCGTTGGTTATAGCTATCAGAAATTTTTTTTCTGATGTAATCGGAACAGAAAAAAATCGAAACACATCAGAAATACGAAATGGAATATTTTTGAAGTTTTTTTCAATCAGCTGTTCAGAAAAATGAAATCTCATCAGAAAAAAATTTAAATTCAATTTTCTGATTAAATTCGGCCATAAATGTTTTAATTCTTCTTGAAAAAAAATATTTGAAACAAATGTTCGTCGAATTGCATAAATATTTCGCTCAAATGAAGTTCTATAGTAGTCAAATTTGGAAAAGAATTTTTTTTCTGATCCGTTTTTCTGATAGCTATAACCGGCCCCTTAGAATGTGTATTTGCGTTAATTTTGGGTTTGAACGACTACATTTTACAGGCAACACAATAAGAAAAAAAGGCCGTAGGCATCTAACAGAAAACTTGCAACAACAACAGCCGGTGGCAAGGTTGCGGTGACAACGGAGAACAACAGCCGTAAGGGCTATTCATTTGTGTTCAACTTTTTCAAGCTGCATATATAAATGAGTATTTAATAGCCTTTAGAAAAGTTTCTTGCGGGTTTACGGTGTGGCAACGATGAAGGACCATGACTTTTCAACACCTTTCCAGAGGTTTTTTCGTCAAACCGAGTACATCACGAAATTTGAAAATGAATTTTCATCAGATAAAACACGATTTGTTTGTTCTCTCTGGTCCAGGATAATTTGGCGTGAATCCTTAACTAAATGTTAAGTTTTTACTGGAATGGTCTATAAGGGACAAGTATTAAATTCGCAGAACCATTATTTTAGTCTTAACCAACAGACTATTTAAGGAGCTTAAAGAAATTGCTTGATTATCAGCGAACGTTGGATGTATGTTAAGTTCTTTCCATGGTAGCCAGTTCAGAAAGGGAGGCCGTTTTTTAACTGCTGACAATTTTAAAGACATTTGCTTTTTTTAACTTCCTAGAGGAAGTGATTGTTATGGACCCTTGTTTCGAGGTCCCTAGAATTCGAAGCAACGCTTTTTATCATGATGTTCGTATGTGGTAAGTGCATTACGTTTTTTCTGATAGATTATCTCGCGAACCACTCATAGTATTGACATGAAATTAGTCTTATTCGACGCGGAATTGCTTGAAAGAGAACTGATTACATTTTCAGCGAAAGCGGTTTCTTAAAAGGAAAAATTAAAAAAAAAATCTAACAAAAGGTGAAAACATTAATCATTTATTTATCGATGATAGAAAATATATTATTTGTCAATAATTTGTTATAAACAATGGGAAATGAGTTTACGCGGTCGCGGATATACAGGATGCACCAAATGTGGCCGACTGAAAAATTTGAAAAACTTTGTCAGATTTCAACCAATTGTCGTCATCGAACACATTTCGGAAAGTTTATTGCAATAAAATTTTAACCACGAATCGGTTCTTGTTCACAAAACGCTTGGAAATAGTCACAATGTTCAAAGTAATAAATCGACCGAAGATGCCTTGTTACATTTTTGCTCTCAAATATTTCCTTGATAGGAAAAAGAATACAGCTGCATTATTTGTGGACATATCAAAGGCCTTCGACATGGTTAATCATGAGATTTTGATTGGTAAACTTGTAAGTGCTGGATTTCGAGGTTTTATATGCGATTGGTTTAGATCATACTTAAAAGTTAGAATGCAAAGAGTAAAATTTGGTGACATCATGAGTGAACGTAGGTCAATAGATTTGGGAGTTCCACAAGGTTCGGTTTTGGAACCTATAGATACTTTTTTTAGTCTACATCAACTCCTTGTTCAGACTTCCCTTTAACGGCTTACTGACTGCTTTTGCAGACGATGTGGGCTTCACCTATGGTATAGATAGTTGCCTTGATCTTGTATCTGATATGAACTTTGATCTCAGTTTGTTAAGAGTCTGGTTTGCAGAACACAAGCTTATTATAAGTTCTAAAACTAAGGTTATGTTTTTTAATTTATCTGGGCAAAGGATTATTGATGCTGATATTTTCTTCCATGCTACTGAGTGCCAAACATTTAATCTTTATAACTGCACTTGTAATTCTTTGGCTAACCCTTTAAATTTCGATGATTCAAAGAACTGCAGTGATAATTGTTTTAAGTTAGAAATCGTTAATAAATTCAAGTATTTGGGCTTAATTATCGATTATAAAAATGAATTTTAATGACCATACAGAGAGTCTTAGACAATATTTTAGGAGTACTCTTAGAAGTTTCTATTATTTGCGTAAGGTTTGCTCTTCTCAACTGCTGCTTAAAATATATTATGGAATTTTTCATTCGAAACTGCAATATGGAATTGCTTGTTGAGGAGGTATATTTTTCAACAAAATAAAGCCGCTAAGAGTGGCAATAACTCTATTTTTATTATAAAAAATATCTTTGTCACTTTTTTCATTTCTTTTATATTAAACTAGCTGACCCTGCAGACTTCGTACTGCCTCAATCGATAACCGATAACCCTCTTCCTCTATCGTTTGCATTGTTTTTTTGTTAATTCGTATGTATGGATCCGTCTTTAAACAAATAAGCGATATCAAAAAAACAAAACAAAATGGTAAGTATACGCCCCGTTGCCTGCGGTGCACGGATTTGTAAAACGCGAATCATTTCGGTTTCACTTCGCTCCTCATATTGCTGTTGTGTAAAAATTTGGTGTTCTTCGACCCTAATTGTTGCGTATAAAACACATTGACCATGATATTGAATGAAAAAAGGATTTTTTATGATTGCTCTGAGAGTTACCGTTATGGAGCAATACAGCAAAATAATTTTTTACATTAAAAATATCAGTGTTTCAAAAAAAAAAATTACCAAAATCACGAATTATCTATTTTCCCATTGTTTAAAATCCATTCAAAATTTGACTTGGGATTTTCTTGCTCTTCTGGAGTTTTCCATTTTACCACAACTAATGCATTTCATATGAAAGAGAGTTTTTGAGATTTTTGTTTAGCCAATTTTTTTTTTTTTTGGATTTCAAATTTTCCATTTTTCCAAGTTTTTGTTTACTTTTTCTTGCTTTACAGTTCCCCATCACAAATTTTCCAGTTTCCCTTTGTAAACCAATGAGTTTTCCGAGTTTCATTCGAAAACCCATTTTGAAATTTTCCAGTTTTCCATTTAAAATTTTCCAGTTTTCCATTTGAAAATAAATGCATCCACAATTTCATGCAATTTTCCCTTTGAAAACCAATGAGTTTTCCGAGTTTTTCATCAAGAACTTTCTATTTTTCCATTCGAAAACCCATTTTGAACCAAAAAATTCCAAACAAAAAATATCTAATTTCCGACCTTTGTTTGGTTTTTTCAGTTTTCCCACTCTTCCATGAGGTTTTTCCAATTTTTTTTTTCACAGAAATCATCACTGAATGTAACAGTATGAACGATGAAAATTTCACAAATATCTGTTGGGCCATTTCGGAGTCTATAAGAGACATACAAACAAACAAACAAACAAACAAACACACTTCCATTATTATATAATTATATAGAGATAGAGATAGAGATTACACTTTTACATGTAAGAACTTGGCGTTCCTTTAGATCTCATTACTTTTGGTGGCTAACTTTTTACACAGTGTTGTTCGCACATAAGAGAACTTTGCTCTTTTCTTACATTTTATGTTTTGTTCTGATTTCACATCTTTTTGCAAAGTTTTTTTTTTTTTTATGAAAGCATGAACCTCGAAATAAATTAATAAGCTAGCAGTTTGCAAGCTTTAACAATTTAATTGCTCTGTCAATTTATAACGTAATAGGTAGGTTAGGTTAGAGTGGCTGTCTAGATGTCACATTTAGACATCAAGGGTCCATTGTGAAACCACTAAGGAAAGTTACTCATGGAGTTTCATGAAGTTAAACAAACCAGAATTGTAAATTTCAACATCCTATGACCATTTTAAGAAAGTGGGTGGCAGCCACGCCCTTGTAATGAAACAGCAATTTTGTACCTTTATTTTCTCTTATACTCAACCGAAACCCTATCATAATTTCGAATTTAAACGTTTTCGACCATTTAAGCAAAGTGGGCGGTTACTACGCCCCTAAATGGAAATAGATTTTTTTTCTCATTTTTTTCATGTTATTCAACCAAAACATTTACAAGAATTCTAAATTTCAACATCCTACGACCGTTTTAAGATAGTGGGCGGAAACCACGCCCCTAAATGGAACCAAAATATTTTACTTATATTTTTCCTTATATTCAACCAAAACCCTATTAGAATTCCGAATTTCAAGATCCTACGGCCAGCCAGTTTTAGAAAGTGGGCAGATACCACTGTAACGATGACCTAACTGCTACCTCTCCTACCAAAGCTGTGGGGGATATTGAAAGGCTTCCCCAAGCCGAATTAGGTTGTTGGCTAAAGAGCCGATCTGTTTGGAAAATAAAACAAGGCTGGAGAGCCAAAATGTTTGTTCTACTTTCGAACGGAAAGTGAGTTTATTCTATCCAACTTAAGCTATTTATACAAAATAATTAACTTACACACTAACATCTTAAGCCTATATGACATATAAGTATTATTGAAATATTGTGTATTCCGAACTCTGTGGGAAAATTACTGACAACGGAACCAGGCAGCATACTTGCTATGTCATCAAATTAATATTCGATGCATAGCCCTTCTAATACAATGCTCAAGTGTATCCAAATACATCCAGCCATATGCACTACACAGCATGCAGTGCATTGAACCTTAGTGAGTAGGTAGATACACCTGACCAGAGTAATCTGAAGCGTCGCGTGCCGTCGTCGTCAGTGGCATTGAAATTATTTTATATTTTAGTGCATGAGGTTGATACTCATGACCATGAACGAAATACGAGTGCACTATTTGAAATGGGAAATAAATGCGAATGCAATATAATAGAGGTGGGCTATTGTGAAGCATAATGTGGATCAATGACCGGAATAAAATGTATTATGAAGTGGTCGCTAGTGTGATCCCTTCACACCACCCTTCCTGGGGAAAAGGAGAAATCATGACATATCTTGATTTCTTCTTTTAAGTGTCACTAACCCGTACAATAGGAATATTATTTTTTTTTTTCGTTCGGAATCACAATATTTTTTTTTTACATTATTTTCTTTTATATGTATTGTAATAGTACATACTAAGTTGGTAACATTACTTACGTATATAATAATAATATTTTCATTCATTCATTCACACAAGTAATTTTTTTCTTCTTATATTCTAGTTGCGTTTTATTTATTGCTAAACAATTTTACTTAAATCCTCCTTATTAAAAATTAAATGAAGTAGTTATTTGTATGTATGTATATATTTTATTATTTGTATGTATATATCTCTATATGCGCATATAATATTATTTAAATTCTCTTCCCCCCTTTTTCTTAGATTTTGATTTAATTAGCGATTATATAAAAGTTAAATACATGTAAAATGGTTTTAGTCTATTCTTGTGTACTGTCATTCTTTTGTTATCGTATTTGATATCACAATTTACACCATTTTGAGACAAAACTTCGTATGGTCCCAAAAATATTGGATCTAATTTCTTTCTGGCTTCGTTTCTTAATAAAACTAAACTTCCTTTTTCAAAACTACTACTCTTTGTTTGTCCCTCTTTATCATATCTATCTTTCCTAACATTTTTCTTCTTTATAAGCGTTTCTCGAGCATCTCTATGGGCAACTTGTAATTTATGTTTAAGGTCAATTACGTAATTGTCATAGTTGTACACCGGTTCCATTTGTTTTGTCAGATTGTTGGGTAAGCTACATTGCTTTCCGAATATCAACTCGAATGGTGTGTAACCCGTTTCTGAGTGTACAGAAGTGTTATAACAGAAAACGTAATATGGTAACCAAGTGTTCCAGTCCGTGTGTTTTTCTGAGACGTAACTTCTAAGATATGCTCCTAGAACCTTATGTGAATTTTCTAAAGCTCCTATGCTCTCATGATGGTACGCTGTAGATTGTAATTGTTCTATTCTCAAAAGCTTACAGATACTTTTGAAAACCTGGTTTAGAAATTCGGTTCCCCGATCAGATGCTATTGTATGTGGTACTCCGTACCTTAGAATAAAACCTTCCACTAGAGCTTTAGCTACCGTGCCTGATTCTTTATTTGGGAGTGGTATAGCTTCGATAAATTTGGTAAGCTCGTCTTGAATGGTGAGTATGTATTTAGATCCATCTTCAGATTCTTCTAAAGGTCCTACTAGGTCTATAAATATTTTGTCAAAACCTGATTCGGCTGTTGATGTGATAGTCATTGGTTGTTTCTTCGGTTGGTTAAATTTGTTTCGTTGGCATACTGGGCAGTGCTTAACGAATGTCGTCACATCGTTTTGCATTCCTGTCCAAAAGTATTTTTTCTTTATATTTTGAATCATACGGTTTATACCTGCATGTCCACTGGTTGGAAGTATGTGAAAGTCGTTTAGTATTAATTTCTTCTTACAAGGATCGGTAATTTCAATAACATTATCTATGAGGTATACCTTTATATTACTCTCTTTAAACATTTCTCCTAATATATTTTTTAATTCATTAATTTTATAGTCTCGACGGCCGTCCGAGAGTTTCTTTATTTCATTTTTAGTAATATATATTTTCTTAATTGATTTGGGCCCGCAGAATTTTTGCACATCCCTCGACAATATTTTGCCAAATAATGTCGATTGGGTTGTAGTGCTGTCCTTGGGCTTCTTTAGGAGTAAACTATTCCCTTTTGGAATATACGCCAAAACTTTGTTTGGTCCTATAATTATGTCGTCCTTGAAATTAACTAAATCTTCCGTAAAATTGTCAACGATTTTTAATTCAATAACTTTTAGACCATTTTCGGGTGGTTTCAGAAGTTCTGTTATCATTTGTTCATTGGTTTGTATCTTATTATCTTTAGGTGTATTTCTATCTTTATTATCTACTTTCGACTGGGCTCTTGTTACTACACAGACATGTAATTGTTTTAATTCTTCAGACTCTACTTTAATGCGACTAAGCGCGTCAGCGGTACAGTTGTCTTTACCGGGTGAATATTCTATGTAAAAATTGTATTCTTCTAATAATAGTCTGAATTTAGTTAGTCTACTACTAGGTTCTTTTAGTGAGAACAAGTATACTAGGGGTCTGTGGTCTGTCAAGATTTTGAACTTTCTTCCGAACAAATATGGCCGATAGTGTTTTACTGCCCAAACTATAGCAAGTAATTCTTTCTCAATGGTACTATAGTTTTTCTCTGCCTTATTAAGAGTTTTGCTTGCGTAAGCGATTGGCCTGTCATCGGAATTAGACAAAACAGCTCCTAAAGCGAAACCTGAGGCGTCTGTACGTAGAATGAATTCTTCATTAAAATTTGGAAATTGGAGAATTGTAGGACTTATAAGGATTTCTTTAAGCAAATTGAATGATTTTTCGCAATCTTTATTAAAATTGAATTCAACATCTTTTTTCAATAACCGATTTAACGGGATGCAAATGGTGGCAAAATTTTTAATGAATTTTCGATAATAATTTGCGAATGCTACGAATCTTCTTACTTCATCCGCGTTAGTAGGAGTCGGATAATTTTTCATTGCGGCAGATTTGGTGGGGTCAGGTAAAATTCCTTTGTCCGATATAAGATGTCCGAGGTATAATACTTCTTTTCGCAAGAAAGAACATTTTTTCGGATGTATTTTGAGATTTACTTCTCTCAGACGTTCAAAGACTTGGATCAAGTTTTTGTTGTGGTCCATTAAATTTTTACCAAAAATTATAAGATCGTCAAGATAGACAAAACATCGTGAATATGTTAGTCCTGACATGGCTATAGACATCATTCTTGAAAACTTACTGGGTGAGATCTTTAAACCCATTGGTAGACGTTTTAACTGGTAGTGACCATCCTCTGTTGAGAATGCCGTTATTGGTCTACTATTGGCATCTAGCTCCATTTGGTAATATCCTTGACTTAGATCTATACATGAGAAGTAAGTTGCTCCTCCGATCATATCATAGATGTCCGTTATGTTTGGCAGTGGAAATTTATCATCTTCGATTCGATCGTTAACGTGACGATAGTCTATCACCACTCGGAATTTCTGTAGACCGGTAACTGGGTCTTTCTTTTTCGGCACAATTAGTATTGGGGAATTCCAAGGGGAGATGGACGGTTCTATTATGTCATCTGACAACATTTTTTTTATTTCCTCCTTTATATCTTCCTTCTGAGTATGTGGTAATCGATACGGCTTGGTATATTTCGGTGAAGATTCATTTTTAAGTTTAATGTCTGCCTTTCCAATATGGGTATACGTGAGCTTGTCACCCTCTACGTGAAAAATATCTTGGAATTTTGTACATATTGCTTCAATCTCGGTTTTCTCTTCGCTATTTAATGTCTCAAAATTTATTTCATTTAGAATTTCCTGAACTCGTTTGTTTATTGATTTTTTAATATGGTTATAATGTAAAATAAAATGTTCTGAAGGAGAGAATGATATGGGTTCAATCCATTTTAGAGTTACAGCTGAATCACGTGTATTCAAAATTTTTACGGGTATTTTTCCTTCTTTAACAGTTCACTATCCTGCCATGAAAACATTTTCACATAATTCTTGTGGATAAAATATTCGAGAATCAGAATGTTTTGTAGTCATCCAATAAGTTGCTTCACACCGTGGAGGTAAGGAAACAACATGTATGTTTTGTTGAGTATATATAGGTAGAATGACTGGTTGGTTATCTACTTTTAACTCAAACGAAAATTTGTCCAGATTTATAATGGTACTGAATTCTGTTAGGAAATTCTCTCCGATTATACCATCTACTGGGATCGGGAAAGTATCACTTACTACATGAAATTCATATGGAATGGAAAATTCTCCTAGTTGTAATACGTAGATACATGTTCCTAAAGTTTCTAGATTTCCTGATATCCCTAATACTTTTGTCTTTTTTCTTTCATCAATATTAATGTTTTTGGTAAGTGAACACTTTTTTACAACGCATATTGAGGCTCCTGTGTCTAGTAAGAATTGTTTGTTTATGTTGTTTGTTAATGGGATCTGTATGTAAATGCCGTTTGATATTCCAACAGTACAAATGGCATCTGTTGTCTGTGGCTTTAATAAATTCCCTCCGATGGGCCGGCTTTCCCTTCGGTGGGTTGCTCGTTTCCCATTACCAACACCTGATTATGATTTCTATTATTATTAGGTTGACTTACATTATTCGACCTATTGGTATTATTGTTGTTGTTACTGTGATTATTATTGTTATTATTATTATTATTATATCTTTGTCTATTATTATTGCTTGTATATCTGGACCTGTTGTCGTTGTTATAATAGTTATTATTATTATTATTTCTATAGTTATTACGATTCCTAGAGTTTTGTTGGTTCTGACATAAAGGCCTAGTTGAGTTGTTATTCTGTGGGTGCGAATTTCTAGCTTGGTTATTGGAATTATTATGCGAGAATCTAGCTTGAGAGTTGTTAGAATTATTACGTCCATGATAGTTTCTACCTCTATTATTCATGAACCTAACAGTGTTTGATGTGGATGCAGAGGTTTGATCTAATTCCACAATATGCCGGATAGCGTCTTGAAGATTAGTGTGTCTGGCGCTATCTACTACTATTTTTAACCTATCGTTTACCCCCTTTTTTAGAAATGCTAAACCTCTTCTCTCATTAGCTTTTGTTAGGATTTCCCTTGCTTTTTCACCATGGCAAGAGACTTCTAGTTCTGTCATTTTTGTAATAAGTGTTTCGATGTCTGTTACGAATTCTCGCACAGATCGATTACCCTGATATGTCTTACTAAGTTTGGTTTGTATCGTTTCTATTGTTTCTTTTGGTCCGCATTTTTCTATTAAAATTATTTTTAATGAAACAAAATTTTCTGGGTTTTGATTACCTAGTTCAGTAAGAGCTTTACCCTGAATTTTGCACTTTAATATAAATTTTATTAGTGTGGGTTTTGAGGTCTCATTAAGGGTGTCATGGTAGAATTCTACGCTGTTTATAAAATCCCTAATGTGTTCAGTTCTCTTTCCATCCTCATCACAGTTGAGGGTAGGCAATTTCTGAGCTATACTGAAATTGAATATTTCTGCCATGTTTTCAACTACTTCTAACTCTTCGGATTCTTTATCTTCTTCTTTTCTTATATTTTCTTCGCCTAGCAATTTCTCTTCGTCTTCTTTATCTTCTTCTTCTTCTATGTTTTCTTCGCCTAACAATTTAGTTTTTTCCTCTAATATTTGATTCAGTCTGCGTACTAAGTTATCTAAAAAAAATTTTAAAGTTTGTTGATTTTTATCCTTTTCTAATTTTTCATATTTTTCATTAAATTCTTTTTCTAAATTTAATATTTCTTGTCTTTTTTCAGTAATATGTTTTTGGGAATATTTTCTTTTTGGGGTTTTATTGAAGTTTGCAAGTATTTCTTTTAGTGTTTTTATTATGTTTAACATATTTTAATTATTTATTGTTTACACATTTTTTTTTATCTAATCATAATTTTTTTTGGTTTACAATTTTGTTTGCTTTTTTTTATAAGATTTTAAACTGCTACATTTTTAATTTCATTGTTTACAATTTTCTGGACATTTTGTTTAAAGTAAGATTTTAAAATTTTTGTGGTTAAATAAACTATAAAAATTATTAAAATTATGAAGAAGATGTCCATGATTAAAAGATTTGATGTTAGCACATTATTATTATCGTTATTATTTGTTACAACGATATCTTCTTTGGAGTTTTTTCCTCCCATTATAAATTTTTTTTTCAGAATTGATTTTGATTGAATTTTGAATGATAGGAAAAAAAAATTGATATACTTTTTACAGTTACTCTTTTAATTTTTTCTTCGGGCATTAATTTTTGCCATTAAATTATTTTCAAATTCGAATTTATGTTCTTGCAAAGGATTGCAACTGCAGTGGCCATACGAATGCATCACTTAACCAATGGCGGTTTAGTAACCAATCGTCTACAGTTATTCATTTCCAATGGTGAATTATCCTCCTCAGAATTGGGTGACCGTGGTATGTGCGGGTCGTTATCATTGCAAGATAAACTTATTGTTGGGAAACTGAGCTGGTGCGTGGGTATGACACGGCAACGGCAGTGGTGGGTTATCGGAAATGAATTACTAAATCAATTCCCGTTTAAGGCGACAATTGCCTGATGATATCTGAATGGACAAAGAAGTTTTTTGGTTCATTGCTCTCTTCGATGGTTTTTATGAGAGCCTGGCAGGATCGCCATGTAACGATGACCTAACTGCTACCTCTCCTACCAAAGCTGTGGGGGATATTGAAAGGCTTCCCCAAGCCGAATTAGGTTGTTGGCTAAAGAGCCGATCTGTTTGGAAAATAAAACAAGGCTGGAGAGCCAAAATGTTTGTTCTACTTTCGAACGGAAAGTGAGTTTATTCTATCCAACTTAAGCTATTTATACAAAATAATTAACTTACACACTAACATCTTAAGCCTATATGACATATAAGTATTATTGAAATATTGTGTATTCCGAACTCTGTGGGAAAATTACTGACAACGGAACCAGGCAGCATACTTGCTATGTCATCAAATTAATATTCGATGCATAGCCCTTCTAATACAATGCTCAAGTGTATCCAAATACATCCAGCCATATGCACTACACAGCATGCAGTGCATTGAACCTTAGTGAGTAGGTAGATACACCTGACCAGAGTAATCTGAAGCGTCGCGTGCCGTCGTCGTCAGTGGCATTGAAATTATTTTATATTTTAGTGCATGAGGTTGATACTCATGACCATGAACGAAATACGAGTGCACTATTTGAAATGGGAAATAAATGCGAATGCAATATAATAGAGGTGGGCTATTGTGAAGCATAATGTGGATCAATGACCGGAATAAAATGTATTATGAAGTGGTCGCTAGTGTGATCCCTTCACACCACGCCCCCTGAATGAGCAAATTGAAATTTTCGATTTTGTCCTTTGTATACAGCCGAAAACCTACCTTTGTACCAAATTCCAAGATTCTGCTATTGTTAGAAGTGCTTCATAATTTTGATGATCAGTCAGTCAATCAGTGAGTGAGTCAGTCAGTCAATTACGGTTTTTGAAATTTTTACTGTTCAATATCTCAGGAAGTAGTGGTTTTACAGGGCCTTTGTGCCCATGAAGTTAATACGTTATTCAAATTTAAAGCTTCTAACTCAATGGGTTGAAAAGTTATGGGGGGTTAAAAATGTGGTTGAGTTTGATCCTGTAAAAAGGGAGTAGTGC
Organism: Sphaerophoria taeniata; assembly: GCA_943590905.1. NCBI lineage: Eukaryota > Metazoa > Arthropoda > Insecta > Diptera > Syrphidae > Sphaerophoria > Sphaerophoria taeniata. Next base: position 59,218,736 of record OX016541.1, on the reverse strand, counting down.
TAGAACTTGGCTGGGCACTACCGTGCCCTTTAATTTGCACACAAAACATTACTAAAGGAGGTGTAATCCCATAATAGTGGGCGAATTTTAATAAACGAATATTTAGAATTTTAGGACTCATTAGAACGGTTTCTTCGCAGGGCTCTAAACAATTTTTTTTGTTTTATTTTTTTTTATATGTATGTGTGTGTATGTGCTATATTAAATATTCTTTATTAAAATGCGTTTTTGATAAACAATATTTTTGGTTGTATATGGGCGGAGTTGCCCGTAGCTTAGTTGGTAAGTGCGTTGACTGCTAAGCAGAACGTCGTTGGTTCGAGTCCTACTCAGGCCAAGTTTTTATTTCATCTATCACGGGCACTGCCTCTTGCGAAGACCTGACAAATCTTCCAAGAGTATCAATCTGTCATAAAAAAAGTGCTTCTCAACTCTGCCGTTCGGAATCGGCGTTAAATTGTAGGTCCCCTCAATTCTTCACACGCACTCAGAGAATTGTTGATGAGAGTAAGCCACTTAGGCCTTGGCTCTTCAAGAGCTGTCGCACCACTCTATTTTTTATATGAGCGGATGGCTTACCAACACGTGATAATGTTTAGCGTTGCAGTATAGGAACTGCTTATATCAGATGGGGCGCTACATTAGCAAGATCGAAGCAGTTTGGCGTAATTTTTCGTTTTAAATACATGGAAGGTATCCACACTTGTTCTTTTGACAGTTTTTTTGTATATTCTACACTTGGAAATAGTGTTTCAAGATCAGTGGAACCACCAAATACAACTTTAACCGCATCTTTTTTCGTTTTGCCAAATCGATTCAGCACTAATTCTCGTTCAATATCGTTGCACATCGATTTAAGAAACACTTTCACTTTTATTTGCACCAGCCATTTTTGCACTTTCACTCAACCTAGCTGATTTTTGTTATTTTTCCTTTTGCTTTGAAAGACACCTTGAATTTACATTACAATAAAAATTGTTTGGAAGTGAAATTTGGCCTTTAGAATCAAGTGAAATTATTCCATTTGTTATATCTAATAACTACTTAGAAGATTTCGTCGCAGATACATCGTTTTTTAACTGCACATGAACATTTTACGACAAATGTTTTGTTCCTGACATAAAAGAGATAAACTCGCCGGCAGCAATGGAACGTGGTATAATCGACAAAGTTTGTCGCTAAACTTTTTTTCCTCACAAATCCTAAGGTCCGATTAAAGGCTCCAGTTAATTTTTTGTGCACCATTGTGCTTTCTTTCCACAGAATAAACTGAAAATGTCAAAAATGTTGGCCATTCCTGACCGTTATGAAATATTACATGTAATTGTTTCATTTATCTCCATATTCAAAGGCAACTTAAGAGCAGAATGCACTATACGGCCACCATCTATTTACGTGGCTGCGATTCCAGAAGAAGCCAAAGCAAATGCTATTTTATTTTCAGATCGTTTAGATGCTAAAATTAATGACAGCAAATATGTTTTTTCCATATCACACTGGCCACTGGGTGCATCTAAAAAATACATACTATTACTCTTATTGATCACAGTATCACACTTTGCATAATGGTGTCATACACATCAGCACGTTAGTTTGGAAATATTTTTAATTCAATGCAACTGTATTGCTTTCGCGTAGTATTTCTTGATCAAGAACCTCTTGCACAGCACAATTTGGAGCAACCAATCCTAAATATGCCGATGCTTTATTCGCAATCCGGGCGAAAGTAATTAACTTCCACGAATCCCTATATAGAAATTGAATTTGAACGCATTCAATTATCCATTAGATTGGCATTAGCAATGACTATATTGACTCAAGGTCAAGGTCAAACAATGTCTGTTTGTTGCTTACCTATGTATATTTAAGTATTTATTTCTCATCTCGCCTGCCTTCTGATCACCTCCAGAATAATAATTAAAGACAGATGTTGTGAAATCCAATTGAAATAGAGGACGATATTAATTGAGAGTCCTTACGGGACATACAAACAAACCAACATACATCCATCTAGTTTCACAACAGAATGATTATAAAACACACATACTTTTTTCAATTTCAAAGATTTGAAGGTTTTCTAGCTTAACAACGAATTATCCACCTTTACATTGTACATGTTACAAAAAACCAAACGAAAGCGAAACGCTCATTTCCGAAATTTTCCGAGTTTTCCGCCAAGAAGTTTATGTATATATTTTTATTTGAATATCATCAACATCATCATCTATCATCATCATCATCATAGCAATGCACCTTCAATTCCACGCAATTTTCCATTTCAAAACCAATGAGTTTTCCGGGTTTTTCATCAAAAACTTTCTATTTTTCATGTAATAAGCTATTCAAAAATATGTAACTGTTGGACCGTTTAAAATTCCATACCGGACAAACATACAAACATACAAAAAACATTCAATTAAATGAATATTCAATTCAAAATAAACCATTTGTTTTTATTTTGTGAGATTTAAAAGATTAATGACGTTAATGAAAAAAAAAACATTCTGGTTTTAAAATCAGAAGGGAATTCTCTTCTTTTCAGAATCAGAACACTGTCACTTTTGCCCAATTGAACGCATTCAGAATGCTTTTTTTAACTTCCAGATTGCCAATTAAAAACGTCATAACACTCTTTTCCAATTCCATTCTTTTACAATAATCTTTTCCTCTGACAGTTAATAAAATTGTGCGTCTCTGAGGGAATTGAAGAGGATCTTGTTTTCTTTAAAAAGTTGAGAATTCGATGAGCCCAATCCAATATTGGCAATCTTTCAAAATTCTCATGAACGCATTTTTCCAAGCTTTCTTATCAACGCTTTTTCGGAAACTCTTTAAAATGCGAACATCAACCGATCAAACTTCAACACGATACACAAAACACACAGCACAGGTTTGAATATTTATTTGCGGATACCTTCTTATATTTCTCAAATCTATAGTTGCAAACTGGAATATTATAATGTATTGTTCACTGCACTCTTAATGGATCTGAGTCTTGAACTTAAATTCTTTTGCAGATATCCAGAAAACATTAAGACTGAAAAATGAATGTTCCTCATGAACAATAAGAAGCTACGCACCATCACCAATGTAACTTACACTGACATTATAACCATTTCATCACGAATTTTAGCATTAAGTTACATTGTAGACATCTTGTTCTTAATTTGAAATGAAAATTTTGACTTGTTCAATTTTTTTTGAAAATATTACAAACTTGACAAAATTTTCAATCGAATCGATCAACTTGTAGGGTAGTGAGAAAATTATTATTTATTATTTATTTAACATTGGCACCGTTTGTGATTTGAAAAATATACATTTTATTTTTTCTAAACCTTCTACCCTAAAACCATTTGCATTTAGAGAAAAAATTAGGAAAATCGGTCAACCAGTGTGCCCGGTTAGCGAACGAACACAAAAATTAGGCTGTTCTTTTATATAGATAATGTATGTACATTGTACATATTTGAATTCTAAGAAATAAAAATGTTAACTAACTAACTAACTAACTAAATGTAAACGTTCAGTTGTTGCAACACAACGACAACGTATACGTGTCTTCAAAAGTATCGCGTTCGTTCTCTGCCTAAAAATGACACTATTCATCGCTTAGCTTCGAATATCGACTCGAGACGGTCTGAAGCGGACAGGCCACGCGGGTAATGAAATGGGGTATATTGACTGGCTACCGAGATCGCCCGATTTAACGGCGCCGGGCTTTTTCTTATGGGGATTTTTTAACTTATTTTTCTACTACTACTTGGTGGCGTTAGTCGGGTGGACAAAGGGGTCGCACTCATATTTTTTTTATTGAAGTGACACCAATTGTTGGGGCAAGGTGGGAAAATTGAACCTTAACTTTAATAGACAGCATTGAAATTTAAACGCATTAATCAATTAATTATGCTGGATAGGTTAAAATTTAATAAGCTGCAGGAGAAGGCCTGCATTCGAAGAGCAAGCCTGTGAATTGATAAACGAACGGAAAAAATTCGCCAGCACAGAATGGTGAAGATGTTAGAATTGAATACAATTACTACGACTTAAAATTTCTAAATGACATTCATACTTTCTCCAAAATGATGTTAAGATTTCTTCCTGAAGCTCACGGTAGCGAGGTGTCTATTTTAGTACGTCTAAGCGTGGAAAAAAAAACAACCGACAGATGGGTAGATATATGTACATACATTTAATTTCCTAGCGGATATTTGTGCTTCTCAGTGATTTCGAGTGTTACAGAATATTGGCCCCAAAAACACATTTATTTCCAATGACAGACAGATACATGTATAACACTGACTGACAATAGTGTAGAATCAGTAGATATCTGCAAAAGAAAAATGTTGGATTGCTCGATATCCCAAAAATGGAGAGTTACTGGGAACAAGCGTATGTACAAAGTACGACCTAAACAGCAAAAAGTGCCATAAACAATAAAAGTAATCCAAGTCTTGAAATTATTCCCAAATTGAAAAGCATAAACTTTCATAAGTATTTAATACTCCTTCTTAACAATCTCAAATGAATTATTATGCACTATTTCTACAAAAGAAAAGGAAATGCAGATAAAATGTATTTTTAAGGACCCAACCACCATTGCAACTCGTTCCCCACAAAACGAAGTTTGGTATTTAAAGTACTCTTTAAGTGGAGGGTGTCAACAAATTACTTTCTATAAATTAATGGTCGGTTTTATTGTAGTCAGGCTTATCAGGAGCACATTTAAAAATAAAGATACTTATACCTATATAATATTTTTTTGCATAAAGGAATGGATTCCAAAATTCATAAGAATGAGAATAACTGTGGAGTCTTTCCACTTCGTATTTTGTTCTCCTTTTCATTTCCTTCTTCTTCACAGAAAAAATCAACGAAAACACTCGAAAAAGGGATAAGAGTCTATTCGAAAACATGAGAGGAATTTTCTAGGATATTCACAGTGAAATCATATTCAGATCCGGATTTAAAGGACTTAGGCTCCGACGATGCTTCATATTCTCTTCGCAGTTGAGTATGCTGGCGTACTCAGTGTGAATTTTCTAAATGAAAAAAAAAACCAAAAGTGTTTACTATTGATTTTTACTTGCATGCTTTTTTACCGTAATAAAAACACAAAAAGAATATGTACTTAAAGCTAAGGAGTTTAAGATCTTAAAAACCTAGGGTTCAATTAGTTGAAGGGATAAATTAAAGACATTTTTATCTTGTTTAATTTTTAATTATAGATTCTTTACTTATTGCCAAGGATAAGATGAGATCAGATATTGAGAAATACTGAAGTAAAGGAAATCGTTTGCAGAAATTACTTTTGTGTTTTTATTTGTACGTGAAACCGAAATCGAAGTGTTGTTTAAGTAACGAGAGAGTGTTCCCAGTAGCTGATCTGCCAGTATGAAGTATTACTGAATTCAGTGTTAAACTGTTAAACAGCTCTTTTATTTTTGGTTTTTCAACCGTCGCTTTTTGATGGCCGATTAAAATATTTAATTTTTAAAATTAGCTGTTAACATATTTTTTACTGTCGAATCGTCGCACAATGTTTATCTTTACAAATCAAATTTATTTAACACAAAATTAATTATCCTCAAAAATCCTTTCTCCACAGTTTTTCATTCCGACTCTGTACAAATTTCGTGCATTCAATTTTCCTAAGCAGCGCAGCGGTTTGTGTACATTTCTGCTTTTGTAAGATACCGTGTTATAATAAAAATTCATTTTTCTAGAGCTGCTGCAACCAATTTATCCTTATGTAAACTCGTTTGTTTGTCATATTTAACGCTGTTATGGGTGCTTAAGTTTTGATGATTTTAGTTACCAGAAATTATGCAGAAAATCTTTTTTGTTCTGGGTTCTGTGCATCAAGCTTTAATAGGATTCATTTTTATTTATTTTTCTTTTTCATTTTGTGGCAATAGATCTGAATACACACCTATCTTGGAATATACCTACATTAAACATACACATATAACTGCAGAATAAATTTTCTCAGAAAAGAAGAATTTTGACAATTCGCTCTACAACGGTTAACAGGATCAAGTAAAAAAATGGATTGTATGTTTTGTTCTGTTTACTTATGTGATGATGTGGAGCCTCATCGAACAAGCGTCTGTAACCATTCGGTCCCTAAGTGGCTGTGTTCAGGTTTGCACACCAGGTCGGTTGAGGTCCTCCACAAACTGTGTGGTCCAGGTTAATAGCAGCCTTCCATTTCTGTTACATCCTTCGATGTAAAATTCGACAAGTTTACGAGCCACAGCAATATGCATGTGACCCAAGGTTCAACTACTTAACCCTAACTTTTTTTTCTAGACCTTCGCTTAATAACGTGTGTTTTTTTTCGAGGTATAGAACTTTAAGTTGGCATTACTTTTCAAGACGGCAACCGATTTAACAGCTGTCAAGTGATTTATTCTCAGTTTGGTTTGGCAATTTATCATGAATAGACTCACGCCTGAACAACGCTTGCAAATTGTGCAATTTTATTTCGAAAATAATGGTCCTGTGCGGAATACGTATCGCGCACTATACGTCCATTTTATCGTCGAAAAAATCGTCCATCAGAGCAGTTAATTCGATTAACCATGGAACGTTTTCGCACTACGTTTACTCTAATTCATAACTCGTATCCCCAGAGACGCCGCCGTACGGTGCGTACAGAAGAAGCTGTTGCTACTGTAGAGCGTAGCATTGAGGAAAACCCGGATGAGTCCATCCGCCATCGAGCACAGGAATTGGATCTGTGTCCATCCACTTTATGGAAGATTTTGCGGCAGGATCTTGGTTTGCGTGCTTACAAAATCCAACTCGTGGATGAATTGAAGCCAAACGATCATCAAGCAAGGCGTAGATTCGTCGAATGGGCCCAAAACGAGAAGGCCGTTTTCCCGATTTTCATAAGCGAATTTTGTTGCGATGAAGCGCACTTCTGGTTGAATGGCTACGTCAACAAACAAAACTGCAGCATTTGGACTGAAGCTAATCTTCAAGTGTATGTCGAAACACCGTTACATCCAGAAAAACTGACTGTTTGGTGCGTTTTATGGACTGGTGGAATCATTGGTCTGTATTTCTTCAAAAACGATGATGGCCAGAACGTTACAGTCAATGGTGATCGGTATAGAGCCATGATTACTAACTTTTTCATTCCTGAATTGAACAATCATGATGTCCAGGAGCTGTGGTTCCAACAAGACGGCGCAACATGTCACACAGCTGGTGCCACAATCGATTTATTGAAAGACACGTTTGGTGACCACCTGATTTCAAGTTTTGGACCTGTGAATTGGCCTCCAAGGTCTTGTGATTTAACACCGCTAGACTATTATCTGTGGGGTTATGTAAAGTCATTGGTCTATGCGGAAAAGCCACAAACGCTTGACCATTTAGAGGACAACACTCGCCGTGTTATTGCCGATATACGGCCACAAATGTTAGAAAATTTCATCGAAAATTGGACGTCCAGATTGGACTATATCCGAGCCAGCCGTGGCAGTCATATGCCAGAAATCACATTTAAAATGTAATGCCACAAAATTATCTTTCGAATAAATAAAAAATCATGTCAATCGAATATTCTATCGTTGTTTTATTGCAATTTGATGTTCTATACCTCTAAAAAAAACACCCTTTATATCCCGTACAGTCCTGTATTTACCGATTCTATTCTGCAATGCTGCAGACAGATTATTTCTTTGCAGCACCGCTTTTATTGCTTCTTGTTTAGCTGTATGAACTTCTTTGAGTGGGGGGCTTGAGCGCAGATCAGGCTAATGTTTGCAAATTAAGCCTTAATGCGGACTATTTTATGGCGATCATTTAGAAAGTTGAAACTCAAGAATTAATTTCTGAGTCGAGACCACATTCAAATAGACGCTGATTTCGTTCCCGATAGCAGTCGATGTAGAAGATGCCACAGCGTCAACCCATTGCATTTCAATGGTTATATCGCCTTTCTAGCAGTTCAGGGCTCGGTTTAATTTTTCGGTTGCACGTGGTTTTTATTCTTGAAACGTTTTTGTGGGTCAGCTTCAATGAATCCTTCCATATTGGAGGATTGTTGGTGTTTCGGAACTAATGTTTTCTATGGGCGGGCAGTTACATTGACGCACAACACTCAACCAAAAGACTCTACCTATAACTGGGGAGCAGAACAAACCGTTCATAAAGTTGTTCGTCTTGCCTGTAGACGGCAGCTCAACAGATTTTATATAGTTTTGAGTTAAACTTAAAATTGTAAAAAATTTTCATGTATTCTACATCAAAATCTTAACCTGTTCTTCTGTTTTAGTTATTTTTTTCATTAAATCACATAGAGTAAAAAGAACTCATTCCAAACCCGAGAAGAAATAAGAAAACAATTAAAATCAACATTGAAAGAAAAAAGTAAAACAAAATCTGACATTAAAATGATAATTAACTGACAGAGAAATCCTTTTCTTTATATGCCAACACTGTGACATTTTAACTTTAAAGTTCTTCTTTTTTTGTTGTTTTGTATCCCCCATTTTCTTTGAGCAAAAGAAGGAACGGAACAAAAACAAACAAAAGCATGACAATATCAAAATCATCAACAACTCAACATTATAACAGTGGGGTGAAATAATGTAAAAAGAAACTCAGTGGGTTATTGAAATAAAAACGTTAAAGCAAGGTCTTTCGTATAAATAAGTGGAGGATTTGTCTTAAACAAATCTTAAAGGCTCTTTAAGAAAATTAGAATTGAGTGATCCTGATCATCGATTTTAAGTTCCTTTAGATCAAAATGAAAATTTTGAAGAAAGCATAACATATTATGCCTTTTCAGATATATTCAAAAATAGCAGAAAGGTTTTTGAAATTCGTTAATCACTCAACGCAAAAGACAACGTTTAGTAGCATATGTTAACTGCATAATCCGATCCGTCACTGCAGAAACAAAAGCATCATAAAAAGATAATTCGTGTGACTTACGTGTTCACATACTATACTCCTTTCTTTTCCATGATGGAAAATCATCCGACCTTTTTTTTTTGCAAAAAAAAAACATAAAACAAAACATTTAAGAGCAGAAAAACATATGATATGAATATAAATATTATATGATAGTCATGGGATAACAACAGCGTTTCGCTTTCGAAGTAAAAACTACAACTTCACGCTGACTTCTAGTTTTGAAATTATCTCTGAGGCAGTTGGCAGCAGAAGAATAGAATAAAATATCTGAATCTGAAGGATAATAGTTGAAATAAGCAGAATATAAAAATTCAACCATCCAACCAGGATAATTTTAGTGGACAACTTTTGTTTTTCTTTCTTCATTGTCTTTTTTTTCGAGGGAACTATAGGACCAGAGTTTGGTAAGAATGTTTTTAACTTTTTGTTTCCTTTGGATTTATTTTATTCATAGTTGTTTTTGAAACACAACGACTAGGGCGACTAAGGAACGACGACATCGTTGAAGAATTGCAATGTGCACTCGTAATCTTTTATACTTGAAAAATTTAATTTGGGACACGAAAAAAATGAAGAAAAACTATATTTTTCTCTCATCATTGTTTTGTTAGAAGTGATTCTTCTTTTCATTTGTTTTATCACTTCAACTCTTTAGTGTTTTATATTTGAAAAGAGATACAATTTACAAGGAGGGTAAATTTGACCAGGATATAAATACGGGGAAAAAGTAGGTTGGAGTTGGAAGACAATAGATGAATAGACTTACATTGTTTTGAGGATAAATGGGGGCGTTTACGTACCTGAAAGTAAAAGAAAGAAAACGTTAGATAGGATTTTGAAAAGATTTTTTGGATGGTTAAGAGATTGAGAATTTATAAGAGACGGTGAAATTTTTAAGTTCGTTGAGCTTTAATTTTATATAAAAATACGTTTCGATTATATTTTTGAAAAAAAATTGAAAAAAATGTTTTGTATTTAATTAGTTAGGCCCAGCCTGACTTTCATACAGGAGGTCATTTGATGTTGTTGCATACTGTGAAGATCACCTGCTGCTGTAATTTTCTGCTTTATGAGACTAGGCGTCGATGGTGCAGACATCACGACGCACACTACAGTCACCCTCTACTTTTTTCGGCTTTACGCCATTTTTTCTTTGAGTAATGAGTATCTATTGTTAATATAATGTTTTCATTTTTTAATCCTAACCCAAGTCCTTTCGGAAAACTACTTGTTTTTGATTTTTACCTGACTTTAAGCACCTGATATGATAATATTTTATAAACCACTTAAGTAGTTTTCGATGTTTTCCCCTGATCCGTGATAAAGGTGATATCTGACTCATTTGCTTATCGCCGGATACTTTACCCTTATTACTACTTAAGGTGGCGCTTCAGTCCAAGATGGACTTAGGCCTCAACCAACAATCTTCTCTAGCCAGCTTGGTCCATCGACGTTTGACCTTTACTCTTTTAGCAAGGTCAATGTCGCTGTACAGTCCGTACAGATCGTGGTTAAATCTTGTCCTCCATTCACAATCAATGCAGACAGGACCATAGATCTTCCGTAGAACTTTTCTCTCGAAACGGCCTAACGCACTCTCTTCCGTTTTTGACAGGATCCATGCTTTTAAAATATAAAGCTAGACGGGAATGATGAGGGTCTTATAGAACGTCACCTTAGGGGCCAGTTTTAGCGATCATTAAAAACTATCATTAAAAATTTTCATTTGGATAATGTGGTGTGTTGTACTTTGATTTTATATATCAATTTCATACCAATCGATGGCAAATCCATTGAAACATTTTTTTCTGGCAAAAAATAATCCTACAATAGAAAATTTTTGGTGAAAAATGCATTTATTTACTTTAATGATGAAAATTCGTTTTAATGACAAGCTAATAATTAAATTTCAAAAAATGAAACACTTTGTTCCAGTGTTTGTGTTCCCCTTTTTTAATGTTCCATCTTTCATTAAAAAAATTAATGAAGGATTTTCAATCATTTAAAAAAATATTTGGTGTCAGTTTATTAAAAAAATATTCGAATGACATTTAAATAATTTAATGATCGCTATAAACGCACGTAAGTAAAAAAATCCAATTTTCATGTGTTCCAACTTTTAATGATAGTTTTTAATGATAGCTATAACTGGCCCCTTAGTTGTTCAATTGCTTTCTAACCCAATGAAAATGCGATTAGCAAGAGTTATATTCTCCTTCTGATTTCGGCGCTAATGTCATCGTCAGTGTTGATAGCGGAGCCAAGGTAGACAAGTTATAGGTGTCTATCGTGTCGTTTTGTCCAAGACGTCGGTGTTGGGTGTCCCTTCTTGATAACAGTATACCAACCCATTTTTTTAGCCTCTTTCTGTATACTCACAAATTACTATTGACGTCACGCTGTGATCTCATCTAAAGCCTTTTTCGGCATCGAAGGTGTCGGTGAGGTCGTTACCTACTCTGATGGAGCAACGTGAGTTCTCCATTGTCATCCTACTTAGATGAATGAGTTTGGTAGGGCTGCCAAAACAGGATATGACTTTATACAGTTCTTCTGGTATAGATGCTGTCATCCGCGGCCTTAAAATGGATGAAAAGATGGTGCTCTTGAGTTTTTTTCCAGGAGCTACCGTAATGTGAATATTTTATCGATGGTGAAATTTCGTTGTTTGAAGCCACATTGATATGGACCTATCAGTTTGTTGACAAACGGCTTCAAACGTTCACATAATACTGCGGAAAAGTTTCTTACCCTATCGAACATAATTTTTTGTAAATTCTGATGATTCCATTGAACTTCAAAAGGCAGTTATTCGTAGTCTAAAGGTAGCAATCATTAAGTGATGGCCTCGACCAAAGCCTATATGGGCTTCTTATTCTTACGTTCTGGAGATTGCTTCTTAGACGTAGCGTCGGCTGATGTTGGAGGGATAAATTTTGCTGGGAACGCCTTATATACCTCATCCCTAAATTGGCATTAATGTCCTCCATGCTCTTATGTCCAGAAGCTGGATATGATGCAAAATTGTATGACTAAGAGACTCCAATGAAATAAGATTTCCAACTGCTATCTTGGTCACCCAAGCTGTTCAACTTATGCTCCGCGAACACTTCCTGAAGCACTTTCAGAATAAAGCAATACAGAGCTAATGAGTTAAACACACCCCTAGACCTATTTTATACAGCACAACTCTTTCAACAATTTGAAGAATCAGGCACCAATCTCAATACGGGTATGGGTAACAAATTTAGCTAATTTGTGTTTACTAGGTGCATGAGCTTAATTAAGTACTTCAAGATGACAAGAAAGTTGAATTTCAGGCCTAATCCAAATTTAAGGAAGTCAACAAACACCCGATAAGGCAAGCTGTCGTAAGTTATCAACGATCTGGTGGGAATTTTGTGGCCGTTTAAATCAATTGAATCACACATTTCCATTCTGTTTTTTTACTAGCTTATTCTTGCACAGTTCACAAAATGTTAAGGATTTGCAGGATTGTCTTCTTACACGACTTGTACAAAGTTCTTGCTCCTACCTTGCTCGTTGTCTTGACAATATAAGTGAACAATTTGTCAACAAAAAAAATCAATTTCTTAGTCAAATGTAATCATGGCTTCGACTCTACAAAGATAAAAATAAGCGAAAATACAAGAAAGAAAACTCCTTTTGGATAATTCCTTTTTTCTCCTTCACAAGGCACATCTAATCAGGCAGATAAAGCTGGCTTCAAGACATTAACAGCTTTCTACTTAAATTCATTTTTAACTTCCCATAGGAAGTTATTGTAATGGGTCCGATTTTGTGAATCTCCAATTTTCGCATTTCTCGATGTTTTGAGGTCACTAGAGTCCGAATCAAGCGTTTTTAAGATGACATCGGTGTGTGTGTGTATGTGTGTTCGTATGTGCGTTACGTTTTTTCAGCTCGATTATCTCGCGAACCACTCATCGTATTGTCATAAAATTGGTCTCATTCGACGCGGTATTGTGTTGTTAAGAGGTGATTAACGCTTAACGGTTTTTAAATGGCAATCAAAAATCTAAGACAACCTTATAAAAAATGAGTTATTTTTATTATAAAAAAGGGTTTTCCAATATGAGGTGTTATTTTGAATAGCCCGCTATTTCGGTAGTTGTCACTTTTGAAGCTGTCATTTTTTGGCATTTGACAAGTAGAAACTACGCCATTAATAAAAATGGAACGATACACGCTTCAACAACGCATTGAAATTATTAAAATTCACTATAAAAAATGGTGAAAATTTGGCAAAGACGGTTCGCACAACTAAAACATTTTTGGGTCGTCGTGAAGCATCTTGTCGGACCGCAATACAGAAATTGGTGGACAAATTCGAGCTGTTGGGACAAGTTAGTGATGTGAAGAATAAAACCCGTGCACGTCGCTCAAGAACAACTGAGAATATTGCTGTTGTAGCCCAAAGTGTTGAAGAAAACCCAGGTTTGTCCATTCCTCGTCGTTCTTTGGAATAAGGCATTCCACAAACGTCATTACACCGTATTTTGCATAAAGACTTGGGTCTTAAGGCTTATAAAATTCAGTTAACACAAGAACTCAAGCCGGCTGATCATCAACAACGTCGTGTCTTTGCTGATTGGGTCCTTGAAATGCATGAAAATGATCCGGAATTTCATCGAAAAATCATCTTGACTGATGAGGCCCATTTCCACCTCGGAGGCTACGTCAACAAGCAAAACTGTCGCATCTGGGGCTCGGAAAACCCAGGAGTTATTGTTGAAAAGCCTCTCCATCCTCAACGCGTGACTGTTTGGTGCGGTTTATGGTCCCGCGGGGTCATTGGAACTTACTTTTTCGAAAATGAGGCTGGAGCAACAGTTACGGTCAATGGATTGCGCTATCGAGAGATGATTAATGATTTTAACTTCCCAGAGGAAGTTATTGTAATGGGTCCGATTTTGTGTATCTCCAATTTTCGCATTTCTCGATGTTTTGAGGTCACTAGAATCCGAATCAAGCGTTTTTATGATGATGTCTGTGTGTGTGTGTATGTGTGTTCGTTACGCGTTACGTTTTTTCAGCTCAATTATCTCGCGAACCACTCATCGAATTGATCTCATTCGACGCGGCATTGTGTTGTTAAGAGCTGATTAGGTTTTGAGCGAAATCGGCTCAGCGGTTTTTTAATGGAAATCAAAAATCTAAGACAACCCTAATATAATGAAAATTATGATAATAATTTCAATAATAGTGCAAAAAATCTTATAGTTAGTGGGGGAAAAATAATACTCAGGAGTATCATATACTATGTTTGATTACTAGCTGACCCACCAAACGCTGCTTTGCCGTATAAATATTAATTTTCAGAAATACTAATCCGATTAGAAAAATTGCTTCAATAATAGAAAACTACAATATTCAGGAGCAATATAGGCTGTATTTTACTGTGCAAAGTAGTTGTGAATGAGTCCACGAAATGGTACGATCAACTTTTGGCAGATGGCGCCACTGTTATTCAATAAACTTAATGTTTTTCATAAAATCATCAGTTTTATGGTATTTGACTTTGAACCAACGTGCGTTTACAACTACAACGGGATGCATCGGCTAAATATTTTGCAAAACATCTAATGTTTTACGTATTTTACTACTATGGGAAGTTAGTCGCGTGGACTCCATGGGTCGCACTCATATTTTTTTTTTATCTCTCATTGCCAGTGGAAGCATTAAAAAAGCAAGTAAACTATTTTTCCCTTAATCGATTTTTTTAGTTGTGCAAGAAGTAAGGCTTTTTACGCCAAATAGTCTTTTTTCTTCCATTCACCGGTAAGAGAAAAATCATGTGAAGCAAGATTATCGATGGAAAAATATATACATATATAATATATTTTAGGTATATCTTTAGTCGGAAGCCGGAAGACAGTGATCAATCCAACTTCGAAGGAAATTAAATTATCGCTCATAACTTTTTTTCGCTCGTTCTCCCTTTGGGGTACGCTTCTTTGTCATTTGATAATAATTTAATAACACTTCGTTTAAGTTGTATCATGGTTTCGGGGGTATTTAATATAGAGTGACAACATGAAAAAGTTAAAAAGACACATCAGGATTTAGCTTTATCCTGATATCCTAAGGGAGGCTAATTAAATCTCCTCCCAAGTGTCGGTGAAAATTTATTTTGAAAGAACTTGAACGACGAGTATAAAAGGGAATAAAAGGGTGTTTCGAAATGTGTTGTGTGTTTTGTCGAATTAATAAAAAAAACTTTTCGCAGTAACACAGAAGACAATACCTCGAATGCAATTCGTATTAAATGTGTTTTATTTTCATCTTTCATAGACAACTGCCTTTTGTCAAGACACTTTTTTCTAAAATAAGCCGTTCGGAATCGGCATGAAATTGTTTTCCATTTAAATCTTTACACCTTATCTGAAGAACTGTTCGAGGTCGTAACTCGTAAGTCGAGCTATTCGGAGATTTGACTCGACTCTCTTATTATTATAGTTTATAAAAAAATTAATCCACGCTAGAATACTTGTTGGCCAGAAAACAGAAGAATTAAAAGAACTAAATAAAAGCAAACACATTTGTAATCTAACATTTGAGCAAACAGTTAAACAAATTAAGACAAACTAGTCAATCCAGCTCCCGAAATTAGCATGTGTTGATTCTTTATTTTAGGGGGTTCACATTCAACAAAATTTTTATCTACTTCGGTCGTGTTGGCGGATTTGTGTAATATGAACACCACTGGCCTCAATTCTTCGCGAACACACCCTGCACACAACAGCTGTGTGACATCACTGATTTGACATTTTCAATTGTTTTTGTTTAACCTCACATTTTTTAAATTTACTAATGATTTAAATAATTTCGGCACATCTGGACACAAATGCTTTCGTTTGATTTGCCCCTTTGGTTTTGTAGTTTGTTGGCCATTTTATTATATCATTTACAAGTTTCACCAAGAACACCCTATCTTGAATCAACTAACACAGAAAAGCAAATCACTTTAAATTGGTTGTAATTATTGATTCGAAATTAGAATGCTGCTGCTCCAATACATCGCACTTTAAATGATTGGGTGCTCAATAAGCTGCAAAATTGTCATATCTGTCATTCACGTCAATTTATTGGTGTTATTATAAAGCATTGGAAATAACAGTTTCGGGATGCTTTTAGTGGAATAGCAAATGAGTGCTACCTTTAAATGTGTCAGAGCATTTAACTCATTAAGATGGTCCTCAGAGAAATATAAATTAAGAATGTCTCAACATAAACAATCGCGGGTATGAGCTAGGGAGTGAGTTACTTTAACTGTTTAAATGTTTGACGGTCTCTTAGTGAGAAAATCTTCAATCAAAAAACGGTCCTAATGCTGTGGCGTTTTTTTTAACTATTTGGGAGAGCCTAATATGTAGAATAGGATAGATGGATATATGTATAATTTTGGACAAGGGTTTTGCCAAGAGAGAATGAGGATTTGTCTCGTCATGAGCGTGCTTAATGGCATTCTCTGGCTGTTTTCTCAGTTGGATTGGCTCTAATGCACCGGATAATTTCTTTTTCCCTGATAAAATCTTCACAGCCTGATTTTTCTTGCGGTTTGATGCTTTTAATTAAAGTTTTCATTCCTTAAAAAATCATATCAGCTATCACAACTGCTTTGGAGTATACGTCACTATCGAGGAAGCATAGTGACCAGTTAAAGATCCTGAAGAAATTGCTGAGAGCTCGGCGGATTGTTTTGGCAAGAGAAATTTGCATACCAAATATAGTTAGATAATATAAATCCAGAGGCATTAATACAATGATTTTTTTTTATCGGCTGGTTAAACTCAGCAAAAATCCAAGAAAAATTGTGTACATTGTGCAGGCTGAACTTCCCCAGTTCAACAAGGTCATTTGTACTCATACAACCTCGTTTTAATTATCTTATTACTGAGCGTCAAGTTTTTGTCCACGTTACACGCCTTTGGAACTCCTTCCCTCTTGCGATGAGAAGTACAAAAAGCGCGAAACAGTTTCGAAATTTAGTTTTCAATTAATTGGCAAATCATTGATTAGGTAGGGCCTCATTAATTTTGTTTACCTTTTTCTTTCGTATAATTTGTGAATATACATAATGTAACGTTAATTTTCCTTTTTTTTATCTTTTAAGTTTAAATAAATTTAAAATCTAAATTAATTTAAAGTCTGCAAAACTTTATAAGACTATGTCTAACTTTGTAAGCGATTTTGAAATAAACAAAAATAAGCATTGAAATCGCCCGTAAAAACAATTTTAGTGTGATAGTAAGGATTTTTTGGATGGAGTCGGACATCTTGATTCTACGTTTTTATCTGTTGTTGCACCAAACTAAACATCATGATGATCGTGTTTCATAAAAATAGCGATTGACAAAATTTGTTCTTAACTTGATAAAAGCACCTCAAGTGGTCGCTGTGTGTTTGGGGCAAGTGCTTGAAGTTATTATCATTAACTTGTGGGAAACTTTTCTACTTAGCAGTGACTCTAACTGTGATAACTTTCACCAACAAATGGCTAAGCAAAAGAAAGGCTATCAACATGAAGGGATTACAGAGTTGATGACAGGTACGCATTAAGGTAAACGGTGTTCCTATTCGTTAGGGGCTTTAACAAGAAGTTTCGTGCTAGCCAAGGTGTTATGCATAAACTACATTTTTTTATGGGAAGAATCGGATGTAGACCGAGAGCTGTTTCATCGTACGCTCTCCCACATATTTTGTCGAAAGCAACTGGATTTTAAGGAGTTTTTGAGACAAATGTAAATTTAATCTATGTATATATGTAGCTATATAAAAATCTAATGCAAATCCGATAAGGACCCACTGTGACATTATGATTTATTTTCGGATTAGCCGCGTTAAATAATGAAATTATTAAGTAAGTTTAGAAAACAGTACTCATCCCGAACGTTTTGCTTCAAATTGCATTGAGCGTGGTCACCGGGAAACTGCCATGAAAGTGTTAGGAGCGATTTTAGCTGAGCAGGTTGTAGCGGTGCGTAGCTGGTTCTATATCTTGCTGTTGTTGGTTCGCAAGTTGAGAGCAAACCGAGCTCACTACATCGTTGTTGGTATAAAGTGGTAATTGGACCGACCGACCGTGAAAATTTAAGGATGGGATCCCAAATTCGAAGACCCACTAATTTTATACCAGGGAGTGTGCGGCATCAAATTTTGAGAGAATATTCAGGTAGTTTCCAAGAAAATGCTTTGATAATTTTTAAATTGTACACAAAAAATTTCATTACATCACACTAGCTGACCCAGCAAACGCTGTTTTTCCATAGGTATAAATAAAATGAATCAATTGAATTCAACATTTGTGTAATATCTTCTTCAAATTTATTGTAGTTGGTGGCGTAGCAACGCGCGCAAAGAACAAATATAAAATATTAACCTTTCGAAATTCGCGAAAGCAAGTTTGATATTGGTAACGAATTTTGTTTACAAAATTAAAGAATCTGTGAATTTCGAAAAGAAATTTAAAACGAAAATCGGTTTTAAGATCTTGCAAACTATTGTCAATGATGTGATTAGGCTTCATTGATTGTATTGTTAGTTTTGTATTTGAAATTTTTGAAATTTGACGCTTTATTCTGGTTTAAAATTAAAAAAGACAGAATTATACACATAATGATTACAATCAAAGAACTGACATAAAAGAACTCCACCTAAGAAAAAACCAAACCTCAATCACTAAGTCATTATAAAGAATATTGAAATAATTCACGTTATTCCAATCTCAATCAACAAAACAGAAAATCTATATTAAAAATCAGCGACAGAGGTCACCTACTGAATCAAGTTGAATTAAAACATCCCAAAGAGGATTAAGAATGTTAAATACCTATTTATATTTTTTGCCACAGCAATCTACATTGTCCTTCTCTCATCCTTACTCACTTGACTCGTTAAAGATTTTTTTGTCTTATTCGATCTCGAGTTGGGTGTTTGTTGTTTTTGTTCCATTTAAATAAAATTTTATTCAATCTTTCATCCATATCTTGAAAAAAAAGTATCTGCATTTGTATCGCTTCATATCAGGGCCGTCTTTACCCTTTTGGGGGCCCTGGGCACTTTTCGAAAATGGGGCCCCTGTATGATTATATAAAAATGTTATGTTGTGTAATAAAGGTATACAGAAAAAATCACATAACTTTGAATTGATATTTATTCTTTTAATTTTTTAAATAAATAATTTTTTTTAATTCATTAAAAAGATAAATAGTTATTGCAGCATTTAAAACATAATCATAAACAATGTAAAAATAAAAACAAAAATAATTATTTCATATAAAAATTCAAAAATAAACAAAATTTAAATAACAGACAATTAAATAAGTTATTGAGAATGTACAATAAAGAACAATATAGTGAAACAGACTATATTTTTTCAGGTAAAAGAAATTAATATTTATTGAAGGGGTCTTTTTCTTGATTTGAGATTAGCAAAATCATTGATCACATCTTCAAAATCGATGCCTCTGAGGATGTCGCTTTCGATTGACATCAGCGACAAACATGTCAGTCTTTCTTGAATCATTGTAGTTCTGAGTTCGTTTTTGATTCTTTTTAACTTAGAGAAGGAACGTTCCCCACTGCAATTGGTCACCATCATACTTAAGAAAATTCTAAGTGCAATTTCAACATTTGGACATTCATCTTCAATTTTATTAGTTTTTAAAAAAAATATAAAGCTCTAGAATGTTGTCACTTTTTTTTCATTTTCGTGTAGACTAATTTTCAAGTAGTCTTTTAATATCAGGCATTCAGCATGTAGTTCATCTTGGGTGTAAAATTTAGCAAAAGATTTGCAGTTCTCGTTTAAGTCTTCTGAATTCAGATTTTTTAATCGAAAAAAAAAAATCAAAACGTTGGCCAAACTTCGTATACAAACCTAGTCGCTGTTTCAAATGAACGCTTAGTGTGTCGACAATGGGAAGAAAGGTTTCAATTTAAAATCTTTCTTTCCCAGTCAGAATTACTGAGGGTCCAGAGCCGTCAAAAAAAGTCTGGCGTGAGCTTCTACACCTCATCTTTTCAGAAAGGTCCTTATATTCGGAATCCGGGTTTTTTTTGTCTGGCTGATGAATCAAAGCTATCAAAATTGTCCCTGAGCACAATTATAAATTCATCTATTGCACTTAGCAACTTTATTGCAACATCCAGGGTAATATTTTGTTTTTGAAGTAAAGTACTTGTGTTATTAATTCTTTGCAATACAGAGTTCCAAAGTTCTGTAAGTATGGTAAATTCAGACTTGGACATTTTTTTGCAAAGACTAAATGCTTCCTCTCTGGCCTCTCGTGCCTGTCCTAAATCGTTCGCGATAGACATCAAAACTTCTTCAATTTCTTGATGACCTTTATATAAGGCGCTTAGTGCACCATCTTGTTTGAGAAAGACTTTTTAAAACTTTTTTTCGACCTAAATGAGCAGTCAATACACTCCATCGATGAGAAGATACCGAAAAAAAGTTATACAATTTTTGAATAATGTCAAAGAATTTGGTTGCTTCAAGACACACCCAGCGGCATGCACTCTTACAAAGTTTAATAAGTGTCCCGCACATGGTACAAAAGTGGCAAATTTACATTCTGATCATTCTTTATGCATCTAAAATTGTATCGAAATATTTTTTTTTCTTAAAAATAGACCAATAGAGGTTAAGTGATGTTTCAGCAATTTGGGGCCCCTGGTGATTGCGGGGCCCTGGGCCTGGGCCCAATGGGCCCAGTGGTAAAGAGGGGTCTGCTTCATATCCTTCCTTAAATAAACGACAACGATTGCCTCTGGAGTTTGGGTACATCCTCTTCAAAAAAAAAAGTAAACACACACAGAAATATACCAAACATAAGAACTAAGAACCTGGGTTTCAAGCGATAAGACCATGAAGTGTTATAAATTTGAATATTCATGAAACGTTCTAGTTTTGTGTGACCTGAAGGTCCTTCTTTATGTCCATTATTTGCATATTTATTCGGATGAAATTGCAAGTTGTAGAGATTTTTGCTTCATTCATTTATACCCCGACCCCGGACCAAACCATTTAAGATGTAGAGAGGTGAGGGTGTTTGTTTGAAGGGCAGTAATCCTTTATATAATTAATTTTATTATTCCTCCGAGGGAAACTGTTTCGGATGGGTGTAATAGCTTTTTCTATTGCCTTTTACCTAGTCGTATTATTTTTTTTATGTGTGAACTTAATTATCCTTTCGAAGTGGTCATAAATTATGACCATCAATATTTGGTTTTTTGATATATACGAGAGCCTCTTTTTGGAGTATGTGAAAAGGTGGTTTTTGTGGTTGAATTTCCTAACGACCTTTGGTAGAGGATGAAACACTACAACTTTATATGGAATTGAATTGTGGTTTAAGGGAGGGCCAGTCAATACATACTTAGTGTTTCTTTGACCGAATAGGGAACCATATATAAGAAAAACACCTTGAGGACGTACACATATATGGTCTTTTAATGCAATGGTAAATTACTGGGCGATATTTGACATATTGATGAATTAATAGAATAAGAAGTTACAAAGTGAAGGTTAGAAGCTGTGTCGAATATTACAAAGGTTAAAGCTAAGGTGAAGAAGAAAATAATCGTAAATGGATTGAGTTAGATAAAAAGAAATTTGTTTACTGATTGATTCTTTCAGAAAAAATTGCCTAAAAATTGAAACCGGTAATGTTACATCTACAAAGAAAGAGTAAAACAAAAGTCAGACATCATCATTCTCGCTATAGGGGAAGCCACACAGTATCACAGGTTGAAAGTTTTAAATTTTTAAACCGACATAACTGTTTTCACGCCAATTGGATGGAACCATTTTTCAAGCAGTCAACTAAAGTAATGAACATGCTATCGTGTGTTTATTATATTATTTATTTACTCAAATGTGAAACAATACTAAGAGGTTGTTATAATCTTCATTGTGAAACTTCAGATATTACAAACATACATATACTTTTGCACAAGGATCTCAATTGTGTCTGCTTTTTGTTTACGTTTATCTTCGATATTTCGTTTTTTCGCTCGTTTATTATTTGAACTTTTAAAATCCCTGTTGGTATTTTCAACCAAGCATAGATGGCGATGTCAAGGACATGAGGTAAAACTTGTTTACAGGTTATTTGGTTTAATAAAATAGAAAGTTTTAATGAGTTGCGAATTGCGCTGTCATTTCGAGGTATGAAATTTATTTATTTATGTTCGATTTAGTTGAAGGCCATTAATTTGAACTTTAATACAATAAAAACGAAAATGAACATACTCCAAACTCAGAAAGCACAGATATGATTTGTTTGGAATAGAGTTAGTCAAATGGGGCGGACTTTTTCTATCTATTGTCTCGTGCACACATTCTAATTGCCTCAAAAAGAAGGAAAAAACGTACTGAAATGTTTTTGTTTGGATAACAACCACATACCATAAAATACGCAAAATAAATAGGTAAATGTGGAAAAATCAGGATTACACTATTAAGCTCTTAACTTAATTTCAAAAAGTATAAATATAGATTTCCCCTCTTCGAATTTCAGTTTAAATACAATAATAGTTTTCTCAACACTTTCAAAAATTAATCAATCAGGACTTTTCGTTCTTTGCTTTTTTCCTTTTTGCAGTGATCTAAATAATCTCACATTTCTCTTATCCTTAAATTCAAAAGCATACTTTGTTCCTCATTCGAAACGAAGTCTTGACACAGGTACACTGAACTTTCTCTTTTCGTAGCCCTTCTGTTTATTTTCTTTTTTTCTAAAGCCATCAATGCTGTAAGCAGTTGCAGCTTCCCATACCCTTAACTTGGTAAGTATAATGGTGTCCTCTTGGATACATAAACCTACTTCTGTCTCGATAAATTATTCATGATGAAAGCCTTTGGTCCTTTTTTCACATATTATATAAATATGTAGCTACGAAGATAAATAGTATTCTTGCGGCTCCGTGTGTAGGTGTGTAGTATTTTCTCTGTTCTAGGCACGGTACACTATACGAAGGGTACATACTGGCACTGGGTATGTTGATAAATTAAAAATTCTTGTTTAAATCTGGCACTCAACTCAACCGACTGACTGATGCGAATGTACAAAATTGAAACTGACGTAACCAAGCTGCTACTCGGTAGCTTTGCATCGTTGTCGTTGTCCTTTCTTATGCTGTTTTGGTCTGTCAGGTCCTGGTCGAATAGATGCAGATTGCATAGAAGAGCTCTGTTCCATTGGCCTTCTTCACGTAAGATTAAACCAAAACAAAATCACCACGTGTCTAAGTCCATGTCTCTGTGTCACTTTGCTTTTTGCTATCTCTGCTAGGCACAAGAAAACAAATTCAAAATAAATAAAGATTATCTCGAAGATATTCTATAAAGCATATTTCTAAACGTCTTTTCAAAGATATACACCAAGGAAATCACAAAATTCCTGAATACCTACGTCTAGAATTACCTATTGCTAGTTTATTTTAAAAAAATGTCAAGTTGTTTCAAGATGAAGATTATGTTTGAATTCGTCCTTTCGACATTGTTGTTAGGTGGCACCTGTGATGTTTTTGCAGAGTTTAAATTTGAAAATGTTGTCTTTTGTAGAAAATACATAAAGAGCTACGTTAATGTTCATATACTTGTATATTTGTGACATAAACTCTTGAGTTCCAAACCTGATGCTCACTTTGAGTTAAACTTTGGCTTCACAAATTCATAAATATGTATTTGTTTGGATAATGCAAGATTGTGGTCGAGAAGTAAACCACACTCTTTATATTCAGACTGTGATAATTAATATAGATTAAGAACAAAGCAATAAAGTCTACAAGAAGAAAACAAGGCTTAATTTCATTATTTTATCTTTGGTTGAAGATTATTTTCGTCAAAGCAATAGGAATTTGAAATTGCCTCCTTATAAGAAAGTGACTTGCTCCTTTACCTTCACAAAATTATTTTTAATATGAAATTATAGAATTTATTGAATTATCTTGCTTGAAATCGTTGGAGGGGTTTTCTTTTTACTAGTCGACCCAGGTCTAGATATTCGAGTGCATTAATTGGTCATTTAAAAGGGTTCACATTCAATGTTTATAAACTTGTTGCGTTGGTCTTGTTGTGTAATGTGAACGCCACTGGGAACCCACCTTAATTCTTAATGACATTGCTGACATTCTTCGCGAACACACATTGCACACAACAGCTGTTGAACACCACTGCAGTTTGACATTTCCAATTGTTTTTGTAAGTTGAGTAATTAAGTTAAACAAAGTTTTACCTGTGGAAGATTAACTGATTATTATCTACGAGATTATGCTGCTTTGAAGCGAACAGACCTTTGATTGCAATGTCGCCCGCGTAGTTAAGAAATTGGTGCATTTGTTCAACACTTCATGTTTTACCAAAATCTCGTTTACCAAATTTGTTTCGAATCCACTTAAGTAAAAAATCTGTTCAAACTAGTTTTTCCATTGTGATCTTAATATGTAGTTAGTTTTGGTTTCATCGAATCTTACCGACTTCATATTTGTTTTCAAATGTTAAAGGAAATAATCGATAAATTTATCAGCCTAATAGTTCAGTTTCCAAAAGGAAAAATTAATTTTAGAAAGAATTTGCTTCTTTTCATGGAAACGTAAAGCTAAGATTTTTTCTAAATTTACTCGGTAATAACTTTTTCCAGCTTTTGAAATATTTAAACTACATCCTGTTAGGAGAAACAAATAATTTTTGTTTGAAAATCCTTTGAACACAAATTGATCGAATATTTAATTCCAAAGAAAAACCACTCTTCACATTTAATGTTCAAATAACGATATCGGAAATTGATTTTTTACAGAACAAACAGTTTTATTCTAAAAACAAATAGTGGAGTCAATGAAGCTTTTTTTCAGAAAGTCCTCAGAAACAGCTCGGATTTGAAAAAAAAAAATTTCCCAAATTTTTTGTTTTCTATGTTCTTTAAAATCTGAAACAAATCATTTGGGGGAAATAATTGCTTATATTGTTTAAACAATTTTTATATTGTTTATAAAGAGAGATCCAAAAACAATGTTTTTGATAATTGGAGTGTTTAGGTTGCATTAAGACAAGAAAAAAATCATATAGAAGGGGGGGTCTATTGTCCCCCGTTTAGCAGGGAGGGGCGATTTTATAACAAAATTTATAAATTTATGAAAAAAATTTACAAAATTACTTGTAAGTATTATTTTTTCGAATAAATAGAGCAAAATATCATCCAAATTTTCTGAGTTTTTTTTGGGTTTTTCTTAATTTCTCGAAAACAAGAAGACGTTAAGGCATGCGGTTTTCTGGATCTCACTTAGAACTTGTAATCGCATTTAATTGTGAAAAAAGTTTGTACTTAATTACACAAAATGTCGAAAAAAATTAGTTCGAAGTTGAAAAAAAAAAAAAATTTCAATATTTTCACTTTGAAGATGAATTTTTCGAAAACCATTCCTAAACATAGTTTTATTAAAATGCAAAATGAAAGAAGCATTTTTTAGCTTTGCGAGAAGGTGTAACACGGCATTATTGACAAAGCCGTTGATTTTTAATATTTTTTTTTGAAAAATAGGCTTTTTTTGTTATAAGATCGCCCCTCCAGGATAAACGGGGGACAATAGACCCCCCTTCCATATGATTTTTTTCTTGTCTTAATGCAACCTAAACACTCCAATTATCAAAAACATTGTTTTTGGATCTCTCTTTATAAACAACTAGTTGGTACCCGCGGCTTTGCCCGCGTTAAGTTAAAGTTAACTTATTATTTTAATATGGTGTTGTACAGGATGTGAGAAGAAACAATGAAAAGATTCTGGGCATTGAACACCCGTGAAAATGCATCGCATATAGCTGTCCATGGCCATGGGAGAAGCACAGCTTTTCTTGATTAGAGAACTATTTACATATCTGAATTTTCCTAGCTTTGCAACCTTAAATTCTATGCTCTCTCTATGCTAAATTCGTGCTCTCGCAGAGTTTTCCGAGTTCCAAAATTTTCCATTTCTCCGTTTGCACCTACAATTACATGCGATTTTCCCATTGAAAACCAGTGAGTCTTCCGAGTTTTTCATCAAGAACTTTCTATTTTCCATTCGAAACCACATTTTGAAACCACATTTTGAAACCACATTTTGAAACAAAAAATTCCAAGCAAAAAATCAAATATCTGCCCTTTGTTTGCATTTTCCAGTTTTTACAGTTTTAGCACTCTTCCATGAAGTTCTTACATTTTTTTTTCACAGAAACCACCACTGAATACAACAGGATTAACCATGAAAATTTCACAAATATCTGAGGGGCCATTTCGGATTCCATTGGATATATGCATACATATGTACGTACATACATTTTTATAAGAAGAAGAAGATAATTTGTAATACAGGAGCAAGTTCGTAACCCAGTCGTGCACATATTTTTTTTAATTTTGAATTGAATCAATAACTTAAGCTTCGTCCAACCATCCTTTCTCAAATCCTTCGTAGAAAAAAAAAAAACAAATGTTCTAAACAAAAAAATATTGACAACCTATCGTTGGAGAAAGCAATCCGTGGTTCTGGCACATCCATCAGCGGGACTATCGTCACCAAATCCACCCAATTATTGGCATACGCAGACGACATTGCTGAAGAACAACTATTAAGGTATAGACCACGAATTCGAAGTGGTGCTATCGTTCAATTAGCTTGGATATGTAGTAGCAGCCGATAAGAATATGGAAGAAGAAATACGCAGGCGGACGGCTGCTCAAAGCCCACAGAACCTACTTAAGTCTTTCAAGGCTATTTATATCCTAAAAGGTTACCATTGCTGCTTTAAGACGATAGTCTTCGAGTACTCACCTACGGATCTGAGACCTGGGTGCTTAGCCAATGGCACTCTGAATTCTTAGTTCTCCTTGTTTGTGAGGAAGGACGATTCTGGAGACGATATAACCTTGAGTTATGTATGTATATGAAATCTAAAGAAGATTTAGCGTGGTAGAATCTAGTGGGCACAAAGTTGTATGACCGAAGAGGAACGGGTCGGGAAGTCTTTTGAGAAACAATTCATGGTAGAACACAGCGTTGCAAACCAAATTTGCGCTGGGATAGTATACATATGTATGAATGTACACCACGACGCTCACAGCCTGAGGGTGCGAAACTGGATTTCGATTTGATTTGATTTGATTTCGATTTTGTTTATTATACAGATTGTCCATTTAAGTTCATAAACGCACTTATATTAGGACATTTTTATCTAATTTCTTAGCATCGATTTGGAAAACCTTGGACATTCGTCTCCAAGTCTGTGCATCGAAGTAACAAAAGGTTCCTCGTTCTTTTGTACCGTTCTTTTCATATTGATTAAGACCTGGAATTCGAGTTATCCAAATTTTATCTTCTATGTGATACCGACGTTCTCGATTATGTAATTCTGCAGCGGCCATCAATTGCATAACATCACCAATATTTGTGTAGAATAGAAAGAATAGCAGGTCTTCTTGCAATCAAGGACAGATTTTCCCGGGATATATGGAAGAACTTGCTGATCCCGGTTGTGGCTCAGATGAAGGGGGAAAATTCATTATCTCTTCTTTGTCCATATACATATGTATATGTGTGTATATATGTACCTATACATACATACATACATACATAGATATAGCAAATATAAAATTTTATAAAATTTTTTCGATTTGACAATTTTCGAAAATTGAAATCGATCAGATTTGTTTTTTTTTTTTAGTGAATTTTTTTTTTTTTAACATTAGCACCGTTTGTCATTTGATTGCATTTGAAAAATATACATTTTATTTTTTCTAAACCTTCTACCCTAATACCTCTTGCATTTAGAGAAAAAATTAGGAAAATCGGTCAACCAGTGTGCCCGGTTAGCGAACGAACACAAAAATTAAGCTGTTCTTTTATATATATAGATATAAAAATTGTTTAAACAATATAAGCAATTATTTCCCCCAAATTATATGTTTCAGACTTTAAAGAATATAAAAAATAAAAAATTTCAAAATCCGAGCTGTTTCTGAGGACTTTCTGAAAACGCCCTTTTTTGAGCTTCATTGACTCCACTAAAAATAAAATAATAAAAAACTGAAATTTATTTTTCAAAGTAACAATAAAATAATAATTGCAGATTAATGCCCGCAGTAAAATTTGTCAGTAAAAAGATTGCAAGAATGCCACAATTCCTCTTTTCTATTCTCACTTTGTTTTGTTATAACTCTTTCTCGATGCGGTAATCATTCACTTGTCAGTTTGTTACTTGTTCTTTACTTTTATCACAGCATCCTATCTCCTATGCTCATTTATATATGAACAAAAAAAATTCGATATCATATTGCCTACACACAGCTTTCCCATTCAAACAAAAAAAGGAACAAAATAAAAACAGAGTGACGAGTATGGAACAATATTTCAAATTGTTCCATATTTTATCATGGTGACACACACGGTTGCCGTTTTGGTAGAATTCTACCAAATTTGGTAGATTTTAATTGCTCTGGTAGGTTGGTAGATTCATGTTTAATTTGGTAGATTTTAATCCTTTCGAATGCAAATGTTTATGAAAATATTAACAAACCTGCCCTAAATTTACTTTTCAAATTGAAAAAAATTACTGAATCTTTTTTTTTTATGCAAAATTATTTGGGCTTAATATTCAGTATAAATAAATATACATAATAAAAAGTCAATCTTATCTTTTCCCAACGTGTCTGTAGCAAAGGGTGTCTTTTTTCGAGGTATAGATCTTTAAGTTGCCATTACTTTTCAAGACGTTGATCGATTTGACAGTTGTCAAGTGATTTATTCTCAGTTTGGTTTGGCAATTCATCATAAATAGACTCACGCCTGATAAACGCTTGCAAATTGTGCAATTTTATTTCGAAAATAATGGTTGTGTGCGGAATACGTATCGCGCACTACGTCCATTTTATCGTCGACAAAATCGTCCATCAGAGCAGTTAACTCGATTAACCATGGAACGTTTTCGCACCACGTTTACTCTAGTTGATAACTCGCATCCGCAGAGACGCGCGCCGTACGGTGCGTACAGAAGAAGCTGTTGCTACTGTAGAGCATAGCATTGAGGAAGACCCGAATGAGTCCATCCGCCATCGAGCACAGGAATTAGATCTGTGTCCATCCACTTTATGGAAGATTTTCGGAAGGATCTTGGTTTGTGTGCTTACAAAATCCAACTCGTGCAAGAATTGAAGTCAAACGACCATCAAGCAAGGCGTAGATTCGTCGAATGGGCCCAAAACGAGATGGCCGTTGTTCCCGATTTTAGTAAGCGAATTTTGTTTAGCGATGAAAAGCACTTTTGGTTGAATGGCTACGTCAACAAACAAAACTGCCGCATTTGGAGTGAAGCTAATCCTCAAGTGTATGTCGAAACACCGTTACACCCAGAAAAACTGGCTGTTTGGTGCGCTATATGGGCTGGTGGAATCGTTGGTCCGTACTTCTTCAAAAACGATGATGGCCACAACGTTTCAGTCAATGGTGATCGGTATAGAGCCATGATTACTAACTTTTTCATTCCTGAATTGAACAATCATGATTTCCAGGAGCTGTGTTTTCAACAAGACGGCGCAACATGTCACACAGCTCGTGCCACAATCGATTTATTGAAAAACAAGTTTAGTGACCGAAGTATATTTATCCGTCGAAAATAAAAAGGTTAATTCAAAAAAATATATTTTTAAATATTAACTTTATTTTCTATTCAACAAGATTGGTTTGTCATAAAATATCTGTTATGTTCTATTTTTATTGTTATCTTGTTTTGTTATTATTATCTTTATTATTTTATTATTATTATTATTTCCTCTTATTTCCTGCTTGAGGTACAGTTGAGTGTTTATAACTCCCCCCATCGCTCAAAATAAATCGTCCCGATTCATCAATTTGTTTCTGAAGCAAGGCAAGTCCTTTTTCTAATGTCATCTCTTGTTGTGGAGCCGTTGGTACGATTATATGTTGCATCGGTATATCGTTGTTGATTTTGATTTCTTTTTTCTTACAAAATAAGGTTAATATAATAATAATTACAATGATTATACTTATAGTACTTATTCCAATAACTGACTCGGATTTTGTTATATTTAAGTAACTTAATGTGTCAATATTCTCAAACTTAAATTTTAGTTCAGTATTTGGGTCTATTATGTATGACTCAACAACATAGTCATTTATGGCATGTGTTTTTATATAGCTAAGTATTTTTTGAGTAGGGTTTGTATAGTTTTTATTATCTATATTTACAGTTTCGTTAAATGTTATTAAATAAATACCATTAATTTTATCATTATTTACAGTGTGGTTATTTTTTAATAAAATTGCTCCATCTTTTATAATTTCAAATTCCTTTTGAATTTCATTTGTTTTATTGCATTTGGTAGGGATTTTATTTAATAAATCTGAAAGACATGATTTTTCGTAATTTATTTTGCAAAAATATAAATTTATTTCTTGTTTACAATCCTTAATATTGTAGAATGATTTATTGCATTTTGCTATATTCTTATCAATTATTAATTTTTCTTTATTTTGTTCGATTGCTCTTGTTTCAAATATTTTACAATTTTTATAAATGATTGGGTATTTTATTAATATTATAATGACATCTTTAGTTTGAACAATCTTGAAATCACTAACATCTAAAAGATCGGATATTGAAATAGTTCCATGTTCATTATTTGTTATTTTTTGAATATCTTTTTTATTTAATATGATTGGGTTTAAAACTTTAGCTTTGCTTAAAGCAATAGTTTGAATAAGGTTTTGTAACTCTAGTATTATTAATTTGTTTCTTTCTTGTAATCTTTTTGTTTTTAATGTATTTTTTTCAGTATTTAAAACTTTAGTAATGTCTTGGATAGCTTGAAAGATCTGTGAATTGGTAGTTGCTTGTTTATTATTATTATAAATTAATTCATTTAATTTGTTTTCTACTAGTAAATGATCATCATGGTCAGGTACTCCTGATATCCAACTAAGTATTGTTCCTATAGTATTGATTGCTCTTTTGAACCTGGTAATTCTAACTTCATCTATTAGTGTCCTCATTAAGAATATTTCTGACATTATTTCTGCGTTTTCGTCTAAATTTAAGGTGGTAAAATCATACTTCAAGTTTTCTACGTTTGATTCTTTTTCTAAGTCCGCTATGATTTCATTAATATAAGTAATGTTTGTCATGTGGAATAACGTTCCATATTCTTTATAAACTGCTGTATTACCATTTTCTATAAGTAAATATTCACTCCTAGAATAATCTATTACCTCTGATCTTATTAAAATAATATTTCTTATTGTAATAAAAATAATAATATGTTTTATGAAGTCCATTTTCTGCAAGGAATAAAAATTTATGATTTAATATTATCTTTATGTATTTTACCTTTGTTAGTTAATATTTGATCTTTTTTATCATCTAATACTTTGGTACGATTAAACCTCTTTTTTAATTTATTTCTTTCAGTGCCGTGGTTTTTCACATAAACTATTTCGTTTTTCTTAAACTCTCTACTTTCACGATTTTCATTATGTGTATTTAACATTTTTAATTGTTTTTCTTTCAAAATCTCCCTAAGATTGTGATTTACCTTGTTGAATAACACTTCCTGGGGTTTTAGGCCTGTTACAGAGTGAACCGTTTCGTTATATTTATGTGCTGCTTCTAGCACTGCCTGCTTATCATCTATTATGTTGTATTCTGCTTTAATACAGCGTGTTATTTCGATTAATGTACTATGAGTACGTTCTACTTGTCCGTTTGTCGTAGAATGACTAACTGGTACAAAATATATTTCAATTTTCTTTCTTTCTAAAGTATTTTTAAAGAACACGGATTTGAAAACGGATTCGTTATCGCATATAACGTTTTTCGCATAAGGAAATATATTTAAAAATTTTAATAATTCGAGTTCGATACCAATTTTAGATTCAAGAGGATGTACGACTAAGAACTTTGAATAACTATCTACGACTGTAAGGTATATTTCCTTGCTTGCATAAAAAAATATCTATATGTAGCTGTTCACCTTCTTTTTCTGGTATGGGTTTAGTACCAATAGGAAATTTTATTGGTTTCCGATCGTATTTGTTTTCGTTGCAAACAACACAAGTATTTGTATATGAAGAAATTTGTTTCTTCATGTTTGGCCAGTAGTATATTGTCTTTATTTGATTATAGTTTTCAAGAGTTCCTCTGTGTGCTCTTTTGTGTGTATCAGTGATTATGTTCAACTGGTCTTCTTTGTTCGGTATATCCTGTGCATATATTTTAGATCGTAAAAATTTATTACTGAATGTTTCGAGAAGTTTACTTTTAACTTCGTATAGATCTTCATCTGAAGCATAGATACATACTGTACCTGGAACTATATATTTTTTAAATAGAGTGATGACCTGATCAGTGTTTGTATATGTTATTGTATACCTCTTTAATTTATTAAAACATGTCTCAATATTTTCTGAACTTATATTGCCTTTATTTAATATTATCTGTTGCTTAAAACAATTAACAGGCAAGGATGTCGTCTCTATTTGTATGTTATCACTGCTTTCAGCGGAATGAATAGTTTGACTTGAATTTGTTATTATATTAAGGTTTTGTCGGCTTAGTGCATCCGCGACAATGTTATCTTTACCTGGTTTGTATATAATTTTCGGTGCATATTCTTCAATTATAGCATGCCAGCGCTTCATTTTAATATTTGGGTTTCTTTTTGATACTGAGTACGTAAGTGGTTGATGATCAGTATGTATTTCTAGGTCTGCAACTCCGTACAAATAATTCCTTAAATTCTTTAAGGCATATACTATTGCGAAAAGTTCTTTTTCGTTTGTTGCATAACTTTTCTCTGTTTTATTCAGCGTTTTCGAAATGAAAATAATTGGTTTGTCGTCCTCCGATTGCATCATTACTGGCATCAGTAGTTAATATAAATTTTTTCTTAAAATCTGGTTGTGTCAACTTTACATTTTCGACTAAATATTCTTTTAGTTTATTAAATGCTTTTCTACCCTCATTTCCAATGTTTATATTACATTTTTTACTCTGTTTTTTTGATATCTTCCCATTTTCACCATTTAAATGAATTGTTAAGGGTTTAGTTATCTGAGCATAGTTTTGTATAAATTTACGATAATATCCTGTCATTCCTAAGAAGCTTCTTAATTGTCTAAGAGTTTCTGGTTCTGGATATTCTTTAATTGTGGTAATTTTCTTGGGATCGGTAGTAATTATATTCTCACTGATAACATATCCCAAATATTCCACCTCTGTTTGATAGAATTTAGATTTTTCTAATGATATTTTCATATTTGCTTCTTTCAATATTTTTATTATTTCATTCAGGTGTTGAGTATGTTCTTCGATATTTTTTGAAAAAAAACTATAATGTCGTCAATGTATACATGAAATAATTTTCCGATGTATGGCTTAAGAATATCATCCATAGCTCTTTGGAATATATAGAAGGTGCGTTCTTTAGACCAAAAGGCAAGCGTATATATTCGTATTTACCATTATTAACGGAAAGTTTAGTTCTGACTCTTGATTGCGTTACAAGTGTATTTTTGCTAGACGTTTTGCTTACGATGAGTGTGTTGTGCGGAAAGTGTGCCGTCTTGCCTGACAGCGGTGAAACTGTCTTGTGCGGTATATGCGGTGTCCCATTCCATGCCATTTGCACTCTGCTTAGTGACTTTGAATTAAAAATCATAAAATCCAGTTCAATTATCTTCTGGAAATGTGAAAAGTGTGTAAACATAATGCTACCATCACTATTGAATAAGCTGTTCGACTGTGTTGCTCTTTTGAATAGATCGGTTTCCGAATCTAAATCAACAATTCCTAATAAAACGAACACTACACAAAAAATCGAAACAGTGAAAGAACAAAAACAATTAGATGTCAGTAGAGATGTTCGTAATTCTACCAAAGGTCAACGACTCACAAAAGTTATTGCGCCTATAAAGAAAAAAATACAAAATAAAACCAAATTACATTCTTCTCCTGCTACTAATCGACTATCAATAACTAACACCACTCCCTCGCCCTCCCCTCTTACTTCGTCTAAAAGGGCTAGTAGCAATAATCAACCAAAAACTCAAAGTAAAAATTTATTACAAAAACAACTATCTCATGCACTGCCTGCTTCTTCACCGAAAATTTCGCTCCCTAAAGAAGACGTGCAAAAAGAAAAAGAAGAAGGCACTGTGCTTGTGCAAAAAATTAACGGTGATGACGTAGCTTCATGTTCTGCTGGTCTCGTTGGAGTGCATGTTGCTGCTGGTACGAAGGAGATGATTGCATCGAATTTGGGTATGGGTATGGAGAAAAAAATTGAAAATGCTAATGATGTGTGTATCGATGATGACGAATCTGAAAAAGCCCGTAGCGGTGATGCCGACGACGACGACCGCGACGTTGACGACGATGATGTCATTGTTATTGATACGAATGTTACTGATACTGATGGTTTGACTCCTGCTTGTGATGATGGACCTACAACTAAAAATGATCAAATTCTACGTTCTGCTAATGGTTACATTTTTAAGACCGGTTGCAACTTGGATGCAGACAACTTAAGAGAAAATGTTTATAGCAGAATGAGGTGGTTCCATATATCTAGTTTCCGTAAGGAAACAACACCCGAAAATATTACAGACTATATTCAATCTAAAACCAAAATTAATTCCTCCCTTTTCTCGTGTCATAAGCTTGGTACGTTAAACTATGATGAGGAAAAGCTAAGATTTGTCAATTTTAAAATTGGTACTCCGCTGGAATATGTGCATTTGATCTACAACTCTGAACTTTGGCCTAAGGGTATTCGTATTCGACCTTTCAACTATAGGCCAAAAAACGATTCGCCCCCGGAAGTAATACAAACGACCTAGATATTGCTAATGTTGCTGATGTTATTGTTGAAAATGTTGTTGTTGCTGAAGTTGCTGCTGAGAATGTTTATGTTGCTAATAATGTTGCTGAAGTTGTTGCAAATGAAATTGTTGATAATCTCTTGTCTGATGTTGTTGACGCACATGAATCAAGCCCAAGACAAGTTTTTGTTGCTGACGATGCTGTTGATGTTCCCATTGGTGTTCCCGCTAAAGTTATCTTAGATCAAAAATTACCTAGCTTTCGTGATTTTAGTATTTATTATCAAAATGTTGGTGGAATAAGAACTAAATTAAATAATTTATTTATATATTTTGCTTCTTGTAATTATCAAATTATAGTTTTAACAGAAACCTGGCTTAATGATAGCCATCTAACAACAGAACTTTTTAATTGTAATCAATATACTGTATACAGGAAAGATCGTTGTTCAATGAAAACAGGTCTAAATAGGGGTGGTGGAGTTATTATCGCCATTCATACTAATTTTATATCAAATCAGATTGAACTACTCTCAAACAAAAACGATACTTGTTTCGATATTGATCAATTAATTGTTAAAGTGCATCTTAGAAAAAATGTATACTTGTATATTTCCGCCAGTTATATTTCACCAGGAAGCCCATTAGAATTATATATTGCTCATAACGAAAATTGTCGAAATGTGTTTAATTGTTTAAATTCATCTGATCATATTATTTGTCTTGGCGATTTTAATATCGGTGATGTAGATTGGAAATTTGATGCTGACGATAAATGTTTAATACCTTTTAACGTCAAAACTGAAATTGAGAGCTCTGTAATTGATTTTCATAGCCAATTTAATTTATTGCAAATAAATAACTTTTCTAATTCTTTGAATCGCATATTAGATTTAATATTTGTTGACAATGAATTAGAAGTTAGTGTTGACAAAGCTCTTTCTCCTGTAGTACAAAATACTCAGCATCATATTTGTCTGATCATAGATTGTAAGCTCTTAGTCTATTTTCAATCTGTTAATGAAACTGATTATGTTTTTGATTTTAAGCGAGGTAACTTCGATGCAATGAACTTGTTTTTGAATTCACTACCGTGGGAATCCATAGTAGAAAGCCAAGATCTGACCCAAGGGTTTGAGTCTTTTAAAATTTACTTAAAGCAGGCATATGAAAGTTTCATTCATTGGTCCATTACTTTTTAATTTGTTTATTAATGATATTCCAGATATTTTCCAGTTTTCTAGGTGTCTTTTATATGCTGATGACGTTAAAATATTCAGAACTATACACTCTGTATATGATTGTCATTTATTAGAAGACGATTTGTGTAAACTTGCTTCATGGTGCGATAGAAATCTCCTCTTTTTAAATGTAGCCAAATGTCAAAGTTTTACGTGCACAAGAAAAATTGCACCGATTGTATTCGATTATAGTATAAATAATATAATATTAGACAAAGTTACGCAAAAGAAGGATTTAGGAGTTGTATTAGATCGGAAGTTGACTTTTAGTAATCACATAGATTATATAGTAAATAAAGCATATAAAATGTTGGGTTTTCTGAGAAGGAACACAAGAGAGTTCTCCGACCCATATGCTCTCAAATCTCTTTATATGGCATTTGTAAGATCGACTCTTGAATACTGTTGCGTGGTTTGGAATCCTTACTATGTTAATCTTTCTTTGAGAATTGAAAGGGTTCAAAGAAGTTTCACGAGATATTGTTTTATAAAGCTAAATTGGGACATTGTTATGCCTGCTTATAATGTAAGATGTCTTCTTTTTGGTATGCAAACGCTTGAAGTCAGAAGGAGGTACTTTTCTATTATGTTGATTAAGGATTTAATTGATGGTCACATTACTTGTCCCTACTTGCTTGAGAAAATAAATTTTTATTTTCCGAGCAGAGGCCTCCGTATGGGCTTTCATTTTCGGGAGACTTTTTCAAACTACAATTATGGTAGAAATGTACCAATTTTGCGTTGCATCAGAGAAACCAATGCTGTTATTGATATAATTGATATTTTTATGTACTGTGTGCGTGAAACTTTTAAGAAAAATTTAATGTTATTATTATATTTGCATTAATTATTATACTATATTTTAACTTTATGTTTTCTGTATATTTTATCACTATTTAAATTATTTCTTGTTAACTATTTATATATTTTTTGTAATCTAAAAGAGAATTTAATCTCAAATTGATGAAATAAACTAAACTAAACTAAAAAATGAAGTCTTTTGAATATCAGATTCTTTCATTAATATCTGATGAAATCCACTTTCTAAATCTATCGTTGAAAAGTATTTAGATTTTCCCAAATTGCTTAAAATAACATTTGTGTCTGGGATTGGATATTTGTCACTTATTGTGTGTTCATTGAGTTTCTTAAAGTCGATGACTAACCTGCTTTTAGGTGTTCCATCTTCGTTGAACCCTTTTTTTGGTACTACCCACACTGGACTTGAATATGGACTTTTACTTGGCCTAATTATATTATCTTTTAGCAGTTTACTTATTTCCTTGTTTATAAATTCTGAAGCACTTAATGGATATGGATACTGTTTTGTCCATATTGGTGATTCTATATTAGTTTTTATTTCTGCCACCACATCTGTACGGAATGGCAATGTAATATTTATTTTGGAATGTATTTTTCCGATAACGGAACGAACTTGTTTATTCAGAATATCAACGTTTTGATCTGATGGTACTTTTTCGATTACTTGGTTATTAAGGCGTGGTTCGAGACTTTAAATAGAACGTGAGTCAGTCGTACTTGATGACTCTAAGGTAACTTTAATTTTATTTCCTGTTTGTGTTATATTACTTTCCCATGGCAATGGTTCGCCATCCATGAACATCCTTTCTGCTTTATTATTGTATATCAATAAATTTCTTTCTAAATTTAAATTTATATTTGCATTTCGCAAAAGATTGTAACCTATCAAGCAATCTGCTTCTAGGTTCTCAATTTCGTAAAATCAAACCACTCTATCAAAAATATATATTTCATAATAATATTTAATAATTGTAAACCCATTCACGGTTTTTACTCTTTTATTAATGTCCAACGTTTTCTTATCACTTAATATTTTTGGAGACGTGTAACAAGATGTTGCTCCAGTGTCTATTAATATTTTTAACCATTTGTTATTTATTCTTCTGTATATGTGGGGTAATCCCACGTTCCGTCTAAAAAATGATTCTCTTGAATGTTGTTTATTCTTACTTTGTTTGGTGGTTGGGAGCTTAATTGAAAACTTTGTTCTCTTTCTCTTTTAATATTATCATTTTGATTATTATTCTGACTGAAATTTCTATTAAAATTCCTATTTTGATTAAATTGATTATAAGTATTCCTAAATGGATTATTCTTATTATTATGTACCTGTCTAAACCTTTGCATTTCCTGTGGAGTTACTTTTCTATAAGCTGAAGATCCTAATTCCATTGGTTCTGGACTTTGGTGGCTAGCCCTATTTGTTTGTTGATAACTATTTTGGGGTTTTTGTTGGTATCTTAATGTATTACCGTATGTTTCGTTTCTTATATTATCTCTTTGATTGTATTGATTCAGAAATTTACTTCTTGTTTTGTTGCTTTCTAACTCTTGAGCCTGGGCTAGTGCATTGGGCAAATCTTCAGGTTTCATACTAAATACCGTATCAGACATTGGCTGATGAAGACCATTTATAAATGCTATTAATGCATTTTTTCTATATGATTCATTGAATTTCTCAGTGATTTCACTATAAGTACCATATGTCATTATAACTTTATTTATTATTAATGTCAATTTTTCCGTAACTTCATTATAAAATTCTATTAACGTTTTTCTTCCCTGTGTTATCATACTTAATTCATGATTTAAAACGTGTATTGGTCTTTTATCCGCGTAGGCGAAGTCTAATCTACTTAAAATTGCCTCAAGGTTAAGTACCGTACCATGACTGGTAAGAACTGAATTCGCATGACCAACTATTTTGTTTCTCATTATGCTTAAAGCAGCAAAATATCGTCTACTACCAGGAGTGTAGAGACTCATACTATTTTGACAAGCTTCTCGCCAACTCACATATCCCTCATTGCTACCTTCGAAAGTTGGTAAACTTTAAATAATGTCAAGACTTTCATTGTCTAGTATTTGTGGATCTATCGTTTGTTTTTATGGTCTATTACATTATTTGGAACTGTTAAACTTTCTAATTTGTTTGTTAATTCATCTATTTGATTCTGCATTTGAGTAGTAGCCTGTTCAATAGCTAATTCGATTATTTGTTTTATATCTATAGTTGTTGACATTTTAACAATTTTTGTTTCACTTCTTAAAAATAATTTCTTACGATAATTTACCAATAATTTTCTCTGCTTCTTAGAATGCTGTTCTCCAATCTGTTGCTGGATACTGGCTTTATAGAGCGAACGGGAATCACTTTGCTGGTTTCTTCCTTTTAGTTCACAATTGATTACACTTTCAGGATACTTTGTTTTTCTCCTATTTATAAACAAATTTGGCTGATAGCTTCAATTTCACTTTGAAAGTTTTTTTTATTTGTATTTACAAGTACTTATGTAAATTTTACTATTTTATTCACTTTCACTTTTTACGTTAATAATGAGCTATCCCGGTTGAGCCCCCAATTATATTTATCCGTCGGAAATAAAAAGGTTAATTCAAAAAAATATATTTTTAAATATTAACTTTATTTTCTATTCTTGTTGAATATGGAATATTTAAATAGTTTTACATGCATAGTTCTTACGTACTACTCTGTAACTACTGGAAACTCCTTCCGTGTTGCATCTATTTATATCGTTTTGTTTCCTTTATGTTTGTGTTGGTTAATTACTTTTTGTATCTTTTATGTTTGTGTTGGTTAATTACTTTTTGTATCTTTATCTTATTTTGTTATTTGGTTGGTCATAAAATATCTGTTATGTTCTATTTTTATTGTTATCTTGTTTTTTATTATTATCTTTATTATTTTATTATTATTATTATTTCCTCTTATTTCCTGCTTGAGGTACAGTTGAGTGTTTATAACTACCGCCTAATTTCACGTTAAGCCACAAACGCTTGACCATTTGGAAGACAATATTCGCCGTGTTATTGCCGATATACGGCCACGGCCACAAATGTTGCAAAATTGGACGTCGAGATTGGACTACATCCGAGCCAGCTATGGCAGTCATATGCCATAAATCATATTTAAAATGTAATGCCACAAGATTATCTTTCGAATAACTAAAAAATCATGTCATTCGAATATTCCATCGTTGTTTTATTGCAATTTAAAGTTCTATACCTCTTTATTATCTACACATACTTCAAAAGTACAAAATAAGGATTGAAAATTATATCTTATCTAAAATAATTGTGATGTTTTATAAAATTGAACTTTGGTTGATTTTTCTTTGAATTGGTAGATTTTGGAAAATTTTTTGGTAGAATTTTTTTTCGGAGAACGGCAACCGTGGTGACACATCCTTCCCTCAAATAAATCATCCAAGCTAGATACACCTCCATTTGCATTCGGCTCATTAATTTCTCTCACTCTGCATCCTTTTTTTCTACTTTCCTAAAATTTTTTTTTGCTCTTGTCGGAGATCCTCTGCTTGCCTTTGTTTGCACTCCCGAAAACTTTTACCCCTTTAAATGATTTAGAATTCCGTTGCCCGAACGGGCCGGGTGAGCTTCTTTT
Source organism: Sphaerophoria taeniata (assembly GCA_943590905.1). Lineage (NCBI taxonomy): Eukaryota > Metazoa > Arthropoda > Insecta > Diptera > Syrphidae > Sphaerophoria > Sphaerophoria taeniata. Next base: position 59,178,200 of record OX016541.1, on the reverse strand, counting down.
TATTCGTAATTTTTTTGCAACTACTTTTTCAAATTGAAATTGATAAATTTCATAAATTTGTTTGTTAAAGCTCCTCTTTTAGATGGCAAGTTGGGGCGTAAGGTTGCCATCTCACTTTTTGTAGTTCTCTGATTTTTTGAAAAAGCTTGTAATTTAAGTTTTGAAATTCAAAGTTTTCAATTCGCAGTTTACTGTTGCTTAAGGACTGTTCTTAAGGAATGCGTGAGATATGGTGCTACTATTCAGAATCAGAACATCACAACTGTTTACTGAACTGTTTAAAGAACAATTCGTTGTATTGGAAGGGAACCTGTCAAGAAAAAACTAATGACTTACACCGAATGAACAACTTAGAGAATAACAAATCAGATAAGTCGATTTAGAACAGCAATCTGAAATACATTGAGTTGGAGGTTATTCGTGGGGAAGTACGGTGCGACCCAGGTTATATTATGTACCTTCATTGCTCGGTGTTTTGTACCGCAACCTCAAGATACATACAAATGATACGCACACTCAGCAAAAATTCAGCAGGGGAAACTTTGATATCGTAGTCCTGAATTTCGCGACAAAAAAAATCAATGGAGTAATGCTTTAATTCACACAAAATTAGGACAGTCTACTTTAAGTTCGATTGACACCCATGATATAGGTAATGCGAGGAGAACGAGGCATTTCCGTTAAATTCTTTAAAAAATAAATAGAGTGGCGCGACAGCTCTTGAAGAGCCAAGGCCTAAGTGGCCTTCTCTCTCTCTCTGGGTGCGTGTGAAGAATTGAGGAGACCTACAATTTAACGCCGATTCCGAACGGCAAAGTTGAGAAGCACTTTTTCATGACAGATTGATACTCTTGGAAGTCTTGTCAGTTCTTCGCAAGAGGCAGTGCCCGTGAAAGATGAAATAAAAACTATGTGCACGAGTAGGACTCGAACCCTCGACGACGTTCTGCTTAGCAGCCAACACACCTAACCACTAAGCCACGGACACGAAAAATAATAATGCCAACAGAAAAAAGTTCGGTGAAGTAAATTCCAAGCATCTTTAATCCTTCTTCTCAAAGCAAATCCTGACGACGACTCATCCGTGCATTATTCTAATGAACCGGTTCGAATACCAACCGTTATTAATTAATTTTAATTGGAAACATTACAAAGTAACTGTATCCACATTGCGGTTATCAGTCAAACGATGATTTCTACTTCATTTCATTGGAATTTCGAATTTAAAATTCAAATTTAAGTTTCGGTGTAGTAATTATTCTTGAATTCAGGACACACTTGTAAATTAATTGTTTCTACCAAACACGCAAGCTTCTCCACGAAAAAAATATACATTTACAATATCCAAAACCGAAATAACTATTTGTCGGTAAAAAAAAAACAGAATATCCATAATACTTTGTTAGAATATAAACCGAAATACAATTCCCTAAACAAAAATAGCACACTAACGGATGGTTATCCAATTTAAGCGAATGGTGGAAAATTTATCATGACAGCTCATCATTAATTTGCATCGTTGTTTTGTTGTTTTATATTTTACCAAATCCAAGTTGGTAGGTTGATCCGCATCCTTTTGCATATTCTAGTAGGTATTATTTGTTTTTCCATCGCATCGCATATCGGTGCGGTTGGTGGTGCAGGTCCAGGTCACAAGTATATCGTTTGAATTGACGACCGAACTGGGAATATGCACAACACTTGTTTCAAGTGCCGCGAATTTTCATTTCGTTTTCGACGAAAAACGTACGAGATGGGTTTATGGTCGTATCTAATTTTTTTTTGTTCGTGTTTGCTTTTGTTTAACTCAGCGAATTTTTAAGTTATCGAACAGTGGGGCGGATAAATTGAATGAGGAAAGATTTTCAAATAATTCAGGGGGTCACTCAGTATATAATTTAAGATATGATACCAACTTGAAATAAATATAATCAGTTGATATATTCGATTGTGAAACCGGGAGGACATCCTTACTTTCTTTCTAAGAATAAAACGATCTACCCCACTGTTGACAGGCAATGGCAGATGAGAACGTTAGCATTTCAATTGATTCCTGTGGGATATTATTTATAAATTCAATAGTTTAAATTCAATTATTTAAATGTATCTTCGGCTATCCTGCGAGGAAATGTTTCTTTTCTTTTTCAATTTTGAAAGAATAAAAAAAAGAGAATACCGAAAAATGTATGAATTTTGTCAAAGCTCTTTAATATTTTATGATCAAAGCTACTCGAACGGCTGTGGACGATGTCACAGTCTTGATTTCTTTGCAGAATGTTTAAAGACAACCTTATGTTCAACGTTAAGCTCAATATTTGACAAATAAAACCTCTTTTTTTGTTTTTATTATTTTTTTAATAACATAAATTAGAATTAAAAAGTGATAGGCAAATACCTAGTATACTTGAGCTTTTTATAAAAAACGAATACCTATAAGAAAGTAGAAAAATCTGGGGTCGAATCACGGCATCAGTGATCGAATAATACGTGACTGAATTGTGTGCATTTGGCACTACCTCTCACGTTATCGAGTTATCTATCGAGCAACTAGTACAATAATTTCAGATTCTATCTTCAGTTATCGAACTGAATTTCATTCGAAACATAAAGATCTCACGGATAGGAGGAAAATATGTAAATATTATTTTTTGATTTATTTATTATAAAAATTTTAACCAATAATCTTTATAGGTCAAACTTAAATACATTAAATAGCCAGCAAAAAAATATGATGGCCGAAATAAATGAGAATTATCCATTTCGTTTCACTGTTTTGTTATTTATTTGAAAAGATGTATAGAGTGTCTCATAAGAGTGCACTTTTAAAAACATAGAGGACATCAGGGGCGAACGCAGGTAGGGGTTTTGGGGGTAAAAATAACAGCATAATTGGCCGATTAGAGAAGCATACGAGGTCCCTCGAAATAGACAACAAGAAAATAGGACAGGAAACTGTCATTAGTTTAGCCGAAGAACAAAAGCTTGTTAAGTGGCTCATATACATTGCCAAGTGTGGCTTTCCTCAGAAACCCACAGACCTCTGGGTGACAAACGTCCATCGTGAGGACAAACGTAGGACTGCTTTTCAAAGATAGCCTACAAGGGAAAACGTATTACTAGGCCTTCTCAAGATGTCACATTACATTATGAACTGCGGGACTCAGAAGAGGACGAGCCACCGGGACGTATGAGTATTTAGGAGAGATTGACGCAGCCGGTATTTTAGAAGACCCCTTAAGATTCTGAATGGAGATGAAACATCATTCATTCCTCTAAAACCAGGAGTCGCCAAGAGGTTGGACAAATCTTTATACTGTACAACATGGAAACGAATATGAGGCGATCACTGTATAGGTACTTTTTTTCTTCAGTGACGAAACCTTTGCTTGTGTTTCCCTATGTGTTCCCTCCTCCAAGCTGTTGCAAAAAGTGTGCCGGATAAATGGTCTTACGTCTTACCTCTTAGGCAGATCTGAAAGTAGGTGGATACAATCCGAGACGTTTTTCTAATATGTGGCCAATATAGTTTCAACGAACAGATTATGGAAAGTAGGTAATATAATAAGCTCAGGACTGCTTTAAGTCGATGGCCACAAATCCCTCGTCTCAATGGAATGCGCAGAGTATTAACGGAATCATCTTGTACGCTCTTTTACCCAATACAACACATATTACACAATCCGTGGGCGCATTTAAAGGACTGGAAAATCGATTACAAAAAAAAATCACATATCACAGAACTGTGTATGCTGCCAATGAACCATTATCCAGGTGTTTAAGAGAAACAAATACTGTTTGCGACATGATTGATTTCAATGTTAGAAGATATTTATTTAAATCAAATTTATTGTTAATTTTAAATAACTATGCTGATGGTAATGTTTAAAATTAAAAATGTATATTTTTATCAAGTAATCACTAAACTAAATTTCAAACAAGTTTCGAAGACGTACTCTTGAATTATTTTGAATAATATACATATTTGACTGAAAAACAAGATTGTTTTTAATTAATTATTTGTTGTATGTTGTCTTTTATTTATTTAGAAATAAATATTTTTTTTTAAATGTCTTGTTAATACATTTAAGATTTAACAACGGCTTATAAATTACAAATAATTAATTTACTAAAGGGAGCTGACTACTGACAACTCCCGTGGCCGACTACTGGAATTTAAGGGGCCGACTATAAGAGAATCCAACTTCTATTTGAATTATATTTAATAAATTTGTTTAAGGTAACAAATAGCAATATTTTTTCCTTATCTGCAAATATTAACAAATCGGAAAAAATAAGTTTCACGTCCAACAGACCAACAATTAAATAACTAATTTTTAAAGACCACGCAAACACAAAAATTAAGTTAAAGGGCTGACTACCAGTGCCATAACCCTTTAATACCTATATATTTTTTGAAGACCCCCCCCGAAATTTTTTTCTGCGTTCGCCCCTGGAGGACATATATTACCTAGAGTCCCGACTTTCCTCGTCCCTTTCCGAAAACACCCGCAATTCTCCTCTGAGGTGAACTCTCACGATCCTCTCTTAATTTCGTGTACGTGAAAATTTTAGAAAGAAAAAAAAACAAAACTTCACCTCAACCGTGGGCAAATTTTTTTCCTGGGCCCAAAGTGACAGAAGCCAAAAAAAGAAGAAGAAGAACAAAAATCATTTGTTTATTTGATCAAGATAAATTCAAAACTTATGTCGAAACAAAACATTTCCAATTTCTTGTGGATTTATCAAGCAACGAATTGTATTTGGAAGAGGGTGAAACGCTCATAAAAGAGAAAAGTTTATTTCTTCAATAAGGTAAATATAAAAGTCCTGAAGATTTTCGAGTTTACGCTGTGTGTTCCTTGTTTTCACAATTGCCATATTTGCAGGTCGAATATCTCCTACAAAACATCGAAGGAAGCACTCAAAAAGCTATTTACGAAGCAAATGAAGACCTCCAGCAATGCATCAAGGAACTCAAAGAAATATCAATCAACCTCAAAGTCTCTGGTGTTGCGGAAGGGGAAAGTGTCGTCGCTGAAGAGGTCACAGCCTTGAATAGCGAGGACGTGGAAAGTGCTGCCGTAGACTTAAACCAAACGGTACACTGCAAGCCAAATTCCAGGACGAAAAAACCTCAAAACAAATCGACAGAACAAGCCGATGTCCATGAAAACCTTGTTAATTCTTTTTTCGAACTCACCTGCGATTTATGCAGCGAAAATTTGGACAACTGTACAAATCTCTTCGCCCATTACGAGGTCCAACACAAAATTCGAGGCTACTTATCATGCTGTAATGTTAAGTATTTTAAAATTATGAAGATTGCAGAGCATGTTTTGCGACACAAAAACCCAGAAATGTTTCAGTGAGTAGTGTTTTCCCTCGAAAACAACCCATAATATTTGAATGTCCTTTTCCAGATGTTCGAAATGTGATTTGGACACAATTTTCTGTGATAAAAAACAAGTAGAAGCTCACATGCTGACACACTTGGAGCCACATTCCAGTGTTTTTTAATGTGACAAGTGTGATAAGACGTTTTCCAAGAAATACCGTTATCAACAACATTGCCTAACACATCTTAGCCCTGAGGAAAACAAATACATATATGTCAAGACTGTGGAAAGCCGTACGATCTCAATCCCAAAGTTATCAAACTCTAATTTTTAGTTTTTCAGATATGCCACTGAATCGCTGCTGCGTGTCCATGCTCGAGTAGTTCATCTGAAATCCTATGCGCATGTTTGTGAAATATGTTCGAAATCCTTCAAAAGTCGATGGTTCTTCGAGAAACATCAACTAGAACACATGGGACAGTCGTTGCCCAAAATTCAGGGCCAAATATGCAAGACCTGGATGAAGAACGAGCATACGATGCGGGCACATCGGCGCCTTCACGAAGACGAACGTACAGTTCACGAGTGTGATATCTGTGGCAAGACTGGACCATCACGGAATGCGATTCTGAAACACAAACGTTATGTGCACCTGAGTGAGAGAACGTTTAAGTGTACGTCGTGTCCAAAGGCGTTCAAAAGGGCTGTTTCCAACTCTAATCCATCGTTACGTTGCCGAGGTGCCATCGCATCATGTGAAATTCTTGCAGAATCTCCCACAGCAATCAGTATTGGTTTTACAATAACAAATGTTTTTGAGCCTTTGGGTGACCAAGAACTCGGATAAGGGATTTGCTACCTTCGCAACGCTCGTCAAATCTCTTCACACACTGGCCAAAGTTCATCATAACAAAATAAAGAAAGAAACTCGCAAACATTTCAGAAGCGAAGTCCAATCGCTTGATGACTTTATGCTTCTATGTACCAAATTGTCCACTACGACTGCGAGAAAGGCACTCAATCTCGAAAAGTCAATTCCAAAAAGTTCGGAGTCGATTTGATACACTTTACCCATGTTAACAACACATGTTGCCCACATCTAAAGAAGGATTGTAAAGGCGGGACGAGAAAACGACAATTTTGTATTATTAATTTTATTACAATAAAAGAAGTTCTAATGCCAACAACAATTTCAGACCATCAATTTTATTTATAATCTCAGATGTTTTAAGTGTCTCTGTGCATCTTAGTACTCGCGGATGACCACCAAGAGCTTTGTCAGATTTGTACCCATCTTCGCATTGATTCCGATTACTGGTTGGTTAGGTCGCTGTTCGAGTTCCTTTCAGTTCTATTCAGTTTGGCTTCTTGCTCGTCGACCTTATTTGCAACAATTATTCTCAACTGTTGGCTAAATTGACTGATTTCATTGTCAAGAATCTCGTAATGCTTAAAGGGCTCTTCGCTAGAAGCGTCTAGCACGAACATCAATACCGAACACCTCTCAGCGTAAATACCCAAACCCTTGTTTTTATTTGAATCTGGAATGAGTACTGGTAAATGTGCGACTGCTACTTGTTCGTAGTCATCCTATGTGAGTTTTTAAGCTAGGCATACACGGTGAACATGTTGGTGTGATTTGTTGGGCAGCGGTTCGCCATACACGGCCCAACATGTTTATAAACTTCATTATTTGTGTGACTGTCGTGAAGGCAAGATGTGCGATACAAGTGCGTTTTGCTTTGTTTTGCGACATGTTAACTCCATGAAAATAACTACACAAATGACGAATTGTTGTCACACAACGCCATACACGACGAACATGTTGATAAACTTCAAAATTTGTTGTAAACTTGCCCATACACAGCCAACATGTTAGCCGTAAGTTCACGGTTTACAAAATATTTCATAAACCGTGGATTTGTTGGCCAACATGCCCATACACGAATAATTTTCAGTCCAACCCCAACAAATCACACCAACATGTTCACCGTGTATGCCTAGCTTTAAGGTTGTGAATGGGTATGTAGTGACCTTGGGATTCGCCCTAGAAATTGCTTCCAGGGGTTGTTCAATGGTGTAAGGCGGATAGCTTTTCATTGAATGTTGTTAAACCGATGTGCAAGGGCTTTGTTTTTGAAAAAAACTGCATTCGATGATTTTTTAACTGCTTTTGATGTTGAAGGACTTTTTCTTGGCCTTAATTAGGCACTGCGTAAACAGTTTAAAAATTTGAAACTAAACAAACAAAAAGTGAGGCCACGTATTTTAACATTTACGTAATTCAAATTTATTCGTTAAAATAAAACCTAAACTACAATCTAGTCGTTGCATCAGCTCCAGTGGAGAACACCCACAACTGCGCCGGATGCCAACAAACATCCAGAACGCCGAAGTCATCATGTTTCTCATGCGTCTGTAGTTTCTTCAATGGAACGATCAGTGGATCGTTTGATGGCTGGTTTGATGATCTTCTTGGCATCCCAGTCGTAACCAATGTGCTTGTATTCGTCGTACCAGTGCATCGGGATGTTGCCGACTGTGGTTCGTATGGCTTCCTCGTCGGAAGTGTCCGAATTCTCGTATTCCTGGCTGGATTGATTCTTTTGTTCTCCTTGTTGAGTTGTTTTTACATCTTTGAGAGGGCTGACTTCTTCTTCATTGACACTTTGAATTCTCCCTCGACTCGAGGAATTTCGACTGGAGTTGCTTTGGGAGCAACTGGTTCTTTAGCAGGAACTGGCTGAGGTTTCTCTGGCTCTGGTGCTTTTGTTGTCGCCTTTTTCGGTTTTTCGACGGATTTTGACGTCGATGGAGCTGGTGTTTCTGGTAGTTGTTCTTCAATTACACTATCGTCTTCATCGTCCTCTTCTACTTCATCATCACAGCTGGAAACATCTTCAATATCAAGTTCTTCTTCACCTTTATCATCATTCCCTTCGCTGTCATCATCTTCTTCTTCTTTTTCGTCGTCGTCTGCTTGTTTCTTCACACAGTTTCCTTCCTCATCACTCGAATTCCAGCTCATAACTTTCGCCCGAATTGAAAGCCTCATCGATTCCTTCGTCGTCTGTGCTGTCGGCGTCGTCCTAAATACCAATATTTTTCATTAAATCCACCTGAAAGAATTTAGTTTAGTTCTTATATCGAGTTCCAACTTTCCAAGTGAAAACCATGAACTTACCTCTTCACCGCCGTTGATTTCATCTTTTACTTCAACTTTTTGGTTTTCTTTGATACGCTTGGCCCTCGGACAGAGATACAAATCCAAACAACGAAGGAATCCCTCGCGCAGGTATCGCGGGTAAGCCGAAACTGCTCGCAGCGACTTGTACTTCTGAGGCATTGTCGGTGGGCATGGAATTGCACAGGGGGCCAATTTGAGAATGAGCAGGGTAGTGGGCGTCTGTTAGGACAGGCTCGTGCAGTTCGGCTAGGAAGCTCTTGAATACAGTTGCACAGTCGTGGACTGCTGAGCCTTCGGTCAATTCGAAGGGCTTGTCACTTTGAATGAACGCTCGCAGTTCGTTTTGCCGGGAAGGTGAACCGGTTTTAGGGAATATTCCTTCTTGAATAACATCTGCAAGGGAACAACGAATGAATCAACAATCAAGAGTGTATGAACATGAGAACACTTACTCTCTTCCATTTGAATGAACATTTTCAGTTGCCTAAGCTGGTTAATAAAGTTAAAGTCTAATGACGAACGATTTCATTCCGGGGGACTGGCATTGGCTTTCCCCGATGTGCAACTTTTCATTTTCTTTGATAAACGATTCCATTTCTTCAGTTTTCCTTTCTCATAGTAGACCACTTCATGACAGGGAAGATCAAATCTAATAGAAAGATTTCACATGTAGGAAACGACAAATATTAGGTCTTTCCGTGTAACTCACTCATCCGTATTTAGATCCAGTTGAAAGGACAGATGCATCCGGACAAGGGTTTTAAACTTTTCATAATTACTTCGACGCATTTTTTCCGCAATATCTTTGTCGGATAGATGCGCAACACACACTTCTTCGGTGTCCATTTTATTGAAAAGCAATAAACTTTTAATTTGTTAACATGAAACAGGAAAAACTATAATTTCCAACAAAATAAATCGAACAAAAATCATGCTTAGAAGGGGGACGAGAAAAACATGTTCGTTTATGGTTTTGAATTTTCTATATTGCTCAAAGCACTAGATTAAATTTGATAAAAGTTTAGCTAAGTTGTTTTTAATAACATTTAAAATCGCAAAAGCTTAAATTACTATTTTTAAAAGCAAAAACGTAGAAGCAAAATATTTTTTCGCGAATTTCTCAAACCGCACATTTGAATTGAAAATAATAATAATATGTCAAATATTTTTGACATTAGCTGTCAAAACTTTCACCACAGCAAATAAAAAACTAAAGGCCCGATTGTAGTATTTATGTTGTTTGTTCCTAAGGGTGTCGCATACTATTTCGATTTTTCTTGCGTTCTTTTTAAGATTTTTAATATTTTTGATTGAAATACTGGTAAATAATAAAGTAATTATATGCTAAAAGGGCAAAGAAACAACGTAATATATATATTTTTCATATTACATGAATTTTTTTGCATGTTCAGGTTTTTTTGAAAAATTTGAGCTCAACGGAATCTACTTTTTTGAAATTTGAGCTAGAGGTTTTACACCACGACTGTAATGGGCACACATGCCTTAAAATTGCATAGGTATTAGTGAGAGTTCCCATAAGAAATGCATTGGGAAACTAACACTTATGCACTTTTAAGGTATAAATGTGAAAATTTCAGCTTGTAGGCCGAAAGAGAGCGAACCACCGAAGTCGGGCCTCTAGGTAATATATGTCCTCTATGTTTAAAAATTGGAATATTTTTTTTCATGCAAGTTTCAACCATAGAGAACCTATTTAACTAGAGTCGCAACTCGTTCTCTTTTTTTAAAAATCACTGTTCAAAAATTTTGTGGTGAGTACTCTCATTTTTCGTGTCCGTGTGAATCTGTGAAAGAGGTGAAAAAAAATCAATATGGCGTCTGTGCTCAGTTTTTTTTTTATTGTTGTGTTGTTGTGAAAAGTGACAGATTAAGAAATAAAAACAAAAAACAGTGAGTAGGCTAGGAGATAGAATCAAATTGAGATGGGAAAAATAAAAGGTTTTTCTCAAATTTTTTTACTTTTATTATTTAAAATACTATTTGTGACCAATTTAACTAATGCCAATGAAGTTCTCGGCTGTAATATATTCATTAAAAGTCATACAGACATTGGTTTCTCCAAAGTTGAAATCAAACTGTGAATTAAAATTGAATTCGCTTGTTGTTTCTGGATTTGATGTGATTGGACGAGTGGAAAGCAAAGGACAAACCTTCTCGGCATTGGAGTCTCCTAATTCATGAAGTAAGTTGTTTCTTGAAATCGTTTCGAAACGAGCTGAATCAAACGTGTTTTTTTCTAGAATTTCTTCTCGTCGAAGTGTCAAAACGAAGCGCATCCGCTACCTCATCCCAATTCACAGATTCATCCATTTGTTACACCCAAGTTGGAGAGAATGGCGAATATCTGTTTAAGGGTGTAGCTCCTGGAAAATATCTTTTGAAGACAGTTGTGGCAAAGTTATATCGAAAAAATCCTATGTCGTCGGAATAACAAAACATGGCTCGACCTTCCACACAATCTTATAGTCAAAAGCTGAAACAGGTGATTGGTGTACATATTTACCAAGCGGAAAATTCTCCATTCAAGTTCTAACAACCGATGCGGACAAATCGAGTGGCATTCAATTCTTCCCAGTGAATCAGAATTTGTTGGTTAATGCTTTCCCAGTATCTGGAGTGGCGTTCTCTCAGTTGAGAGCGACTCTTATCGAGGAGATAAAATGCCTGCCCAATGCTCCTGATTCGGCACTGGTGCCTAGCTTGGATGCAGTTGGACAGCCAACGGGACAAAAACAAACAGTCAAAGCCAAGAGTATTAAGAAGTGAAGATTGATTAAAGTTAAAAACTAAACTTTTTTTTTTGCTTACAGACGGAAAGTATTCCTTCAAAGAGATCCTTCCCGGACCATATGAACTCACGATTACCCAGTCCAGCCTCTGTTTTGTATCGACAACGATCTTGATCAACATAAATTCAGCCTCCGAATCTGCTCCGGCTTTCATTCAGAAAGGCTACGAAGTTTCTATTATTTCCAGCCATCGGGCAGTTGTAAGTTTATTTTTCTTTCAACAGGAAGCGTAAAACCAACCAATTTCTTTCAATTTCAGATGCACTATGGACTGACAGCCAAGAAAGATGAAAAAGCTCCCATAAATGTCATGAAAATCATGTCCGGAGTCAATACCTTCTGTGTTCCCAAAGTCGGCGAATACAGCACCAAATTGGAAAGTTGTCATCTCTATGAAACGACACTCCCGAAGACCTTCAATACCTACGACAAAAATCCCGTTATGTTTACAACGGTCGCCCACAAAATCGCAGTCAGAGTTCTGTCGTCAGAACAAAACACCGACTCCCTCCAGCTTTCAGTTGAATCAAATTCCAGCAATGAAATGGTCACTCTTCTGAGGGTCACAAGGTCGACAATTACCACTCGTTCCGCTACGATACATATTTAAAACCCGAAGATAGCAGCATCATCAAACCCCTGAGCGATATCATGTTCATTGTTGAACATGAGTAAAGGTATACCCTTCTTCATTTTTCAAGCTTTTATTCAACTGAAATGCATCCCCAATTTCCAGACGAAAAGCCGAAGACCGCCACTGATCCTCAAGCGCCGGTAACACGCAAATGATTTCTTATATCCTCCAAAAATAAAAGAAGAAGAAAAGAAAAAAAAGTATAAACTCCTTTTCTATAAAAAAAAAACAAGTTCGGGAGATGCCGCGCTGTGACCGAATTCGAAAAATTGAACAGAATCGGTAAAGGAACCTACGGGCTACGGAATTGTTTGTAAGTTTATTTAACATCATCGTGAGACCAAGTAAACCAATAAACACTTTCGATTTCTCCTTCCAGATCGAGCCCGAGACATGGAAACCAATGAAATAGTTGCTCTCAAAAAAGTCCGACCAGGAAAAGGACGGTCTTCCTATAAGTGGTCTTCGTAAAATACAAATCTTGAAGACATGCTACCATGAAAATATTGTTCTACTAGTCGAAGTGGTGGTTGGAAAAAGTCTCGAAAGCATTTTTCTAGTCATGGAGTATTGCGAACAGGATCTAGCTTCCCTATTGGACAATATGACCACACCTTTCTCAGAATCCGAGGTCAAGTGCATTGTCCTGCAAGTTTTGAAAGGTCTGCAATACATGCATTCGCGCTACATTGTCTACAGAGACCTAAAAGTCTCCAATCTTCTGATGACTGATAACGGGTGCGTGAAGATTGCTGATTTTGGACTGGCTCGCTTGCTTGGAGTTCCACCGCTGCCGATGACCCCTCAAGTGGTTACGCTTTGGTATCGCTCGCCGGAGCTCCTTCTTGGATCCCAAAATCAAACAACAGCCGTCGATATGTGAGCGCTGGGCTGTTTTCTCGGAGAACTCTTGTCGCATAAGCCATTATTACCGGGAAACACTGAGATTCAGCAGTTGGAGTTAATAAACGACCTTTTGGGTACTCCATCTGAAGCAATTTGGCCGGATGTCAGTACAATGCCGGCTCTTAAGAATTCTACTCTCAAGGCTCAGCCTTACAACAACTTGAAACCGAAGTTCCAATGGTTGTCACAAGCTGGTTTACTTACTTGCTTACTTAAAGTGACGCTACAGTCCGGTGTGGACTTGGGCCTCAACCAACAGTCTCCGCCAGTCAGCTCGGTCCCTAGCTAGCTGTCTCCAGTTTTGCACTCCAAGTTGATTGAAGTCCTCTTCCACTTGTGTGCGCCACCTGACATCACGCTGTGTTCTTCCCATTATATCAATATCGTCGGCGTACGCGAGAAGTTGAACAGATTTATAGAAGATAGTGCCTCTGGTGTTGACGGTGGAGTTTTGGACTATCTTCTCAAGAACGATGTTAAAGAAATCGCACGACAGTACATCGCCCTGTCTGAATCCTTTTTTGACGTCGAAAGATTCCGTAAGCTTTTTGCCAACCTTGATAGAGCAGCGTGAGTTCTCCATCGTCATTTTGCACAAGTGAAGGAGCTTGGCAGGGATGCCAAAACTAGACATAGCTTCATACAGTTCGTCTCTGTAGATGCTGTCATACGCGGCCTTTAAATCGATGAAGAGGTGGTGGGTATCGATTTGGAGTTCATAGGTTTTTTCCAGGATCTGCCGCAACGTGAATATTTGGTCGATGGTAGACTTTCCTGGCCTGGAGCCACATTGATAAGGACCAATCATATTGTTGACGAAAGGCTTCAGACGTTCACATATTACGGCAGAGAGGATATTGCAGGCGTCGTTAAGTAGACTGATTCCTCTGTAGTTGGCGCAGTTTAGAGGATCTCCCTTTTTCAGAATCGGACAAAAAATGCCCCCAACACCGAAATCTGAAGAAAGACCATGGTTCTTAGCAGGTTCCAGAGCTTCCAGCGATTTCAGATCTTCTTGGATTGCTCCTCAAGATGCGACGAGTTGATTAAATAAAAAAAACATTGACTTTTCCTAAATCTTTATTTTTCTTCCTCAAAATACTGTTTAATTTACAAGTATGGCCTGTCCATTGGAGTCTTCTTGGTTCTCTTGTCCCGTGACCTGGAGAACCAGCGATTTTTCGTTGTGTGGGTTAGATTCATAAACTCTTGGCGAGCCTGGATGTTTATTCTTGAAGGCACGCGTGGCAGTGGCCAGAGAGGTCTCCTTCAATATCGAACCAGAGTCGTTAGAAACAGCAGCGGGTATCGGACGAGAACATTTGTAGGGAAAATCTGTATCTTGATGCCAGGCATCTACAAGCAGCTGATTTGCTACGAAGGTTCTCTTCTTCTTCGCATTGCTTTTGCTTCGAACCATTTTTGAAATGTAAATGGGACTTGAAGAATTTTCATTTTCGGTATAATGAATGTTCTTGAGACGCATTATCTCATCGACCACTGAGGATTTTGTGAAGATTTCGATAGACGTCTGACATCGTCCTACCTTGTGCAATATTCTTGATGGACTCCTTCGGCTTCTGGTCGTTCCGAACCGATTTACATAGCTCAGTTGATATTGTGAGGGAAACTGGAAACGAAAAATATTCAAATTAATTGCATTATTTATTTATAATATCTGGGAAGTAAGTTCAAGGTTCAAATTACTTTTCTTAAATCTTTTATGCTTGCGAATTTTTCTTAGAAATTACATAATTTTCAATTGTCATTTTTGACATTTTTTCGAATTTGCTGTCAAAAATACTCACCTCATCGTGGGCAAATTGCAAATTACAATAAGGACATGACCGCACTTTTTAAGGGTGTAAAAGACTATGTGAACATGTTTAAATGTTTTTTTTTAGTTATTTATTCGTAAATAATAGTTTAATTCCATTCAAAAAGCTAAAAAACACTATGCACTGCACTTTGTACTGTTATTTAAATACTTAAAAACTGAATTTCATACAAATATTTTTTATTTTTACATATTTGAAATTAACTGACTCTTATTTTTGAATTTTGAGCTCAGGTTTTTAAATTTGGGCTCCGGCTTTTCACCTTATTGAGCCCAGCCCAATGTCCATTAAAATGAGAATGTATTGGTTCAGCTTCCCATTTGAAATGCATTGAGAAACCTACACATTCGTATTTTAATGGATATTTTATCAAATTTAATTATTTAGGTCGAAAGAGAGCAAAATGCCTTGAGTTGCGACTCTAGGTATACCTCCTCTGTGGTTTCAACGCTGAAATTTAACTGTCACCTCTGTTTATTCCGATTATTAAAAATGGAACTCTTCTTGAAAGAATAACGCGTTATAATTGTGAAAACTTATTACACAACAAAAGTGACTGTGAACGGCATTCGTTACAGGAATATGATAACGGACTTCTTGTGGCCTCAATTGGACGGCATGAATTTTGACAACGTGTGGTTTCAGCAGCACGGCACAACCTGCCAACCCGCGCATGAAACAATCGACTTATTGCAGCAACGATTTTCAGAACACATTATCTCACGAAATTCTGATGTCAACTGGCCACCAAGATCGTGCGGTTTAACGCCGTGGGTTTTTTTTTCTTTGGGGTTTTGTGAAATCTCGGGTTTATGCGAATAAACGAGAAACAATTCCTGAGCTCAAAAAGAAATTCCAACATGTCGTCGGTGACATACAGCCACATCTCTGTGCAAAAGTCATGGAAAATTTCATGAAAAGAGTTATGGCCTGTCATCGGAGCCGGGGTCATTTGCCGGATTTTTTATTCCATACTTAATCGGAACATGTCTTCTTTACAATACTATAAAAAAAATCACAACTCTGTCATAAAATACTTGTTTTTATTTTAAAATGAAAAGTGCACTCTTACTGAGACACCCTATAAACGCAAATTTTATCTGTCAAACTTGATGTAGTAGAATAAAGACTACTACAATTTTTTAATTCCCAAACGATACGTGACCAATCGAATGCCATCATCCCAAAGTGGTTACTCGTTCGTTCGATCACTGATGAGACTCACTCAATCGTTCACTGAAGCGGTGATTCGGCCCTTGGTCTGGCAGTTGTAAACATTTCTTCTTTCGATTGACTTCAAGTTTGGATGTACACAAATTTGTGAAGTTGCCGAAGATGTTTTTTTATTAAAATGTTTAAAAGATACCATTACAATGGTTATTAACTCAAAATCGGGTTCAGAGATTTTTGACTTATCGAGCGATCTAGGTCTAGGCGGCAAATAAAAGTGGTCTGCAAAATGATTTCTCAATAAATCTATTGTTTCTCGTGTTCTATGACCCGACCCGTAGCGCCATTTTGTTGAAACCAGAGTTCACTGAAACCATTGGTTTGAATTTCAGGAAGCACATAACCTGTTAACATGGCGCAATTACGGTTGCCATTCCGATTTGTCTCATTTTTAAAAATATATAGACCAATGATTCCACCAACCCATAATCCTTATCGAGTTTGCTCGGAGCCTTTACGCTTTGAGCCCGATGTCCACAACGCAAACCGTAATACAGCTGGTTGTGGTATTGAAAATCAAACCTAGTCATGAAATAACTCAAAAATCCGGACGAAGAGGGCAACGAAATAATGAAACATTTTGCCTGCAGTCCTGCTCTGCACCCGTTCGGCTCTCTCGTCTCTCCCTCTCTCTCTCTCGTCACTCTCTCTTTTTCTCACTGTTTTTGACATTTGATGTCTACGCGGTTCATTAAAGGTAACAAATTGTTCAGCTAATGTCATCCCTATTTCACGAGATAGTTCTTAAATTATAGACTACTAGCTGTACCCTGCCACGATTCGCTGTGCCTGGTCCTAGATCTTTTCAGCAGTTAAAAATAATTGACGGCTTCACACATTCCACTTTCCGCGGTGCGTGTCAAGCCCTGAACTTGTTAGAAAATGACCAACAGTGGAACATATGCATCAATGACGCGTGCAACACTGCAGTCTTCGTACTCCCTTAATCGATAAAAAAATTAACTTAACTTTTTTACCCTGCTACCACACTACCCGCTACCCTCCTACCCTCCAGAGCTACCTACTACCCGCTTAACCTGTACCCCTTTACCCGCTACTCGCTTCCTCACTACCCGCTACCCGCTCTCCCACTACCCGTCACCACGCTATGCGCTACCCGCTTTGATTAGAAAAGTATAGATTTTGTTTGTCGTTTATGACCGCGACCGCGGATATGTGTTCATTGTTTTTAAGATGTATTCTGCTATACGGGGCGGAGACAAATCCAACGAATCAAAAACCGTGAAAATTGGTCCAGCAGATCTCGAGTTATAAGTGTTGTAACAAACACGACTTTGTTATATATACAGACTAGCAAGTTCAACCAAAGTGTTATACCATTTTAGAATCTTGATAAGCTGCGCCAATTTTTAAAAATAGACGCCATGGTAGTGTCCAAACATTTTTTTATAACCGCGATGACTGAAAGTGGACTGAAACTAAAAAAAAATTAAAATTTTATGGAAAAAAAACTTTTTTGATTAATTGTCGTGGAAAAACCGCTGAAAATTTAAAATTTTTGGAAACAAGGAGAGGATGCTATATGTTTTAAGATTCTGATAAAAATATTAAATCAAAAATTAATGAAAAATTGTGATCACAGTAGCAAAAAATGTCAAGAGAGATATTTTGTTTTTGAGAATTTACATTTTTTGTTGTAATTTGAAACAAAATGGCGTTTGATTTTTCTTATATTTTTTTTCCATGCAGTCATGAACGGGCCACCCCTCGGTTCCGGCTTATCGTTGAATTTTGGGACACCCTGTATATAGATATACTTAGATATAGATATAGATATAGATAGAAGAAGATAGACATCACAGTGCTTCACTCTTATAAATTAAACGAGCTACTAATGGCGACTGGGGCCATCGCCTGAGACAAAGCGGGACATTAACAACAGAGGTGAGCCATACACGCATAAAAAGAAAGTAAATATAACAGTTAGCGCACAGAAAGAGATATAATACTATCGCACGGGTTGCCTCAAATCAACTGTCGGTTGTTGTAGAAAGTGAATGTTGTCGAAGTTGGCTTAGACCCACAACGTTTGGCTTAGACTATCTAACCACAAAGCAAATCAGAGTAAACAAAAAAAACACACTCACAAAACTGAAGTAATAAGTGAACACAAAAAGAAAGTCATCATTTTTCAAAAATATTATTGCTCTGTTTTGCACCATGACAATTGTCATTAAAATTTCTTCATTTAACCCTCTGCGACTGAGGTGACTCTTTTGTTGCAATTCCACTGACCTGGTAGTCCACCAGACACCATTTGGACAGCTTGTATTTCAAAAACTTGCCTCATATTGATATCTTTAACTATTCTATTTTAAAGCTCAGACTATCCATAACTATTTTTAATTATTCATTTATGTTAAATACAAATACACATGTTAAGTTTAACAAGTTTTATTGACACAGCATAAATAGCTCTTCAAAAACTAACGATTAAAAAAAAAAATTAAAAAATCCACATAAATATTTTCTTCATTAAACTGATTTATTTATCAAAATTAAATGTTAAGGTACTAAAAAATGAAAAAAAAGAGATCAATTCATTGGTTAAAAAAAAATTATATTGAAATGAAAAATCACAAACTTTTTTGGTAGTTTTCACAGGGTAACCTTGAGCATTGCAGGAAGATTGATTTCAAGCAAACACAGCAACGATATACAGTGTTCCTTTTAGTTTTATGAGGACTCTTTGTTGTTATTTGAGTGAGCCATTTTAAAACAAATAACGACCTATCCTCAACCAAAAAATTTTACTGACGTGTTGTCTAGGAGACACTATGAACATTGTCTCACAGATAATATGAAAATAAAACAATAACACTGAGGTGGTAGTCTTACAGACAAGTACCTTAATAATGACGTGATAGTCTCGTAGACACTTTCCTTCACACAACAATCGATGCGCATGCCACGACAGCTAACTATAATATTAATACGTGCTTTACCATACGACTGAAAGGTACTGAGAACGTACAGGTCAAATTTTAAAAAGTAACGACGAAATACCAGGTTTTATGTTTGATGGTGTCTGTCAGACACCACGTCAGTCGGAGAGGGTTAAGTTGATTATGTTACGTTTTCAACTTGTTTTGTGTTAACACAGAGTCTATTCAGTTTTACTTAAAACCGGACGCTTCAAGTTTTCTTGTTGAAATTCATGGCAACATGCATGCAAATTCGCACGAAAAGGATATAACTCGATTTCCTGAAGCACATGTGAAACAAAATTATATTCAAAATGCGTTTCGTCTAATACAGCAAATTTCATTAATTAACTGGACAGACGTGAGATAAAAGTCCCGGCCAGTTGCAAGCCAGAAATTGTAAACTACTCCAACATCTAACATAATGTGATATCATCACATTCATATCCGTGAAAGAAACACGGAGTGCATCGTTGAAATTCTCCCTTTGAACGCATTGTTTGTAAGCAAGTCCTTTTTGCGACACGTGTACGTTCGTGTTCATCGCATATGCTATTGATGTCACACATAAACTTAATTGCCATCAGGAGAGGAGATTTCCCTCAAGCGTTATGCTTTTCATTTCGTGTCTGTGTGCATTGCGTTCTTCTATGTTGTATTGCAAATTTAATCTGATGTAAAGAAAGGATTACACAATTAGTCATTTTTCATAGTTATTCATGAGTGTAAACATAAATGCATTTATGTAAACATTTGCTTTTTTCTGCCATTGCAATTTGCAACCATACAAAAATGTAATATCTAATATCTAATATCTAAGGCTATCTGTAACAAAATTGACATTGACATTGACACGACAGTATTTCGCACATGAATGATACGAACTACAGACACATAGCAGCACTGGCGACTGAGGCCATCGGCTGGGACTGAAACAAGACATACGACACATATAGACAGATAGACACATAGAAGGATAGAACACATAACATAAACCTACGTGGCACAGAGGAGGAGACATAGATTTATATTGTCTCATATTATCGTACAGGTGGCCTCAGATAAGCTGGCGATTATTGTAGAAAAAGACTGCTGCCGAAGCTAGGGCTTGAACCCGCAACGTTTTGTTTGGGTTGAACATTCGTCTCTATCTCGAATTAGTAAATATCAACATATGAATTAAAGCCGAACCTACATTAGCCAATCATAGGTCTTTGCATCAAAAAGACTACCAATACCTACTTCAAAATGGGGAGTGAGCGAAGAAACATCCACGGAACATGCGGTATAGGTGAAGGCAACGCGGGAGGCTAAAACCTTAGATTAGAAAATGGATTGATAACCTCCAGTCTGCTTGAAGACCAAGATGTGGAGAAATAGTCTTCGAATCTGACTAGTGCCTCAGTTTTTATTGATCTTACACGGGTTCCATCTATTGAAAGAGTATTTGTTGAGGCGTGATTTCCTAGACAGCAGTTCGGAGTCAGCATAAAATTAAAGGACTCTCAATTCTTCACAAAAACCTAAGGATTGTTGAAGAGAACCATACCTTCTTTATGTTTCAAAAACCTATTTAAAAGATTTGTAGGCATAGTTCCACGGAGATTAAGATAAAATTCCACGGTATATGCTGATAAAATCTATTATCGACTAGTGTTCACGCAAAACTCATAGCTTAACCGAGGTAACCTTCTGGTTCGATGACTGGAACTACATGTTTTACTACCACAGTAGCTGATTGGACTATTAGGATTTGTTGTGGCTGTTAAATAGCAATCGAGTGCTGAATTTCGGTAGCACAAACAGCACCAAAGAACATGACAAAGAAAATTAAGAACTATGAAAAGTAAAGTATTATAGTTCAACAGCTAAATTGAAATTGAATTTGTGGGACTAAAAATTCATATTCTTTCCGTATACCTCAAGAAGATTTTTTTTCTCATGCCAATAGGGCTATATGAAGAGTTCTTAATCAGGCCTTCGTACTTGAAAACTAAAAAAGGTATACCCTTAGATCCTTACACTTAAACAGAATATGAAAATAAAGGATATTGACTCAGCCAGCTTTTCGGTGTATGTCCTCGACAATGTTTTGAGGTATACCATTTGATTAAAAGTGCCTTTGAATCCGCAATACTCTTCCACTTCATGGTTGGGCTAGCTGTTCGTTACGAGAACATGATGCCCCAGTTCCTTTCATAATTCTTGTTTTTTTTTCATTCCTGTATAAAGTTGGATGAACATATTTGAACCCATTCTAATTGAACCTTTTCTACATAGAGCTTTATCGTTAGATAGTTCTATTTTCTTTTTTTTCAATTATTAATTTCAAAAAGGAAACGACTGGAATGTGAATCTATAACAATTTCCCATTTTGATTTGATTTCAAGAACACCCTTATGTAATGCACATTAGAAACTTAGACAACAGCTGGATGTGTAGTGTGCATTGAGCAACAAAGTTATTATTGGTGTACGCTGTAATTAAATACGTTAGAGTGCATATATACATATAATCAAAATAATGTGTTTCATGGCATCCATCATCCATCCGGTTCCGCTGTTATCAAACCTACTGGTGCTGGTAGCCTGTGGATGGTGCTAGTGCAAATGGCCGTGCCAGTATACATCTGTTATTTTTTCAGACAGTAATGCATTGAATTTCTCTCTGATCTTCTCATTTAAAAATTACATTAAGCTTACAGTTGGTAGCATCTGCCTTAATTGAAAATTGCATTAAATGAAAGTGTATCTCTCAAACTGCACTAACGTGTTTGGCTCGTATTAGTGAAGTCTACTCATGCACCAAAATTGTATCCGTGATTTTGTTTTCAATCTGATTTGCGTTTTAATTTTGTTTTTTTTTTATAGCAAATTTGATCATGTTAAACTGTCTAAAAATATAGCATAACCAAGTTTATTGGCGTAGATGAGTGCAGCATTGGCTGAGCGCTGAAGCCGTTGCGGTCGTCGCGTCGTTGTTGATCCAGTCCTAATACGAGATAATCTATTTTAGTTTATGCATGACTTTGCATGTGAAATGGATTCATTTCATTAAATATAACTTTCGGCGGAGAAAGTAAGTAACGTGTTTTAAGGCAAAAATTGCATGCTGAATGCGGAATTTGCGAAATATTTGTTTTTTATTTGCATATACCTAGGGATTACAATTACTTTAAGGACGTTCCTACTTCCTATTTCTTTTATAGGTACGCTGGGAAATTACTTCTCATCTCTACAGGATTTTCACAAATTTCTAAAGACGTCGTCTTTAAGACGACCATTATTTCGGATCGCTAACTCGTTGTAACAAAGATAGGGTAGGTTAGGTTAGGTTAGGTTGTGTGGGCTGACAGTTGGTGTTGTGTTCGTCACAATTAAATCAATTTTTTAACTTATGAAATCTATGGTTGGCGAGCCATTTTGAAGACTTGACAAAGTTCAGTAGGCGATTTTGTGGTAGCCAAGTAGATTATGTCCTTAAATTACGCTTATGAGGGATCTCAGGAAAGGTTTTATAAGAAGTAAGATCCTAACGGATATTTTCTTGTTGTAATTCGGCCAGAGTTCCCTGCTGTTACCGCAGATTTCTAAGAGTTTCTATCTATCATTTGCTTTTTGAATGATACTGTTACTCATATTTTGTTTTAATTCGCATGGAAGGATTCATGAGCTCATCTCTTTCGTTTCCCGGCAAACCACTGTAACCGGGAACCCAGTAGAGTCTCATATTATGCTGCATACCAAGACCCCTTAGATTTTCGCGACAGTAGAAATCGCTTTTACTGCTGATCGGCTATCAATGAAAAAGGTAGTAACAGCATGTGATAATGCCATAATGTTAAACAAATAAGCAGCATTTTGCACTGCCAAGATCTCGGCTGCTATGGTGTGGGTGCTTGAATGAACTGCCAAGGTTAAGGTTTTCTGAGAAGAAACCTGCCCCTACTCCAGTAATCATTTTCGAACAATCCGTAAGGATGGTAAAATTCGATTGATTAGTTTATCTAAGGAACACTATTTTCCCAATCTTTTCTAGAAGAGCTAGGTTTCACAAGGTCACAACAAAGAAACTATTGGTTTTACTAGAAATTCCACTAAGGGAGACATTTGTGTTGTATATTAAAAAAAAAAACGCTATTTCAGAAAAACCGAAAGCACTTCTCTTTTCCTTTTATAACGCTTAAATTTTCAATTCCTTGAGCACAGTTTTTATAATATACTAGCTGACCCTGCAGACTTCAAACTGCCTCAATCGATAAAAAAAGCTCTAGGCTTTGGTATCCCGCTACTACTCTACCCGCTTCCCTCTACCCATTAACTCAATACCCTCTACTCGCTACCCGCTTTGCGCCACCCTAGTAACCGCTATGATTGTCCCCGTTTGCTGATTTTCACGTTAGAATGGCCCAAAAATTTGATTTCACTCAGGCTATATCTAAAGTAAAAATTCTATAAAAATGCATTGAGGATTGAGCGGATATAGAGTCTCTACCGGACTTACAAACTTAACAATACAGCTCAAATTATATGCAAAAAGCAGGTGGCCATGGTTCAGAGGATAGAGTTGTGGATTGCTAAGCCGAACGCTACGGGTTCAAACCCCAGCTTCAGCAGCATTCTTTTTCTACAAAAATCGCCAGCTTATCTGAGGCCACCTGTGTGATAACATGAGACAATACAAATCTAAGTATCCTCCTCTGAGCCACGTAGGTTTCTGTTATGTGTGCTTTCTTTCTATGTGTCTATCTGTCTCTCTCTGTTGTATTAATGTATTGTTCTGTCCCAGCCGATGGTCTCAGTCACCAGTGCTGCTATGTGTCTGTAGTTCGTTACATTTATGTGCGAAGTACTGTGAAATGTAATGTAATGTATATGCAAAAACTTGAATTAAGGTCTTGAATTCTTCGTGCTCTCGCAGAGTTTTCTGAGTAAAAAAAAAAAAAAAATAGAGTGGCGAGACAGCTCTTGAAGAGCCAGGGCCTAAGTGGCTTACTCTCTTCAACAATTCTCTGAGTGCTTGTGAAGAATTTAGGGGACCTACAATTTAACGCCGATTCCGAACGGCAGAGTTGAGAAGCACTTTTTTATGACAGATTGATAGCTACTCTCTTCGACAGATTTGTCAATTCTTCGCAAGAGGCAGTGCCCGTGAAAGATGAAATAAAAACTATGGCCCGAGTAGGATTCGAACTCATGACTTTCTGCTTAGCAGCCAACGCACTTAACCACTTAGCTACGGGCAACTGCCAATTAATCAATCCCAATCAAAAATTTTCCATTTTTCCATTTGAAAATCAATGCACTTACAATTATATGCGATTTTCTCTTTGAAATGAGTTTTCCGAGTTTTTCATCAAGAACTTTCTGTTTTCCATTCAAAAACCCATTTTGAAATTTTCCAGTTTTTCATTTGAAAAGCAATGCAGCTACAATTACATGCAATTTTTCCTTTGGAAACCAATAAATTTTCTGAGTTTTTCATGAAGAAGTTTCTATTTTTCATTCTAAAATTTTCAAGTTTTCCATTTCCAAACCAATGCACCTACACTTACATGCAATTTTCCCTTTGAAAACCAATGAGTTTTCCGAGTTTTTCATTTAGAACTTTCTACTCTAAATCTCCATTTGGAAACCCGTTTTGAAATTTTGCATTTGAAAATCAATGCAATTACATGCAATTTTCCCTTTGAAAACCAATATTCATAATGCGAAATTTTCATGCACGTAGATTGTGTAAACTTAAATCCATGCCTTTTAAAAATGTTGTTAAAATTTTCTTTCGCTCAGAAAATCGTGCCCAAGAATTCGCGTGTAAACATTGTCTTGGTCCAAAAGCTTAAGTAGGAGTTCAGCCTTGAATATAATAAGGAAGAATGAAAAGGAAATTAAATGAAATGAAATGAAAATAGAGAGACATTTCAAAAAATTGATGTCGCCTGTCACTCGGTCTGTCGACCGAAGCTGGGTTTGTAAGCATTCCTGGAGCCGCGAGGACTATGGTCTAATCTTTTAAGGAGATTTTCCCATCACGAATTCTCTATATTCCCATTTTTTTAAAATCCATGCAAAATATGACTTGGGGTTTTCCTGCGCTTCAGGAGTTTCCCATTGCGAGTTTGTTATATTTTTGCAATGCATTTTTTTTTTGCTTGCTTTCCAGGACTTCTCCCGGTTCCCCAGCACGAACTTTCCATTTTACCATTTCAAAAGTAATGCATTTCCCTTGAAAAAGTGTTTTTGAGATTTTTGTTTAATCAAATTTTTTTTGCATTTCAAATTTTCCATTTTTGTTTACTTTTTCTTGCATTCTAGTTCCCCATCACAAATTTTCCAGTTTTCCATTTTAAAACCACTGCACCTACAATAACATACAATTTTCCCTTTGAAAAGCAATGAGTTTTCCGAGTTACTTTCGAAAACCCATTTTGAAATTTTTCATTTTTCCATTTGTAAACCACTTACTACAATTACATGCAATTTTCCCTTTGAAAATTAAGGAGTTTTTCGAGTTCTTCACCAAGAAATTTCTATTTTCTATTCGAAAACCCACTTTGAAATTTTCCATTTAAAAACCAATGCACCTGCAATTACATACAATTTTCCCTTTGAAAACGAATGAGTTATCCGAGTTTTTCATCAAAAAAATCTGATAAAAAAGGACCTTCACTTTTGAAGGCTGCTAGCACCTTACCCACTACCCTCCTACCCTCCATAGCTACTTGCTATCCACTTCCTCCTTACCCGCTCGTCGCTACCCCACTACCCCGCTTCCAAGTCTATATATCAAAAGCAACAAATCTAAAAAAGGAAAAATATCGACAACAAAAAATTGTCAAGTGTGTGTTTTCTTTTTCTATGAAAAACAATTTTTGACGAACTTATATTTTCTTCACTGACATTTTTTTTCTTTTTTGAAGAAAATTATTATATTTTACGAAATTAAAAACGGAGCATATTGATATATTTTGTTGTAGTGCGAAAAGCATTATTATTTAACATTTGCACCGTTTGTAATTTGAAAAGTATAAATTTTGTTTGTCTTAAACCTTCTATCCTCTTTAGTTTAAGACAAAAATTAAGAAAATCGGCCAACTGGTTTTCATGCCTATATGCCGCAAACGAACGGCGCTAGATTTTTATAATATGTATAGATTTCCCAATTTCATAGATTCTCCATCTTTTTTCTTGCAGGTGCGACTATGCGGTCAGGGTCGGTTGATTTTTCCATGTCCAATACGTCTTCGAAAACCATTTTTCTTTATGTTACCTATTACGGTGCGTAGTACAGTTCCTGCTACTACAAAAGCCAGCATACCGCAGGTGATATGAGTTTAAATTTTTATTGAAATATTTTCTTCTTAAAAACGTCTTGATTTCAACTTCTGTCACCTGCTCAGTATCTAATGGGTTTTTTCTTCTTCATTTTCTGAAACAGTAAAATTTCTCATTCTCCTAGAGCTAGACACTTTAAATGGATGCATTTGATGTATGTATGATATAAAAACTATTGATCGATTTCCTGTCACCTGTAAGAAAAACAATATTTCCAAACAAGAATAAGTTTCTCTGTTTTTCTACGGTTTTCAACACACTTTTTTATAACACAAAATCAAGCTTAGCTCTTGTGGATATGTAGTAAGTAAAAACGAAAATACTGCTCACTGCTCAGTCATAGAAGCGTATGAGCATAACGGTGACGGATTTGGTTGGTTCCTAACTATTTTATTAAAACACGAAATGCAAATCCTTTCAAAAGCTTCTAGTACTTTTATTTCTTAATTAACGGTTCTTTAAAGCCTGTGTTGCTGCCTTGCTGTTACAAATAAATCTTTGAAAAATTTCATTGAACACAAATCTTCGAAGCAAAAAGAGAAAAAGGAAAACAACTCCTGCACTGTAAACACCGAACGGAAAGATCCTGGTATGTTTTTCGTTTGGTTACTATTAACGGAATTAAACACCTTAGCAAAATCGAACCTTCCACCAAGGGAAAAAGAGCGAAGGTAGGTGCTTGCACAAAAAAAAATTAAGGACAACAGCAGCGCATTCCATCGACATACATAACGACTTCAGATACCTACATACCGTATCTTTCCCAAACCATTGCTATTTCTATTGCAGTTTATCACTTTTAAGGATGGTGCTATAAGTAATATCTGTAGCTGTACGAGACCATCTTTTTCCTGGTCAACTTTTTGGTGGCAGTTGCACAGTTCTGTTTTGCATTGGCATTTTGTGTTCATTTTGTTTTTGTTTTTTTTTTCATCAAAAAAAAAAGGTTGAAATTCAACCAGAATTCCAACAGAATATGCACCTTCGCTTTGGTGCTGGTAAAGAAAGACATATGGGATGCAATTTGTTTTAGGTTTTTTTTTGTTTTTTTTTTTTTTCCTTTTATTTAGCGCATAATCCTGTAAGAATTTATTGAAGATACTTTTTGATTTTGCTTTCGTAAGAGCTTTAGGGCGAGCAATGTTCAACGAATTTTAAGGATCGATTTTAAATTCATACAGATTGAGGTATTTTTTGCTTCAGTCAAGGGTAAGCAATATTAGCGATATATTTTCTGTGTAATCAAGTTAAAAAAAAAATATTTTACTATTTATTCAGGATTAAGAATATGTAGATGGATGTAGATAAATTTTAAAATTTAAAAATCGCTTACTACAAACAAATATTTTCCTGAAAGTGATATTTTTGGGTATGCTTTCTGGATGTTGTTTGACACTGAATATGTTTGGTGTAACTCAGGGACAAATATTTCTAAATTTTCGAGGAAGGGGAAAGAGAAAGGGGGAGACAAGACTTCGTGTCACACAACTTGGGCGAAACATTATCAGTGCTATAATTTTAACTGTCATAGAAATGGATGAAAATGTAATCATTCCACGAATCAACATAATACCTACAGAATTACCATTCCAATATAAAAGGCTGCAATTCCCCACATCGGAAAAAATACACTCAATTTTCGATGATCATAGTTTTTGAATTTTTTTTGTCAAAAACATGACGTATGACTTTGATGATATGAATGAGTGAATTAATTGAGAATTGAGATAGGGCATAGGGGTTAAAGTACACTGCAACCTCAAGATCTATTGTGTCCTTTTTATTAGCTGATGAATTAGTACCTCAAACTCAAACTACAGCTCCTCCCTAATGAATTGTAGAATTTGGAGAACTAATAGAGATGGAAGATCCTTCTCCTCAATCGGATAATGACCTAAGTAGGTATGTAGATGTTTTAACCTTTGGTGGATAAGTGCACCGCAACTGCGTAGAATATGATACGGTGTTTAATCTGCTTCGTTGCATAATCTGCATTTAATTTTTTTAATTTTAAATGATCCGAGAGAACTTAATTAATTATCTTGAGTTTATTCCTACCAAGGCTGATGCAGGTCAAAAAGCGCTTTTGGTTGTAGTCACCCAGAAGCATCTTTGCTTGTCTCAGTTCGGGCAGTTGTTGCCAGTTGTTTCGTCTCCTGGTTTTCTATTCTGTGCTCATTTCACCCCTGATAGTATTTTATCATATTCCACGGTATGGTTCCGGGCCTAATAGCGTAGTCATCGCACCTGTCTTTGCCAGTATATCTGCTTCCCTATTTCCCTGAAACCCCTACATATCCAGGTACACAATGAAGAGTCTTTTTACTGTTCTTGCCTAGTTCATTTAATCTGCCTAAGTACTCCATTACGAGATTGATGTTAAACGTGTAGGAATTTAACGCTACTCTGAATGCCAGGGCACAGTGCTATTCAAGTTTATGAAATCTGTCATGATCTGGCCAGTATGGGATCACATCTCAAATATCCCTAGCTGAGGAAATAAGGATTCTCCTAGAAGTCATAAAAACGGATATTCAAAACAATTTCCTTAAAAACTCCAACGTAAGATGGAAAAATCTCACCAACTGCACTATTTCAAGACAGATATGGCCCACTTACGACCAGAAATGTACCAAGGAACTTCTGAATAAACCTAGGTCAGACATTGGCAGGATAGTTGCCATTTGCAGAGGCCAGTCGGACAGCATGCCTTGAAACTTGGTATTCCCCACAACGAATTTTGTCGAAGCTGTAGAGATACGGCGCAAAGGGAAACACTCCAGCACTTTTTGTGTGAGTGCCCTGCCCTTCTTATTGCCAGAACAATGGCTTAGGGTGCTCCTTTCCTACGCGAGCTTAGCGAACTCTCAAATATTAAGATTAAGAACTTGATTCTCTATCTTAACAAAACCAATTGGATTTAAACACTCCAAATCTCTACTATGCAAATTCGTATTTTTACAATTTACTATTCATTTTAGGTAACACGAGTTTTATGGTATAAAAACGGCGCAATAAAACGCTAATTGTGTTCCTCGGCAGAGGCTGCCCAGAACAACCATTCTAACCTACCTACCTATCCTCAGCTGTTCTCGACCCGTCTGTGTACCATTTGATGGTGTTTTCTTTGAATGAATAGTTGTTATTTTCACCTATCCATTACTTCTTCCTACTTAATTGTATTTTTAAATTTTTGATTTTTCACAAAGTTATAGTTTGTGACTGTGAGTGTGAACTTCGACATAATGATGAGTCTTACCATCAAGGTATCCATCATCTATAAATTAAAAAAAAAAAAAAATAGAGTGGCGCGACAGCTATAAATTGCTTTTTGTTTATTCCGGAGGAGTTTGCTGCTTTGACGGAAATAAAAGGGAACTGCATAGTTTGGTATTAATCTAATATATAAAATTCTCGTGTCACGGGGTGCGTAATTGAACTCCTCCGAAACGGCTTGATCGATTTTCGTGAATCTTTGCGAGGATATCGGCTAGGGTGGAGAATCGGACAACATCTATTTTTCATCCCCCTAATTGTTAAGGGTGGTTCATCCTTAATTTTGTTGGACAAAATTTTTTGTTTTTATTTTTTTTTTTTATGATAGGAACATCATACTAAAATACATACAACCCTAAATTTTCACCCGTCTATGATCAACCCTTATTTTTTATTTATTAATTAAAAACTTTAATTTTTTTGGCAAGATTTTTATTTTTATTTTGTCATGACTTAGAATAAAAAAAATCAAACCCCATTTTTTTTTTGATAATTACAAACTTTAACTTTTTTAGCAAGATTTTTTTTTTCAATTTGATCTCCCGCAACCGACCCCTATGTTTTGATAGCATTTTATATTTTTCAACTCTATGCAAATCCGTTGAGGACTCACTAATTTTGAACCCAGTGGCACCAAATGCTTAGAGCCTGGGAACCACGTAGTGGGGAAGCGGGGTAGTCGGTAGCGGGTAGTGGGTAGCAATTACTGGTGTAGCGGGTAGCGTTTAGAAGTAGTGGGTAACGGGAAGTGGGGTAGCGGGTAACAGGGTAGCTGGGTATAAATGGATAGCGTGTAGAGGGCAGTGGGGTAGCGGGCAGAGTGTGTAAGTATTAGGTAGCGGGTAGTGGGGTAGCGGGTAACAGGGTAACTAGGTATAACCGGGTAGAAGGTAGTGGAAAAGCAGGTAGAGGGTAGCGGGTGGTATGGTAGCGGGCTACAAAAGTCTAGGTCTTTTTTATATCGATTGAGGCAGTACGAAGTCTGTCGGGTCAGCTAGTAGTGTTATTTTAATTATCATATTGTAATATTCGGCTTGGTCCGACAATTAAAACTTATTCACTTTTTAAATAAAACACAAATTCGGGTACGGTTTATTTCGCTTATTTTATTTCGCTTTTGGTTGTTTTGCCAAGTCGTTTCGCATTTTGTTATTTTGTATTTTATTTTTTTCGTTTTTTAGTTGTTTCGCCTTCACTTGTTTCACTAATTATTTTTTCGATTTTAGTTTTCTCGTTTTTTGTTTATTTTGCATTCGTTTATTTCCCTTTTCAATTATTTCGCTTTTTATTATGAAATCGAATTTCAATTGTTTCGCCTTCGTCTGTTTTGTTTTTAAATTTTAATTTTTGTGTACATAAGGATCCTGAAGACTTTGAAATTCGCGCGAAAAAGTAGAAAAATCATCCTTTTATGCATAAAATAGAGTTACACCAGACATATTCAGTGTCAAACAAAACCCACAAAGCATACTAAAAAATATCACTTTGTTACGAATTTTGCTAAATGAAATATATAAATGATGAAAGGTCACTACGGCGTATACGCAACTTAAATTATAAGAGATTTTTCTTAATTGTATTAGTTGTTTCGAGACTATAGCGCGGTGAATTGTTTTAGCTCAAATTAGAGGGAATATTACTTTCTATTCGAAAACTTCATGGTGGCACCCTGTATGCGTAATGAAAAGTTAGCGAATTTCGAACTTAACCGAAATTCTTGTCTGATTTCGAACAGGAAACAGGAAACTCAGGTTATCCACGAGTTTCGGAAGAGAAAAATTCACTCCGACGAAGCTTAGATCAGCACATTTCACTTTCGGCCAGCAAGAAGATATGCTCGGCGACAAAAATTAAGAAAGTCTTTTATTACCAAGTGAATTGTGCGATATTTCCTAAGTCAATTTAATCGGTGGTTAGTGGTGACATCAATCTTTTAATTAAATTTAAAGCAATTAAGTTCTAAACGATTGTGCCTTTTAGGTAGATTTCTTGCAGGATTTTTGTTCTGTAAAGGTGGAAAAAGCAAAAATTGCAACAAGCCACGTTCTGACGATAAAACGAACCTATAATTTTGATAATACCAGGTAAATTGATAAAAAAAAAGAAAAAACAATAAATTGGTGCGAACTTTAAAAACAGCAGGGTCACTATTGTAGGTGCTGCTGTGAAGTGAGCGATCCTTTTGACACTTCGCACCACTTGTAAAGGCGGGGAACATTTCTTTTGCGAAGCTCCTAACACCATCTCCATCATCATACAACAGACTATAATATTCTTTAGGAGCAAAGGTTAAGGTTGGTAGAGTTGGAAAATCAGAAAATGAAAACTTGGCCGAACTCAACCCGAAAGAGAACCATTGGGCCTTCACTCTATTCATATATATGATTTTTGCAAAACAACACGCAACGGCTAGTACTTTTTGCGTTTTTAAACATAAGACCGCTGACATTTTGAATTTTTTATATTTGAATTAAATCATTTTTTCTTTTCTCAAAGACCAAAATTCCGAAATTTTCTACCACCAGCTATTTTAAGATAATAAAATTTGACTGTTTCAATTTACTGTTTACAATAAGAAAAACAACGTTTTTTTTGCAGATGCTTCGAACTGGCGTTTCACTTGTTGTTCAAGGCTCATCAGCAGCCGATGTCGGACAAAGAGAGTTCTACAACCCGAACTGGTCCAGTGTCGACATCCCTCATAGAGAAAACCAGCACCAACACGAACCAGGTACGCAACATCTTCCTGGAAAAAACTGCAAACGAAAAAGACGTCCTCAACCATCCCCAGTCAGCACAACTGAAGCACCATTGTTGTCCCCTTTGCAACAATATTGGCGGGGTCATGTAGAAGATGAAATTCCATCAAGAGGTCGTCAAAAAATTGCCACCACATTCCAAGAACCAAGTCCAACACAAACATCTGATCGTCTGCAGGAACCAAGTACAACAAAAATTTCCGAAAGAATCGGCGAAGCCCTTTCAAGTGTGTCATCCGAAGTATTTGAAGGCCCTCTGGCAACTCAAAACCCAGAGAGACAACAAAATGTCTTTCCTTCTCAATATCCCGAAATTCGAAGACCAACTAAAAACGGTTTTTCAGAAAAAATTAGGGTATTCAATCCAACTAAGGAATCATTGATACTAAGACAGCCAATCACTTCGACAATATTTGATAATTGATAAACTTCAAGATCCATCGCCAATGAGAATTTTTGAAAGAAACAAAGATTACTACTAAACTCAGCCAGCAGAGGAGCCTTTTGTTCAAGACCCTACACCGACAACAAGGATTTTAGAGAAAACTCGAGAAGTTTATTCGCCAAAGCCAGTTGAAGAAATTCTACCATCTGGAATGTCAGAAAAGGTTCGCGAACCGAATTCAAAGAAAACTTTCGATAGGAACCATGATCAATCTACACGGATTCGCGAACCTTTAGCGGCTTTGGAGAAGGAACAAAAACTTTCTGAAGAGCGGGATAAGCAACGTCAACAATCAAGCTCTGAAAAATCTGCCGGAACCCGAGACAAATCTTACCGAAGGCCTTACTCTCAAGCGAAAAAGGAACAAGGCCAACAATCAAGTGCAAGCAAAGAAGAGTCCTCGGAAGTGAACAAATCTCCTAAGCCCCGTTTGCCAATGGATTTGAAGGAAATTCTGAAGAGTTCTGGACGTTTGAGTTTAAGTGAAACCGCTGCATCGCCGGAGAATCATTCGGATGTTATGTTCAAAGGAACGATTTGGAAAACCAGTTCGAAGAATACCGCCATTGGGTTTGTCAGCAGCGCTCGGCACAACCGCTTCAGCAACAACAACTACCACTACTACTACTCCTGAAACGAATTTGATAGATCAGTCACTTGAGGAAACATCAGCGCAATCCAGTGAAGTCAGTCAGGAACAGCAATCCGAAGAAATATCTTCAAACGAAAGCACTGCAACTAAGATCCCAACAACATTGAGGAAAAATCTTAAATTTGCATCGAGGATCAGAACAATTCCGACAACCCGAAGGCAACAACATTTCGAAACGACACTCCAACAGCGATTTTCAACAACAACCACTACCACACAAAAACCACCTACTACTCGAATTCCTCTTTATGAAAAACGACAGCACACCAGACTCCCCCTGATGCGAGCTCTGGGTCTCAAGAAAGTTGATCCAACCACAGCAACAGGGTCAGAATCATTAGAGTCATCACTAGGGCAACCAAAAATATGCTCTATAAAAACCATTTATAGCGCTTTAAATATGCTCTAAAAAGCCAATTATATGCTCTAAAAATATGCTCTAAAAATTTTTGAAATAGCAACAAATCTTAAATTTCGTGTTTTTTTTATAGTTTATTGACTTGTCAAAAAAAAAACAGAGGACAAATAAAAAAACAAAAAAGAAAAAAAAAGAAAACAAAAACATAAAAAGCTAAATAAATACCAAAAATCAAAACTGAAAATATAAACCAGAATAATTAAAAAAAAATATTTGTTAAAATTTTTGTTGCAATAAAGGAAAACACTTTGTAGGTAAATCATCCGCCAATTATACGTGCAAACTTTAATGCCATTATTTCAGATGCAGTTTTTTTTCTACGAATAAATGCTGCCATGATAAACAATTTGAGCCCTCTAATTTTTCCGAAATATCGATAATTTTTTTTTCCTTATTGGAGTCGATGGTATTAATATTAACTTGGGCATCGATCAATAATTTTATGTTAGCTGAAGGCCGATTGTTTCCAGTTGTGCAATATATTTCAATAAAAATGTATAATTGGATGATAGAAATATCAAGTCACGTTTAATGCCACTTCATTAAAACAATTTTTTAACAACTCGTATTGCAGCTGATTCCTCTTCATGTAGTGTTTCGAAAAGGCTTTCCACTTTTTTTAAAACATTTTTACACAGTAAACTTCTTCCCTCTAAGATGCCCAATTAGTCGGAATCGTTTGCGAAGGAAGTGGTGTTTCCGGTACAATATCCTTGAACACCCTTATTCTTGACGGAGCTTTTAAACACTTTTTTCACGTTTGCGATGAAAATATCAACTTTTGGAAATTGACCTCGAAGTGTTTCACAAGTTCTATGGAGCCTGTGGGCCTCACAAGTGATATGCG
Organism: Sphaerophoria taeniata; assembly: GCA_943590905.1. NCBI lineage: Eukaryota > Metazoa > Arthropoda > Insecta > Diptera > Syrphidae > Sphaerophoria > Sphaerophoria taeniata. The sequence continues at coordinate 59,143,583 of OX016541.1, read as the reverse complement.
TTACTTTTGGATAAAATACTTGAATAGCATCGCGAATTTTTCGAAAAAAAGTGTAAAAGTGAAATGTGAAAAAGTGAAAATATTTACTCAAACATTTGCAACAAAAATTACAAATAATGATGAAATATGCCAAAATATGCATTTTAAAGAAAAATATGCAAACATATGCATTTATAACAAAATATGCTAAAATATGCTCTAACGAATAGGGTCCAAAATGTTTGTTTTTTCATGAAACGTATTTCTATCTTGTCAATTGTCAAATTCGACGTTCCAAAAAAAACATGCTCGAGCATATTTTTGGTTGCCCTAGTCATCACCATCTCGAGAGACATCACAGTCTCAAGAAGAGACTTCGACTCCTAATTATTCCAAATGGTTCAGAACTCGCAAGCCATCATCGACAACTACTGAAACTATTTTAGACCTCACCGACCCCTCATCGAATCTTGTTGACTATTCTCCAGGGGACAACGAAGTCCTTCAAGAATCGGACAACACCTTTGAAAATGCAAGTCTGAGTAAAAAAAATTCGTTGGCTTCTGGTATTGACAATTTGATTGCCAAAAGTACAGAGGAGCCGGTAACGGACCACATCTACAGATACAACAAACTCAAAAACTACATCGTCTCCCGCATGCTGTTCTAATGGACATTGATTTGGCCGACATTGATCCCGTCGATGATAGAACTGATCTTCTAGAACTCATCGAGGACCGGCGTTCGGGAAATCGCTTGATCAAGGTTCTAGAACAACGAAATATGACTCTGGAAGAGCTCATTGAACACAGAAAACGTGGTTCTAGCCAATTGCATTTAGCAACATTCGTTCAAAATCGTTCGGGAGTCTTCCCCGGCAAGAAGGTTGTGGTAAACGATGCCATGGATATTGTAACGGCTTTCGAAAATTTCCCCCATTTCAATTTGTTGAATTTGAAAAGTGTAAAACCTGACGAAATCAAAACTGATTCGCAAGGCTCAAGCTATTTCACTTCGATCATTGACATCGAACCCACTGATGATTCATCCAAGGAATTTGGCAGCGGAGGTTCGTCGCCGGGAAAACCTTCAATTCGTAGTAAGTTGAGTTTTCTGAAAAATGTTTGAGTTGTTTACCTTTTTATTTAAGTTTTGTTTTTGAAAGCAAATTATATTGAAAAAAGGTACAACTTTTGCTTGAATTTTATTTAAACAGATCCCAAACTAAGCAACATTCAACGACAGCCATTTTATCCATCCTGGAAGAGTCTAGCCCTCGCAAGTCTAATAACCTCAGAAAATGCCAAACGTTTCCTGCAACAGCGTTCCGAACTCGAATCCCCTCAACAAACTGCCCAACGACACCAAGCGATAGTCAGCGAAGAAGATCCCATAGTTCAGATTGAAGATGAGGTCGCCCGAGCACATGATTTAATCGATTTGGAATTATCGGGACATGGTTTTAAGCGAAGCGCTATGAATCTTATGCACACTTCCGAAGTGCCTTCTGGAATCCGATCGGCTATGGTTGCCAGTGCGGCTATAGTTTTGACATCATTGATTTCGTTTATGGTGGTATTCGTTGCATGCCGATGGAAACAGAGAAGACGCCGTCATAAGTTGGACTATTTGGAAGTCTACAGTGTTATGCGCAGTTGCAAGTTACCAATGAAATCATCACGAAGAACAAGAAGCGATGATTTGACAACATCGACGACCAGCTTGGGCATGGAGAGTTCATCGGCAGGGGCGTCGAAGACGAGCAACCAAATTATTAGGGAATATTGCTGATCCTGACAATTGCCGGCTCTGAGTGAAATTTGTGCCATCCAATTGAATCCACTAGCTTACCTGGTCGCGACGGGAAGTTTGACGATAATTAAGGGCGAACGAACAGACCCATCTTTTTGGATCGACCGGACCTGTGGCATAATCAGGCATACAAAATTACAAATCCTGACATCCAGATCGATATCTTGCCTGCTTTCGTACATGATGCCGATCATAGCCGAGGTAATGAATAAGCTGAAGGCTGTCGAGGGTAAGAACATGGAGGAGTATTTGGAACAAGCATAGATAGATTTGAGACGAGCACATTACAATTAGACTAAATAAATAAAGAAAATTGTTATTTGCAATAAGAAAACAAAACGTTTAGTTAATTAATTGCTCTATTGCATTATTCAGTTGACGTAAACTACAGGTAGGTATACTGTGTAAAAGCACTTGAATACATGTATACGGAGATAATTGTTCCAAGCAAAACCTAACGTGCAGGGTTTTGTATTTCAACCGTTAATGTTTTTCTTAGAGATGTTAAGCGGATTTGCAATTCTATTACGTTCTTCCAAATATTCACTCAGTTTTATCGCAAATCGAAATATTTTCATTCTTTTAAGTGACATATTTTGGAAATTTATTAAGTATTTTTTTTTTTTTTGTTTCATTTACATAATACATTTCAAATATCAGGAAAAAATAATTTATTCAACATGAGCTTCTGGAACAAATCGCAAACAACGCAGCTCATAATGTTTTATTAGCAACACCCAATGCTCTATAAACTATAACAGCCATTGCCAGGATGCCGGCCGGAAATTACCCAAGATGAGGTGAAGAGCAAAATAAAAACTTTGAGGAGTCAGTTCATTCGGGAAAAGAATGCAATAGCTCGATCCAAAAAAAGTGGGACTGGAACTAACGCAATATATACCCCTAAGCTGTGGTGCTTCGATGAGCTGAAGTTTTTAGATTCAATTATCAAGTCAACTCCATCTATATCCAATATAGCACAAGTATGTAGGTAAGTTGAACTTACGGTTTAAATTCTTTATTTGCTTATATATTTTTTTCATATACAGATAAGTTCTCCAATTATTGAAGAAAATTTGGAAGCAGAATCTGACCAAGAAAAATTCAGCAAGCTAATCTAGGAACATGATTTTTAAAACTGAAAATCAAAATAAAACATTTGAAATTATAAATTTTATTAAGGACTGCAACAGAGGAAAAAAGAAGAAAAACCGGGTTTGGACTGCGGAGTACAAGGTCGCTGCATCTTGCAAGAGGAAATGGCGAACAAAATCCACCAAAAAAAAATAAGTTAAGCTAACAAATGCCAACAATTTAGGAAAATTTGTCTAGCAAGAGCTCGAGGACGTTCCAGAGGACCTATTTATGGAGTCGAATTGGAAGATAATGAACGTTAGAAGCGAAGTGCAAGAAAAAAAATTTCATGCGAAAATAGCATGAAAGTATGCAACAAACTACAAACGCTTGTAAACATGTACATGTACATTCTCAATCCATACCAACTTATACAAGAACATTAACACCCAATCCATCAACACTACTACTCAAATCACAAGAACAGACTTCTCAACTTGAACCCATACAACTAACACCAACATTTCCAGTCACTCTTGCAAGTTCACATCCACAAAATGATTCACCTACTTACATTAGAACATACACACCAACCTCTACGGTATGACTGTTTCCTAATTCTCGAAACCAAATAAAATTCAACAGTAAAAAAATCTTTAATTTTGAAAGTATTTTATTTATAATCAAGAAAAACACTCAAACATAAAATAGTTTTCCCTCGTTGTTAAAGTATTCAGCGAAAAGGTTCCGAATCCTTCCAGCTTCGTTTGGATGCCTTCTTGGATTGCCCATCCTGTTTCCGTCATTCAAATAAAAACAAATAAAACATAATGTAGGTGCATAATATCGTTAACTTACTGATATGTTTGTAAGGACTTTTTTTAAAGCTTCCTATAAAGTACCTCGCAACCATTTGGAATACATTCCGAGATAAATGCCAAAGAAATCCTTGTTTGGAATGCCATACTTCTATAGAATTAACCTGTGGCCAAACATCTTAAAATACAAGAAAGAGATTCCTCTGGCTCATCTTAGTATCCTGATGCTGAAAACTATGGTGCGGGTGCATAACTTCACAGGTCATAACTTCACATGGGTCATAATTTCACCTCAAGTGGGTTATAATTTCACTTTTATCGGGTGAAATTATGTCCCATCTAAGGTGGGAATTAGCTTCACTTTTTTGTGGGCCAGAATTTCACTTCTGTGTGAAGTTATGTCCCACTCAAATTCGGATATAATTTCACTTTTTACTACAGTTGTAAGAAATTATCATTTTGTCTACCAAAAACTGCATTACTCTGGCGCGATTTTACTTATTATTTTCAGAGTCTTTAAAATTGAATTTCCGAACGATTAAGTTTCTTAACATTTTGGAACATGCTTCATTCGGAAATTAAGTTTTCAAGACTCTGAAAATAATAAAATAAAACGCGCGATTTGAAAACTGAGTTGAGACGCAGGGAAACTGGTCCTCTGAAGTCAGAAGCTGGAAAAGCAACCACCAATGTAATGCATCCTAGTGTCAGGCAAGCAGGTGCTGCAGTGGAATGATTCATTTCGAGCATGATGACGATCTTTATCATTCAAATTCGATTTGGTTTGATTGGGAGTGAAGCGAGCGGAAAAAATTTTGCCCAAAAGAGAATCAATTTGGGGTGTGAAAATAAAAAAATTCGCGCGAATTTTTTTATTTTCACACCCCAAATTGATTCTCTTTTGGGCAAAATTTTTTCCGCTCGCTTCGCTCGCTAGCAATTATACCTACTACATTTGTTGGTTCAACCTCAAAATACGTAATACAATTTTCTTAAACATTTAGGACTGTTTGTAGAGTTAAGGTTTAGTATTGAAAAACTCAATGATGAATACGTTTGCTTAATAGGAATTGCCGACTGATAGTATCTGCATTCACATGATGCAATGACACTGAACATCCCATCAATAAAAAAATGTTGTTAAAGTCATTGAAACAGCTCAGCTAGTTTAGATGACAAAAAGATGAAACTGGGTTCAAGTTCAATTTGCTCGCCGTACTCTCACCGAACATCGAAGTTCAGAAGAACGTTTGCATTGGAAAAAGTTTCCCTTACGTCACATAGACTTAGAGCATGCGGTATATTTCAAATGTTTTGCACTGAAAAGACATTGAAAATATGTAAAAATTGTCCACTCAATTTATTGTTTTACAAAATGTTTAAAACTAATCGCGAAGGTCAGAAACCCCGAATTTAATTTCTTCGGGACCAGATTCCCTGTGCCGTGGAATGACTAAATAGGTGGGAAATAATTTCACCAACATTTCAGGTGAAATTATTGCTCACCTAAGGTGGGAAACAATTTCACCCGAAAAAAGTGAAATTATAACCCACTAGAGGTGAAATTATGACCCATGTGAAGTTATGACCTGTGAAGTTATGCACCCGCACCAAAACTATACGTTTCATCATGTTCAACAGCTCTAAAAAACAATCCACATCCATCCTCAAATATCTCTTGAATGAATATGTCGTCCAATCTCAGGTCATTATGATAAGGATCAATTGACCCTTGCTTGGCTCTTCTTAGTTTCCACGCTTTAACCCACTCACGACGCACGTTTGTTTTTCTTTCCTTTGTTTTCCAGCACGCATAATGCAGCTATGTTCACAGCAGATAAAAACCAAAACTTCTTCCTCAATATCACTAATTTTAAGTTTCACCTAAAAAATAAACCAAATTCAAAAGATCTTAACTGAATTCATGGTAAAATATAATGCATCATAGTTTAAGTAGGGTAAGTCCGTCACAAATGAATTCAATTCAGGTTCTTGTCTTAAGTCCAGCGCGAAGCAAACACTGCCGTACCATCCTTTACTGGAACCAGTTCGCCGAATTTTTTGGCCCCTATTTGAGAACGCAGAAATTTTTGTCATCCAGTAAGCTATAATCATATAGGGGAGAGTGGGTATATTTGGGACACTTTTCGAATACATTATATTTGCCGAGATCTTATAGATCGTATCTGAGCAAAATTGATTTCTAAAGATAAAATAACATTTTGGCACCTATTTTCAGTTAAAAAGAAGGCGAAACTCCGACAAAAGAAAAGCAAAAAATTAATTTCATGAACCAACTCACTTTGTCCCATTCCTCCTACGAGCAGGAGGATTGGGACAACTATGGGGTGGAATGGGACACTTTTCGAATATATTACATTTGCCGAGATCTTATAGATCGTATCTGAGCAAAATTAATTTCTAAAGATAAAATAACGTTTTGGCAACCTATTTTCAGTTATAAAGAAGGCGAAAGTCCGACAGAAGAAAACCAAAAAATCATTTCATGAACCAACTCACTTTGTCCCATTCCTCCTGCGAGCAGGAGGATGGGGTTTGTCCCATTCCTCCTGCGATCAATAGGATTGGGACAACTATGGGGTGGAATAGTGATGTCCATATCATCCTGCATGGCACTTTGAATAAATAATTTATAATATCACTTTTCGTGTAGCACTAATTAAACAAAACTACGATGAATTCACTTCAAAAATGGTTTTGCTACCTAATTATTACACTCTTTTGCGCAGTAAGTTCACACATTAAAAAAAAATTCACTCAAAGTTTACACAGATGTTTTACTTTTTATGCACAAATTACCTTTTTTTAATCTCCACTCCGTAATTTTTTTCCTAGACACAACTTGTTTTGTTGAGGGATGGGGACAGACTGAAGACCAGGCCCGAATTTACCATGCAGGCAAAGTAGGCAGTTGCCTCGGGCGGCAAGAATTGGAGGGCGGCAAATTTTGAGAGAAAATTTCAAAACTTGTTATATTCGTCGGAATTGAATTTCCCGCCTATTTCGTCAGCACGCGTACCAACATTATGAGTGTAAAATGCTCGAATCGAAAAAAATCGATTCGGACAATTCTCGATATTGGCCTAATATCGAATATTCGATAAGTTTCTGTATCGAAAATCATCTTGTTCAGACTTGTTCTATATCCATCCTACAGTATTCTGATAAACATAACCTTTTGTCTGTCGTTATTACTGAAAATTGGTGAACGATCATCAACGTGTCACAAGTTTCAACGGCACCAATTTCAGGTTTGTTATCTTTACAATTATTTTTCTTACATGCTAATTACTACGAAATGACGAAAAATTCTACGAAATATTGTATGGTCAATATGCAGTTCAATCGATTATGAGAATCAAAAATAGAAAGTTCAAATTGCGTAAAAATTATAGTGTTGGAGAAAGCTGCAAAATTGAATGTAAGAAAGGCGCATTATTAACAATTTATTGTTCATCGCTCGTAAAATACGCTTATAACAAAAATGGCTAAAACAATTGTATAACAAGTGAGGTTAGGTAACAAGTAAACAATGTTCGACTTCAGCTGTTGAATAGATATTGATCTTCACTTTTTCAATGTTTTGAACAATAAAAAATAACTTTCCGAACCAAACTTTTTACACCATTGAAAAAGTTTCGTAGGGCGGGGGGCGGCAATTTTCGCAACTGCCTAGGGGCGGCAAATTTCTAAATCCGGGCCTGCTGAAGACAGAATCTGTCATACAAGGAAAGAGAAAAAAAACTGTAGGAATTGAGAAAATGCCTAGGTCCCATTCCTCCTGTGTCCCAAAAATACCCACTCTCCCCTACCTACTTTAAATCTGTACATAACATTCTGTAAAAAACTATGGAGCTGCTTGTTTATCTCTAAAAAGTAATGAAATCTAGACAAAGTCATGCCAAGTCTAGGGTTCCTTAAGTTCCGTTGAAGGGTACACAAGGGTACAAAACGAGTTGCTCCATGACTCCACTGCATCAATCTATCGCCAAAACCCCTACCCATTGACGATGGAAAATTGCTACTTGGAAAACTTTGATTCAATAACCAGTCAATTGTAGGCTTGATAAAGCTGCGAATTTCAATAATACTTAGGTACATACGTATGTATAGGCGAGCCTGAAACAAACAGTATAATAAACAATTATTTCCAGTGCAGACGGACTTCTAATCGGCCAAGTCACACAACATTAACTATAATAATAAAGAGGGTGGGTTAATCTAAGTCTTGTGAAAGTAAGTTAAGTTCATCCGTCCGTTTTTTTTTTTTTTTTTGTGATAAAGTCTTTGTATGAAGATAGACATTTTTTTTTAAACACGAGAGCTGTCAGGGAACAGGAACCACCTCAATCCGACGCATAAATCAAGCATACTAAAGCAAGTGATAATCCCAAAGCAGTTATGTCTGAATCATATCTCGAACCACAAGGTAACAGTCTCAGTGTACATTAGTTTTATCATTTTTATTTGGCAATCTAGAAGTATTTCGCAAAATCCTGAACATCACAATTGAGCAAATTGAATGTAAGCTGCTAGATAAGGCGATAGTTTAAGTGATCAGTCAAACCAGGAATCAGAAAATCAATTTGTTTGATTTACTTTTAACAATTTCGGGTTTTGTGATTACATGTAATAATAAACGTGAATATTAACTTACGATTGATTGCTGGGACCAGGACTTGAGTCCCCTTCCACTGCTAGACGCTTTTTTTGTCCTTCACAATTAAAAAAATTTAAATCATACCTACATATGAATGTGTATGATTTCAATCACTTTGATTTGACCTTTTGTTCATTTTAATCACAAATTTATCCAAGATATAAATAATTTTATACAAAAATGAAATAAATCGCAATTCAAAACCAAAATCTATGAACACACACAAATAATAGGGGTATTCACGTAAACGCGGAAAACCCATAGAAACCGTAGAAACCGTAGAATTTTCTATCGGTAGAAATGAGCTGTCAAAATTTGTATGGGAAAAATTTTCTGCAAATCGTAGAATTTTTGGTGGATTTACATTGATCTGCATGCCATCATCTGCAAAAATAGAGGATGCAAGATACAAAAGTCATACTAGTGTAATAGAGAGGTAAGACCAAAATGCAGACGTCTGCACGGATGAAGATCATAGGAAGTTCAACTCATGCAGAAGAAAATTATGGTGAAGACGAACATGTTCATCTTTTTTATAGCGTTTTCATCTGCACCATAATTTTTTCATCTGCACCATAATTTTTTGTTGTTGGCTGTTGTTGTTGGTTGTCACCGAGCTTTAAAAATTATAGCAAGTAAAAATGGGTAGGTATATGTGTACTCTTTCGTGTTATGTCGTATAGCTCCCCCGCTTTACTTTTCTGCGAATTTGCAGATGCAGACGTCGAAGATTACATGTAAATCCACCATTTATCTCAAAAATTTGAAGCAGAAACTGCAGAAAAAAAACCTGATAAAATTTATGACGTTTATTTTGACGTTTAATTTGGCGCTCATTTCATCTTTTCTCCAACTCCAACATCCACAAATCATTTAAAGTGATTTGTTCATACAATTGAATGAATTTTGTTTTAAAACTACTTCTTGGCATCTTGAAGAGCAAAAATCAAAATATAATTAGAATAAAAAAAAGAATCACTTTAACATAAATTATCGAATGACGTGAATTGAACAAATTCACTTTGACGTTTAACAAACAGCTGTTTGTTTCCCTTGTTTACGCAACTATTTTCTGCTGGGGTGTTCATTTAAATCTTTTGCGGAATTTTCTATTTTTCCGCAAAGTAGAAATTTATCTCGTTACGTGAATACCCTTAATAATTGCAAACAGTATGAAAATTTGAGAAATTTTCGCTTGACAGTTTAAATTTTGCAAATGACATTGAAGTCAAAGATAGAGTAACAGGATTTCAACTAAGTGTTTTTTTACAAAGCAAAAAATTAATTTAAAATTTCGGAACGAAAAGCGTAGTATACTCAGAAAGTAGATTCCCATTTGAAGGCAGTAGATTATTTTTGAGGAAAAGGTGCACTAGATCTACTGCAATTGCAGTAAAGTCACTTGCCTGATACGGCGGCGGCGGCGCAGGGACATAAGTTGCAGTGCTCTTACCTTGCAACATTTTTAAATATGTAATAGTTGTTTTTCAACTCTAAACGAAGAGGCAATAGCTAAAAAAAATAATTATTATGTCCGTTTTACAGACAAATAATTCAAAAAACTTCAGTTATTTATTTGTTATATGCCTTCTTGAATTATCTTATTTCCAGTTTTTTTTTTCAAATTTTGAAATACTTGCATAAAACAAGAATAAAATTATTAATTTTTCTGATTTAGGTACTGTTTTCTTATTCAAACTATTTTTTTCATAAATTTGGGTCTTATGTCCCATTTTCCAGAAAAAAAACAGACCTTATGACCCACTTGGGTGGGACTTAAATCCCAAACTTCATTTGGGTGTATGATACTCTAATGACACTAATTGAACTTGTACGTCTCAAAAAGAAGTATTTTTTTTCCTACTTTTGTAGCATAAACATGATGACTCTGCAACAGACGGAGGAAAGAACAATTAAAAATGTCCTTTAAATTTAGGTCAATTCTTTTAAAAGTCTGTATTAAATTTTATTTTGCCGACTTATACGAGCACCGGTGTTTATTTGTTCGTTTTTTGAATACGGGTTTATTGTATCGACCTTGTGCACCTGGGTACTTGCTAATCAGAGTGAAATAAAATTAAGACTGGGAGGTAAAAAGAAAATTGTACGAGTGTCTTGAGTTTTTATACATAAAAATAATGAAAATAACTCGTGAATGACATCTCCATACTTGAATTTTCTAGGGCATTTAATAAATATTAAGCAGGACGTTATGATTATACAAATCAAAACTTCCAGTGTTGAGCAAAATTAAAGAACGGACACAAAAAAAAGCTGTTCTTTTATATATGTATAGAGATAAGACAACAGAAACTTGCATAATATAACATTTTAGTTATAGAAATTTTATAAAATTAAAGACCAAGAATCGCGTGATTTTTTTATCTACAAAGGAGAACCGGCAAAAATGTATGGAAGCTGGCCTAGGAACCAATAACGACATGATATACATCAATGGAAAGGTTTTTTTGTCTTCTTTAAATTTAAATATGGCAGTAAGTCCCAAATCGCTGTGTGGAAAAAGTTATTGCACAATTAAGTCATTCTCAAGTAATAAGTGATTTCTTGGTTTCATCTTGGCCTAGGAACCAATAACGACATGATGTATATCAATTGAAAGGTATTTTTGTGTACTTTAACTTTTGTTTTGGCAAGGAGTTCCAAATTACTGTGGGTTTTGTTTTATTTTCTTCTGTAAATCTTTTCTTTGATGATGAAAACAGAAAACAATTATTTTTTTGTGAATGACTTAATTGTGCAATAACTTTTTGCCCACAATGATTTGGAACTTCTTGCCAAAACAAAAGTTGAAATACACAAAAATACCTTTCAATTGATATACATCATGTCGTTATTGGTTCCAAGGCCAAGATGAAACCAAGAAATCACTTATTACTTGTGAATGACTTTATTGTGCAATAACTTTTTCCGCACAGCGATTTGGGACTTACTGCCATAGTAAAATTTAAAGAAGACAAAAAAATCTTTCCATTGATATATATCAAGTCGTTATTGGTTCCTAGGCCAAAATGCCGGTTCTCCTTTATATACTTGTCTTAAATCTTATAGCAGTGCTTTTAATTTCGAGACCAAAGAGTTTTTTAAACTATGGAAGATATTAAGAAAACTATTTTTAATTTAGGCCGGACCAGGGGAACATTTTTCTTAGCGCTAAAAACCTTATCTGGTATTGAAATACATACTTCTAGTTCTTATCCATATTCCATATACATATATATTTCCACACTTTCAATAGAGATTCTACTATAGCTTAATTACGAAACAAATATCCTATCCTTGAACTTAAAACATTTACACCAGGGTGTTAAATGGGCCAATAAATTGAGAAGGAAACTCAAGAGAAAATTTGGTTCTTTAAATTTCTTGAGGATATTTAAACGAGAAGAAAAATAATAAACAAAGTGGCAACGCTGATTTATTTAAAGCTAAGGTGACCAATTGTGCCGGAAGGGAGCACGACGTTATATCGAAAACAAAAATCTCGAATGTAAAAAAACTCGAAACAAAAAAATTAAAATCTCGAATTCAAAAATCTCGAACGTACAAAAATCTCGAACGTACAAGAAGTTCGAAAGACAAAAAAGAGTTTTAAGCTAAGCTTCTTAAGTAATAGTACGGGAGGCAGCGTGAATTTTTTTTAGGAATTTGCTCAAGGCTGAAATTAATATACAGGGTGTCCCAAAATTCAACGATAAGCCGGAACCAGGGTGTAGTCCTATTCATGACTGCATAAAAAAAAATATAAAAAAAATCAAACGCCATTTTGTTTCAAATTACAACAAAAAATGTAAATTCTCAAAATAAAAAAATCTCTCTTGACATTTTTTGCTACTGTGACCACAATTTTTCATTAATTTTTGATTTTATATTTTTATCAGAATCTTAAAACATATAGCATCTTTTCTTAGTTTCAAAAAATTCCAAATTTTTAGCGGTTTTTCCACGAAAATTAATCAAAAAAGTTTTTTTCCATAAAATTTTAATTTTTTTTTAGTTTCAGTCCACTTTCAGTCATCGTAGTTATAAAAAAATGTATGGACACTACCATGGCATCTTTTTTAAAAAATTGGCGCAGGTTATCAAGATTCTAAAATGGTATAACACTTTGGCTAAACTTGCCAGAAAAAGAAGTATTGAATACTTTTTCATAACAACAACCGATTTTCAAACAAAAATTTGTTCAGAGAAATCACTTCACTTTATGGAAAAAATTGGTTTTCTGATGCGCTTTCTTCAAAATTTAGTACGATCTGTTTCCACTGTTTTTTTTTTATTCCATTAATGTGTTAATTTCAAATGTGATTTCGAAATTGTGTACTAGTTTTTGAAAAATCCTTGAACTTTCATCATTTTTATCATGCCATTGCCGTATGCCCCCTCGGATACGTAAACATGCACATAGTGTACGGAGAATGCCGGTGCAATGCTAATTCTGCTACTCGAATATACCGAAAAAGGTTCAAAAATGTTGGAAGATATCCAGATTATCGGGTTTATATAAATGTGCATCGAGAGTTTTTGGAAGGGCGTTTAGAAAGAAGAAGTGCTAGAAGACCAAGAGCAAATGGTATTGACAATTCACGGAAACTGAAAACAAGTCAACAACATCGTATATTGAAGCAGGTGGCAAACAATTCGAACATTTACTGTAAAAAATAAATAAAATATGTTTGTACTTCTAAATGGCACTTATGCATTTTTTCTTATTTAGAATTTTTGTATTTTAATTAAATGAACATTATGACGACTTAAAATAAACAAACAGAAAATATTTGGGCCTAAATAAAACGTGCTTCATTCTGAAGACTCATAGGGAAGTGATTGATTTGAATAGAAAAAGTTTTTGAAAATCGGTTGTTGTTATGAAAAAGTATGCATTACTTCTTTCCCTGGCAAGTTTAGCCAAAGTGTTATAGCAATTTAGAATCTTGATAACCCGCGCCAATTTTTTAAAAAAGATGCCATGGTAGTGTCCATATATTTTTTTATAACCACGATGACAGAAAGTGGACTGAAACTAAAAAAAAAATTAAAATTTTATGGAAAAAAACTTTTTTGATTAATTTTCGTGGAAAAACCGCAAAAAATTTGGAACTTTTGGAAACTAAGAAAAGATGCTTTATGTTTTAAGATTCTGATAAAAATATAAAATCAAAAATTAATGAAAAATTGTGGTCACAGTAGCAAAAAATGTCAAGAGAGATTTTTTTATTTTGAGAATTTACATTTTTTGTTGTAATTTGAAACAAAATGGCGTTTGATTTTTTTTTATATTTTTTTTCCATGCAGTCATGAATAGGGCCACCCCCTGGTTCCGGCTTATCGTTGAATTTTGGGACACCCTGTATATTAGCTGTGTTTTATTGGGAACTTAGCTTAGCTTAGCAATAGGAATTCCAATAAAACGCTATAGTCAGTTTTGAACAAAGTTTCGTTCACCAGAATGACAAAAATCGAAACATTCCAAATGCCATCTTTACACCTATCTGAAAGCATTTTTTTTACATTGGGTTGCTATGGTGAAAAACTATTTTCAAATTACGAAAGCTTTCAAACGCCATCTTGAGACCTATCTGAAACAATTTTTTTTACATTGAGTTGCTAAGGTGAAAAACTATTTACTTCAAAAGGTTTTGACATTTGATAAACGAAAAACACAACGAAAAACTCAACTGTCGAATTGCTGAAACCTTATCTTTAGGAAATTCCTAACTAAAATTCCTAACTTATTTTTACTCAGCTTTCGGTTGTTGTTGTTTGACATGTAATTCCTATTGCTAAGCTGAGCTAAGTTCCCAATAAAACACGGCTATTGTTGTTTTCGACTCATCTTTGACAAAAGTGAGCGTCAGTCGCCGCGCCAGTGGTGGAATCAGAAATGGCAGCTCGTCAAAGTGGCAAAAAAATCCCAAAAAAAAGTCATTTGCTCAAGGCCCAAAATTTGTGTGACGGTTATTTGGATCAATACAAACACAAAAACGACCGTCAGCCGCTTGGACAGTGGTGGATTGACCGTCAGTCGGGCCCATGAACATGCCAAAAAAAAATGTTTACAAAGTCATTTGCTCAAGCATGAAATTCATACAGTCGAATATTTATTCTATTTAAGTAATAAAAGTGACCGTCAGTCGCTCGTTTAGTGGGTGGAAAGACCGTCTGTCGGCGTCATGAAAATTTTGCCTTTTTAGTGAACCTGTACAAAAAATTTAGTTTTTTGCTGTGAAGACGTTATGAGGAAAGGTTTGGATCCAAAAATTAAAAAGCTATCGAACAAAAAGCAAAACCACCATTTTGCAAACACGAAACCTTGGCCGCCATTTTGTTTTTAACGATTTTTTTTATTTTTGCTTGTAACTCCGTCAGTTTTCACTTTAGAGAAAAATGCCCGATAACAAAGTTATAGGAAATTTTATTTTTTCTCTAAACCTTACAGTTTAGGAGCTACAGCTGATTTTTTGGTTTTAGTGCCCTATTTTCTTTAATTACATAAAATTATAAATTCAGAAACAAAATACTTTTTTATTTTTAATGCGAACTAAATTCAACTTAATTAATCAATATAATTTTTTTTCCTGTTACCAAAAATATAAATTTGAATCGTCCTCGTCATTTAACTCATCTGTAGTGTCTGAATCAAAGTTGTCGATTGCCACACTGCTATCATTGGAGTCGTCGATGATACCATTTCGTTCAGGATCAATTTCATCTGCATTATTATTAGGGCTTCACGATACGATACGATACCGATATTTTTCATTTGTATCGGTATCGTATCGAATAAAAAATTATTTTATCGTATCGTATCGATATCGGCGATAACTTTAAGACAAATGTATCGTATCGTTATCGACTTCGATACGATACCGATACGATACTCGATAAAATATCGAAATAAAAAAAAAAAAATTGCATTACTATATAGCAAGGCAAAAAGTGAAACAAGCTATTCAATATTAATTTAATTTAATTTTATAGACTAGCCGACCCTGCGAATCTCGCCTCACCCGCAATTTTAAATGGACATTTGTTGAAAGCCCACATGCCCATTACCGTTCTTAGGGTAAAATATAGAATGGTGTACCTTTAAGCGTTATCTGGTGTTCCGGTTTTATGCGTGATACTCTAACACCGTACAGAATTTATTTATAGGTACATTTATAGACATATATGATTATAGATAAAGACAACCTTTCAACCACTTATTATATTTAATAATAATCAACCGGCTACCAATATTTCTCGGAAACAAATGACGTGTTTCGTTCCAGTATCGATGTTCATCGGCGGGTTTTTACAAAAGACGATTATCGTATCGACTTTCGATACGATACGATACGATACGATACCGATATTTTTATCGAATATCGTGAAGCCCTAATTATTATTGTGACCATTACCTGGAAGTTCATTATCATTATCGATGTTTTCTGTAAAATAATTTAATATGTATATTACTATATGTTAAAAATGTATGGAAGTAAAACGTACCTACAGGAGTATCTTCAATGATTGTTACTTCAGTTATTGTTGGTGGAACTTGATCACCATCGAACCAGTTAAATGTATACCTACTTCTCATCCTCTTCTTTCCAACAATTGTCAGTGGGTGATAACTCAGATGGAATTGATTCATGAGCATTACTCCAAAGATGAGCAATATAATATGTGTGTGGGATTGAACCGATAAATGAAAATCAGTCTGAAATATATATATAAGTTTTATTAAATTAAATCTAATGAGGATGACAAAAGCTTGAGTTGTTTCTTTTAGCGCGTGGTCGTATCGAATGATGGAAAGTTTCTTAGTTTCTTTCTTGAAAGCTTGATTTAAGTATACACAATTATGTTGTTTCTTAGATTCGATGTTAGAGGGCTCATGATTAGCTAAGTAGCAAGTACAGTGGCTCGCACGTTCACTGCTACAATACTCCCCCACGGCGAGAAAAATATTGTTACTCAGCTTGGAATGTTGAATCGAACGCGTCTCACAGGTGTTGATGTTGGCATAGTTGGTAGTTCGCTGTCGTTACTTGGACGATATGATGGCGATGAATATCCAAATGAGCCTGGTTGGGATGATTCTGAGCTTGGCGAGAAATTGATTTGGCTTGGAGTGATGTTGTTGCTGCTGATGTTGTTGTTTGCCGTTGAACTGCTTAATATGAAAACAGGTTTCAATCGGTCAATGGATATGGTTGTTGATTGGCTGTTGATGTCAAGGACGAAATATTTTTCGTGTCGCGAAATAACTCGGTAAGGGCCATCGTATGGTGGAGAAAATGCACTATGCGAAGCATCATGTCGTACCAGAACATGTGAACAAGTTGCGAGGTCCTTGAAAACAAACACTTTTCGTTGGCCATGACGTGAACCAGGTGTTGGTGATAGGTTTGCGAAGTGATTCCTCAATTGTCCAGCAAAGTCCTTAGGCGAATGTTGATGATTAGTAGTTGGTACAAGAAACTCACCAGGCAACCTCAGCGGCTCTCCAAAAACGATGTCAGCTGGAGTTGCTTCAAGGTCATCCTTCCACGCCACCGGTGCGGATACCGAGCAGCACAATTGGCAGTGTGTCGACCAAGGAAGGGCTTTCGTGGCTGCGAATCGCAGCCTTCAATTGTCGATGTAAACGTTCCACCATTCCATTCGACTGGGGGTGGAATGTAGTTGTGTGAATATGTTTGCTGCCGAGAAGGTGACTGAGGGCGTTGAACAGCTGACTTTCAAATTGAGATCCCTGGTCGGTGGTTATCTGCAGTGGCACACCATAACGGCATATCCAACCAGCAAATAACTTTCGAGCAACGCACTCAGCTCCAGTGTCTTCCAAGGGGAATGCTTCGGGAAATCGGGAAAATCTGTCGATGATTGTTAGGCAAAAACGATATCCTCTCGATGGCACATAGGGTCCGATTATGTTGACATGTATGTGTTCAAATCTGCGGGTATGTCCGGATGGAAAGTCGTTTACAGGTGACGCGAAATCTTGTTCCGTTGACAAGCCAAACAAGCGCGAGACCAGCTTCGACAATCTTTCCGTAATTCGGGCCAAACGTAACGCTGCGAGACTAATTTGACCGATGCATTTGCTCCCGGGTGGCTGACACTGTGAAGAGATAAAAATATTTTATAGCGGCGGTATGAAAGGGCGAGGTGATGAGCCGTTTACGTCACAATAAATAGGTTGTTGGGTTTCGGGAACATTCACAGGCTGGAGGTGCAAGGCATCTTGAGGTGGATCTCGGAGTCGCTGTTGTAGTTCACTATCTGCGGCTTGAGCACGGGCGAGGTCGGTCGGTGATACGACGGTGGAGATTACTTCAACGCGTGATAAGGCGTCAGCGACAACATTCTCTTTGCCAGCTACGTGTTGGATATCTGTGGAGAATTGGCTGATGAAGTCCAGGCGCCGAAACTGCCATGGCGTTGCTCTGTCCAGGTTCTGTGAGAAAACTTGAAGGGGCTTGTGATCTGTATAAATAGTTACGTGCCGACCTTCAATTAAGTGGCGAAATTTCCGTACTGCTGCATAGATTGCATGCAACTCCAAATCGTAGGGACTTCGTTTACTTAGGGATGGTTGTAATTTCTGGCTGTAAAATGCAAGGGGCTCCCAAACGGCACCTCGACGCTGTTGGAGAACTGCGCCCACAGCATTCAAAGACGCATCTGTGAAAAGAGCCCATGGTAAACTTGTGTCCGGATAAACCAGTATTGAAGTGTTCCGAAGTTCTTCCTTACAGGCAGTGTTGCCAAAAACTATGATTTATCATATAGCGTTTTTTTTTGGTAATCCGGAATTGTACACAGAACTGTCCGATTCCGGATTCCAAACGAACAGGCAAACACATTTGTTTGCTTCTAAGGGTTGAATGGTTGTGTATTTGTGAAACCTCATATGCAGAATTGCAGATGACATGACATTGTTTTTAATTTCTTTATTTGTAAACATGGCAGCGAGTTGCATGTATGCGTGATTCTGTTTTTGATTCTGACTTCAAATTCGGAATCGTTTTTCTGTTCTATTCAGAACAAGAACTGTCATCTTGTGCCAAGTGAACGAGTACAGAACTGTTCGGAACAGTTCCGGACGACCAAAAAAAAACGCTAATAGTTTTCATGAATTCTGAACTCAAATCATGAAATCATGATTTTTGTCTCAAATCATGATTTTTTTTATCCCCTTAGCAATTAACTTCAAAACAGGCACATCTATTGTTCCTCATTTTGGCCCATGGAAATTTTTGTTAAAGTGAAAGCGAACGAACATACCTAGAAAATGTCAAACATAAAACAGAAAACTAAAGCTAAAGTATTTCTATTTCAACTTCTTTCTCCCTCTCGCACTTATTTGCTTCTTAAAAACGTCTGAGTGTAGTAACACACAAACGTAAAACCAACAAAATCAACAGTTATTGCAAACTTAACTGTTCTTTTTCTACTATTTTTGCGAAAATTACAAACAACCAGGGGGTCGATTCCCGATCTGTGAAGCTGTGAAGTGAAAATTGTTATCATCGCTTCACCACAAATGCGATTCTCGATCTGTGAAAATTAATTTTCTTCATATGATAAAATTCTCTTCAGAGCCAAATTATTGTGTGAAGAGGCGTGAAGAGTTCAAATCAATCAACAAAAAATAGTAAGATCTTTCACTCCACCAAAAACAAATACAACAAAAAATGCTTTTTAATTTACAGAAGATAAATCCAAGCCCGCCTTAAATGTAAACGACTTGCGAGTAAATTGAAAAAGAAAACTCCGCGAATATGGCCCAAGGCCCAACCAAAAAAATGCAGCAGAGCCTCAATTGGACATCTTTCCCCTAATTTGGCTTCATTATTTTCCGAGACCATTTAAGTTAAATAAAGAAAAAAGTAATAAACTAGTTTAAGAAAGACAACAAAATTGTATTTATTTTCTCCGGGAACCTCGCTTCTTCGAGTAATCGATGTCGGAACAAAGCAAAAGATTGTCCTACTGGCTTTCGTACGTCGACTTGGCCTGTTAGAAGCCTTTCGATTGCTTGGCACTGCGCTGATTCGTGCTGCTGGCCATTCGCTTGAGAGTTTTCGGTACAATGTACTCGGG
The DNA here is from genome assembly GCA_943590905.1 of Sphaerophoria taeniata. Taxonomy (NCBI): domain Eukaryota; kingdom Metazoa; phylum Arthropoda; class Insecta; order Diptera; family Syrphidae; genus Sphaerophoria; species Sphaerophoria taeniata. The sequence goes on along the minus strand of OX016541.1, from coordinate 59,124,107 downwards.
AACGTGTGACAAATGGGGCTGGATCTTGACCACTTTCAATGGGTTATCATGACGCAGAACTTGCAGCTCGCGATTGGTGTCGGCAAAGAAGCTTTTCAGCTTTTCATTTTTGAATATTTCAGTTTTTATTTCGCGCAAGCGGGCCTCGTTATAACAATGTCAGGTCGCTCAGAAAGAAAGAAAATTTTGTGTTGAAAATAAAATGTCTGATGCCGACCAAGAAAAAAAACATTAAATGACACACAGCTGTCAGAATCTTTCATTTAGAAAACTTTAGTTCTTTTTAGTACAACTGTTTATCATACACAGTTCGAGAATCGCATTAGGTGTGTTCGTGAAGTGAAGAAATGAAAAAACTCTGTGAAGACTAAAATGATAAATGTTTCTTCACTTCACAGCTTCACAGATCGAGAATTGACCCCCAGCTTCAGCATAACATTCGCTTTGATTTTTGCGTTTCTTGTTCTTATTCGGCGAGTGCTATATTATTTCAAAATTCGAAAGCAAATCATTTAAATTACAATCTGTGCCATAATTTATTTACATTTTCAAATTTGGTCTTTGTTTCTCTCAACTGTTTTTTTGAAAACATTAATTTAAACATAGAAAAGAAAAGGTAAGAAATTGTTATCTTGTCGTGCCTATTTATTAATAATGCGATATTTACCTACATATATTTAAGGAATTCACAATGGACAAGTTTGTCATTCGAAAGAAAAGAGAAAATCCTCCAAATAAAAGTCCACCTAACGCGTCGTCGCCAAAAAAAAGTTGTCCTTCGATTGAACCATCATCATCATCATCGGTTGTCCCATCATCATCATCATCGGTTGTCCCATCATCATTATCGGTTGTCCCATCTGCCAACGTATCTACTTTGGAAAATCCCAGAACGGAAGATGAAGTGGTGGAAATAAACGAAAATGCAAAAAATGAAAATCGAAAGCCTTCAAACAAGCAACAGTACACCAGAAAATGGGAAGATATGGCCAAATATAAAAACCGGGTTGGACTCCAACCAAGCGAAAAAGGTAGATTTTGTAAGATTTTGTAGATTTCAATCATTAAAGTTTTATTTCAACTACCACTCTCTAGGTAAAAGTTTTGCATACTGCAAAATTTGTGCAGTAGATTTAAAGACAGCTATGGGTCTGAAAATTCTTGAGCGACATGCAGACACCGACAAACATAAGAAAGCGTCGAAATCAATTGCCTTGACACCCAGGATAACACAAATGGATAATTTTAAGTTTCTTTGAAGAGAAAGGTAGCTGTGGCAGAGATAAGGTTAAGTGTTTTTATCGCAGAACATAATTTAGCTTTTAATGTTATGGAACACCTGCCTAGTCTTTTAAAAATTATTTGCTCCGATTCTGAAATCGCAAAGCAAGTACAATGTAGTCGTACTAAAGCAACAGCTATAATTAAATATGTAACAGGAGCACAAAACTTTGAAGACCTATGTTTATTAATGAGAGCTAACAAATTTTCAGTTATTATCGATGAATCTACAGATTTAAGTTCACATTAAAACTTATGTGCTGTTGTGCGATTATGTAAGGATTATAAAATATGTGATTTTTTTTATAATCTTTTCACTTTGGAAAAGGCGGATGCTAAAACTATATACGATATCCTCGTAAAAAGTTTTACGGACAACAATATAGATTATAAAAAAAATCTTATAGGTTTTGGTGCCGATGGCGCAGCGGTTATGATGGGTAATAACTTATCCGTTCGCTTTTTTTTGCAAAAAGATGTACCAAACTTATTTGTCATGAAATGTATTTGCCATTCTTTTCACCTCTGTGCTTCTTACGCATGTTCTCGTTTACCTGCAAGCATTGAGGATTTATGTAGGGATGTGTACAACTACATCCAAAATAGTCCCAAAAGAATTTGTGCTTTCAAAAGGTTTCAAAATTTAATGGAAATAAAACCCAACAAAATTCTTCATTTTTCTCAAACTCGTTGGCTATCTAGATTAGATGTTGTTAACTGCATTCTTATGCAGTTTGATGCTCTGAAAGCATACTTTACAGACGCCGTTAAAACTGACCATTTACTGTCAAGTCAAACTATATTGAATATGTTGAATGATCCTATTCATTATATGTTCTTAAGTTTTCTAAGTTTTGTGCTTCCATTTTTTAATAAATTAAATAAATGTATGCAATCAGAAAAACCAAAGATTCAAAGTATGTATAACGAAGTTTCCACCGCGCTAAAATCATTATTAAGCTGTTTTATAAAAAAAAAGCTACCTGGATAGCACAAATATAAAAAACGTTGATTATGCTAATCCCAGAAATCAACTTTCATATGAAAATATGTACTATGGAGTTAAAGTGTCTTCATTTTTGGAAACATATTCTATTGACAAAAACACTTTACCAAACTTTCAATGTCATTGCTTATCATTTTTGATCGAAGGTACCGAACAAATATACAGGGTGATTCACGAGCGTTGTGCCAAAAAGCTAGAGCGTGTAGGTTGAGTTGAAACAAGAAAAAAATCGTATGGGAGGGGGGGGTCTATTCCCACCCGTTTAGCCGGGAGGGGCAATTTTCTGAAAAATTGACTTATTTTGTTTAAAAAAATGTTAAAAATCAACGGCTTCGCTTACAACACAGTGCTATACTTTTTTGAAAAGCCAAAAACTTTTTCTTTCACTTTGTTTTTAAATTAAATTGTTTAAATGAACAGTTTAAGAAAAATAAATTTTCAAACTCAAAATTTTCAAAAAAAAGCAAAAAAAAACATTTTTGAACTAATTGTTTTCAAAATTTTATGTAATTAAGTACTAATTTTGTTTTAAAAATTCAGTGTGCTTGTTAATTTTTAGTCTGAAACAGAAAACCGGATGCAAAAATGTCTTTTAGTTTTTGAGAAATTAAGAAAAAATCAAAACCACTTTTTTCTAAAAAAAATCTTTGTTTTTATTTTTACCTATCTGGACTTTTAGTTTAATTTATTAGTTTAATTTATAAATTTAATTTTTTGTGATTGGAGTTTTATGAGGACTCAATAAAGTAGAAAAATATTGGATTTTCCCTGGATTAATCATTTTTTTCATTGATAACGTCTGCCATTGACGATTGACCTTTCACTTCTAGCTCTCAGTGCTCTCGTCGACGGATTCTTGAAAGCATGCTACGACTTGGACGCCATCTATTGGGATATCTTTCAGCATAGAGTCTTTCAGCTTCCCGATCTCGACAATAAGTTAAACCGTAGCAGAAGTTCCTGTCCGCTAACTCTTTTCGAGCGCGTATGAGTTTGTTATTGTTATGTGTTGATGAGTTAATATTTTAATTGTAAATGGTTGTTTAGTAAATATGCGATGCCTTTTATTTACCTATAGGTTGTTAATTGTTTTTTCATTCAAGAAAAAATGCGGTTTAATTATCTTAAGCCCCTAGAAGGTAGAACTCTTCGCCAGTGAGTGGCCGCGGCCCCAGGTATAGTAAGAAAAAATTACAGGTCAGTTTTCAGACGTTATCAATGAACAAAATGGTTAATCCAGGGAAAATCCAATACTTTTCTACTTTATTGAGTCCTCATAAAACTCCAATCACAAAAAATTAAATTTATAAATTAAACTAATAAATTAAACTAAAAGTCCAGATAGGTAAAAATAAAAACAAAGATTTTTTTTAGAAAAAAGTGGTTTTGATTTTTTCTTAATTTCTCAAAAACTAAAAGACATTTTTGCATCCGGTTTTCTGTTTTAGACTAAAAATTAACAAGCACACTGAATTTTTAAAACAAAATTAGTACTTAATTACATAAAATTTTGAAAAAAATTAGTTCCAAAATGGTTTTTTTTGCTTTTTTTTTGAAAATTTTGAGTTTGAAAATTTATTTTTCTTAAACTATTCATTAAAACAATTTAATTTAGAAACAAAGTGAAAGAAGAAGTTTTTGGCTTTTCAAAAAGGTATAGCACGGTGTTGTAAACGAAGCCGTTGATTTTTAATATTTTTTTAAACAAAATAAGTCAATTTTTCAGAAAATTGCCCCTCCCGGCTAAACGGGGGGGAATAGACCCCCCCCTCCCATACGATTTTTTTCTTGTCTCAACTCAACCTACACGCTCTAGCTTTTTGGCACAACGCTCGTGAATCACCCTGTATAACAGATTTAATTTTAATAATCAAGTTTTTAGAGACATGGAGATTTTGGATCCATTAAACGCCTTAAATAAAATTCGTTCATCAATTTTCCCACTCGTCAAACATTTTCCAAATTTGGTTCCTGAAAATAGTTTACAGGATATAGACAATGAGTGGAGAATGTTTGATAACTCAAATATTATTATAAAAGATAACGAAACTCTAAATGATGTTGAAGAATTTTGGCGATATGTTAGTGAAATTAAATACGCTGATGGAACTGCCACGTATCCGCTTTTAACCAAGTTTGTTTTTGAGATCCTTTCATTGCCACACTCATCAGCTAACACTGAACGATTTTTTTCAAAAATAACACTTCTTAAAACTAAAATAAGAAATAGACTTGAAACTGAGTCACTAATTGGTCTTTTACACACGAATGAACTTGTCAAAAATCACAATTGCTTTGATTTTAAAATAGAAAAACCTCTACTTGATAAATACTTTAGTAAAGTATATAATCAACATAACATAACATAACATAAGTAGTATAATCAAAATTTTATACATTAAGTATATTATCTATAATGTTCAGTACTAAATACATTTGCGTAAACATAAAAACTGAAAGTCCTACACGCTAAAAAAAAATATTTATAACATTTTATAATAAATGTTACATACTATGTAAATATGTTAAAAAAAATTTGTTTGTTTTATTTTTCCTAAATTTGGCCAAATCATGATTTTTTTCTCAAATCATGATTAAAAATCATGATTTTTTTTTTCATTCGGCAACACTGCTTACAGGTCAGAAAAGCAGCTCTTCTTTCATCAGTCCAGTTGATCTTGTCGAAACTTTTGATATTTGTTCCTTGTAGACATTGGTGCAAAGGAGCTTGAGAAGTTGCTGCGTTTTTCTGAAATTTACGATAAAAATTGATTATACCAAGGAACTCACGCAATTGTTTGACGGTTTCAGGTTGTCGAAAATTGACTATTGCTTCTACCCTTTCTGCAGGTGGTCGAATTCCATCAGCGCATACATGATATCCGAGAAAATCTATTTCACTTTGGCCAAAAGTGCACTTTGCAGTGTTGACGACAACTCCAAAATCGGATAAACGCTGAAAGAGAATGCGAAGGTGGCGTTGATGTTCGTTCTCATCCTTTTATGCAACCAAAATATCATCGATGTAGGCAAACACGAAGTCGAGTTCCCTTGTTACCTCGTCAATAAACCTTTGAAAGGTTTGTGCGGCATTTCGAAGGCCAAAAGTCATAAAGGGGAACTCGAACAACCCGAATGGCGTTATAATGGTCGTTTTGCAGATGTCATTACTTGAGACAGGGATTTGATTAAAGGCGCGAATAAGATCAATCGTAGAGAACACACTCTTTCCGGCAAGATTTGAAGTAAAATCTTCGAGAAGTCGAACTGGATATCGATCGGGAATAGTCCGGGCGTTTAGTTGTCGGAAATCACCGACAACTGACTGGGACTGATTCGCAGCAAAAAGGCGATAGCTGCTTTCTTCTTGACGACCTTTGGTGAATTTCCTCGGATAGACGCAAAGATCAGCGCCAGTATCCACAAGAAAATTAATTTTAGAAGCGCTGTCCGAAATGAAAAGGCGGTGAGATGTAGGAGCGGAGTCGTGAACCGCCTTTAGCGACTCCCTGCACTGTTTCCCGAAAAATTTCAAGGGTCACGGCACTTTTTCGCTTGTTCACCCCATGTTGAGTGGTACCAACAAAGTCCGTTACGGTTGGCGTTGGATGACGAAGATGGAAAACGGGATCGTGAACGGGACCTAGAACGGGACCGTTGGAACCTTGAAGCACGTGGTCGCTCTTCTATGCAGTCCTTAAAGCTACTAACCAGCTCACTAATAACGGCTTCCAATCGTGAAAGCCGTGGCTCTAGCAGTGTTTCATCCTGAACACGAGGAACGTGAATTTCCGAAAGCTGACTGGATGAAATTTCCATCAAATGATCAGCGAGTGTCGCCTGTTTATCAAGCGATTAATCCTGCTGAGTCACCAAAACCGTTTGGACACTTGTTGGGAGCCTACTCAGCCATTTCGTTCTCAAACTACTAATTGGGACACCATCCACCAGTCTCTTTAGGTGTCGCAAAAATTGCGATGGCTTACGATCACCTAAAACCTCCTTGTCCAGCAACTGGTGGAGTCTCGTTTCCTGCGATGACGTAAGTCTATCAATTAGACTTTTCTTCAGCAACATATACGGCGCTACACCTGGTGGATGGAGAATAATGTCCTGCACTTCAGCGGCAGCGGTAGCATCCAAATGAGACGAAGCGAAAAAAAACTTAGTCAATTCGTCGTGATATTAGCAAGATGAAACTGGCCTTCGAGTTGAGCGAACCAGAGTGCTGGACGATCAGCATTAAAAGCAGGTGGTCGAACAACGAAACGCTGTGATGGCGGCGTTGGTGTTCCAGTGGGACCAGATGATGATTCGTTAGCTTGCATGCCAGAGGAAGATGGCGTTCCTACTTCTTCGTTAGGCATCGTCGGGGTCACCAATCGTGGGATTGAACCGATAAATGAAAATCAGTCTGAAATATATACATAAGTTTTATTAAATTAAATCTAATGAGGATGACAAAAGCTTGAGTTGTTTCTTTTAGCGCGTGGTCGTATCGAATGATGGAAAGTTTCTTAGTTTCTTTCTTGAAAGCTCGATTTAAGTATACAAAATTATGTTGTTTCTTAGATTCGATGTTAGAGGGCTCATGATTAGCTAAGTAGCAAGTACAGTGGCTCGCACGTTCACTGCTACAATGTGCGTAAAATTTGTTGATATAATTCCGATTGACATGGTGGGAATATTGCCCCATCAACTGTATTTTTCAATGTAAATTGATCTTTTTTATTCATTTTATTAAAAAAATTACTTTTTTTTTGGTATTTTTTTGCCACTTTGACAAGCTGCCATTTCTGATTCCACCACTAGCTAGGTGACTGACGCTCACATTTGTCAAAGATGGGTCGAAAACAACAATATATATTAATTTCAGCCTTGAGCAAATGAACAATTACAAAAAAAAAAAACCTTTATTTTCATCATAAAAAACTAACTAATCTCGAAAAATTATTTATTTTTTCGAGATTTTGGGCATTCGGGATTTTTTTCGAGATTTTCGTATTTCGAGATTTTGGGTCATATTCTAAAAGATGAGCAAGAGCTCAGAGTCTGAGCTGACGAGCTTGAACTCACCAGTGAGATCGATCGAGCAGGGTGGAACTCAGACTCAGTTTTGTATGCAAAAAAACGAGTTCAATCTCAAAGCTCTTTTCGTGGCTTAGTTATGATTATACTTTATGGGAAGCGCGTGCAAAAAAAATGCCGTCTGAAAATGACAATGATGATTATATAATTAGTGATACGGAAGTTATTATTATTGATGTGACTATATAGTAAAGAATTTTTCAAAATACGGGAGTCGTGTAAGGATACTGGCTAGCAAATTTCAACACTTGCAAACTTTTCTTCCGCATTGCACAAAGCTTGAACATTAATGGAGTATCATCCCTTACGATTATTGTACTCAATACAATAGCATAAGGAAACTCATACTTCCTGCTCCATAACCTTTGCACTTTTGGATTTCTTTCACAGTATGTGGGAATATAATCCAATTTTGTGCATGGCTTGATATTTCTGCAGAAACTTACTGTCCAACGATGAACACTGTTGATTGATCAACTCCAACGTCTTCACCAACACTAATTTGGAATCCGGGGTCTCCGATTTATATTGCAGAAAGATTCTTATTTTTTCTTGGTTTGTGAAAGTACCACCATGTGTTTCTGAGCTCGGTTAGGTTTCTGATACAGGTTAGGTTAGGTTTGGTAAAATGGGCTGACAGTTGGTTTTGTTACCGTCACACTTAGATCAATGTTGATCCCTTGTGATACTCTGAAGTATTGTAACTTCTGAAGTGTTTTAATGGTTAGTCGAGCCATTTGGTGGACTTGATAAAGTTCAGTAGGCGATTGCCTGGGAGTTCAGATAGTTTTTCTAGTTCATTAAAGAAATTGTTGCCTAAAAATTTATATCCTGTACGGCAGAGTGCTAGACAGTGGCATAGAAAGTGAGCCGTGTTCTCGTGCTCTTCTTCATTGCCGCAGCCTCTACATAATGTCGTCTTTACTAAGCCTCATCTTCTTTTTGTGGTAGGTTATGTCCCGTTATCACGCTTATAAGGGATCTGAGGGACGGTTTTTTAAGAAGCAGAATCCTATCGAATTTTTTCTTGTCGTAATAAGGCCAGAGTTTCCTGGTATTACCGCAGGTTTCTATAGTAGGTTCCATCTATCATTTGCTTTTTGAATGATAGTTTTACTAATGTTTCTTTTTAATTCGCATTGAGGGATTCTAATGTTATGGACCATGAGAGAGGGATCATCCGCTTTTTCGTTTCCCGGCACACCACTGTGACCGCGAACCCAGCAGAGTCTTACGTAATGCTGCTTACCAAGAACCCTTAGCTCTTAGCGACAGAAAGAAACAAGCTTTGACTTGATTTGCGTGGCAAAGATTGCTTTTATTGCTGCTTGGCTATCAATGAAAAAGGTGATATCAACGTGTGATATTGCCATCATGGATATTTGATTAGCAGCGTTTTTCACTGCCAAGATGTCGGCTTGGAAGACACTGCTATGGTCGGGAGTCTGAATGAACTGGCAAGGTTAAGATTTTTCGAATAGAAACCTGCCCCTACTCCAGCAATCATTTTCGAACCATCAGTAAAGATGGTAAAGTTCAATTCATTAGTGTAAGGTACTCTGTTTTCCCAATCTTCTCTATTGGAGTAAACCAATACAACCGACGAAAATCTTCTCCAATTGGACACCTTCTTTCTTTATAAATTCTTTGTCCGACATAATTAACAATAAACTCGGGCATCCTTACGGTTTTATATGAACTGAGTTCAAGAAAGGCCATGCTTAACAATTTGTGAGATCGATCTCATGTAACCAAGTGTTTTCTCATCTTTTTGCATATGAAAACGAGCACAATCTCATGGCGAGCTTTCGTTTTGAGATCGATCTCATCCCTCTGAGATTGAACTCACCAAGTGAGATCTAACTCGGTCAGTAATTATTTTTTTGCATACAACCTTAAGAAAGTTCTCAAAAAAGTGAGTAAAGAGTTTGATCTCATCTTTTTGCATACGACCCTTTATATTCGAGATTTATGTTTTCGAGATTATTTTCGTTCGAGATTTTCGTTTTCGAGATTTTTACATTCGAGATTTTGGTTTTCGAGATTTTTACATTTGGCATTTCTTGGTAGACCCCGTGCCGGAATGATCGGTAGGTACAGTACCATAAATTTAATGCTGTGTACCGATTTACCGAAGAAAAGTCTCGGTACATATAAATGTACCGAAATCAATGTTAAGAAATTTCCCCTACGAATCTTTTTCATGCAGAGGAGTGAAAGCGTAGGTTATCATATATTTTTCCTTTTCCCTGTTTTCGTCACTTAATGCACCATTATTGGTGCAGAAACATGGACCTTACAAAATCGGATGAATGTGCCTTCGGCTGTTTCGAGAGGAAAGTTTTTCGGGTCATCTTTGGCCCCGTGTGCATTGATGGGGAATGGAGAAGAAGATACAACAGCGAAAATTACGGGTTGTACAACGATGTGGAGGGTCAAGGTCCAGAGACTCAGATGGCTCGGTCATTTAGAGCGCATGGACACCAATGCTCCGGCCCGAAAAGCCTTCGACACTATTCCCGAGGGACAGAGAAGGTGAGGAAGACCGCGACTCAGGTGGCGCACACAAGTCGAAGAGGACCTCAATCAACTTGGAGTGCAAAACTGGAGGCAGCTAGCTAGGGACCGAGCTGGCTGGCGGAGACTGTTGATTGAGGTTGAGGCCCAAGTCCACACTGGACTGTATCACCACCTAAAGTAAGAAAGTAATGTACCATCATTGATGTAAATCCGATATTACTTACCTTTTGAAGACAAGGTGATGATAAGTGACAGGTCACAGGTCCTGTCAGCTGTCACCTGTCAGCTGTCAGCTTTCACCTGTCAGCTGTCATCTATCACCTGTGACCTGTCAGTCAGCTGTCATCTGTCACCTGTCAGCTGTCAGCTGGAGACGTCCGAACTGGACTTAGGTTCTTCAGCAATTGAACTTTTATACAATGTTAGCTATGGATCGACAACTATAAATAGCATTCAAGGCCATGATCTGCTCAGTCTTGTCTTGTCTTGCCTTGCCTTTCCTTTCCTTTCGTTTCCTTTGTTTTCCTTT